>CM046874.1:591925032-592579974 GCA_025667525.1 Glebionis coronaria
CCTCAATACACATAGTCGAATACACACCGTTTATCTCGCACACCATATGCAGCTATCGTTTTATTCAACCCATCAAAACATCCACTCGTAACTTCTTTCTTGAAGCAACAATCTTGAAATTCAAATCAGAACAAAACTTCTATTATTGATAAATAAATCTGTTCTTGCTTTTGGCTTGGTTCATTATTAGGGCTGTAAATGAACTGAACGTTCGGTGAACATTTCATTTTAGTTCGGTTAAAAGTTCGATTATGTTCGTTATTTATTAAATGGACGAACACGAACATCAATTTACGTTCGTTTAGTTAAATGAACGAACATGAACAAAAGTCACGTCCGTCCGTTTATGTTCATGAACGTCCGATTATGTGTTCGCTAACGTTCGTTTATGTTTATTTGTATGTTCGTATATCATATCTTTTAACTGTGTATTTTTACAACTGATATGTTCAAGCAAAATAATATTTATAAAACAAAATCTTATGCATAATTTGAAAAAAATTATGTTTTTTCTTCTTCGTTCATTTATGATCGATCGTTTATGTCCGTTTAAGGTTCGTTTAATCTCTTAATAAACGAACATAAACGAACATGAACACCTCATTTTCTTAATAAATGAACATGAACAAGAAAATTTGTCCGCTTAAGCGTTCGTGTTCGTTTATTTGTCCGGTTAAAACTAAATGAACGAACATGAACAAGGCCCCGTTCGTGTTTGTCCGGTTCGTTTACAGCCTTATTCATTATTATCTTCAAGATGCTTATAAGTGTCTTAGGTAGGTGTGATTTCGTTTTTGATCATGATAAAAACTGAAAGAAATACGTATTTAAACTCTTAAGTTTCGTTATTCTTTATTTTTTTAATCAAATCAAGCTATCTTTGTAAAACGATTGATGATATGGGTTTTTCATTTAGTGAAGATCTTTATAGATCTTTAAATCTTAAATGAGATATGAATGAATCGGTAACTGAAATCTTGTTTATATTTGATAGTGTTGAGACCAAAAGGATGTGTTTTTGTAATCCTTTTTTACGATAGCTTCAAGATCATTAAATAGTCTCGGGTGTGTGCTTGGTTTGTTTGTGTATCACGAATCAAAGAAACGAATCAAAGAAGAACATAACAATGTTGTTTATGTTTATGTCCTTATACTTCGAATATTAAAAGAGCTAAGCTCAACATAGAGCAATGAGGATTGTTCCTTTCGTGTTACTAATCCATGAGGGTCTTGAATGAATTGCAACGGATCCGAGATCCTTTTACTCTTTATTTTTTTTGGGCCAAGGCTTGAGGGCTGGTGCATGAGAGTTTTATTACTGGGTTTGCATTTGAGTGTGGGTGAAACTCAACCTATGAGTATCTAATTTATAGTCATTCAATAACTTGTCGCATGCCCATGATGTTTTGACCATCATGAATGTTTTAATTCTCAAAATTGTTGATATGCTGTCGGGTATAAGTTTATAAACCTTTCATATGCACAACAGGATTGGTGGGTCAATAATTGAGATAGTAATTGCTAAAACCGTTTGTATGTTCTAAGGTTTGAAGTATGAAATACTTATAGCAAATGACCATTATTACTGCCCATTCAATGATAAGACTGAATTTTTAGATATAATAATAGATTCCTATCTTCACAATTACATAAACGGCACCATAACTAACCCATGATGTTGGAACCGCAATTTGTGGTCTCATTTGACGAAGTTTGTGTTTTGATGTTATCTCACAGGATAAAAATTAAATTAGGTATATAAGTCTTATTACTTGTCAAATACCTTGTTGGAAATACGTTTTTACGTATTTAGAAAGGATCGGTCACTCCAATGATATTGGGCTCGTGATCCAATATAGCCCATATAGCCCACATGTAGGGTGGGCTATATAAACCCCCCTCCTAGCATGTTAGGAGGGGTTGTTGTTGAACACATTCATCAATGACATTTCCATCTTTCTCATCTTTCTCTCATTTCTCTCTCTTCTTTCTCTCTCTAAGTTTCTTTCATTTATCATCTATATCAATAGATTAATTCAACAATGGCTAATCATTAGAAAAACACGATCCTTCAATTGGTATCAGAGCCATGGTTAAATCTTAGGATTAACATATTTTTTATCTATTGATTCGATTGAAAAATCTTTTCTTTCTAAAATTTTTTTGTCTAATTTTTTTGGTGTTGAGTTTCTTTTTGATATCACGTATCTTTTAATCAACTTTTTATAGCATCATTTTTTTATTTTTCTTTTTAAATAATCTGTATTGGTTTATCAGTTTTATTTTTCTTTTTAAATAATCAGTATTGGGTTATCAGTATTGATTTTTTTTTATTATTTTTTTTAGATAATCAGTTTTAATTATCAGTTTTTTATAATTTCTTTTTCTTTTTCCCAACCAATCTGTTTTATTGTTTTGATTTGGTGGTCAAAGACCTTTTGATTGTCTCAAATATGTCAAAAAGCTTTCTCTCAGACCAGTCCCTGTCTGGGTAAAACCGCCATAGTTGCGAAATTTGTAACTTTTAAAAGTTGCGAAATCATAACATAAAAAGTTGCGAATTTTTTACAAGTTGCGAATTTTTACAAGTTGCGAAATCTGGTGGTTTAAAGTTGCGGAATCTTCACCATAGTTGCGAAATCTGACTTTTCTACAGTTGCGAAATTGTTCCAAGTTTCCAAGTTGCGAAATCTTGTATTCAGGAGTTGCAAAATCTTTCTTTTCCAACGTTGCGAAATCATACTCATCAAGTTGCGGAATCTTCTTTCATAGTTGCGTAATCTTCATCCTTTTAAAAGTTGCGACATCTTGTTTTTTTAAATACTCGAACCAGACTCGTCTAAACCCTCACGTCTCACACCTACACCTCTCGACAACAAGACTCGAAGAGCCTCGAACTCACTTCAAAAACACCCACCGACACAACGTGTTGCTTCTTGTCTCCTACCAAGACTCGAAAAACCTCGACTCTTGACTCACCCCACACCTCCACTCCCTCACCCATTTTCACACAAAAGACTTGACGATTCCTCTCAGCTACACCCAATCCCTCGTTCTAACCCCACTCGATCCAACTCTCAACTATCACCTCAAACAACTCTCGACTCATTTTTCACATCCTCACTATCACCAAGACCCATCAACAGATTCTCACCATCGACCACACCCTCCCACCCTCGTGAATTAACATTCCCCACACCCTTGTCTAACACCATCAACCCAAACTAAGATCTAAGATCTAAGTCCTAAACAAACACTTCTCGTCTCAATTAAACTCACCGTCACCTATCCCACCTTGTGAGACCCCCAAAATCTGACATGGAACAACTAGGCGACGAGGGGGTAACACGTCATAGTACAAGAAACAATGAATTATAGTTGACACAAAGCTGACGTAATAAAAGCATATATATCACATCATAAATGATCAGAGTTTTAAACATAGGTCCCAGAGTTTTATATGCGGAAAGATATATTATTTCATCATGATTTATAACATAAAGTTGCCCAAAAGATATAATAAATTTCTGACAGTTTATACTAAAACAAGTCTTTTAAAAGCATCACAGAAATCTCCAAGCTGCGATAATATCCTGCGGGCTCCCATCCAAGAAAAGCTAAGTAATAATACCTGAGATTAAACATGTAAAATCGTCAACACAAAGTTGAGTGAAATTCATAGGTTTAGCAATAAAGGTGTGGAACACAAGCATTCATTTGTAAAACAAGTAAATAGAGAAAATGGTTATGATCATTAACCATAGTCTGAAACCAATATTATTGCTGTTTAGTTCATGAACCGAAGCTTAACTCAAAGTAAGTTCCTCTAGGGAGTATTCAGCCTAAATACTCAAGTATAAACAAATGTAAGTGCGTCAAGGTAATCGGGACGGGGATTGTCAATCCCGATGGATCCACCCACAACATTCGCGCTTAGCGCAAAGCATATGGGACAATTAACGGTTCATGATCAAGAGAGGAAACTTAAGGCTATTAACTATAAGCAATAATATCAATGAAAACTGTTGGAAAGCATACAAGTCTGAATAGCATACAAGTTCTGGATAGTATACAGTTTTAAATGGATGTGTTCCACCATGTAAAATCTCACCCCGCATTTAGAAACATTGTTCAAGTAAAAAGGGGCTATGAACTCACCTTTAGTAAGTAATCACAAGGTGAAAGGGGCTGAGCAAAAAGAAGTCTTCACGGACCTATGCAATGGTGATGCGTAATAAGAATGTGTTCAATGAAGCAATAACGTTTTAGAAGTGGTGGGACATAGTATGACTAGGTAACTTGCGTGCGATGGCGAGACCTAAGCTTAAGTTAAAATTTTGACCCAACACCTTGAACCTACTGTAATAACCTAATATCAACCTTGTATGATGGTCCAAGCATTTATGTGTGGGTTCCGAACACGTTTAAGACTCGGTTTGAAAAACCAAAACAAGGGACTGCATTCAGTTTTCTGAAAAAGGCTGTTAAGATTTGGTCATATCTAAAAATCTATAATTGTACAGGAGGTGAAATTTCTTGACATGTATAGGTATTTCTCTTACCTTTAAAAGTTGGTAAAAAACAGCCCTAGAACTATTTTCAATCAACGGGAAATGCACTTTTAGTGACAGACTATCAAAACAGAAAGTTGTAAACGTCTTTCGTACCTTACGGTAGATTAAGCATAAATCCCAATCGGTAAAAGATTTTGACACGAAACCATAAAGAGAAGTTTTATTATATTTGTAGCTACTGTAAATAGTCATAAAATCATAAATTAATCCTTTTTACCCAAGTCAATTTACCCACGTTTTAAGCATAACATTCAGATTTGACCTAGTTTAGTAAAACGACCGTTTCGGACTCATCCGGACACTTCCCGTTTCCATCCAACTCAACACATACTAATCACATCAGTGGGTATCCATTTTTCAAATAAAAACAAGGTCATATGTTTAAGAAAAATTTGCCATGACCTGTTTGTTTCTGTGGTGATTTCCATACTACAAAAACAACTCCATTTAGCTACCTAACCTCAATCAAGCAACACTTAGGCTATACCAAATCGCCACGCAAGTGTCCTAAGTCCTAATATGCCCTAAGTATCTATAATCTCAGTGGGTTTCACCCAAGGAATTCAAAATCCATGAATAAAAAGAATCAAAGTACTAGTAACATCAAAACTAAAATGCTAGGAGTGACTATACCTTCATAACACGTAGGAATTAATCCAAACACGCAATTTAAACAATTCCTCCTCCTTGATCCTTAGAAATTTCGTGGCCCTTAGCCACGTGTTAAGTCAATCACGGTACTCAGCAACTGAGTAGAAACAATGTAGTGAGACGATCACCGACGATATGGATGCCCGGGGAAAACACGAAAACCGCAACCTATCACAATAAGGCGCGCGTTAAGACTCGAACTCAATATCGATATATATACCAAATATAACATGACTCAAACGTTTTCAAAGTATACACGTTTCAAAACCATTGACACGAATCAAATGAATTCATATTACCCATTTATCCAACGTTACTCGTTAAAACACTTGAACACTTGAAAATGACTCGTCATACGACGTCAAGTCAACGCAAGTCAAACTATCCTTTACCCTTATTTGGACCAGTAGCTAAGTCATTTATATAATGACTAAGCACTTGAGTAAGTCACCATGTCCTATGGTGAACACTCAAACTCACGCAACACAAGCATTTGAACTACGTGTCCAAAATAAAAAAAATCAGCAAGTACACCCCGAATGTACACACCGATCTACCTTATCTAGACATGTCCGTTTTACATGAAAATTGGTTTCAAGGTCACTTATAACCTGTATAAAACCTCACCAAATGTTGAGCTAAAGTTCACACTTTAAAGTCCATCAGCTCGACACTTTACTCGACTCCAAATTTTAGGACAGATTTGTGCACTTGTTTTGTAACACTGTTTGGACCACTTTAAAAATACTATCTCGACAATCCGTCTTTTGAAACCACTACTAGACTCATCAAACTCAGTTTGTAAACTTTGATAATCAGTAGTATCAACTATCTAACCAAGCCTAAAGTCCCCGAGAGTCGACCCAAAATCAGCCACAATTTCGGATTGTGCCGACTTGCGTCTCCCGGTACACGAAAACTAAAACTAGCATAACTTTTGACTCGTAATGAGTTATAAGCTCTATCTTATACCAAAACGACCGTCTCGGAAAACTCTACAACAATTTCAAATAATCTCAGTCTTTCACAGACCTTAATCCCACAAAACATACTGTTTAAGGCTGCTGTCCCAAATTAGTTTTTTAGAAAACATGACAAATCTATTTTCACTCAAAACCAATCATTCCCATACCCCTAGGATCACTATACTATCATACCCATCAACCAAACACTCCTAAAAACACTTGTATGAAAAATCTAACAAAAATCAAAGATTAAAAATAAGACTTTTAAGGATCAAAACATGATAGTCTTACCAAATATAACATATGCAAGATGATTACAACATCATACAACCATAAAATCATAAGTTTTTGAAATCTTGATGCATGTGGGAAATTTTGGTATCAATAGGATCACAAGATGATTTTAGGAATGGGTCTAATTTTTGTTTAGCTAAATTCATGGTGGATGATAATGTTTTTAGGTGTTTTGTGGTGGGGAGTGGCAACAAAGGAAGAAGGAGTGGGAGGAGATGGTGATTTTTGTTTGTTAAAGTGGGAGTTGTATGTGTTTTGGTTAAAATAAATTGTATATATATAATATGTAGTGGAAGGGTTATTGTTGCCAAGTTTGAAACTTGTGGACTAGAAAGTAAATACTAGTTTAAAGGGTAGAAAATGGTTATTGGTAAATATTAAAAATATTTACGGGGCTCGGGTTTCGTAAAAAATACTTTTCAAAAGTTACAATGCATCATAAAAAAAATGATTATATGATTTCCCGATACGACTTAATACGTAATTAAAACGAAATCGTCGAAAGTATTAATTATCGAAACAATCGATAAATAAACGTTAAATTTTGGGCATCCGTCGATATCGCGATCACTAGGAATTCTCGTTGTACATTGATTTTAAATAAACTCGTTGTAAAACGCACGCGGGTGATTTTAAATCAAAAACTTTGATTTAAAATAAATATGGAAAAACAAAATGAAAATTTATAATTCCATACAAAGTATTTATCGATGATCAGAAAAATACTTAAAAAAAGTATAATTTAAAAATCTTAGGATTTACATATAGCAATACAAGAAAACGTAATACGTTGGAAAAATTCAAGAAGCACGAATAAAAAGAATAAAATAATGTTGGGAAAGTACGGGTTCTCACAGTCTTCCCCCCTAAAGGAACTCTGGTCCCCAGAGTTCTCCTGAAAACAGTAGAAGATGCAAACAAGAGGAGGTACAAAGTGTAGAACAAAATTCATTGCATCCCAGGTAAACTTCCGTACCATGACGAATCTTAACGGTTAGAATTCACTATGCTTGAGTTTCTTAACTCCTTTTCGTATAACTTTTCAGTCTTGGATTAGGATAACGATCTTTCAATACGGAGATACATCGAGAGATAGAGTTGTTGGAAATACGTGCGATAAACTAACAAGAATGAACACAAGAATCGCTTAAACAGGCAAAGTGCGATAAAAGGAACCAAGATTGTAAATCAACAAGGGGTCGCAAATCGTGCAACTGTAAAACGTGACAATCTTAAAACGTAAATAATCCAGTCACAAGCGAAATAGAACGGAAAAGAAAATGAATAACATATGATCATTTAAAATACAAGTTGTCTCAATCAGTTGTCTAGCATTTTGGGATTACTTTAAAAACTCGGTTTAAATATTTTCTTAATTAAAAGAAAATTTTACCAGATGTAGTGATTTAAAAATCAAACTCTATATAAAATGAATGGGTAAACAGTTGTCAAATCTTTTTTTTCTTGATCAGGACTTCAAAGTAAAAGTAGAACAGTTCAAAATAGTTATCCTGATCGGCTTAAGAACTTTTGGATGACCGCATGAAATTATTGTTAAAACCTCAGGTTTATCGTTACCATTAGAAAAATCAGTTTTTTTTTCCAAGTTATTTTGAATCATTGTTAGAAATTATAAATTAATTTAAATAATTTCATTAGGTTGACAATAAAATATGATATAATCAAATACTTTAAAAGATACAGCTTGATATCCTTTGAAACATTAGGTAAATTTACCAAAGAGGATATATAGATCCGATACTTAACTTGAAACAGATATTTTGGTAATTTAAAAATTTGATAAAATGTATAAAATGTTCTTAAAAATTAATAATAATTTTTTTTTTAGAAATTAAAGAAAGTGTTTAAGATATCAAACGATAAACACGTAACAGTTTCTGGTTTTCAAAAGGTGACAAGACAGCAACGAATGTGAATCATATAAAGGTCAACAATCTGTATGCGAGCAATATACAAAGGAATAAGACGGAAGTCGTATTAATTCTTAACAAACGTGGTAGAATAGTCACGTCAATAATAAAAATAATAAGAAACAAGGATTATAGCAAGATTAATTCACGAGTGCGGTTGGCGTCACCAATAACGGCTTATTAAGTTCTCGGTGGTTGAAATACGATCGAAAGGGAAAAGCCACACAACGAATTTTCGAATCAAAGAAAATTCTTAAGAAGTCAATTGAGAGAAGTTCCAGTAAGATGAACAACATTAGCAATGAAAGGCGAAATCAACACATGATTCACACGAATGAAATTTCAAGACGATAGTATCTTAACACATATCATGGCAATTACACGTAATCATCGTTCACGTCTAGTCATAAATCACTAATCGCATCCAGAGACGTTTCGAAGGTCTACCAAAATAGATAGAGATGGTCAATCGATGTAGGAGCATAGCAACGTTGAAACTTTCAAGTCGGGTATCAATGGTAAGAATTTAGGCAAACGGTAATGAAAATCGTATCATGAGGATGATGAGGTAACAGGTAAAACAAAGGTCGTTGAGTAAGAAAATATGTGCTCGAGGCATGTACTTAGTTCAAGAAAAGATAATGGTTCATACGTGTATGTTGCAAACTGTTGCTACTCGCATAAAATGTAAAAGTTTTCAAAACTTTATTTTATCAAACATTTTAAGCAACATAACTAAAAAGTTGATTCTAGGTTAAATATTTAAGGCGACTACTATTTGGCCTTGCATGGCTCCTTCTAAATTAAGCATAGGTGATCAGGCCATGCATAATTTAGGACTAGCAATGCGATGCTCATCTTCGTCAAACCAGTATTACAGGTCATATTATTTAAAATATGTGTATAATGCCATTTGTAAAAACAGAAATCAAAATAGTTTATGAAACTATTTGCTAATAAGTTACTGGCTAACTGTTTTAAATCGACAATTCGTATAGTTACAAGGGTTCTTTATAAGACCGTATTAGAACAATTTGTGAAAATACATTGTAAAATTAATATAAGTTAATTTTATAAGATAGCAGTCAACTATTTAAGAAAGCCCAAATGAAACCTTTTGTAAAATGATTCGCAAACAAGACCAGTTTGAGTTGTATGGTAACATGACAATAGTTTATAAAGTAGCGAGTGGGTTACAAGAGGGAAATAAGGAGTAGTTCAAGACAACCAATAAAATGGTTACAAGGTGATTAGGTTTCAAGAGGTTTAGCCGAAATCGTCAGGAGACACGTGTCAAGATGATAAGAAACGATATGAAAGAAAGATCTTCAAATCTCGGTCCAAATCAGTGGTACGATAGAAGCAAAGAAAGACAATGGAATGACAAATAAGTCATAAATAAAAGAAGGAATAAGGAATCCGTATGTGCACATCGTAATTTATTTGACAAAAATATACTTTTAAGAAAGTAGGGTATCAGTTAACAAATAGTACAATCACTTCGAAAAGCTTCTATATTAGGAAGTTACCGAATTTCAAAAGTTCAAGATCTAGGTACATGTATGACCGAACTCAAAGTTACTATTCTATTCTTTTCAAACGCAATCATTGTTTTTAGTTTGCAAAATATCATTAGTTAAAGTTTTACGAGCTCAAACGAACTCAAAAACGCTTCAATCCATGTTTTTAACTTTTATTAGTTTTGACCTTTGGGTTTGACTAGACCAATTAACTCACTAAACGATATTCTAAGACTCAAAGTCTAATGCATTTCGATGTAAAACAATGTTTTGAACAACTTTCTAGTTTTACCCGAGACTTGAAACGGAATAAAAATGGACGAAAATGCCCTAGCATTAAATCTGTTAACAAAATGATATTTTAGCATTATTCAGAAAATAACTTCTTAGATTTTACAATCTCAAATGAGCGTAACTTGCCCGATTTTAAAGTTTACTGGTCAAATTTTATGTCCTAAACGGACGTCTCAACATGTAGAAATATATATATATTTATGTCTAAAGTTATAAAAATATTTTCTCGACACTGTTAAACTTCCTGTAAAGTTTCTGTACAAAGTATATTTTTCGACACAGCTTGAAATTAAATCCAAATTTCATGATAACTCAAAATTAATGTACACATAGGACTTGTGGATTCCATAAAGACGAAAGAAGGTAAACTGTATAATTAGTCATGTAAAGAAAACACAGTATAGAAATGGTTCAAGAATGCCAACGATAATCGGAGACATAAAAAAAACGACGCATATCATCCGTGTCTTCGGCTGCAAGATGCAATGCAGAAAGGTCTCTTGGTGGCATGATTTCAAAAATCACAAGATATATCGAGAAAGAAACGGGACAATAACAAGTGGCATTCCTGGAGCAAAGAGGTTCAATGAAAAGGGAGGATACAAGTAGGATCGTATTCCAAACGATCATCACATAATAAATGACGATTATGTGTTCAAGGTACAACGGATGTTCTAAGTTGAAATCGAAACGTAGAATGGTCAATGAAGTAAGATGTAATCCATGTACAAGTGTCGCGTAAAACGGTGGCGTAAAGGTAAATCAAGATTATGAAAACCCACAATATTATTCAGCACTGATTTAACAAATTCTTCGAGATGTGAGACTCACACGATGTCCTTTAGTCTTTCTGGGAGACACATTGAGCTACACAATGGTCTATAGACTAGACATTCAGTTATGAATGGTCAGAAAGAAAATCTGCGTATCTAAGTAGATATTTTAAGGGAAATAAACAATGAAAGCACACACACGGTAGTAGAATGAAAATCAGAAGTTCATCGAAAACAACACTTATTCAATCCCGAACAATGGTATCGCGATAGTATGCACAACACGTATCAACGAGTCAAGAAAAACAGACGGTTCAAACCGAACGAGCATATAAAGTCAGTCGTATCACGCATAAATGAAATAGCAATAGTACTCAGAAAAATGAGTATGAAAAGTCGGCAGCATACGCGCTCTGAATACAAGTATGTAACGTCATAAGGATATAATATCATTGCAATAAGATCAATTCACAAGAACAAGAATTCAAGAAATACAGTATAGGCAGATGTAATCACAGTAACATTCAATGATAATTCATGAAGCACATAGGCTTTGAAAAGACATAGTAATTATCGTCATTAGCGTAAAGTAATATTTCAAAATGTAATCAAGAGATGAAATACTACAACGATAATTAAAAGTAAATAATAAGGATTAGAGAGTTAACCGCGAAGATATCGAACAGCAATGGCAAATTCTGTGTTTGACACTTAGAAACAATAAAATATTTGAACTTTCGGTTATATACTAAGTTTTGAAAAACGACTCAGTTCCCTATAACCATCGCTCTGATACCAATCTGTGAGACCCCCAAAATCTGACATGGAACAACTAGACGACGAGGGGGTAACACGTCATAGTACAAGAAACAATGAATTACACTTGACACAAAGCTGACGTAATAAAAGCATATATATCACATCATAAATGATCAGAGTTTTAAACATAGGTCCCAGAGTTTTATATGCGGAAAGATATATTATTTCATCATGATTTATAACATAAAGTTGCCCAAAAGATATAATAAATTTCTGACAGTTTATACTAAAACCAGTCTTTTAAAAGCATCACAGAAATCTCCAAGCTGCGATAATATCCTGCGGGCTCCCATCCAAGCAAAGCTAAGTAATAATACCTGAGATTAAACATGTAAAATCGTCAACACAAAGTTGAGTGAAATTCATAGGTTTAGCAATAAAGGTGTGGAACACAAGCATTCATTTGTAAAACAAGTAAATAGAGAAAATGGTTATGATCATTAACCATAGTCTGAAACCAATATTATTGTTGTTTAGTTCATGAACCGAAGCTTAACTCAAAGTAAGTTCCTCTAGGGAGTATTCAGCCTAAATACTCAAGTATAAACAAATGTAAGTGCGTCAAGGTAATCGGGACGGGGATTGTCAATCCCGATGGATCCACCCACAACATTCGCGCTTAGCGCAAAGCATACGGGACAATTAACGGTTCATGATCAAGAGAGGAAACTTAAGGCTATTAACTATAAGCAATAATATCAATGAAAACTGTTGGAAAGCATACAAGTCTGAATAGCATACAAGTTCTGGATAGTATACAGTTTTAAATGGATGTGTTCCACCATGTAAAATCTCACCCCGCATTTAGAAACATTGTTCAAGTAAAAAGGGGCTATGAACTCACCTTTAGTAACTAATCACAAGGTAAAAGGGCCTGAGCAAAAAGAAGTCTTCACGGACCTATGCAATGGTGACACGTAATAAGAATGCGTTCAATGAAGCAATAACGTTTTAGAAGTGGTGGGACATAGTATGACTAGGTAACTTGCGTGCGATGGCGAGACCTAAGCTTAAGTTAAAATTTTGACCCAACACCTTGAACCTACTGTAATAACCTAATATCAACCTTGTATGATGGTCCAAGCATTTATGTGTGGGTTCCGAACACGTTTAAGACTCGGTTTGAAAAACCAAAATAAGGGACTGCATTCAGTTTTCTGAAAAAGGCTGTGAAGATTTGGTCATATCTAAAAATCTATAATTGTACAGGAGGTGAAATTTCTTGACATGTATAGGTATTTCTCTTACCTCCAAAAGTTGGGAAAAAACAGCCCTATAACTATTTTCAATCAACGGAAAATGCACTTTTAGTGACAGACTATCAAAACAGAAAGTTGTAAACGTCTTTCGTACCTTACGGTAGATTAAACATAAATCCCAATCGGTAAAAGATTTTGACACGAAACCAAAAAGAGAAGTTTTATTATATTTGTAGCTACTGTAAATAGTCATAAAATCATAAATTAATCCTTTTAACCCAAGTCAATTTACCCACGTTTTAAGCATAACATTCAGATTTGACCTAGTTTAGTAAAACGACCGTTTCGGACTCATCCGGACACTTCCCGTTTCCATCCAACTCAACACATACTAATCACATCAGTGGGTATCCATTTTTCAAATAAAAACAAGGTCATATGTTTAAGAAAAATTTGCCATGACCTGTTTGTTTCTGTGGTGATTTCCATACTACAAAAACAACTCCATTTAGCTACCTAACCTCAATCAAGCAACACTTAAACTATACCAAATCGCCACGCAAGTTTCCTAAGTCCTAATATGCCCTAAGTATCTATAATCTCAGTGGGTTTCACCCAAGGAATTCAAAATCCATGAATAAAAAGAATCAAAGTACTAGTAACATCAAAACTAAAATGCTAGGAGTGACTATACCTTCATAACACGTAGGAATTAATCCAAACACGCAATTTAAACAATTCCTCCTACTTGATTCTTAGAAATTTCGTGGCCCTTAGCCACGTGTTAAGTCAATCACGGTACTCAACAACTGAGTAGAAACAATGTAGTGAGACGATCAGCGACGATATGGATGCCCGGGGAAAACACGAAAACCGCAACCTATCACAATAAGGCGCGCGTTAAGACTCGAACTCAATATCGATATATATACCAAATATAACATGACTCAAATGTTTTTAAAGTATACACGTTTCAAAACCATTGACACGAATCAAATGAATTCATACTACCCATTTATCCAACGTTACTCGTTAAAACACTTGAACACTTGAAAATGACTCGTCATACGACGCCAAGTCAACGCAAGTCAAACTATCCTTTACCCTTATTTGGACCAGTAGCTAAGTCATTTATATAATGACTAAGCACTTGAGTAAGTCACCATGTCCGATGGTGAACACTCAAACTCACGCAACACAAGCATTTGAACTACGTGTCCAAAATAAAAAAAATCAGCAAGTACACCCCGAATGTACACACCGATCTACCCTATCTAGACATGTCCGTTTTTCATGAAAATTGGTTTCAAGGTCACTTATAACCTGTATAAAACCTCACCAAAATTTGAGCTAAAGTTCACACTTTAAAGTCCATCAGCTCGACACTTTACTCGACTCCAAATTTTAGGACAGATTTGTGCACTTGTTTTGTAACACTGTTTGGACCACTTTAAAAATACTATCTCGACAATCCGTCTTTTGAAACCACTACTAGACTCATCAAACTCAGTTTGTAAACTTTGAAAATCAGTAGTATCAACTATCTAACCAAGCCTAAAGTCCCCGAGACTCGACCCAAAATCAGCCACAATTTCGGATTGTGCCGACTTGCGTCTCCCGGTACACGAAAACTAAAACTAGCATAACTTTTGACTCGTAATGAGTTATAAGCTCTATCTTATACCAAAACGACCGTCTCGGAAAACTCTACAACAATTTCAAATAATCTCAGTCTTTCACAGACCTTAATCCCACGAAACATACTGTTTAAGGCTGCTGTCCCAAATTAGTTTTTTAGAAACATGACAAATCTATTTTCACTCAAAACCAATCATTCCCATACCCCTAGGATCACTATACTATCATACCCATCAACCAAACACTCCTAAAAACACTTGTATGAAAAATCTAACAAAAATCAAAGATTAAAAATAAGACTTTTAAGGATCAAAACATGATAGTCTTACCAAATATAACATATGCAAGATGATTACAACATCATACAACCATAAAATCATAAGTTTTTGAAATCTTGATGCATGTGGGAAATTTTGGTATCAATAGGATCACAAGATGATTTTAGGAATGGGTCTAATTTTTGTTTAGCTAAATTCATGGTGGATGATAATGTTTTTAGGTGTTTTGTGGTGGGGAGTGGCGGCAAAGGAAGAAGGAGTGGGAGGAGATGGTGATTTTTGTTTGTTAAAGTGGGAGTTGTATGTGTTTTGGTTAAAATAAATTGTATATATATAATATGTAGTGGAAGGGTTATTGTTGTCAAGTTTGAAACTTGTGGACTAGAAAGTAAATACTAGTTTAAAGGGTAGAAAATGGTTATTGGTAAATATTAAAAATATTTACGGGGCTCGGGTTTCGTAAAAAATACTTTTCAAAAGTTACAATGCATCATAAAAAAATGATTATATGATTTCCCGATACGACTTAATACGTAATTAAAACGAAATCGTCGAAAGTATTAATTATCGAAACAATCGATAAATAAACGTTAAATTTTGGGCATCCGTCGATATCGCGATCACTAGGAATTCTCGTTGTACATTGATTTTAAATAAACTCGTTGTAAAACGCACGCGGGTGATTTTAAATCAAAAACTTTGATTTAAAATAAATATGGAAATATAAAATGAAAATTTATAATTCCATACAAAGTATTTATCGATGATCAGAAAAATACTTAAAAAAAAGTATAATTTAAAAATCTCAGGATTTACATATAGCAATACAAGAAAACGTAATACGTTGGAAAAATTCAAGAAGCACGAATAAAAAGAATAAAATAATGTTGGGAAAGTACGGGTTCTCACACACCTACACAGACTCGACACAACAAACTCACTCACACACAACCACTTGACTCAAAGATCTCAGTTTCAACAAACCCTCATCGATCCAAAACACCAAAAATAAAACAAAACAATAAAAACCTACCCGAGACCCTCTTTATTTAGGATCTTGAAGATACATCTTCGTGGTTCGTGACACCTTGTGGTTTTTTTTTACTTACTTTTCTGATTTCAATTTATTTGGGATTGTTATTGATTTAGATGATGAGATGGGGTCAAGAGTTGTAGAGTTTGGTGTTTAGATATTAGGATTGAGAAGATTATTGGTTTGAAAGTGGCTGCGTTGTTGCCTGAGAGAAAATAGGGAGGTGGCTGCGTTATTTTGTCTGAGAGAAAATAGGGTGTTTTGGTTGATTGGTTTATATTAAGTGGGACGGAGAAAACTAAGTTAACAAAGACTGATCATTTGCCACGTTTTTGTTTTGGCAACTTTAAATATTTGGCCACGTTTCTATTTCCCAAGCCACGTCCTTTCAGCCCAATTTGTTTTAAATATCGCATGGTTTAAAATCTTTTGAAAAGTCACAACGTTTATCAAAAATTTTTTTATTATTATCTTATTTTATTTTATTTTTTTTAATTTTAGTTAAATAAGATTTTTTTTAAGTTAAGTTAATTTTTTATTTTTATTTTATTCTTAATTAAGTTAATTTTGTGTATTTATTTTTGGTACATCGTGTTGAGGCGGGTATTTCGAAAGAACCAAAGTCGTAAAATATTTGACGGGGTTAAAAGTCTGTGCGGTCGAATTTGAAAACAAAAGTAACAGAGTTTAATTTTAGTGGCTACGAATTTTTATCGGGTATTAATATATGGAATTAAAGACGGATTTTCTATCAATCACTAATCATTAACGTCATTATTCATTCAATGGATTCGTTGAATTTGCCATCTAAAGAGGGAGATTCACATCAAATGAAAGTTAAAGCTAGAGAAAGTAGAATGACTTTATTTCTACCACTTCGATCCCATCTATCGAACATTTCTCTACTTAAAGCAGGAAGCGGATTTGTGACACTCTTCGGTCAAGATCGTACCATTTTCGTCCATCAAATGCTCCTCAACTTTAACCAACTACTAGAGCAGATCAACAAAGAAGACATTAATCAAATTGAATCCTCACAATCACTTCAAGTTTTAGAGCAACATTTTCGAGTTTCTTTCAATTTGATCCTGCCAAGGTTGAAGCTTCAACGATCTGCCAGTCATTCTTTGAAGACACACAAATCGAGGTTAAAGACTTCAGTGATAGATTGCTCAATTTCATGAAATCTATTGCACTTTTGATTCATGAAAGTTCACAACTTCAACTAGAGCATGATAGTGGAATACAAGAAAATCCGATGCAAATGCCAGAGAAAACAAATGGTCTTACGGATGACTCAAAGGAGACCACCTCGGTTAACAATGATAGCAACGTCATTGCCTCACGCCAACATGATTCAAGCATGCATGACGAAGAGCCAATAGTTGGGGTACAATTGAATCCTGTATCTAACAATGATTTACAGCATGTTGAGCATTCCAACCCTATCTATGCCGAACATGGGATGGAAAAGAGTGATAGCAATACCACTTCTGATTCATCCTATGTGAATCATAATGAGGGAGAAAATGATCAGAATGCTAAAGATCATGATATGTGCTTTATGACTGCTACGTTAACCAATTCTGCTTCTACGATTAAAGAGCTTGAAATAATTTTAGCTCAGCAATCACAAGAGCTTGAGGATGCCAAAATTGAATTTTCGAAGAAAACGGAGAAATTTGAAACATATTTTGAAAAACTTGAAAAGTCAAACGTTGTTCTTGAACGAAAATTGGATCAAACAGTTCTAGATTCTAAAGCTGAAAAGGATAATCTTTTGAAACAAATTAAGTTGCTTGAATCTAAGTTGGCATCTCAAGATGAATTGCTCAAAGAGAATGAGACTTTAAAGGCTCAAGTACAAGAAAAGGTTTTTGCTATAGCTGCTTTGAAAAACGAATTAAGGAAAACCAAAGGAACTAGTGTGGACACTAAGCTTGAAAAACCATCAATCTTGGGGGAAACCGCCTACAAATCAGTTCATTCGACAACCGACTGCATTTAGATCCGAGCGATCTCAATCCTCGAGACCGCGGTTTGCCTCCCAAGTTGATATGGTTCATCTTTCTAGAACAGTCACTCCACTATCTAGGCCCAATGTGACTAAAACAGCTTTTGCAAGACCTAATCACATGATTGCCTCTAGTTTCCCTAGACATAGTCCAAAGAACACATCTCGAACTAGTTCAAATGACGTTCGCCATACATTTGATCTAAGGGAAGCTAAGCAAAAGACACAAGTAAGAGATAGGAATTTCAAACCTAGTCAGATGCCTTCTAGTTTACCCAACACTGCTAACCGTAGCATGTCACATCCTAGGAGCATCAATCAATCATCTAGGAATTCTAGATCTTACTCGGACATTAAATATTCTACTTGTAAAACATGTAGAAAATGTGTCTTTACGGCAAATCATGATTCTTGTATCAAGAAATTGCTTAATGAGGTGAACTCCCGTGCTAGACTTAAATCTCAGTGGGTAGCTAAAATCAAACCCATTGGTAAAATGTGGTGCCCTACTGGTAGAACTTTCACTCTTGTAGAAAACGAGTGCCCTTTAACTAGGATAGTCTCTGATTCTACTAAGACTACTAGGGAGGAAATTGGAAAGGAGGATACATCACTTAAGCCTGAACTTAAGGTTTTCTATAAAAGGAAACGTTTACCAGCTAAGACAAGTGAATCATCTCCTCAGGTCACCTCTAGCACAAGAAAAGAAAACTGTGAACTCCCACTTGATTCTAAGATAGATATCGCTAACCCATATCCAAGCATGCAAATTCGAAATGCAGGTACCAAAGAGGATGTTCCAAAAGAACGAAGCGGTCCAATCATTGTATACCATTCAATTAAGGACACTCTCAGAGTTTGGTTGCTGAAGAAGCTGATATCTAAGAAACAAGTGTCTCAGGGGATTTGCAGTTAAGCTTACAGTGTACAAGGACTTATAGTCACATCACAGACTATAACTCGCTCTTCAAAGAAAGGAAAGTCTATCGCCGATGGTAAACTTATCCTTACAACGAGAAATTAATTTTTCTCGGGCATGAGCTAATATTAAAAACATTCGAAGTTTTTAAGCTCATGCACAATGACTTACAGTTAAATATCAGACTGTAACTCGGACTTTAATTTTAGGAAAGCTTATCTTTAAAGATAACTTATCCTCGTAACGGGAAATTAAATTTTCTCGGTCATGAGCTTGTATTAAAACATTCCAAGTTTTAAGCTCATAAAGTAAAGTGTATCTTTTAAATAAGAGAAATTTTCTTCATAACGAGAAATTCATCTTTCTCGGTCATGAGCTTTCCGTTAAAACATTCAAAAGTTTTCAAGCTCATGAACACGACTTCTAAGTAAATGTCAACTTAGGACTCGTTCTTCAGTTAAAAGGAAAGTTTATCGCCGATGATAAACTTATCCTCACAACGGGAAGTTTACAACTTCTCGGACTTGAGCTCGTTTAGTAAGATATTCAACATCTTAAGCTCAAGTAATTGGTTTTCAAAACTTTGAACATAATTTTTCGAGAATTTCTCAAAAGGTTTTTTCTAAATCTTTCAAAATTGTGTGTTCAAAAATGTTTTGATAAAAAGAGCATGTCGTCTGGAATCGATAATATTTACGATACTAGAAATGTCATTCAATAATGACACGGGGTTGTAAATAAAGTTCAAGCAGAAGTTCAAACTTTTAAAACATGCTCAAAATGGTTTGCTATTATTTCAGATAGCAACCCATTTTTCATACTCAAGTCAAGCATTTCACCAGAAAGTTTTGACTCAACAACGGGAATTAATTTTCTCGGGCATGGTTTACTTTATAACCATGTGATTGTGTTTACGGAATAACACAATCTAACACGAATATATGTACGTGTCAGTGCATTTATTTGTTAAAACAAGAGAAATCTTGTTTTTTATGAAGTTATCATCTCCATCAACCATAGCAATTTACAATTGATATCTACATACTCGACGATGCGACTACTCAAACGGCGACTACAACTCTTTCAATAGAACACGAGTCAACAATTGAGGGGGAGCAATTGTCCAGCATTCAGAATCTTTGACGCCGAAAGTGCCAAGTTCACATGTTGGTGTCAAGACAACGATATCAATTGTACACATGGAGTAAAGAGATAACTTCAGACATGATGAGGCGACCAACATTCGTAAACAAGAACCATGTGCTTCTTTCATATGATGTTCTCCATCATTCTGGTCCAACCTCATAAATCGCAAATCTTGTGAATACATTATCATATATGATCTTTGCACGTGATAAATACCTTACACTTGTGTTTAAAAGGTATTTAATTTACGTTTCAAGTACACCCTCATTAATTTGAGGGGGAGCTTGTGAAAAGCATGAAGATAATTGGCTTTGCATTTTTTCTTCCAAAATTTTCTTAAAATGCTATTAAATCAATTGATCTTAAAAACATCGATTGGGTTAATATTTTTAATATGGGGGAGAAAATGTGATTTAATATGGGAAATTATCAAAAATGGTTTGACTTAACGTGTTGGCTTATCCCGACATATGCGAAATGTTTTCGAATATCGTGGCATATGTTAAGGGGGAGCAAAACGGATTTGCATATCAAAATGGATTTTCATGGTGACATATACTTACCCAAAACCCATTTATTTCACGACGATGAAGATTGTGGTGACATAAGGATGGTGAGGATAGGTTAATTCCTATGATTCTTCCAGAACAGGAGGAATCTTCCCAAGGACATTTCATAGCTAGAAATAGTAGTCCTTAGGAAAGATGGAGAAAGATTGTGAACATAGCTGAATGCCGACCAAGTACTTAAGTTAGCACTGGAACAATCAAAACAAGGTGCTAGTTATGACGTATTGGTAAAGCATTGAAGGGGTTGAAGAATGAAAAAGAATTATAAAGATAAAGGGTGTAAAGAAAGAAGCCCTCCTTACAACTTTAGGCAGAAACCGGGTCAATTCATATGCTATTGAGATCATTTTAATGATGCTCGATATTGAAGACAGACATCATGGACCCAGTGATACAATGCACAACCCATCCCAGCTAACTCAGATATCTCTCAAAAGGTATATGTTTTAATCACACGGAGACAACACGTTATCTATCGATTTATTCACTCCGAATAAATTGGTATTGAAAAGGTGGCACTCCTCTCCAGCCTCCGATCACTAAAATCCAAAGTGCACGATCGAGTCTAGAGCCATTTGAGATCATCAAATATCTCATTAGGACACACTTTCATATTTCCTTGCTTCTTCACACACTGTGAAAAGTAAGAAAGATCTTAAGAGTCCTACGCAAAATCGTCATGATCTTGCCTGAACATCCGAGTAATACGAAAGTATTTACAATGAAGATGGAAATCCTTCTTGAGCGAATATCAAAAAGCTCATGGTAGGTGACTTGTGCGATTCTTTATGAATCAAACTTGTGATAACTGGAAAGCAACAGCTGTTTAATTCTTAACTGAATCTAAACACGTTCCAGGCCTCTACGCAATATCTTAATGATCTTGCCAGAACACTCAGAGTGATACCTTAGAGTTCACAGTGATGAGTGGAAATCCTTCTAGTGTTAACCTCAAACAACACTTGGTAGGTAACTTGCAAGATTCTATACGAATCAAGCTCGTGACAACTGGAAAGCAACGATGGTGTGGTTCTTAATTGAATTTCACTTGTTCCAGGAACATGAATTGACGGCTTCAAATCATGCGGATATTATTATCCAAATGATTCACTCTTTGAGTTCGCAGTCAGCTTTGGACGGTCGAATAAAAAGAACGGGTTTACCCGCGAAATCCTGTCAGGAAGTTACTTAATTGAAACTATCCGTCACGGGTACGATATCTAATATCGTCCAACGGTCTTCACCGACCGGAGGTAAAATGCTACCGATTTAGAATGAAATGTTCAAAGCCATTTCTTTCGTGTCTACTTATGTTGCGGCATTTGAAGACGGTGGCGTTGCGGAATCCAAGAAGAAGTCGTCCCCACATGCTTATACTGCATACACTCAGTACTTCAACGAATTCAAGAAAGTCTGAAGGTCAAGTCTTCCGCTGTATCAAACTCTGAAGCTTTCAAGAATTATAAAGGAATAAGTATGTGGAACATGAAGTCACAAAGAGGCGAATATCACAAGTGATGAATGCACAAGGTCAAGGCAAGAGAACATGCTCAAAGACTAAAGTCAAAGATCTCATCAGCATATTCACAAGAACAAGATTGAAGACTCAAGCATAGTATGCTAGGTTTAAGATTTTGTAAAATGGTGTGACCTCCCTTTGGGGGAGATTGTTGGAAATACGTTTTTCCAAGAAAAGTCTCGGTCACATCATTATTAGCATAGATCACGAGCTATAGACTATTTAGGACATTGTAACTTGGAGTGACCTCCCTTTGGGGGAGATTGTTGGAAATATGTTTTTACGTATTTAGAAAGGATCGGTCACTCCAATGATATTGGGCTCGTGATCCAATATAGCCCATATAGCCCACATGTAGGGTGGGCTATATAAACCCCCCTCCTAGCATGTTAGGAGGGGTTGTTGTTAAACACATTCATCAATGACATTTCCATCTTTCTCATCTTTCTCTCCTTTCTCTCTCTTCTTTCTCTCTCTTCTTTCTCTCTCTAAGTTTCTTTCATTTATCATCTATATCAATAGATTAATTCAACAATGGCTAATCCTTAGAAAAACACGATCCTTCAATCCTACAGGTGAATTTCTTGTCATTGTAAAGTGGCAAACCAAAAGAATTAATATTAAAAGATCATGAAAGCATCTTTTTTTAAAAGGAATTAAAAAGGTTTTGACAAACAAATGTAACCAATTTTAAAAAGGAATTCAAATACCGTAGATGATAAACTCTTACCACGAAAGAATAACGAGAAAATGTAAGTAGCATGCATGCTCTGAAATTAATAAGTCCATCCATGTGTAAAAAGTAATATAAAAACAGATTATGTAATTTTGTTATATTTCTGTAACCATGGTTTTGTTAAAGTCTTATTACATCGAACTGTCATCTTATCCATGGTTTTCAGAAGACAATGGATAAAGTTGTAGTTAAATTTTAGAGTTGTGAGTTTTAAAAAATCTCATAACCTTGTTATGCAAGCAATTTGAGACTAATTGTGTATGTTTTTTCCAATTAATTGATATTATGATCATGCCTCATTGCTTCATGTTGGAACATTCAATATTGTTTAAGAATGTTTGTATTTTAATATTGTCCCACATTGATTATGGATAAAAATGAAAGTTTTTTTATAACGGGATGTTTGGTTAAGCTTATCAATTAAGCTTAGGCTTATGTTATATAAAACTTTTATGACTTATATATCATGATTTTATAAGCCTTTTTTAAATATTTGGTTAAACTTATATAAATAATAAAGTAAAATAACTAAAAAGTATATAAGATAAAGTGGGTGTAATTAATTAATACACATGTCTTTTAATATATTATTCTCATATAAGCCAACACCTTCTTATATAAGTCACAAAATTTTGGCTTACTAAAATCCTCTGATATAAGATTATAAGCAAAATCATATAAACTGAACCAAACACTTTGTTGGGAATCTAAACTTATTAGATTCCCTGATCATTGATTTAAACATAATTAGGCTGATAGATAGTCCCTTGCCTGTGCCTAGGAGGCAGGCAAGTTTCGCAAGACTCACAGAGATCCAAGTCTCTGTGAGCAACCTCAGAGGAGTCCATGTCAGAGACATTGTCAGGGAAGTCGAAGATTACCTGAAGACATACTCCTTGGCTGTGATGGATAACAGCCAAGATGTATTAGGGACTCTGAGGGGTTGAGAGTTAACAGGGGTGGCAATACCCTGATAACTCTCAACACACTTTGGACATGCCATTTGTGTGTTCGAGACTATGAAGAATAAGGAAACTGTTTTTGACAACTGTTCCTTAAAGCATAATGGAAGACTACCAAGAATAGAAGGACATCATGTGACTGATGTGGGAACTTGTAAAAGCTTGTGTAGTCGACATCAAGTACTGTTTAAGTCAAACTCGTAACACTATAAATAGGATGTGTATCCATGCATTAATGTTTAACACTTTGAGATATTAAGAACATTAGTGCGTATAACTTAGTGAATCAAACAGCTACGACTGTATTCATAAGTTAGGGTTTATTGTTGTCCAAAGTGTGCACAACACATTGTCATCAAACGGTGTTATCCATAACACTTGTAATTCTTTATTATACAATAATAAGATTACGTTTGAAAAGTAATACCTTGTGTTGATTAAGTTAAGATTAGGGTTTCTTGCATTGATTAGGGACTTACAATTGGTATCAGAGCGGTGTTTGATATTAAAACCTTCAAGAAACATCGTTCTCAGTTTTATAATCAAGATCCACCATGCCGGAAACTTCTAGCCCACATTCACCTTCCACAAACCCATCTTCACCAAGACTTAACCCTCCAGCAAATGACGATGATCTACCCCAACTTCTTGACTCAAGAGGTGGATCACACGTAACCAGTGTACCAGTCTTTGATGAAGAAGACTTTGCCAGTTGGAAGAGTCAATTTCTTGTATACCTTGATGGGCTTGAACCTTTTCTCTTAGAAATTTTAGAAAATGGTCCATATATTCCCATGGCGCTTACATCTACTGAAGAAAACCCTCTTCCCAAACCTGTCTTCCCAAGCATATCATGAAGTCTGTCATTCAGTGTCCCACAGCTAAACAAATGTGGACAGACCTCATTCTTGGCCATGAAGGACCCTCTGAAACAAGAGAGACAAAGATTCAGGCACTCAGACTTCAGTTTAATGCCTTTAAGTCACTTGAAGGTGAAAAGGTTCAGCAAACCTATACTAGGCTGAAGATTCTT
The DNA here is from genome assembly GCA_025667525.1 of Glebionis coronaria. Classification (NCBI taxonomy): domain Eukaryota; kingdom Viridiplantae; phylum Streptophyta; class Magnoliopsida; order Asterales; family Asteraceae; genus Glebionis; species Glebionis coronaria. The sequence goes on from CM046874.1 coordinate 591,949,900, forward strand.
CTAAATGACCTCGCTATGAATGATATCACTATTGGTCAAGCTGAGATCAATGCTACTTTTGTCAACAGCCTTCCAAGAAAGTGGCTGAGCATGAATCAGACTCAGAGAGCTAACAACTCAATCAAAAATGATACCCTTGCTCAGCTCTATGGTAAGTACAATTATGAAGAAGGGCTGATCGATACTATCTACAAATCGGAGACTGAAAGATTTGTAGTCCAAGGAGCATCTTCCAAAGCTTTGATCTCTGCAACACATTCTCATGACAGCGATTCTGATATTGAAGAAGATACCCGTAGCAGCCAAGAGTTCTTGTCAGACCTCAATGCAGAATTCCATGAAAGAGCATTGCTAGCCAACCAAAGAAGATACTATAAAAGATCTAGAAGAGTAGGATCAGCTAGCAAACCAACTGACAGGTCAAAAGAAACATGTTTTGCCTGTGGAAAGCTTGGACATTATCAAAAAGAGTGTCCTTCCACCAAGACATCCTCACCCTCCTATCCATCATCTTCATCCAAACCATACAAGTTCAAACAACATAACAACTCATCTCAATCCAATTCTTCAGACACTGAGAAGAAAGATTACAAAAATAAGTACAAGGCACTTAAAGCTGAGTTAGAACAAATGAACTTGAAGATTGAAGCCATGTCCAAAAAGAAAGGTGGTGAGAAAAAGACAGAGAAAGGGTTGGTTGCTGAAACTTATGATTGGAATGATGAACCACTAACCTCAGATGAAGAAGACACCACAAGAGTCAGGGCTTTTATGGCGATAGCTGAGGATGAACCAGCTGTTGGAAAAGGTGATGCAAGATCAGGACAATGGGTTGACATCACAATGAAAAAGGTACACAGGCTTTTATCTATGTCTGATAGTGATGAACGTAAGCATGTCCTTGATTACACCATTGTTGATTTGCACTTTGTTGAGGAACAAAGGAAGAACCTACTTGATAAGTTTCACTCTGTTAAATCTGAAATGATAAATGCTAAGGCTGAATGTGAAACTCTCAGGCGGGTTAACTTAGAGAAAATATCCCTGCAAAATGAAGTAGCTAGATTAACCTTGAAAAACATAGCTTTAAATGATCAAGTCACTGAATTGAACAAGGTTACTGAAAAATGGCTGTGTGCTAGGTTTACTATTGATGAATTGCTTAGGGATGAAGTGCCTGCTGACTTAAACAGGGATATAACAGCTAAGAATAAAAAGCTGAGGATTCTCACCAAACCCAAAGACATTGTCTTTAAATCTACAGAGACTATTCATATGTCAGATACCTCTTTGACTAATGACCCTGTCTCTGAAGATGTGGCTGAGCTACCACCTTTGCCCAAACTCTCTGGAGTTGAACCTAGCATTTCTTCTAGATCTGCTAAGGACGAACTTAGGACAGATATTGAGAATCCTCCAGCCAAAGTTTTTCGTGTGCCTGCTAAACAAACTGGTAAACAAGTAGCTTTTAAGCCTGTTACTACTAAAGCTGTGAATAAGGTTGACCCCACCACTGAAGATCGCCTGTTGTCTCTTATGAAAGAAGTAGAACTCTTGAAACAACACATTAAGCCTTCCGCTGAATGCTCTACTTCTCATGAACCTAAGTCAGTCCTAGGTGAACCCAAAGGGGAAAGGTTAATCAAACCTTATTGCAATGTTTGTAAAAATTCTCACCATTCGACCTTAGATCATGACAGACACATGGCAACTAAAAGAGCTCAGACACCCTCTAGGGACAGACCACAGAGTTCCAAAAGACAACAGGGAAATTACAAATCTTATCCTCCCTGTAAATTCTGTGGGTTCACAGACCATCACTCAGACGAGTGTGGTGACTTCCCTGGGTGTGATATCTGTGGGAGTTATAACCATGAAACAATGAACTGTCCATCCCAACGCCAAAAGTTTTTCAGGAACACAAGAGTTGCTAACAAGCAATTCAGGGAACCCACTGGAAAGTGGGTTCACCATAGGAACTAATATGTTTCTATGTATCTGTGCAGAAATATCTCAAGGAATCGGTATGGTATCTAGATAGTGGCTGTTCTAGACACATGACAGGGATTCAACAATACCTGCACAGATACTCAAAGGAGCCAGGTCCCAAAGTGGTGTTTGGAGATAACTCTTCAGGTGACACAGAAGGATATGGCTCAGTGAATTGAAATGGGATCACATTTACCAGGGTTGCATATGTGAATGGTCTTAAACACAATCTTATTAGCATCAACCAATTATGTGATGCTGACTATAAGGTTTAGTTTACTAAGACTCAGGGAACCATATTCAATAAAAATAATGATGTTGTGCTGGTTGCACCTAGAAGGAGAGATGTTTATGTCATCAACATGGCTGTGTGCTCTGAAGACAGTTTAAATTGTTTTCTTGCCAAAGCCTCTGAAAGTGTCAACTGGCTGTGGCACAAAAGACTGTCTCATCTCAACTTCAAGAACATCAATAAGATAGCCACTCAAAACTTGGTTGCTGGTCTACCTTCAGTAATGTTTTCCAAAGACAAAACTTGTTCTGCCTGTGTCAAAGGAAAACATCACAGGTCTTCATTCAAGACTAGGCAATCATTCTCTATTGACAAGTGCTTACATCTCCTTCACATGGACTTGTTTGGGCCTGTCAAACCTCAAACCATTAATCACAACAAATACACCTTGGTCATAGTTGATGAATTTTCAAGATATACATGGGTGTTCTTCCTCAGAAGGAAAAGTGATGCAGCTGATACCATCATGTCCTTCATCAGACAGGTTGAAAATATGAATGATGTTAGAGTCAAAGCTCTAAGAAGTGATAATGGTACAGAATTCAAGAATCATCAACTTGAATCATTTTGTGATGAAAAAGGGATTTCTCAGAACTTCTCTTCAGCTGGCACTCCTGAACAAAATGGTGTGGCTGAAAGAAGAAACAGGACTCTGATTGAAGCAGCAAGAACTATGTTAAATGGTGCAGCCTTACCAAAGCAATTTTGGGGAGAAGCTGTACACACTGCCTGCTACACTCAAAACAGATCAATCATTGTCAAAAGACATGGCAAAACCTCCTATGAAGTTTTCAGAAAAAGATCTCCAGACGTCAGCTATTTTCATGTGTTTGGATGCCCTGTGTTTATTTATAACTACAGGGATAAACTTGGAAAGTTTGATGAAAAAGCTGATGATGGTTTCTTTTTGGGATACTCTCTAACAGCCAAAGCCTTCAGAGTATTCAACATCAGAAGACAAGAAGTAGAAGAAACTTTCCATGTCAGATTCAATGAAGATGATGAAGTCATACAGAGGACAGGAACAGAGGGTGATGAAGTAGATTTTAATGAAAATATTTCTTTCCTAAGTGATGAGTTCACAGAACCCATACCTACCAGTCATCACCACTCCAACACTCTCACTCCTTATGTTCCTGCTTTTGACCCTCTGTCTACTCACAACATAGAAGTTCCTACCTCTCAGGAACTTGATGAAGAAGAACCTCAAATCTCTGATGGTCCTTCTCATGATATTGATGACTCACCAATTCTTCAAATCTCTGAAGATTCTCCTGCTGATAATGAAATAGCTTCCCTTGATATGGCTGAAGAAGACTCTGGCACTGAAGTAGTCTTTGAAGAAAGCCCTCCTAGTCAGCAGGATGAGACTCAAATTGTACCAGCTGTGCCCTCAAGTACCCCTGTTCTTGAATCCCCAGCTCCTCAAAATAAGTGGTCAAGAGATCAACACATTCTTCTTGTCAACATTATTGGGGAACCAAATGCAGGGGTCACAACCAGACAGCGAATCCAAGACTCAGAGTCAGCCTCAGCCAATGAATGTCTATTTGCTGAATTTCTTTCTCAAATTGAACCTAAAAAAGTTGCTGAGGCTCTGGTAGAAGAAGGATGGGTAGCAGCTATGCAAGAAGAAATCAATCAGTTCAAAAGGAACAAAGTATGGACACTAGTGCCAGCTCCACCTGGAAAGAATATCACAGGCACTAGATGGATCTATAGAAATAAGATGGATGAAATTGGGAACATCATCAGGAACAAGGCAAGACTGGTAGCACAGGGGTTCTCTCAGACTGAAGGAATTGATTATGATGAAACTTTTGCACCTGTTGCTAGACTTGAGGCCATCAGAATTTTTCTTGCTTATGCTGCCTATATGAACATCACTGTGTATCAGATGGATGTAAAGAGTGCCTTCCTCAATGGTGATTTGGCTGAGGAAGTCTATGTTGCACAACCTGAAGGATTTGAGAACAGCGAGTTTCCCAACCATGTGTACAGACTTCACAAGGCAATGTATGGTCTGAAACAAGCTCCAAGAGCATGGTATGAAACTCTTTCAAATTTCTTATCTGAAAATAAATTTATCAGGGGTTCTATTGATAAAACACTCTTTACCTTCAAGGACAAGAGTGATTTCATCATTGTGCAGATTTATGTGGATGATATCATCTTTGGGTCAACAAATGTCAATCTTAGTAAACGTTTTGCTAAATTAATGACCAAGAAATATGAGATGAGTATGATGGGTGAATTAACTTACTTTTTGGGCTTTCAAATTAAACAATGTCCTAAGGGAATTTCTATTTGTCAAGAAAAGTATGTTAAGGATTTACTTAAAAAATATGACTTAGTTGATTGTGCATCAGTGAAATGCCCCATGCTTCCACCCAACAACTTGGGCCCTGATGAGTCAGGGGTCTCTGAGACTTTATATAGAGGCATGATTGGGTCACTGATGTATCTAACAGCCAGTCGTCCAGATATCCAATTCTCCACATGTCTCTGTGCAAGGTACCAAGCTAACCCAAAAGAATCCCATCTAGTGGCTGTTAAGAGAATGTTCAGGTATCTCAAAGGAACGCCATCCCTAGGTCTATGGTATCCAAAGGAATCAGGCTTTGATCTCAAGGCCTATTCAGATTCAGATTATGCTGGATGCTGTATTGACGGGAAAAGTACTTCAGGCAGCTGTCAAATCCTAGGAGGAAAATTGGTTGGATGGAGTGCTAAGAAGCAAAACTCTGTGGCTATGTCTTCAGCTGAAGCAGAATATGTCGCTGCAGCCAGCTGTTGTGCTCAGGTGCTCTGGATGAAAAGTCAATTGGCTGACTATGAAATCTTGTATGACAAAGTACCAATCTTTTGTGACAACACCAGCGCCATTGCCATATCCAACAACCCTGTTCTTCACTCTCGTACCAAACACATTGATATCAGGTATCATTTTATCAGGGATCATATAATGAAGGGAGATATTGAGCTGCATTTTGTTCCCACAGAGCTGCAACTAGCTGATATCTTTACAAAGCCTTTGGTTGAACCTTCATTCAACAGGCTAGTTGCTGAGCTAGGGATGCTCAATATCTCAAAGCCTGTGGCTTGATATTAAATTTGTTCATTAAATGATTGATTCTATATTAAATGTTTATTAAATGTTTTTCACATGAAACTAGGTAGTTACTTTCCAAGTAAATGCAAAAAACATTCTCAAATATTTAATCATTTATTTTTCAGATAACGAGGAGACAAACTTTTTGAAAGGTCAAGGGGACCCACTTGAGCAGTCATTTTCGCCCTTGCATTTAATACGGTTGAATAACTGTTCACTTAAGTTTGAATATATATTGTCTTCTTTCTCTTCTCACCCACCACCATTCTAAAATCAACTTCTCTCTCTAAATTCTTATCTCTCTCAACCATCCGCCATTTTCATTCACCTTCAACCTCAAATCAATGGCGTTTCCCGTTCCAAAAGCCTCCAATGTGAACTTCGAGATCAACGAGAGCATCATCGCCTCCAACAACGCCATTGGATGGATTAAGGCACCAAACAGCACCTATTCAGATCTGGTAAATTTCATGCAGAATTGTGACCTAAATGAAGCCTTCACCAAATCTCCATCCACTTTTTACCAAGAATACCTTAGGGAATTCTGGTATTCTGCTGAAGTAGTAGAAGACACCATTACATTTAGCCTCTCATGCAATGAACATCCTTTTGCCTTTTCCCTTAAAGACTTTTCTAGTGTGGCCGGACTAAAACATGGAGATGAATGCTTGAAGACTGTTGACAAAAAGGCTGTCAAGGAAGCCCTGGCCACACTAAACCCTTGCCATGATGTTAATCCTGCCCTTACACCAGCTGAAGTCCTCGCCAAATCCCCTCTGAAGATTAAGTATTTCACCCCTATGTGGCGTGTCCTCTACACCCACATTGTGAAGTCCCTGGGAGGAATGCAGGGATCACAGGATCAGATGTCTTCTAATCATCAGGCTATTGCGTATGGATTAATCTGGGGAGCTGATGTTGACGTTGGAAGCATCCTATTCTCAAACCTGGTAGAACAACTGAAGGGAAGGAATCAGGTCAGGGAAAAGAACATCTGTTATGTGCGCTTCCTGTCCCTGATCTTTGAGAGTTTGCTGGGAGAAAATTACCACAACAAGGCTTTGACTGCCCTTAAGCCCTATCGCATCACTGGCGCCATTTACAAGGAAATAGGAGCTGAGGATATCCCTGTCACCGCACACATGCTGAACGTGGCCAACCAGGTACCTAACGCTGAGAAGCCCTTGCTCCCTTCCTCTGAGAAGGTGAATACTTCTAGTGTCGCTGGCAAGTCTATGTCTTTGACCTCTGGGCAGCACACTACTAAGTCCAAGGCTTCATCTGGCCAACAGCCAAAGAAGAAGAAAATCCCCTCTTCTTCCCACTCCAAAGCTGTTAGTAAGGCCAAGGAAAAGAAGATTGACACCGCCTCTGGTCCAGATACTCTTGTGGATTCAGAATCTTTGGCTGACAAACAACAGGCGTCTAGTGTCTCTAGGTCAGCAGAGACAACAGGAAACCAGCCAAACCAAGCTGATATCTCACAGGTAATCAGTGTACATTTTTAGAGGTTCACAAAAAACCACTCTCATTTGTCTGTAGGAGAGAGTGGTGAAGTTAGGGTAATCCTCGACCCATAGAAGTCTGTCATTACACTTAGAATACTTTAAGACTTCTGTACACCCTGTCTTTGCACCAGGGAATGATTCATTTGTGTTTATAAAGCACCCCGATGACCCTGAACCCTCTAGACAGTATTCAGGCTAACAACAACCTGAATACATTAATGTCTCAACCTTGATCAGCTGTACTTCACACAGCCTCTTGGTTCCCTCCTTAAAAGAGTCCCAAAGGATTTATCCTTTCAGGGGGAGCTGAATCATCACCCTCAGCTTTCCTAGGGGCAGCGTAACAGGCGACCTACAACAACATATGTTTCACTCTTAAAAGAGTCCCAAAGGTTTTACCTTTTGGGGGGGCTGAATAATCACACTCAGCTTTCCTAGGGGCAGCGACTGGCGATCATTAAACAACATATGTTTCACAATCAAAAGAGTCCCAAAGGTTTTTTACCTTTTGGGGGGGCTGAATAATCACACTCAGCTTTCCTAGGGGCAGCGAATGGCGACCATTAACCACACTTCATTCACACTTAAAAGAATCCCAAGGATTTATCCTTTGGAGTGGCTGAGTAATCACCCTCAGCCTCTCTGGGACAGCGAAATGGCGACCATTCCCCTTATATTTTTCCCTGTTACTAATTACAACAAACTTGCAGGCTGAAATTGTACAGCCAGTCAAAGAATCTCAGGTACACGAAAAGGAGGCTGAAACAATGACTCAGGACAATCCAAATGAAGAAGAACCTGTGCTCAATGCTGATGAAGAAATGCTCTCAGTAGAAGATTATGTCTCTGAGTTTGAGCCCATGCCTGAAGATGAATTCCCTGAGGGAATGTTTGATGAAGAGGATGAAGAAGATGAGGATGACCAGCTGTCAGCCTCTCCTCCTAAAGATATCGCTGTGTCCACACCAGCTGATGACAAGATTTCTCCTCTCAAGGAAGCTGTTGACACTCCAAACTCTGCTACATCTGCAACAACAGTCTTCCAAACACCAACATATGATCCAACAGCCGAATTCCTCATGTTTGATCATCCAGCCCAGACCAACTTTGACTTAATTCCAAGGGGGGATGATTTTGCTCAGCAAAGCCTCAATATCAAGAATCTTCAGCCCGTACATCATCAATCTGATATTGAGCGCTTATCAAGGAAGCTGGATGTGATCAAGTCAGAGATGCACAATTTTACTGTCACATTTCCAGGCATCATAAAGAAGGCTGTGACTGAGGCTGTCACTGAGCCAATTCAGGAGGGTGCAAAAAAAGGTGTGGCCCAGGGACTCAGTCATCTCTCGACACGAATCAAGGATGCCATTGACTCAGTTGTCCCTGCTATGTTCCATGCACAAGAAAACACCATGAACAGGCACTTCAATGCGGTTCGCAACAGGCAATACAACCATGCTAACTTTATTGTCAGGCGTGTTCAGGCAAATACTAATGCCAATGCCAACCTCTTGCTGAAGATTGCCAGGGCTTCAAGAAAAAGACAACGTGCCATGGCTGCCTCTGTGGAGCAGATTGCAAGACGTTTTCAGGCACGTTCATCCAAGCATCAGGGAAGTAAGGATGAACGTGAGGGGGAGAAGAATACTACACTCAGCCTTGCATCTGCTGAACAAGGCTCATCATCAACTAATCCCTCAACTACACCTGTTCCTCTTCAAGTCATCACACCAGTTATAGTACCTGATGATGAGGATGATACTCAGGGGGAGCAACAAACACAAGATGGAGCTGACTCATCTAAATCCATGATCTTAGTTAACATCAGCAAGCCTGAGGATGATGATGAGCCAGCGGCCAAGAAACTAAAATTCACTGTGAGATCTCTTCCCAAATCTATTCAAACTCAGGCTCAGACAGCGTTCATTAATAGAGCTGATGTTTTGAAAAACATAAGTGTGGAGTCCTCTGTCTCGAAGAAAGGAAAGGAGATAGTTTTGGTTGATACTGACACCAAACTTAAGAAGATAGCTGCGATGCTAGAGACAGGAGGATCCACCACAGACCTTTCCCACTTTTCAACCTTTACACCTTCCGATGAGATTCCTTTAACCCCTGAAGAAATAGAGCAACAGGCTGAAGAATTCAAAAGACTAAATGAGCTCAAGACAGCCAAAGAATTAAATGAAGCTACTTTGAGGAAGATGACACCACCTGAAAGGGAAAAACAGAAACAAAGGTTGAGGGAAATGGAACTAAAACGCGCTGAGGCCTTAAAGAAAGTCAAAGCTGACTATGATGCCTGCGTGAACAACAGGTATGCTGCTGGCAAGATAACCAAGTTTAAATACACCATTCACAAATCCACAAACACCCCACAGATGATCTTATGGAGGGAAAACCAACAGGGGAATATGGATGTATTTGACAACTTCAGGTTAAAGACACTTGGGTTATCAGAATGGTTTGAACTCGAAGCCTTAGCTGCCAAAAAGTCTGGACAGGCAAATTTCCTTCTGCTTAAAACTCTTAAGGCTAAGTTTAACTGGATCAAGGAAACAGCTGCCAAACTCAAGATTGATCCCCCACCACAGCTTTTTGAACAAGAACCCCCAAAGACAGGCAACAAAAGAAGAAGAATTTCACAAATTGTTGATGAAACTTTTGTTACTGAAGATGTTCGTGTGGATGGTATGCACAGGGATTTGATCCTTCCAAATGGTATTGTTGGCCCTGTTGATGGTCAGACATACTCAGTGCCTGAAAGAGGAATGGCATTTATGAACAAGGCTTGCCAGTATGCTTTTCAGAGGGAAGATGAGTTGTGCTTGGCTTCAACTATTCAGCTACTCTGTCACAAGAAGTGTCTCAAGATCAACACAGAGTATTCCAAGAAGTTTGCAAAGACTTTGCAGGATGAAATTGATAACAGATTAGATGTGGCCGAAGCTGAAGAAAGAATAAAAAATGATGACTATTGAAGATGGCGTCAGCCCTTTTTACCTTCATCTTTTATTTTACTTATGTAATGAACTTGTAATTTTCTTTAAGTCTTAATAAAATCATGAGGTATGTTTGTTTAGATCTGTTATGTGTAAGAAGAAGCTGTTAAACTCACTTACCTTAACTTAGTTAGATCTAGCATTATTTATGTTTAAATAGGGGGAGATTGTTGGGAATCTAAACTTATTAGATTCCCTGATCATTGATTTAAACATAATTAGGCTGATAGATAGTCCCTTGCCTGTGCCTAGGAGGCAGGCAAGTTTCGCAAGACTCACAGAGATCCAAGTCTCTGTGAGCAACCTCAGAGGAGTCCATGTCAGAGACATTGTCAGGGAAGTCGAAGATTACCTGAAGACATACTCCTTGGCTGTGATGGATAACAGCCAAGATGTATTAGGGACTCTGAGGGGTTGAGAGTTAACAGGGGTGGCAATACCCTGATAACTCTCAGCACACTTTGGACATGCCATTTGTGTGTTCGAGACTATGAAGAATAAGGAAACTGTTTTTGACAACTGTTCCTTAAAGCATAATGGAAGACTACCAAGAATAGAAGGACATCATGTGACTGATGTGGGAACTTGTAAAAGCTTGTGTAGTCGACATCAAGTACTGTTTAAGTCAAACTCGTAACACTATAAATAGGATGTGTATCCATGCATTAATGTTTAACACTTTGAGATATTAAGAACATTAGTGCGTATAACTTAGTGAATCAAACAGCTACGACTGTATTCATAAGTTAGGGTTTATTGTTGTCCAAAGTGTGCACAACACATTGTCATCAAACGGTGTTATCCATAACACTTGTAATTCTTTATTATAAAATAATAAGATTACGTTTGAAAAGTAATACCTTGTGTTGATTAAGTTAAGATTAGGGTTTCTTGCATTGATTAGGGACTTACACACTTGTTTTGGCTTATTTAACACATATAAGCTAATAAGCTTATAAGACCATCATATACGCTTAACCAAACATCCTTAAATCTCATTCGCTTCAATCAACAGAAGGGATGTTAAAAGGTTTGTGTGGGCTTTTCTTAGAGCTTGGGGAGGAGGTTTGGTCATGGGTTCAAGTTTTGCAAAAGACATAAGTTTATGATTTTCCTGTTTAGTGCGAAGGTGTGAGTTTTAAGGTTTCCCTTCACGGGTCTTTCCTAGTGGTTCGGGTCTCGGGGCCTGCCGATTATAGATGGATTTCGGATTTCACTAAGATTGAGGTTCTGTTCTAACAAAAAAAAATCCGTTGGCAGTTTTGGAAGAAAGGTCACGTGACACACAAATTCTTTCTCATTTCTTTTTGTAGAGAACGAGGCGAATCGAATGAGACATAAGTAAGGGTGAGTTTTTATAACAGTTTAGTCCTATTCCCATCTTCACAATTAAAATCCACTTAATTGAGTAATTTTGAGCTTCTTATATCAAAGATATGACATATTCTCGCGCTTTACATTAAGTCTACGATGTTCAAGTTGATAAAATGTAAAAAAAAACATTTATATAAGCAGCAACACAAAAGGGTAACGAGAAAATACACATAGCATGCTCTCAAATTAATAGCTCCATCCATGTGTAAAACGTATAGTAATATAATAACAAATTATGTAAGTTGTTCGGTATATTCGGCCCAAACGCATGTGGCCGCAAAGCCACGGCCAAACAGAGGACATGCCAAAACAAGTTACAACAACTCATATCTATCGACACGAAAGCAAAGGCAACCATCAAAAGCAGTAACACAACCCCAGGAAGGGGAAAGCATCATATTATCCAAAAACACTATCTAACTATCGGTCCATATAGAAATCCGAACATGATCCATGTCGGTTTGGTTCCACTCATAGATGATGGTAACATCGTCCACGTAAATAAAAGGCGGGACGCTGAATGACGGGAGGACCAATGCAAGCGCCTCTAAACATGTTTTGCGTCAAACCGTCCCTAAGAGTAATAACTAGTAATGTGATCAAAAAGCTCATTGATTGTAACACCAATTTCCTTGAAAACCATTGATTCCAACAAACATGAAGCTTCCTATTCCTACTAGAAAACCAAAGAAAGGAATAACTAGTAATGTGATCAAAAAGCTCATTCCGACGCCAATCCTTCTTGCCAAAGGAGAGTTGGTTGCGAAACTTCCAAATAACCCATAGAGTCACCCTAAAAATAGATTGTAACACCAATTTCCTTGAATCTCTAATATTCAAATTATCAAGCCATGAAAATACCTCGGATAAAGAATTCACCTAATTTGAGTTAAGATAGAGATCAACCTATTTGAAAGTTAAATCCCATATGGTTATTACCACATCACAAGCCCAAAATAAATGATGAGATATTTTGGGATGTTTAAAAAAAATAGGGCAAGCGAATGAATTTACCTCAACACCTTTTCGGCTAAGAATGGAGGTGGAGATTTGCTCATGAACAAGAGACTCTCTGTGGAGAGGCTAAATCGTTTACGTTTCTTACAATTATTTGTGTTTGACTGTTTGTGTTGTATAATTTAACAAGTTTCACATTACAATTCATACTATGATCGAAGATTATGTGTTATAGTCTCATATGGGAACGTGTCGTTTCATTTTTGATGTGTGTATTTTAACATTAATCCATGTTGGACATTGTTTGTGAATAAAAACGAGAATAGGTTTATAAGGCTCATTACATTTAAACCGTTAATACTATAACGCTCTTGTGTTTTTGTATTGCACATCGGTAAGACATATAAATGAAAGCGCGTTTATAGTTCTCGTTAAAATTAACATGTTTCAATCCAGATTGCAATATATAGTAAGGAAATAAGAATTTTTACTTACAATACGAATGAGTCTTTGATTTGAAAACAAAAGCATTTAAAAACATATATTAACATAAATAAAAAATGTATATAGTTTTTTTCTTAGATATCGAGGAGTAGTAGTACCAAGGCTGACGTCAAGAGTTTTGGTGCGATCCAACACTTGGTGCATAAAAGTCAACCTCGCGCCAAAAGGTGTGATGCCAATCCCACTAGTTAACGCCAAAAGATTTTAAAAATTTTCTTTTATTTAAAAGATATTCTAGCAGTTGCAGTAGGCTTTCTAACCGTTTTTAATCAATTCTCCTTTTTTCAAAATAAAACCCTTTAAAAATACTTCATCTTTTCATCAAATATTTTATACTCACTTTTTATATTTTATACTTCCTCCGTCTTAAAATAAGTGTCCACTTTGACTTGTTTTGATCTTTATTATCGACTTTGACCTTAAATATATATTTTGTATAATGTAAAGCTTTATGAAATTTGTACCAGTGAAAATACATATAAAACTCAATCAGTTCATATATCTTTCATTAAATATCGTATAACACACGTAAAAATAGTGAAAGTCAAATTTGAACAAGTTTTACTCTGAAAAGTCAAACTTGACACTTATTTTGGGACAGAGGTAGTAACACACGAATCTCTTATTTTTGCTCACCATTATAGAAAAATTATCCAAAGGTTTTGCAAACTCAAATTCAAAAGACGAGATCATAAAAACTTTTATGCTAGGAGCGGTTGCGGATTAGCAATTATGATTTTTGACATGCATACTTTGGGGTTCCTCCAGAGTCAAATAATAATCTAAATGTGTTATATGTGTTCTATGAAAGTTAGTTTTCTTTTATCCATTTACGTTTAATTATATGTGTTAATCATACATGCCAAACTAGACCCATATCTGATGTATTACTTGTAGTGTTAATAGTTAATATCCTAAATTCCAACAAGTGCTCTATCCCGCCTAAATATAAAATAAGAATGGGTTTATAACGCTTTGTTTCATTTAGCAATTTTGTGTTTTGATATTATTCCACATTGGCGAGATATAAAAACAAAAGTGGGTTTATAATGGTTATTATAGTTTTGGGATGAAGGTTATGAAACGTATCGCTTTCATATCTTTCCACACGTGTTTTCTAAAAGACTTCATATATCTATTCTATATTACATATAAAGTATGATTTAAGTTCATTTGGATCTAAGATATGAGAGGACTCATCCTCACCTTCCATCTCCCTATCATCTAATGGCTGTCATTAAATCCTCATTTTACACTGCAGGGGTATTTTCGTCATTTCACCCGCCCAATATATAAACCTTTTTATCCTTTCTTTCTCATAAAACACACACACACACATCGTATATTGCTTCTCTCTCTACCCCGATCTAGAATCTCTCTCTACATATCGAAACGTATAATCACAAATCCATCACGAACATAATCAATAATCCATCACAAATCGATTAATTAGATCGATTAATTAACACGGATTCATATCTAGGGATGGCAACGGGTCGGGTTTGGGTCGGGTTTTAATGAACCCGCACCCGTACCCGTTTATAATATCCGTACCCGTATCCGCTCCATCACCCGACGGGTACCCGATTAGTATTATCCATCGGGTTTTTGGATTTTACCCGCGGGTATCGGGTATCCATTATTAAATTTTCGTCGGGCATTATTGCGCGTATGATGTTAAGAAAAAACACCCGAAAACAACCAAAATACCCTAATATATTTTTAAGTGTTTAGTAGATTAAAAAAATACTTTTTAATATTATTCACACGATTTAATATATCGAATAAATCATGGTTTATATTTTAAAATTACAAGATCCAAATATACTTGATCACAAACATATTAATGCACACAAAAAGTAACTAATATGATCATTCAATTCGTTCACCAATCTTCGTCTACTATTTCACACAAATGTAGAACTTATATAAAATATCAACAAAAGCGGGTACGGATTCGGGTACGGGTACGGATTCAGATACGGGTAAACGGGGCGGGTATTAGTAGAACCCGTACCCGAACCCGTACCCGCGAAAAAAAATATATTCAAACCCGAACCCGTATCCAAACCCGCAAAACCGACTCCGAACCCGACCCAACCGGTTCGGGTTTTGGTTTTCTCCATCGGTTTCGGGCGCTTTTGCCATCCCTATTCATATCAGGTTTGTATTATCATAATATATTCTTATTTTTTTAGCTTATTTGATTTTGAATAAGCTTATTAATTTATTGTCATTAGCTTATTTTGAATGAAATATAATGATTGATAGTTCTTAATTTGATCAAATTATTCCGAATGATTGTTCTTATTTTGATCAAATTATTTTAATTAGCTTTTAATTAGATGATTTATGTGAAAAAGCTTATTTGTTTGAATAAGATGAGAGTTATGAATAATTTTGTGAATTAGATAGGAGTTATGTGAATAAGCTTACAAATTATATGAGAGTTCTGAATAAGCTAACTTATTAGCTTATTTTGACGAATCATAAGGTATTTTATGTAAGTTAATTAAGTTTACGAATCATATATGATAGTTATATATCATATATGATATATCATCAGTTATCGTATATGATATAACTATCATATATGATATATCAAACAAACCATAAGAAAAGACAGATTTTGTAAGATTCTTTTTCAGAAAATCTGTATAAACTCTTGAAACCTGCCTTCTATCATATATATATGAGTAATTTTTTTGTGTTAAAATTATGCATAATATGTTCTTTTCTATCTTTTATTAATGCAGTCAGACAGGGGTGGTGTGATTGCCCGATTTGGAGCAAAGCAGAGAAGGATGTTGATTATAACAAGAGGATGTGCACGGATATGTTATAAGGATCAAGACGGAGTAGACGTTGTTCATGAATTCATCAGTTGATAATCTGTTTTAACAATAGTTTATTGTTGAAAAAGAAGAGTAGTTTTAATAATAATATTATTTGCATCTTTTGATTTTGTATAAATGGTTATCATATATGATATCAGATGTGTATCATATATGATTTTACATTAGGTTATGTTCTGTTTGAATTATCATATATGATTTTGTTCATAAGTACATTTTTATGTTATGAACAAGTGTTCAATTATTAATTGAGCATACTTTTTGTTATAATCATGAATTCATCAGATTTTTTGTTTAATATACCCAAGTTTTTCTTGAGTATATGATAGTGCATTATCATATATGATAGTGCATTATCACATATGGCTTAATTTATCAAAACCATCATGACATAATACCAAAAAAGTTAAACCATATTAACAAGACGTTGTACAAGATACCAATGGATTACAAAATCGTCCATATTCGTCAAAATTCCATTAGGAGATTACTAGGAAAAAAAAAACAATACATTTTAAACGTAAAATAAAATTTCACGAGCTTCTTCATTAAGCTTCTTGGCCTTTTGGATGCTTTTAATGTTCAACATTCATTGTAAACAACCTTCTCTACACAAATAAGAAGATTTAATTCATTTTTCAAGCGCATAATCATATATGAAATATTTTATCATATATGATATATTTTATCATATATGATATTTAGCTTACATCATATATGATAAAATATATCATATATGATATTTCACTAACAGGCCACACTAAATTTGTTCAGCGAGATTAAGCCATAAAATCTTATAATTCATGAAAATAAGCTAATAAGTTAGCTTATAATTCATCATAATAAAAATGATGATAATTTATAAGCTTATTTACATCAAAATAAGGTTATTTATATTAAATAAGCTAAAAAAAGATATAAATGATGATGATATAACCTGATGGATTGAATAAGCTTATATGTGTGTTTTGTGTGTGTGTGTTTAATCTGAGAAAAGAGATGGGATGAGATGTATTTGAGATGTGGGTGAGGTGGGTGGGTTGTAAAATGACGAAACTGTCCTTCTGCTTTTTTAATTAAAAAATAAGAATTAATCTGGGCTGTTGATTTTTTATAGATGGAAGATAGAGATTGGTCCCCTTGTATCCAAAGGATACAAGGTATCCAATATAACGTTTCTCATAAAGTATTTATTTATTTTAAAACTAATTTTCCAACATTTTTAAATATAAGTTTTTAAATGTTGAATAATATCGGATCATGAGTTCAATCATCGAGTCAAACCAGTTGATTCATCGGGTTATGGTATCGATCATCGAGTTAAACCAATCGAGTCAAAGCATCACACGTCGATCATCAGGTCAACCTGGTCAAGTCACCGATTTACTTATTCGACCACTGAGTCAACCGATCGAGTCAGAGGATCACGAGATTGATCATCGGTCAACCCACTCGAGTCACGGGATCACATATCGACAACCGGGTCAACTCGGCCGAGTAACTGATTCGACCACCAAGTCAATTCATTCAAGTTACCGAGTTACCGTTTCAACCACCGACTTAACATATCGTTAATTATTTGCCGCTAGGAAATTTCCGCAAATATCCGTAAGTTCTAATTTATATGGAAATCGAAAAAATAATTCTGTAAGATATGTAATTGAGGATAGTTGATTGAAAGTTGAAATGAACTAGTTGTAAAAGCGAGAGTGAGTTTAATAAACCGTTGATATTACAAGGCTTTTGTGTTTTGATATTGTCCCACATCGGTAACAGATATAACTGAAAGTGCTTTTATGATGCCCATTATAATTAAAATGTTCAAATTTTATCTATAATAAAAGAGGGGAATCACGTTCCCCTAGGAACAGTTCCCCTCTCAGATACGAGTTTAATATTATTTGTGCCTTCGACTCACAAAATCTATCTCTCTCACAAAACAGTTTCTGCCTTCCACTCACAAAAGCTATATCTCTCTCACAAAACAGTGCCTCAAAATTGACGTCTCACATCTACACCAATAATTTTGATCCCATTTTTCTCAGCCACAAACACACATATAACCACAACCCAATATCTGGCCACATCCCCAATCCCCAATCCCCAATCCGAAATCTGATCCGATCTCAATGGTTGCATTAACTCTACAACCGTTTTTCTCTTTTGTTTGATGGTAATTATAATAGCATTGTTGCATCTAGAAACATGTTTTCTTTTTGATTTTATGATTTGAGGGTTAATTGACATGATTTATGATTTATGTGTCGATTGTTTTTTACATTTATGTACTCATTTTGGATGTTTGATTTTCAGGTATGTGTGTGATGTGGTTGCTACAATGGTACCATTGTGGCTGTCATCTTCATTTTGGAGTTTTGTTAAGGTATGTTTTAACCCGACGCCTAACATATTGGATTATTGTGTTTAGTTATACCAATAGTAGAAGCTTATAAAAAAATCATATTTTGTACCTATATCTTTGATTTCTCCTGTTTAATGTTTGATTTTTCTTTTTTACTATTCTTAATGTTAAAAGTTAGTCCTTTTTATCTTTTGTTTTTGTCTCTCTGCATTTGACTAAAAGCTTGGGCCATTTTACATAAATTGCGATTGTGATGAGTGCTAGGTCTCTTTATGACCACCAACTGTTCGTTCAAATACCAAATGAAAAAATGGTTATTTTAAATATAGGACGACTAGAAAGAGGCATCATATTACATCTTTGTTTCTTTTCAATATAAGGTTGGTTATCAATAAAAGTTATATAAGGTTGGTCATGAATGTAGACATTTAACGAGCAAGTAACATTTTGAAGGCTAAGAATTGGACAAGTTTGACATTCTCTAGAAAATTTTTCGTAATAAGTAGAACTAAATTTTGCTAAATTTCATTATTGGATGTGGTTAACTTCACAGTTTTTTATGCTTTTACAAGTTCTTACGTACAATAAATATTTTCATAAGCTAGGCATGCATCTCATGAGATATTGATGGAGATGAATGAAATGAAGCCATTACATCAAATTAGACATTTTCATATTGTTGTTTATGTGAATGTCTACATGTGTATATGCTGTGATTTTATTTTTTATGAAATTATTATTTATTGACTAGAGGTGCATTCTCTGATTCTTTCGTTTATTTACGTTGCCGAGGAATTAATGTTTATGAATGGTTGATTGATAATCTTTTAGCTTTGCTTAATTGCCATGTAAATAGTTCATAAGCGCTTATTTGCTTATTTTGTTACGAAATGAGACTACAAACAATAATGTCTGATGAATGTATTATATCCACATTTCTACTCACACATCTATTATTTTGCATACGAGCGCACCAGCAGATATAACTAGGTTGTTTGGAGAATTGTTATCAAGGTTTATGTTAACTAAATTTAGGCATTTGTTAAACAACAGTACGTGGTTTTGTGATACCTATATATTTATAGTACCTCATAATCGTTAATAATTGAAAGTAACATCGTGTTCCCATTGTCATGTTTCCTAGGTAAACGTGTGATGGTCATTCATAAAGATAACATATGCAGGCGCGAGCAGATAGATACAAAAGTGTCACTGATTAGGTAATCGATTTGCAAAATCCATTACACAACTTGCAATACCAACCGTTGTTGAGCTGTAACTAATGTTGATACAAAAGTTGTTACAGGTCCTCTTCTATCTCTGCGTGCTACACACTACATTTTCACTATGTGGTGTACTCAAATCTAACTGATTTAAATGATAGCTTAATTGCAGGCAATTGCCACTTTTCTATACAGGCACACTCGAATATCTCATTATTCAGGTAACCTGCAAATTCAATAGTCAATTTTTTATACAGCCCTTACTTTCATTTATAGACACATGCTACTCCACTTTTTAAACATATTTAAATCTACATAACTCACCATCTTGAAGAGACACGCACACAACCCATATAAACTTGCTAAATAATTATGTCAGATCGCCTAATTCACAAAATATTACATTATTAGAAAGGCCCGTTTTTTTGTTGCATAAACCAGCCCTAAAATAGGTGTGCATCTTTGTAGTTGTTAGAAAATTTCTCTTGCCGCATGCAATTCTCAGATTTCCGTGATAATCTAATTCCACCAGGACTGCGCCTCAAAATGTCTCAGAATATAGCACCAATGATAGGAGGTGTTTGATAATCTACTTCCACCAGGACTACGCTTCAAAGTTATTCAAAATTTCGAAAAGCATAATAAGGAAACACGTACATGCGGTATGCACCATGTCGTGGCTATTCCCAAGAACAGAATGGAATCATTGGCATTAGTGAAGGGTGCTACTATATTAATCGCAGATTCACAAGTAATAATCTTCTCATCTATTTTATGTCACCGGACGTTTGGGTCGTATTGGTTTTTCATAGTAAATAAGCCATTTTTTTACGCAAGAGAAAGTTCGCCTGATTGTTTATTAAGATATTGACACTACACTTTCTTTTTGTTTATCTCTATAAGAGTCTTATTACGCTCTTCAGTGGTTTATCATTATGGTGTTGTGCTCCCGGCTGACCAAGGTTGATATTCCTACTATAAAACACCCATTATGCTACAAAAGGGGTGTTTGGTTGCTGTTAAACCAGGAACCAAACACCCATTCTGCTGGAAAAGAGGTGTTCCGCTACTTTTGAATGATGTTAGATAGTGACGCTAACAATTTATACATCTCTTTAAATGCAGAAAACAATGTTGGAACGGATTTTATTGACGCTTTGTTCGAATCGCAAGGTTAAGCTACAAAGGATTTATAGGTGATATGGAATTTTGAAGGACCATTAGCAGGTAATCATTTAATTCTCATCTTCTTGCATATTCAGGATTGAGTACACGTGTAGAAGAAATAGGACAAACAGGGAATACATACATACTCGAACAGTCAAAGAGTCATTAGTTTCTACTTTGTTTTTTAAATCAAGATGGAATGATTAAGGCTAGGATATTATCGCATCACTCCCTACTCCGCTTAGGCGATTCTTTTTCTTTTACTCTGTTAGTTAATAATCTTATATATGTTGACATTGAAAAAGTGAATTAATGGGAACACACTTGAGATACATATTAGATGGACTGAGAAATGGCATATCGAATAAGCATAAAATTGATTGGTATGCAAGAACTATTGTATACATATACTAGCACATTTAGTTAGGAATATTAATGTTTTTGGGGTTTGTTTGAATGCAGTGAACCGAATAGATAAATTCAGAACTATAAACATTGTATTAACCAAGCCTTGGAAATAATTATAACCAAAAATCCATCTAAGCATAATCCTCATTTATCAAACTGAACAATAATCTAAACATAGCCGGTACCGATCCATTTTGATCAGGTCCATTTGTGTGCTTCCAGCTCTTTCAATTTAAGGCAAGACGAAAGAACGGTTCTCAGCTGTAAAATTATAGAGGATCTATATGCGGATAGTTCTATTTGATTTTAACTGAACAGCGTGTTGCGACTCTACTAAGTTTTGATACAATATGGTAATTACAATTAACGACTTGACATATGGTTGGTTTTGACAGAGTGTGTTTCAAGATGTATATCTCGCTGAGGATTCAAGTATTTTTTATCTATAATAAGAATTAAGTTCAAGTCGAGTAAATGTTGAGTTCAGACAGTTTGATTACCAAAGCAATTGCAAAGGAAATGTCTGGTGACTTGACATCTCAATGTAAACAGGTAAGAATTTTTGGTAACACCTTTTATATTACTATTCTCATGTACTTATTAGTCCACACTACAATATACACAAGTGGCCCAGATATCACATATAAATGGGGTTTGTAGATTTTAATAGTTTTAATTTTGTGTTCATTTTAAAATGATTGCTTATGCTTCTGAAGTGTTACGACACTTTTATATAACGAGTTTTGGTAGGCGAGAGTGTGAATTATGATTATGATATCTGCTCATATATATGTAGCTTTTGTAATACAGAAATACATTTGCTACTTTTAGAACTAGATAAAGCTACCCATACAACGCAACTCTTTGACCTGTAAGCATATTGGGATAGGAAATCAGTATTCGGTTCAATGTGTTTATTGTTATGAGATTCTTATCTAATGTGTTCTCGGTGATGCAAAGTTGTAACATAGCGAAAACTTGATGTTAGATTTGTGATTATATATGTCCCGTTAGAATATGCATTCTAGGATATTTAGCTGGACAATGGGGATTGAATTATTGTTTCTTTGGTTGGTGAGCACAACTATGGTAGGATAATACATTGCTCAAAACTATGAACAACTAAACATATATTTCATTATTCGTGCAGGTTAATATAGGCTGGATTAAGGCTGACTAAGGAACCAGAGTGTTCGTAGACGTCGGTTTTCGCCATCAACCCAAATTTCTATAAGAAACGCAAACAAAACACCCGCGGCGAAGCGCGGGCAGAAGCCCTAGTAAGTAAATAAAGGTATAGTAATAAATAAAAAGTTATTAATTACTATACCTTCAAATCCTTGTTTTTTTAACATACTGTTTAAAAATAAATAATGCGATTATTAACATGCGATTGCAAACTTATAGAATAAAAAAGTTACAATAAATATGATAAATGGGTAAATTAAAGCACGTTCCTTCAGCATTAAATCAACCAAAGTAACACTTTAAACCGAGTGTGATGTTTTACACTTTGAATAATGTCACACATTAATCAATCAATGGTAAAAAATTTAAAGAGAAGTTATAAGGAAATAATTTGTCATGGAGTATTTTACATGTGATTTTTTTAACAGCAGTTGTAGTTACATGGCTTCTAGCTCAGAAAGCGTAACGAGTCCACACAACCAGGTTAGGTCCACCTCATAAGGCAACAACACCCTTCCCTTTATACACGCGGAAAGAAATCCCTATCGCCTTAGACAAGACACGAACTTGAGACCTTACCTAGAAGGATAAAACCTCTATACCGCTAGACCAGAAGACCTTTGGTATTTTACATGTGATTTATATTGTAGGTAGTTTTTTTGTTTAAAAAAAATTCTTAATACTACATATGATTTTATAAGTTGGTGCAACTAAATATTTTTCTTCTAAATATTAAACTATCGACTATCACAAATTTACAAAGAGAGATAAATATATTCTTCCTAATTATAGAAAGAACAATTGAAACAAGTCTCGAACCCATGAGTCGCATATTAAGAAGTATTTAGGATATGTGAATTTATAGTCCTTGCCTATATACGTAAAGCATTATTTTGACCTCAACCACGAGTTTTATAACCCAATTGGGTTGACTCATTAATGGTACTTCATACAAGGGGAGCTTCCGCTTTGTCTTTTTTGAGAAACTCATATACAACATGTTCGTTATAAGATTGAATATATGCTTGCAGGGTCACTATCATACACAACTTGTTGTGTAACACACGTATTTTACAGTAACTACTTCTGTCTTATAGGTTAATCTTGGCTCCCTATATCAAAGGAGTACAGATGTCATGCATTTATATTTTGGATTATCTCCATTCATTCATTACTTGACGCCTCGAACAAGGGGAAACCGTCAAGGGGGAGCATGCACTAGTTCATCATTACCATCACTTTGTGTTTCTACACCTACTTTCTTTTATATCTAACCTCGATGCAGGTTAAGCACACCTTTTGTGTTTTTACATATATTTTCTTTCTCATCTAACTTTGATGCAAATTAATACACCTTTTTGTGCTTCCACACCTATTTCTTTCTTCTATAACCTTGATGCAGGTTAAGCACATCTCTTTGTGCCTCTATTTTCTTTCTCGTCTAACTTTGATGCACGAAAAGTCTCTTAATTAGATACATGGATCCGATGGTGATCATGGATCAATGGAAAGAACTTGCACATTCTTCTACTCATTTGTACTGATTCTTAAACAACCATCGCATCAATCTATTTTCTTTCTTCTACGGAAAAAGTCATCAACAAAGGTCACATAGTAGTATCTCCCTCCTAAAGATTTTGTCTTTGAGGGACCCGACACATCAGAGTGGACAATCCAAGATACCTTGTGTCTTGTGGATAGTTGTCCCAAATTTCACCCTTGTCGTCTTCCCGTTGATGCAATGCTCACAGAGATCCAACTTACAAGACTTGAGTCCTTTCAATAATCCTTGCTTTATGAGTAAATTCAAGGATTTTTCTCCTACATTTCCTACCGCATATGCCATAGATTCACAGCTCCTGACTTTCTATCACCATCGGTAAAAACTGCTACAGTTCCAACAACTGTTCTACCCTTGTAGTGATACGTGTTCTTTATTTTATGAATACCCTTCATTACTACATGACGCTAGAGATGATTTTCATAACCTCATCTTTCGCTCTTACTTCAAAACCTTTAGATTCCAAAGTACCAACGAAAATGAGATTATTCTTCAACTTTGGCGAATAACGAACACCTTTCAAGGTCACAGTTGTTCCATCTTCATTCTGCAATCGAACGTAACCAATACTATGAGTAGTGAGGGGAGCTTCGTCTCCCGTATAAACAACTTCCTCATGTTCTTCAAAATTACTAAACCACTCTCGATATGGTGTAATATGATGGCTACATGCGGAATCCAATAGCCATATATCAGAAGCATTTTTACTTGATGATGTTGCTAGTGAGAGATCTGATTCTTCGTCATCAAAGTTAGTGACATTCGCCCCAACTACAACTTTCCCTATAGATTGTCTTTGGTTTTCAACTTTGGACAATCTCTCTTCCAATGACCTTTTTCATGACAAAAGCACATTCATCTTTGCTTAGTCTTTGCCTTGACTTGGATCTCTATCTCTTATCGGTGCCCTTTTTTGCGAGCGACCTCTAACTAGCAAAACTTCCGCATCTCCACTTGAAATAATCTACTTGTCCTTCCTTCTTAGTTCTTTACTATACAAGGCAGCACAAACTTCACTAAGAGGCATGTCATCCTTCTCATTTAGTAGAGTTGTTTCAAGCAACTCATACTCCTCTGGAAGCGATCCTAAAAGTATCAATGCTAGATCCTGGTCTTTGAACACCTCATCCATATTTATCAAATCGGTTACTATAGTTGATTAACACTAGTAATGTGATCATTGATTGTGGTACCCGATACATATTTGAAGCGAAAAAGTCGCTTCTTCATAAAGAGCTTATTATGATATTTCTTCTTCAGAAATTTCTCTTCCAACGCCACCCATAATTTGTAAGCGGATATTTCTTTTGAGAAAGCATATCTTTGCTCTATCGAAAGACAAGAAGGAATTGTGCCCCAACCTAACCGATTGATGGTTAACCAATTCCTCTCTTCTACATCATCTGGTTTACTTTCTTCAACGGTAATGTCTAGACCTTGCTGAAAAAGAGCGTCTAGAAGCTCACTTTGCCACATATCAAAATGGCCCATGGCATCGAATACCTCCACCGCCAATCTTGCATTTGTCAAGACTGGTCTAGCCCAGCTTAAAGATGTTGGATCCACCAATGTTGATGTGAAAAGTACTTTATCAAGTTTGTCATCCACCATTTCGAGTACAAATTAATTTCAACAGCTTCTAACAAAAAGACCAATGTAATTCTTTTCTGATGTGGAAGATCAACTTAAATTGCAACCACAGAGCATACTAAGAATAACCTCGGCTCTTGATACCACTTGTTATGGAATAAGCACGATAATATCTCACCGACTAGGTAAATAGTGGGAATAATTCTAACACTATAAGCTTACCTCAAACGAGCTTGTTGAAAATTAAATACTACTAAAAGATTCCAAGTATTTACACAAAACTTTCTATATATTTCTTATCTACTATCTTTATATAGCAAAGTTATTTCCTAAAATCTCTCTTGCAAAATACCTTATCAACTAACACCTGTAAATCTCTTTTTTAATAGCCATTGTATCATGGTCTTACCAAAATTACCTTTTATATCCACCTTTTCACCAGTGTTTTAAAAACCGGTTTGACCCGGCCGGTTTAACCGGTTGAACCGGGAACCGGGATGACGACCGGTCCGTTGTGAGCCGGGTTTTGACTGAAACTCGAACCGGATTGAACCGCCAGGTTTTGATCGACCCGGGTCGAACTGCTGACCGGAAACCGGTCGGTTCAAAAAAAAGAAGAAAAAAAAAAATCTAAAATCAGATTATTTTGAACCAAAAAAAGAATAAAATAGATCCAAAATCAGATTATTTTGAACATCAAAAGAGATCCAAAATCAGATTATTTTGAACATCAAAGAGATTCAAAATCAGATTATTTTGAACATCAAAAGAGATCCAAAATCAGATTATTTTGAACAAGATCGATGTGTAGTTGAGATCGATCTATTTGACTTTCAATTTCTTGGAAGTTGGCCTGATGAGGATGGGTTTCGATGGATGAATATGAGGATCAATTGTTGAACCTTTATTTGTTGAGTTTTTTTTTGTTTAACTTAAACTAAAGAGATGGTGATTGATATGAAAATAAGATTATGGTTGGTGAGATCTATGTTTCTAGCTTGTTTACATATCGTATTTGGTTTTGGGAATGGAAGAAAAGTAAGAGTGAAGCTTTGAAGTAGTGATGTGTTGGTTTATGTGACATGTATGGGGAAAATGAACACACAAATAAAAGCATGAACTCTTATCCTATAAACTAGAGTAATACGGTTAAGTGAATATAGTACTCTTTTTTCTATGCAGTACAATTCAAGGGTCGGTAGTCTTTTACTTTTGACATAAAACCGGTTTTATTCACCGGTTCAACCGGTTGAACCGGTAACCCGGTGAACCGGTGTCTCAACCGGGACGATTAAAAACCCGATTTTTAAAACATTGCTTTTCACAACAAGTTAACCAAAACCTATGTAACAATAATTCATAGACTAAAAAATTATTCCGATCAAACTTTAATTATTTCCAAACATAATCCGAAACAAAATATTCACAGCAAAATAAAGATGGTTATCATTTTCCTTGGGGTATACTATTATCCGATCCAAACTATTATAATGCAGATTAATCCGATCTAAACTATCATGATGCAGAATCATTACACACAAATTTTTGGGCATCAATTTGATTCACTAATCAGGTTATTATTAGCTTATTATTGTTATACCAATTGTTTATATGAACCGTAGATTAGTATAATTTTTTAGTATACAAATTGTATATGTCTGAGGTTTCTAGAATGTTTTGAACGAATCAGTTTTTGATTTATATTATTTGTAGATTTGTATTGTTGAACGAATCAATCAGGTCTCTATAATCTTTGGTAATATTGAGAATTTTTTAAAGGGAGATGATATGTACACGGGCCATTTTACTTCATACACAGGAATCTATTGTCTATTGACTATCTTACCCTTCTTATATTTGACTAAATCCTTGTATTCTTAAGAGCACAGGAAATCCTGATGCCATGGCTTGGTGTCATGGCACAAAAAGTGCTGCCACGTCAGCATTTTTCCCACGGCACCAGTTTTTCCCACGGCACCAGTTTTTTTCACGGCACTAGTTTTCAGTGGTAACCCTGAGCCGTGGGTAAAGTGGTGCCATAGGAGTAAAAAGTGGTATAAAGGGTCCACATATACACACTTTAATAATTAAAAGAAAAAAAAAGGAAAACTCACCACCGCGAGAGCTGATGGCTATGGCACCAGCCCGACTGCGCGGAGAGACGGAGTCCTCCGCCGTCTTCTTTTCCGGCGTGGTGGCCATGGCGCCAAGCCATGGCACCGGACTCCCCGCTCTAAATGCCATAACTGTGGTTCTGGCCACCAACGAACATTCAAAACCATTCCATATGTGCCACATTCTCTTCCGTCACCGCTAACTTTCTGATTCTCTTCCACCATCACATATGCTAACTTTCCAGCAGTCTCTTAAACACATCAAGTAATAGGGATATATGAGATTACCTATAAACGAGTATTTTTAGTTTACTTTTATACATTAAATTTCATGCCACGTTATAACATGTTCATGAAACATATCTTTCTGTACAAGAAAATCTTGAAACAACAACTTTATTTAAACAATAATGTAACAACCAAATAAAACAAATTACAGAGTAATATTTTCACAATACTGAAACCATCTTATTAGTTTCCTTATAACACATACAAGGGAACAATTCAAGACAGTGAGAAGTCATAACAAATCAGAATAATTTAGATTTGGATTAGGTGTCCTTAAATCAATTTAAAAAACTTTATACAAACTAACTTTGAGATACAACATTTTTCTCTTTTTATGCACACAAAAGTGAAAGAATGTGCACCCATGATAGCGGAAGGGTGTCGAAATAACCTCTACTGTCGGTGGTGCCAGTGACAGTGACGACAAGAAGTGGAAGGTAATTAAGCTTTATGATGCATGTGGTGCTGTATCTTCTGGGTTTTGAAAAGTCAGTAGCAAAGAAAACAAAGGTTATATGATCTAGGGGCATAGTTGTCCATGAACTTAAAATTTATGTATGTGAAACAATTTTATCCGTGTAAATATCATTTCCCTTTTTTAAATTGATTTTAAGAAGAAAAAAAATTGCCCCTTTATGACTTGCAAGAATAATCCCATGATTGTAGAAATTTTTTTGAATTCAGTCAAATCCTTACCTTAGCTAACTACCGTAGTTTACTCGATTTCAAATCATGATTTAATCTAATTCTCCTTATATAAAGACACTGCACTCACATATACTATCACACCACTCTCTTTTTTTTCCTTTCTGGGTATTTTGAGTAATTTACTTGAAGTAGGTTAATGTTTTTTAAAAGCATCGACTCATTCTAAGTGTAACTACATAATTTTTATTGATACAAATAAATAACCTTATGTTATTTTTATTTTGGCAGTTCAATCAATGGAGCATAAAATGACTTTGTTTTCTGAAATAGACCCATTGATGGACGATGTGAAAGTCGTTGCAAGATGTATCAATATGAAAAAGTCATGCACCAGGAAAACCAAATGCTCCATGGGGTTTAGATGACGTGTTGCAAGATTCAGAGGTATTACATACTTATTTTATTATATATACACAAATCTACAGCTTATATAATTATGGAACTTATTTAAATACACAACTATCTCAAAGACTCAATGAACAAGTTCTTGGCCATTTTGGAAGAAGGAAAATGCTATACTTGGTGTATTTTACACATTTTATTCTGGTTATTGGTGAAATGTGTACTGCAATTGTTTCAATAGGGTCGATTAATGCTTATTCTATTAAATGTGTGTTATTGTGTGTTTGTTGTTTGAGCTATTTTATAGATGAAAATGTGTTTCAATAACGTCGATTAATGTTTATATGTTCATTTCAAGTGTGCTTATGCATAATCAATAATATCTTTGGCATTTAAACAACTAGATTGGTGCATGGAAGATAACATTGAGACTTGGTTCGGGTATTTATTTGAGTCAGTATAGACCACTGCTTATTCATTCTATTGTTGAGGAGTGTTAGTTTATTAAGTTGGTGCAACAAATTGAACTAAAAACAATTCCTTATGTGTTGTATTCAGGTTATTTACAACAGTAATTATTATTAGTTATATGAATTATCACAAAATGGTTTGTAATATTTTTTAATAATATGAATTTTCAAAATTCGTTATGTTGTATTCAGGTTAGTTACAATAGTAATCGTTATGTGTTGTATTCAAGTTAGTATTATTTTACACTTAAAGTTACTTGGATATAGTTTCTCTATTCAACATATAACTAATTTATGGTGGACACTTCAGTTAGTTTAAAAAAATGGTCAGGCAATTGTATAAACGATATCAATTGTATCTTATATAATGTACTGTTTACTAATAATGCGATTGTAATTCCTCGTGGGCTATATAAAAGTAAACACGTATTCTGTTAGTTTTATATATTCTTTTTTTTGAACATGTCTTGTATATTCTTTGACTTATTAGTATTTTGGCTATTTAGAAATAAAAGGAACGTTTTAGTTTTTTTTAGAACGAAAAGTGTTAGTGGTTAGTGGGTCGAATCGTGTAATGACATCCAAGTGGTAAATGTATTTTTCGAACGTTTTAGTTAATTTTGCTTTATGTTATTGTTATGTTAAATAATTATGTTCTCTTTTATTTTATTCTTTCTAGGTGTCTAACATGATATGCATTGAAAAGTTTATGGATTTTTAACACCTTGGGAGGTTACTGAACTTACTAAGTGTATTGATAACTTTTTTATCTCTGAACCATTTAGTGATTTAGTTCTATTGATGATGCAAGGAAAGCCATTGCAATTACAAAAGTTAGTGAACTTACATTATCAGTTTTGTTCAAGAAGGTAAACTCTCATATATGGAGTATTGACAAATTCATGAATGACAGTATAAAGTAGGGTAAAAGCCATAAAATAGATACGTACTCTTCATTTTGTTACATTATGACAAATTTACTATTTTATGTACTAATCTGACCAACGAACTTGTTAGTTTTGGGACAATATCATCAATATGGTCACTTGTTACCTGCTATACCGGTTTTTGGGTATAAACTAACGTTTTCTTCAGTAAAGTTACATTTTCGTCAGTAAACTTACGTTTTCGTCTGTAAATTTACGTTTTCGTCTGTAAACTTACGTTTTCGTCAGTAAACTAACGTTTTCTTCAGTAAAGTTACGTTTTCGTCAGTAAAGTTACTTTTTCGTTAGTAAACTTACGTTTTCTTCAGTAAAGTTACGTATTCGTCAATAAACTTACGTTTTCGCCAGTATTTCTTAGTAAAGTTACTTTTTCATCGGTAATTTTACGTTTTCGTCAGTAATTTACGTATCGTCAGTAAATTTACATTTTCGTCAGTGAACTTACGTTTTCGTCAGTAAACTTACGTTTTCGTCAGTGAAGTTATGCTTTCGTCAGCAAACTTACGTTTTCGTTAGTAAAGTTACGTTTTCATAAGTAATTTTACGTTTTCGTCAGTAAACATACGTTTTCGTTAGTAATTTACGTATCGCCAGTAAATTTACATTTTCGCCAGTGAACTTACGTTCTCGTCAGTAAACTTACATTTTCGTTAGTAAATTTAGGTTTTCGTCAGTAAATGAATATTTTCATCTGTATTTTTACGTTTTCGTCAGTAAACTTACGATTTCGTTAGTAAATTTACGTTTTCATCAGTATTTTTACGTTTTTTCAGTATTTTACGTTGAAGAAAACGTAAAAATACTGATGAAAACGTAAGCTTACTGACGAAAATGTAAGTTTACTCACGAAAACGTAAAATACTTAAGAAAACGTAAGTTTACTCACGAAAACGTAAAATACTGACGAAAACGTAAAATTATTGACGACAACGTAAATTTATTGATGAAAACGTAAATTTATTGACGAAAACGTAAAATTAGTGACAAAAACGTAAATTTTCTGACGAAAACGTAAAAATACTGATGAAAACATAAGTTTAACGACCAAAACATAAGTTTACTAGCGAAAACGTAACGTTACTGACGAAAACTTAAAATTACTGACGAAAACGTAAAAGTACTGACAAAAACATAAAATTACTGACGAAAACGTAAGTTTACTGAAGAAAACGTAAATTTACTGACGAAAACGTAAAATTATTGTCGAAAACGTAAAAATACATACGGGCATAAGTGGAAATGAAGGGGATAAGGGTAAATTAGTCATTTCATGTTATAAAAATTAACATGGAAATAGTTCCGGTCATATTGGTGATATTGTCACAAAACTAACAAGTTCGTTGGTCAGATTAGTACAGAAAATAATACATTTATCATAATGGAACAAAATAAAGAATACGTGTCTATTTTATGGCTTTACCCTATAAAGTAAGGTGTTTTTGCATTGTATACTAATTGATTTGTATATAAGACCTGACAATTTCATTCTATTTATACTTTTAACTAGGTAAAGCACTATGGGATAACGAAAGGTTGTGTTTGGTTCGCTGGTTTTTGGTGGTTTTAAACGGTTTTGAGTTAAGAATCCTGGGCCAGTCGTGTTTGGTTGCTTTTATTACGGTTTTTAATATACTGACATTGGTGTCTTTTGTTGGTTTTCAAAATTGTTAGGGTATGACTGGTTTTAAAAAACAGAAGGCTAAAGTCAAGCTTAGACACATGTGCCCTTATATAAAATACTGTATTTATTCTCATTCTCTCTCCACCTCGTGTCATCTTCTTCCTTCTCTCTCATATAATTCTTGAACTGTCTGACACCCCCAAATTGGTCAAAATGCAGCGGATATATTATTTGGGTGTCACGTGGGTGGATCAATAGCAAATAGTACATAGAGCATCAGATAAAAGATTATCAAACAGTTATTACATAACCAAGAGTGTAAATCATTATTTTAAATAGATCTGACATAACGTAAAGATTATTCACGAGTCCCTTATGAAAATCCCCAGATGCTTGCTAAGATGCTGTCTACTCAAAAGCTACAGTCCATGCACATAGTAACTACCTGCTTCAAACACCTGAGAAAAACATGCTTTGGAGAGTCAACAAAAAGTTGGTGAATTCATAGGTTTAGTTGTATAGTCTGGATATAAATAGTCACTGAAACAGTAAGGCACAAAGCATTGCTATTTAAAGGTAATTATACTGCCTATTGCCCGAAACTGACACTTGACATAGTTGAGCCCTCAACAAATGAGAACACATCGCCCTTTCTAAACAGGCACCCATCAATAGTAAGTGCTGACATGGTAAACACATGTTTTCCCGGCCAAGGCACAGTGAGCATGACTCACTCAGGTGGGGATGGTCAATCCCAAATAGATCTATTTATAACATTCAGGTAATCCAACAATTTTAACAGTTTCAGTTCACGGGTCATGAGGAATTCTACAATAGGCACATATAATCAAAGTTGATACAGTTTAGTTTATATCCGTAAATCAGTTGCATGTTTTCTTCCCCAAAAAGGATTTTAAAAGTTTGTCAATATATAAGAAGTGGGGCCATGAACTCACCTTAACAGTATGGTGATAGTCACAAGAATCTGGAGTAGTGCTCAACACACAGTCAACAACCTAGATAATTATACAGTCTTAGTAAAAGTATAACATGTTGTACAAAGGTTACTGAAGTATCAATATATGCTTCTACAGGTTTTTAAGCATTTTATTAGGATATCCGTAGTTGGCTATAGTGGTACGAGTTATAGCTATATTTATTTTAAGTATAAAATAAATACTATAGTTTAATTAAATCAATCCAGTTTAGTTAATATTCTCGAATTTGTACTATTCACAACGTGATTTAAATATTTAATAACATGGCTTTGTAAATATTTGATGTGAGGAAAAATAAATATAATTAGTATATTTATTTTTGTAAACAGTCATATTAAATTTATACCTCATAATGTGTATATCATCTAATTAATTTCAACGTTTCCAATATTTGTATAGTCATCACATTATAGGTTGGAAAAATACCCACAAGTATCGGGCCTTTATATTTTCCTTGATTTTTCCCTTTTAGTACACGTTGAATATATATATATTATTAGGGTTTATGAAAGTTTATTTAAGTTTAGGGAATGGCAAAACTAGTCCCCCAATTTAGTATAAATACCCCCGGTTACACAAACGCCCCTAGGGCTTATATAAGTTTCACAGTTTGACATTTCTAGTCCTTGTAGTTTCGGTCAAGTTTTTAGAAATATCCCCAAGTTACAAAACAGCCCCCTAGGGCTTGTACAAGTTTCGGCTAATTACAAACAGCTCCCTAGGGCTTATACATGTTTCGGCTATATACCAAACAGCCCCCTAGGGTATAAAAGCTTATTAAGTTGGCAAAAGGAGTCCTTATGGTTTCGGTTAAGTACCAAAAAGGCCCAAAAGGTAACTAGTTTGTTTATAAGTTTCCATAATGTCATTTTAAGTCCCTTAAGTTTCGGATAAGGCCTCAAAAGGCACGAAAAGATTTTAGGGCTTGCAATATGTTTACAAAGTGGCACGTTTGGTCCTTGGAGTTTAAAATAGGTCTTGTCTATATGTAACCGCGATCCTACACTTTCTAGTATGGCAAGTTTAGTCCTTGTACTAGTTCCACGTTTCGAAAACCCTTAGGTGAGTTTCACAATTTGCCATACTCGGCATGGGGAAAGCTTCATTTACATAAATGGCCTGAAAAACTCCCACGCTATTTTATAAAGTGTTTAATGGGCTAGGGTGGCCCATTAAGGCTCGGATAGGGTATTAGGGCCTAGTGGGCTAGATTTTTGGGCTTAGCAAATTAATAAGGAGGCTAAACTTGTCCTAACTAATACCACCAAAATACCACTTGGGCTTTTTAGGCTTATAACTCGCGGATTATATAAGCTTAAGGTTTATATGATTCGTGGCTTATAGCTTATTTGGTTTAAACACTAGAGGTGCTTAGGTTTCCACTAGATCTATCATTTCCATGCTTATTAAATCAAGAAACTTGAAATCAAGTCGTGATCTATCTTGACTCATAATTTGGCCGAGAGACATAGGATTCTTGGCAAGCAAAACTTGTGTAATCTCTTAGCCATTAGTACACGTTTATAGACATAAACATGACTCAAGTATAATCATAAACATGCCATATGTTTGTTTGGACTACTTTACGTGTGCATGCATAAGGAGCTACGTGAATGCCATGTACACGAAGTAAATTAAACGAGAGGGAGAAGAAGGGAGTGGTTACTTACTTGCTTAGACTAGAGTAGTGGTGAAAAGACAAACACAAATTTAGAGTATGCAAGGTGGTAGTTTAGCCGTGACCTAGGATTAGGTTGAGAAGATCTTTCTAGTCAAGGCTTGAGCAAACTGTGCCTTCTATCTTCTTCAATGCTAGGTTCGACCACTTCAATGCTAGGGAGATCTTTGTGTGAATGATTAGGAGTAAATGCTTAGGATATTTGTGTATGTGTGTGCATCCGAATGTAGTAAGTTATAGGGGAGTGGTTTTGTTGATTAACCACAAGTTGTGTGAATCTTCATGTGGTTTGGGAGCTTGCTACGTCAAGAGAGAGGCAAAGGATGGGGGTTTTCCCTAGGTTGAGTACAAGGTAAATCTTACAAGTTGATCTTCTTAGTACATGCCATTAATGGGAGTGTGTAGTACCTTGGCTTTTGGGAGAGCTTTAGCCGTCGGTTAGCAAGGAGAAAAAGGGGCAAGTGATGTGTAAACTTGATGCATTAATGAAGGGGTGTTGTACAAGGATGGGGAGAATGGTTTTTCGGCTAGGTGATGGTTTTGTGGAGACAAGAAGTACCACCATTAAATGTAAGGATCCTAGTACCATAGATTTGGCAAAAAGGATATTTGTAGTGTTGGTTGGGGTGTTCCTAGCCGTGTGTTGTATAACACATGTGGGGAAAACATAGGTTTTAAAATATCTAGTATAAGTTGAGTGTTAAGTAGTGTTTAGTAATAGGTTTGTGTCAAATGTAACTTGTACATTAGTTCCTAGCCGTGTAGTAAATACAAGGTCTCATGATTAAGTAGGAGTTAAGTGTGATTACTTGGGTATAATCAAGGCATAAGGTGGATGGAAACCTTCTAAATTTAAATATATGACATACACTAGACGTGTGAGTTGTGATTTTAGAAAGATTAAATAAGACGGAAGTCTCATACTTTTATAAATATACTAAATCAACAGTCATATTTAATAAGAGATTGAAGTTTCATAGAATTAATGGGGTGAGATTTCATTAAGTTCAAATAGCTTGTGCATCCATTGGGACAAAGTCAAAGGTAAAAACAGGGGTTTTACAGCACATTCCCGTTATTTTAGCTTTGTCCTCAAAGCTAGATCAACATCATCAGTCAGGTGAACAAGTGTGGGTACTTAGTCTTGAACGAGTCTTCTCGTTCCCAGGTGAACTCAGGACCTCTCCTCGAGTTCCATCGTACCTTGACCAATGGGATCCGGCTATTCTTCAACCTTTTAACTATTCTTTCCATGATTTCCACAGGTTCTTCCGTGAACTAGAGCTTGTCGTCAAAGTGTACTCCCTCTAATAGCATAGCTAGAGGCTCATCAGCATAGCACTTTTTCAGGTTAGACACGTGAAAGGTGGAGTGCACTCGACTCAATTGTTGGGGTAACTCCAAGCGGTAAGCGACTTCTCCGACTCTAGTTATCACTTTAAAGGGGCCTACATACCGTGGGTTCAGTTTCCCACGTTTACCGAATCGTACAACTCCCTTCCATGGCGATACCTTGAGCATTACACGGTCACCTACTTCAAACTGCATAGGTTTTCGTCTCTGGTCCGCATAGCTCTTTTGTCGGTCACGTGCAGCTTGGATTCTTTGTTTTATAAGGGTTATCTTGTCAGTTGTTTCTTGGATTAGTTCGGGTCCGGTGAGTTGGAATTCACCTACTTCTGCCCAACACACTGGTGAACGGCATTTCCTACCATATAGTGCTTCGAATGGGGCAGCTTTGATGCTAGCATGGTAACTATTATTGTAGGAAAATTCCACCAAAGGGATGTGATCGACCCAAATATTCCCAAAGTCAATCACGCATGCTCGTAACATGTCTTCAAGGGTCTGAATTGTCCGTTCGCTTTGGCCGTCAGTCTGTGGTTGGTAAGCAGTGCTCATATCTAGGCGGGTTCCCAAAGCTCGTTGGAACGCCTTCTAGAAATTGGATGTGAACCTATCGTCCCGGTCACAGATTATTGAGACGGGTATTTCGTGCTTAGTCACCACCTCCTTCAGATATGTCTTGGCTAGCTTTGACAGGGAGTCATTCTCCCTGATGGGCAGAAAGTGCGCGGATTTGGTAAATCGGTCGACGATCACCCAAATGGTGTCATAACCGTGAGATGATCTTGGAAGCTTGGTGATGAAATCTATAGTGATATTCTCCCATTTCCACTTGGGTATCTCTGGCTGAACCAGTAATCCGGATGGTCTTTGATGTTCGGTCTTGACGCGAGAACAGGTCAGACATTTCTGGACATAAGTGGCGATGTTTGCCTTCATGTTTGGCCACCAGTATAACTTCTTCATGTCCTGATACATCTTCTCCGATCCAGGGAGTATGGAATACTTGGATTTATGGGACTCGTGCATGATCACGTCCCTCAAATCCCCATAACAAGGTAACCAACTCCTCCCATGCAAGCACATGGTTCCATCTGCTCTTGGTTCCAACTTTTCTTTGGTGAGGTCGGCCCTGAGCATACCTCCAACATCTTCCTTCACGAGGTTTTCAGGCTTCTGAGCTTGTGTCTGAGCTTCTAGAATTTGTTTGGGTAAATCCAGACTAATTGTTACGACTAGTGCCCGGACTCTCATAGGAGGATCGGTCTCCTTACGGCTTAGTGCGTCAGCAACCACATTTGCTTTACCGGGGTGGTATTTGATCTCACAGTCATAATCACTTAGCAACTCAATCCAACGACGTTGCCTCATGTTTAGCTCCTTTTGATCCAGTATGTGTTGTAAGATCTTGTGGTCAGTATGCACCGTGCACTTGGTTCTGTACAGATAGTGTCTCCAGATTTTTAACGCAAAAACCACAGATCCAAACTCTAAATCATGGGTAGTGTAGTTCTTCTCATGTTTCTTTAGCTGTCTGGAGGCGTACGCGGTCACTTTCGTTCTTTGCATCAATACTGCACCCAAGCCCTTATGTGACGCATCACAATAGACCACAAAGTCGTCGTTGCCCTCGGGTAAGGCCATAATGGGTGCACTGCACAGCTTCTCCTTGATTAGTTGGAAAGCTGACTCTTCTTTTTCCCCCAGTCAAACATTATTCCCTTCTGCGTGAGTTTTGTTAGAAATACGTTTTAACGTATATTAGAAGTATCGGTCACTCCACAATATGATTTATGTTGTAATAGCTCGTAGTTAGTAATTAGTTAAATGTTACTTATTAACTTAAGTAAGAACCGGTCCATGGGCTTGTCATGGACCGGCCCAAGCCCAATGTAAGGCTTGGAGTATAAATACCCCTTTCCACCATGGAAAGGGGTTGGTTGTTGTTCCATTTGCATTTTCATAGTAATAAAATCATACACATTTTCTCTCACTTTCTCTCTCTAGTTTCTCTCACTAGAAAACATCAACCCACTTCATAGATTCATAGGTTATCAATATTCTACATTTGGTATCAAGAGCTATGGGGTGATTTAAGGTAAGGATTGTGTTGCTTTTTTAGTTTTTGAATCAATTAGTGATCTTTAGAAAAAATCAATCTTGAATCTTGTTGTTTTTGGTGTTTTTGTTATTGGGATTGATTGATAAGGATTGGGTTTAGCTTATTTTGGTAAAAATCATAAAACTTTTTGTGGTTTTGGATCAAAAATCGGGGTTAAAAGCTGCTTTTTAAGTCTCGGAAACATTTTTCCAGAACTTTCCGAATAGGGATTCCGAATAGGGAAATTTTTCAGTATAGAAGGTTTATTCCGAATAGGGATTCCGAATAGGAGAAATATTCAGAATAGAAGAAGTTTCCGCATAGACTTTCCGAATAGAAGAAATCTTTCCGAATAGCAGAAATCTTTCCGAATAGCAGAAATCTTTCCGAATAGCAAAAAACTTTCCGAATAGCCTATATCTTTCCGAATAGCCAGATTTTTCCGAATAGCCAAAATTTTTCCGCATAGGAGAAATATTCCGAATATCTTTCCGAATTGCCCATCATTCCGAATAGGAGGTTTTTTCCGAATAAGCCAAATTGCCAGATATTCCGAATTGAAGAAAATATTCCGCATAAGGGTTTTTCCGCATAAGGGTTATTCAGCATAGGGTTTATTCCGAATAGGGTATTTTCAGCATAGGATTATTCCGAATAGGTGTTATTCCGAATAGGGTTTTTTTTCTGAGTTTGGGTTATTCCGTATAAGCAAGTTCGAGGGGTATTTAAGTTTTTTTCGACGATCTTTAGTGGATTTAATCTTGAGTTCAACCAACACAACACAAATTCTCAACCTTTCTTCACTGCTCGATCAACCGATAATCTTTGAGTCTGTTAAGTGATCACAATGAATCCAAGTTCATTAATGCCTCAGATGACATCTCTTACGGATATCTCGATCATAACGGGGACTGATAGTCGTCCACCGATGCTTATTAAAGAGGTGTTTGAAGCATGGCAGGGCCGTATGATGCAATACTTGAAGGGCAAACCAACATACGGAAGGCTTATGGTCAAATCGATTTTGAATGGTCCACTCGACTATGGTACCATTGTGGCAAATAACGTGTCTCGACCAAGAGAATATGAAGAACTCACACCGGCACAACAACTCATTGCTGATGCTGATGAAAAGGCTCTACAGACACTTCTCCAAGCTCTTCCGCATGATATTTATCGTATGGTTAGTCAATATACGGTTGCCAAAGATTTGTGGGAACGTCTAAAGGTGTTGTTACAAGGCACGTCTCTCACAAAACAGGAAAGGGAGTGTCAGCTGTATGATCTGTTTGATAGATTCACGTACAGCCCAGGGGAAACACTACATGATTATTACTTCAGATTCACTACTCTAATGAATGATCTGAATGTATACAATCTCGTGATTGCTCCATTCCAGGTTAACACCAAGTTCTTGAATACTTTACCTCAAGCTGAATGGGGTGAGTATATTACCGATGTGAAGTTAACCCGGGATTTGCATAAGTGCAACTTAGATCAAATCTATGCTTTTCTTCAGCAACATGAGAAGCATGTGATTATGCACCGTTCTCCTCGCGGTATGTACCCAGATTCCTTAGCTTTGATGGCGAATCAACCAAGCTTGTCACACAACAACACACCTTATATCTTGGGACATCAAGCCTATCATCCTTCACCTTATATGACACCAACCTTCCCACAATACTCGATTCTACCGCAACCACCCACCTCACATCAGCAACAATATCGGTTCAATGCACCTTCACCACAGTATGCTTCACAACTTCATCCAGCAAATGTTGCACCTTATGCTCAGCCTTCATATTCTTCTTATCAAGAGAATGCAGCATATCCAACAAGCTACCCTGATCAAATGAGTATTCCTTCTACTGATTATGCAACTCATCCAGATCAAGCACTGTATTGTGATGATGAGGAAGTCCCTGTTCCTGTTTTCCAACAAGGAGCTGACCCAGTTGAAGTGCTAACTACTATGTCTGCTTATCTCACACGAACTTTAAGCAAACGAGGATACAGAGGATCAGCTCCTACCAACAATCAGTTGAGGAATTCATCCAATTCTCGCCAACAAGCTACAATTGAAAATGGCAGGGTAATGGTTCAGCCAATTCAACCATATCAGGGGAGACCTTCCACATCAACCAATGCTCGCACGGTCAATCCTGCTCCTGCTCCAATGGTCAACAATCCTCCACGGGCTAATACAGGCAAGTTGAGAATGATTACATTCTACAACTGCAAGGAAGAGGGTCATATGTCCAGGGATTGTAAGAAACCCAAGAGGTGAAGGGATGGACAGTGGTTTGCAGAAAAGATCTATCTGGTAAATGCTCAGGCACAGGGAAGGGAACTTGATGAAGAGGAGCTTGCATTTCTTGCTGATCCAGGGATTGCTGAACAAGACGTTGTCACTACGCAGAATGCAGCTTACCAAGCCGATGATCTTGATGCGTATGACTCCGACTGTGATGACTTTCAATCTGCAAAGGCTGCTCTCATGGCAACTATTTCCAGCTTAGGGCCAGAAAAGAGATCTGAGGTACTTATTAATACCACCGATAATACCACTGATGCTAGTATTCAACCACATCAAGTTGTGCAAGAGAGTGCTGACTCGAATGAATCTTCGGTGGTGAGTCCTTCAAACGAGGAGACAAACAATGATAGCAATATCAATGTGAGTCCCCAGACTTTGAGTGAATCACAACCGGGACCCAGTTCGTATACGCCTACTCCTGCTCAACAAGATTTGGTCATGGTTCCTGCTACATTACTTAGCCAAATGAATACTGCACTCTTAGAAACCTTAGCTAAGAATAAGAAGTTGTCTGATGAGCTTGCCTTAAGCAATGAGAAAGTTCAAACCTTGTAACTAGTGCCTTCGTCTAGTGTTCTAACTAATCTCGAATATGATCACTTTAGAAACAAACATATGGGTCACTTGCAAGAAATAGAAAACTTAAGAGCAAATCTGTCTAATGAACTTCAAGAAAAGGAGTTAGTGGTCACTAATTTTCAAAAACTTCAAACAGATTTTGAATCACTCGAGTCTAAGAAGAATGAAATGGAGATTAATGCCACTAATAAGATTAGAAGCCTAGACTATTTGCTTTTAAGACAATACGCTGCTTCGCAACTAGTTCACTTATTTGATGCTTCATTTAGAGAATTTAACTTATCACGTCTAAAAGGCCTTCCCCCTAATCCACGGTATGCAAAACAAGCTTTAAGACATAGTCCTAGACTTTATAATGCAACTCAATTAGGATTGGCTTTAGACCCGATTGTTTTTCCCAATGATCAAACAAGTAAGGATCTAGTTGATGAGGATCGGTCATACAATTCTGCAAAATATCCCGAGTGTGATTATTTTAAATTGAATAAGGAGCTTGCAAAAACCGATTTTAGAATTCGATTCCATATGGACAAAGATCTCATAACAGCACCAACCTACATATTAGCTGAAGAAAATCCTAGTACTTTTCCTACACTTGTCAATATGGAAGGTCCCAAGGAAATTCCAAAGGATCTTCTACCTGTTAGCACTGTATGGTTAAACTTGCAAGAGATTAATCAATACTTTACTAATTTTGACAAGGTCATTTTGGAACGTACGACTTCAAATGGCTTAAACGCCGGAGAATGGGCTTTCGAACATATGAACGAGGTGTTTAAAACTGAGATCAATCCGTTTGTCGAAAGTCTAAAAGGAATTTTTGCATCTCTTAAGGAAAATCTTGTTTTTGAAATTGGTGAAGTTCAAAAAGTGTTTTACGAAATGGACACCGCTTACGAACTACAACTAGTTGAAAAAGAAAAGATTTTAACCGAATATGACCGATTCTTGTCTGCAGTAATCTCGTGTGATGTGCTTACTACTGTAAATGTTAATTATTCGAATGAGCTTACATCCGCTATGATTAATTGTGATGCTGTGAATATTTGTAATGATATTTGTGATGATGTTTGTGATCTCTCTGTAAATGTTGCTGATACTGTAAATGAGGTAGATAATCATTCTTGTCACGAATCTAACGCTGAGTTTTTAAAGCTACAAGATTCTTACAATTTACTTTCAAAACGCTTTAATCAACTAGAACAACATTGTATATCTTTAGAATTAAAACAACAAACTCAAAATGAAAATCTTTTGATATCAAATGTTTGTGAAAACGGTGTTGAGAATAGTGACAAGATGATTGCAATTGTTAAGACATTAGAGGAAGAGATAATGAGATTGAAGAGAGATATGTCATCAAATGAAACACTCAAAATGGAACTAGAGGCTGCAGAGTCTAAAAACCAAGTCTTAGAAATTAGACTTTCGTCTGTTCTGGGGGAAATGGATCGGACAAGACAGGGATTATCCGCTCTTTATGGTTCACTAGAAGAACGCTTCGCTTTTAATGCGGCACAGCAACAATCTTTTGTTGAACAACTGAACCAAAAGTGCGAGGAAATCTCTGATTTGAACATCCTGCTCATAGACAAAAATATGGTTTTGGCTGAGTTAAAGGAGACACTTCTTCTCACCCGACAAGAAGTTGTTGATAACTTAGCTACCGACTCTGCACCGTCCACTAGTGCTCCAACAACCAAGTCAGTAGTGCTTTATAAGAATCCACTTCATAAGAGAAACCCGGTTACCTATGATGATTATATGAGGAATGCCATTAAGCATGTCGATCTTCTTAGGGATATTTTAGACGATCTTTATGCCTTAGATCCCTCAAGTAGCGACTATTATTCGGCTCATGAATATGTTAAGCGAGTTCAATATTGCCTAGCATATTTGCAATATATAGGTACACCAGGTTCTGCACTACTTAATAATAGGCCCATTGCTGTCACTCCATTTAATAAGACTCCAGGAGCGAAACCGTCATTGGCACAATCAAGTAAGACACCTTTAAAATCTGTTGCTAATGTTCCCACTTTGCCTTCTACAGGATTAAAAGTGACTACTAAGGCTAAAGGATCGCCACTCAAGAAAGCTAAGATCAAGCCCT
Organism: Glebionis coronaria; assembly: GCA_025667525.1. NCBI lineage: Eukaryota > Viridiplantae > Streptophyta > Magnoliopsida > Asterales > Asteraceae > Glebionis > Glebionis coronaria. The sequence continues at coordinate 591,992,621 of CM046874.1, forward strand.
CCACTAGTAGTGCCACAAAGAAGAAAGTAGAAGTCCACAATAGGAATGCTAGTTCAGTTTTAAATAAAAAGAATCATGTTAAGACTAAAAGCTCTGCGCCTGTGCAGCAGCCTAAACCATTCGTGAATTCTGATTTAAATTGTTGGAATTGTAATGAATGTATGTTTTCCCAGCGTCATGATTTGTGTCTGATTGATCACGTTAATGAAATGAATGCTATTAAGAATGGTCTTGAATGGAAGCCAACGGGTAGAACTCGTGCCCAAGTTGGTTGGCAATGGCGTCCCACTGGTAGGACCTTTACATTAGATGGAAAAATGTGCCCTTTAACTAGGAATGCATCCATTGAGGTTAGGTCTGAGCGTCCTTTAGTTAGGAACACTCGCACTCAAGTATGGAAACAGCGCCCTTTAATTAGGTCAGCCCCCACTATAGTGCCTATCAGTGAAGAAATACCTCAGGATTTAAGCCAACTAGAATCTACACCACCAATTAAGAAGAAGAAGGCTAGGAAATCTAAGAAACCTAGAGTTAGCAAATCTAAGATTATTAAATCTGTACCTGCTAATAACAAGGAACACTCAGATTCCGATACCTCTACATTGTCTTTGTGTGGTGATATTTTCAGGTGGTCCAAATCATCCTGTGGTATTTGGACTCCGGTTGTTCAAAACATATGACCGGAAATCGCTCGATGCTCCGAAATTTCGTCAGCAAGTTTCTTGGTACGGTTAAATTTGGGAATGATCATATAGCAAAGATTATGGGGTATGGTGAATATCAGATTGGAAACGTGATGATTTCTAGGGTATACTATGTAGAAGGTCTTGGTCATAAATTATTCTCAGTAGGACAGTTTTGTGATTCCAACCTTGAGGTTGCTTTTCGACAACACACCTGTTTCATCCGCAACTTGGAAGGAAAAGATTTGTTGAAGGGATCTCGTGGTGTAAATCTTTATACGTTGTCTCTACAAGATATGATGGCCGCCTCTCCAGTATGTCTTCTCTCTAAAGCATCTAAGACCAAGTCATGGTTATGGCATCGCAGATTATCTCATCTTAATTTTGATGCTATTAATCATCTGGCTAAAAACGAATTAGTTCGTGGTCTTCCAAAGCTTAAATTTCACAAGGACCATTTATGTTCCGCGTGTTCAAGGGGGAAAAGCACCAAGAAATCTTACAAACCCAAAGCTGAAGACACTAATCAAGAAAAACTTCATCTTTTGCATATGGATCTTTGTGGACCGATGAGAACTGAAAGTGTGAGCGGTAAGAAATTCATTCTGGTAATTGTGGATGATTTCTCAAGGTTTACATAGGTTAGATTTCTACGTACAAAGGATGAAGCACCGAAGGCTATCATCACTTTTCTGAAGTTCATTCAGGTACGTTTGAATACCACTGTCCGCCGTATTCGTACAGACAATGGTACAGAGTTCGTCAACCAGACTCTTCGTGATTATTATGAAGGAGTTGGTATATCACATGAAACATCCGCTGCACGCACTCCACAACAAAACGGTGTCGTTGAAAGACGGAATCGTACACTTATGGAAGCTGCTAGGACCATGCTTATTTATGCGAACGCTCCATTGTTCTTGTGGGCAGAGGCTATTTCTACTGCATGTTTCACCCAAAACCGTTCTATCCTTCGGAAACGCCATGGAAAAACACCTTTTGAGCTTTTACATGACCGTAAACCCGATGTTTCATTTTTCCATGTGTTTGGTGCTCTTTGTTATCCAAACATCAATAGTGAGAACTTGGGTAAGCTTCAACCAAAAGCCGATATAGGTATTTTCATTGGTTACTCACCGTCCAAAAGAGCATACCGAATCTATAACCGTCGTCTTGGCAAGATTGTAGAAACTATGGACGCAGACTTCGACGAGCTGACAGCGATGGCTTCTGAGCAACACAGCTCTGAACCCGCGCTTCATGAGATGGGAACCGGTGCTATAAGTTCCGGATTAGTTCCCAACAATCCTACCTCTACATCATTTTTACCACCATCAAGGCCCGAGTGGGATAAACTGTTTCAACCGTTGTTTGATGAATTCTTCGATCCCCCGACTAATGAAGTTCCAGCACCTGTAGTAATTGCTCCAATACCTGAAGTGGTTGCTCAAGCTAATGAACCTTTATCTAATGCATCTACAATTCACATTGAACCGGATGCACCTTCACCAAGTGATTCTTAAACTACACCTGAATCATCACCCCTACTTGTGCCTAATGATGTGGAAGAGGATTCTACTGATCACGACTTGGAATATGCTCACTTGCAAGAGCTTCCTTTCTTTGGTGTAGCGATCCCTGAAAACCCTTCAGCCGCGTCTACCTCAGAAGAAGCTCCTTCTATTGTTCACTCCAGACCACCTAGGATTGAAAACCATAGCACTAAATGGACAAAAGATCACCCAATTAGGAATGTTATTGGAGATCTAGATCGACCAGTCTCTACTCGCCATCAATTACAAGAGAGTGCACTATATTGTTACTTTGATGCATTTCTCTCTGAAGTTGAACCCAAAAATTGGCAACAGGCTATGACCCAATCATCTTGGATTGAAGCTATGCAGGAGGAACTAAACGAATTCCAACGACTTGAAGTATGGGAATTGGTTCCTCGCCCTGACAAGGTTAACATCCTTACTTTGTTATGGGTTTATAAGGTTAAACTTGATGAGATGGGTGCGGTATTGAAGAATAAAGCAAGATTGGTCGCTAGAGGATATAAACAAGCCTTGGGTATAGACTTTGAGGAATCTTTTGCTCCTGTGGCTAGACTGGAGGCGATTAGACTATTCCTTGCGTTTGCTGCTCATATGAACATGATCGTCTATCAAATGGATGTGAAGATGGCATTTTTGAACGGTGAACTAAGGGAAGAGGTTTATGTTAGTCAACCGGATGGGTTCGTCAGTACGGAGTCTCCTAATCATGTGTACAAGCTTAAGAAGGCTCTCTATGGGTTGAAACAAGCTCCACGCGCGTGGTATGATCTCCTGTCAACATATCTCATTTCGGAAGGCTTCTCCAAAGGCAAAGTGGACCCCACTCTATTCACTCTCAAAGAAGGCAACGACATGATTCTGGTACAAATTTATGTTGATGATATAATTTTTGCTGCCACTAACATAGAATTGTCTAATCGATTTGAGAAGATAATGTCCACACGCTTTCAGATGTCGATGATGGGAAAAATTTCATTTTTCTTAGGATTACAGATTTCTCAGAATCCCAGAGGCATCTTTATTAATCAATCCAAATATGCTCTAGAATCACTTAAGAAATATAACTTTGAAAATTGTGACCCCGTGGACACTCCAATGGTGGAGAAATCCAAGTTAGATGAAGATAGGAATGGGATTATTGTCGATCCAAAACTTTACCGTGGGATGATCGGCACCCTTCTATATCTGACTGCTAGCAGGCCTGATTTGCAATTTGCTGTATGCATGTGTGCCCGGTATCAGGCTCGGCCTACCGAAAAGCATCTACATGTAGTTAAAAGGATCTTTCGGTATCTAAAAGGAACACTTCATCGTGGTCTATGGTATCCGAAAGATTCCTCGATTGCTTTAATATCATACGCAGATGCCGATCATGCTGGATGTCAAGACACGAGGCGTAGCACTTCTGGATCTGTACAACTCCTAGGAGATAGATTGATCAGTTGGTCTTCAAAAAGGCAGAAAAGCGCTGCAATTTCTAGCACGGAGGCTGAATACATCGCCATGTCCGGTTGTTGTGCTCAAGTCCTTTGGATGAGATCACAATTAACTGACTACGGTCTTGGATTTAACAAAATCCCGATGTATTGTGACAACAAGAGCGCCATTGCCCTTTGCTGCAACTATGTTCAACACTCCCGGGCCAAGCACATAGACATTCGCTACCATTTCATTAAGGAGCAGGTGGAGAACGGAGTGATCGAGCTGTATTTTGTCACTACTGAGTACCAGCTGGCGGATATGTTCACCAAAGCCTTAGATCGAGGACGAATCGAGTTTTTGATCGACAAGCTTGGCATGAAATCATTCACCCCAGCGACTCTCAAAGAGTTGGCAGAAGAATCAGCTGAATAGTCGTGGTAAACTATTCAGAGTATCCTTTGTTCGTGATCATGTATATTATCGTAAATATATAAAACACAAAAAGAAAATACAAAAATATAAAACCAAGAAAAACCATAAAAAATATAAAACCAAGAAAAACCATAAAAAATTATAAAATCTAGAAAAACCAAAAATATTTTTCGTTTAAAACGGGCATGTCTTTTAGTACGGTAATATTTACGGCCTTAGAAATGTCGATTAATATTGACACGGTGCCATAAATAGAGTCCGTATAAAAGTTGAAATGTTTTAAAACATGCCCATTATGGCTTGTAGTTATTTCTGACTGCAACCCGGTTTTCATATTAAAGTCACGTATTTCCTTGGAAAACGTTGGCTCACAACGGGAATTAATTTTCTCGGGCATGATTTACAAGCCAAATCATGCAAAGGGATCAAGTTTACTTTACAACTTGGTCTAACACGAATTTGTGTACGTCTCAGTGCATTAATTTGTTAAAATAAGAGAAATCTTATTGACACCACGAATCAAACTCTTTCAAGATATCAATTGGGAAATGTTTTTCATCATCATGTGCCTCGTTAAACAATGACTACAGCTCTTTAAATAGAAAACGGGTCATCGTTTAAGGGGGAGAAAATGTTACATCATCTTTCACATCAAAAAGATCTTCATAAAGCTTAATGGTTAATGGTTGGATTGCTTTGGCATTTGTATTGTTGTTGCTTATAAGTTTGTCGTGGATAGTTTTGTGCTTGTGTTAAGATAAGTTAATCACTAAGGCTCAGGTAGTTAACATAAGATAAGGTCAAAGTGACAAGTATTAAAACTTGGTAAACAAAAGAATGTTGAATGAAGCAAAAAGAAAATTTGAGGGGGCAAAGTTGACAATATGTCTAACTTGTGGAAAATTTGACCTAGTCAAATCCTCCCCCCCGTTTCTTCTATTCTTTCACTGTTTACTCTATCCTTTGCCGCCATTGATTCAAACACACTCGAAACACACGAAATCAAAAACAAACACCTAAAAAATCCAACATCTTCTAGATCAGTTCTTCAAAAAGGTAATCAATCGGTTTAATCATTCATTCAAATCAAGTTATGTATCTGTTTTTGTGGAAAATCAAACGAATTAATTTCTGGTTAATTAGGGTTAATTAAATTGGGGGTTTTGCCTGGGTTGTATTCGGAATAGATCTATTTGCCCAGATTTGACCTTTAGAACACTTGAATCACACGATTGCATGCTTAATTAGAAAATATAAGTGTTGAAAACTTTCCGCGTAAGAAGGACTTTCCGAATAACGGTTTCATTCCGAATAGAAAGAACTTTCCGCATAGAAGCAGTTTTTCCGAATAGAAAAGTTTTTCCGCATAGACAAAAGTTTTCCGCATAGGCCAAATCTTTCCGCATAGAGAACTTTTTCCGAATAGGATTTTATTCCGCATAGGCAAATGTTCCGAATAAGGAATTTATTCCGCATAGGCAAATGTTCCGAATAAGGATTTTTATTCCGCATAGACCAAATGTTCTGAATAAAGATTTTATTCCGCATAGGCCAAATGTTCCGAATAAAGACTTTATTCCGCATAGGCCAAATGTTCCGAATAAGGACTTTATTCCGCATAGGTCAAATGTTCCGAATAGGGAATATATTCCGCATAGGCCCAATGTTCCGAATCGTGATTTATTCCGCATAGATACATTGTTCCGAATAGAGATTTATTCCGCATAGGCCCAAGGTTCCGAATAGGGATTTTTCCCGCATAGGCTATATGTTCCGAATAGACTTATGTTCCGCATAGGATTAATATTCAGTATAGACCTATTATTCCGAATTGAGTGATTATTCCGAATAGAAGATGTTTGAATGGTTTCAAAGCTTAAGGGATTATGTCATATGTACAATGCTTAGGTTTAAAGTCATAATGATATTCATACTTGTTTGTATCAACCTTTGTGTTTTATCTTAAGCAGAGACGATGACTAACCCTACCGTACAACAACTACAAGACAATAGAGCCGCCGCCATTGCTGAAGCCAAGACTCTAAAGTTTATTCCAAACAACTTCCGTTTGAAGGAGGTATCTCACTCTACCCATAATGGCTTTAAGGTAGGTACAGCCATGCTTGATAAATCTCATTTCAAGCATGCGCTAAGGAGAAGTGCTTCAGTGCCCTATGAATATCTTTACGAGTTCTGGGCTACCAAAGAGAGGACGTCGAACAAGATCACTTTTTCCTTGGACAACAAGCAGCAGACGCTTACTCTGTCAGACTTCAGGAAGATCTTTGGCTTTCGACCGATACTCAAAGGTTTACCATCATACTCACCCAACCCAACTAAGGACCAGATCATGGAGATGTTCACTGCCATTGGATGTCTTGACATACGAACCCCGTCTGAGTTTACTACTGCCAAAATTGGTCAACCATGGAAAGCTATCTTTGGGATTCTAAGCCGATGTTTAACACCCAAAACAACTGGGTTTGATGCTGTTCGTCCACCAATCATCAAGATGTTTTATGGTATGTTTAAAGGTATGGGTATTGATTATGCATCACTGCTGTGGGAGGAGTTTACTTTTCAACTCTTCACAAACACAAAGGGTAAGGTTAAAAGCTACCAGTACCCTAGGTTTATTAAGTTGATCATACATTACTTTATGGAAAACGATGCATCCATTAACAAGCGTGCAGGTAGTCGTCACCACACGATGGATGATGATGATTTGGTAGACTTAAGGCAGGAGACTCATTCGAATACGGTTATTCCTGGTCCCATTCCCAGTCATCTTCTGACCGATGAGATTATTGCATCTGCTGATTACAAGAACTTGCTAACCGAAATTGAGAATCAACGAGCAAGTATTCTAGCAGGTGAAGACTCTTCCACCACGGTTAAGAGCAAAGGTAAACGGAAGCAAGCAGATTTACCTGAACCCAAAACCAAGAAGAAGAAGACAGAGGGTAAGAAGGGAAAGGGTAAGGCTGATGAGATGCGTCTACGTGACGAAGAAAACATTGTTGATCCTACTCTTGATAAAACTGAGAAACAAATGATGAAGATAGCTATTCAAAGGAGTAGGAAAGATACTGGCGGTAGTGGTTCAGGTGCAAGGGTAGATATTGAGGATGAGTACGTGGAACCAGATGATGTTGATGAGTTTGGGTCACCTGAACATTATTCCACTTCGAAGGAGCCATCAATCCCTGTTTCAGCTGGTATTGACAAAGAGTCGACTCAACCTTTGGTAACTCAACTTCAACCAACTCAACCCTTACCAACCAAACCGGTTTCAACACCATTTCCTCCACCACCAACAAAGCCCATTCTTAGTACCGCAGTTACAACCGAGCCTATTCCATCAACCCAGAGCAGCTCTGCAACGTCTGCAATGGCTGCAATAGTGATGGCCGAGATGTTGGATAAACATGTGGATAATCACAAGAGAGAAATGGATGAACTTCGCCAAGAGCTAATTAGAAGAACTCAAAGTGAAGAAGCATCAAGGAAAGCTCAAGAAGATTTGATTGCTAAGTTCGCTGCTGATATGGAATTTACACGTAAAGCTCATGCAGAAGAACTTGCTCGGGTTAAAAAGGCTGAAGCTGATAGGCATCAAGCACGAATCACGAGACTTAAAGCTATTAAGGATGACCTTAAAGAGCAAAAAGAAGCTCTTGAAGCTACTATTGAGCAGAGAGTGAAAGACTCCGTTGAATCCCTAATGCCTAAACTGCGTGATGATTTGAAAACACTTGCTGCTGACAATTTGATGATCAAATCATCCAATCCTTCAGAAGCCGCCTACAAGATTGCTTATGACTTGACGGATTTTGAATTGAAGAAGATCCTTAAGGCTCGTATGGTGGAACTTGGATCGTTTGATAAGTCTAGGATTCAACGGGCTCTCTACAAATCCCTAAATGACGCTATCATGGAGGATGATAGGTTGTTCAAGACGTTTGGAAGTGTGGTACCCTACCACATTCTCCCTGAGGAAGAAAGGGAAGAGAGTGACGAAGAAGAGGGTACTGGTGGAGAAGAGGAAGAAGAAGAAGAAGATAAGAATGATGATGATGATGAGGATCAGAATGATGATGATGAGGATGATAATGATAAGGATGATGATAATGATGATGAAGATGATGATCATGATGAGGATGAGGATGATGATGATGAGGATGAGGATGATGATGATAATGATGGTAATGATGGTGGTGATGGTCACCAGGAGAGTGTTAAGGGGAGCAATGCGGATAAAGGTGAACAGCCTGAGAAAGGGGATAAGGGTGCCAGCTCAAAGAAACCTGTTAAGTCTGGCACCAAATCCAAGAAAGATGCAGCACCAAAGGAAAAATCTACATCCACGGAATCCAGACGATCGAAGTGGCGCCATGATGTGAATGCCACTAAAGGGTCATCTATTCCTGGTACATTTATCCATGCATCAATACCTGTTACCACTAACCCTGTTAGTTCTATTGTTGTTGCTCCTGTGATTGCAGAATCGGTAACCGAACCTGAAGCTGCACAACACTCACCCATCCATGACACTGCTGAAATGCCTGAATCAGAACAAGCAGATGTTCACGTCTCTACTCCTCTGCAACAAAACCCACAATCTACTATTCCTGAACCAAGCACAAGGGACTGGGCGGACACGTTGGAAATCGACGAGACTGCACCACCACAGGCTTGGATCACGGCAGCGGCGCAGTATGATCCGATCACCGACGCCGACAAAGATGTCTTGTATCTTCGTATCCGAAGTCCGATTGACTTATGTGCATTTCTTGCTCATGAGTATAAGACTTCGGTTACTCCATCTTTGGTGAAGAAAGTACTGAAGGATAAAAGACTTCGTGCCAAAACCCGATTGACCCAAATGGAGTTCGAATATTATGCCGATGAGATCCTGAAGGCTCTGAATACCGTTCAACGGCCAGGACTTCATGAATCAGAAAGAGCTCCACCTCCAATGGATCCTGCTCAAGATAATCAGATTGCTCTTGACTTCTTCGTCACCAATGATCTTGTGTATCTACTGAAGGGGTCATCAAAGTACGCAACCTCCCTGACCTTGCTGAAAGCTGCCAACTGGGGGACAATACCCTTTATCGAGGAAAAGGTAAACCGACTCTGGGTCCCTAAGATAAATCGTAATTATGATATGTATGCTGTCATAGGTGCATCTCATTGGGACGAACGAGTCCGAAGGGCGTACAGGGGTTGCTGCCTGGTCAATTCTAGAAGCAATGTTAGATCCGACATCCGCATCTCCAGCATTTTAGGGATGAAAACTGAAGCCAAGAATGGATATTATCATGTGACGGAGATTCGTTTGAAAAGGGAGGATGACAGGGAATACAAAATCCAGCAGGGAGATTTTTCCATCATTCGCCTTGAGGATATCGAAGATATGCTGCTTCTGATGACCAGAGATCAACTCACACATATTCCTCGTGAAGACCTCATTGCGTTGAATACAGCACTTCGTATGTTCACACGAAGTGTTGTCATCAAGACACGAGTTGAAGATCTTCAGTTGGGAGTCGAAAGCTATCAAAGGAAGCTCAACCTAACCCGTCCAGTGAATAAAGTGCTACCTCAACATGTAGAAAGATGTCCCTATACCGGCATTTCTGTCCCGAATTACGGCATTTTCTACTTGAACAGTCGAGGTTTGATGAAGTTTATGAGGGTGGGGGAGCTCCACAAGTATAGTGATGGCACTCTTCTACAAGTCAGAGGAAAGTTGGAGCATCTGAACTCAGGTGGGACTTTGCCAGAAATGACGGAGGATTGGCATCCTGGTTACCGGCAGATGGCGAAGTACGTGATCAAGAAGATCGATCAAAAGCTCCGTGAACGTAGATTGATGAGGAGCTTGGAAAGATTCGTGGGTGGTAGACCATATGGAGTGCACTACAGGACACTGCAACGCTCCATCTAATGGGTCGTACATTTCAGGTCACTCTATATTGGTATTATTTGTGAATATGTATATTTGTGAATAATGTGCTTTAATGGCTTGCTGTAGTGTTAAGGTATGATAATTTTTCAAGAATTTCTCACGAGATTCTAAATCTTTCAAAATATATCATACTAAAGCACTACAACTATCCCTTATTAACTTAAGGGGGAGCAATAATTTGTTCTATGGCCAAACATCGATTTCATTTTTACCCAAAGACCGGTTAATCCATTCAATATCCCAAATATTAATGGTTAACATTTTGGATAAGGGGAGAAAATGGGATTAAGGAGATTTAAATGATACTTGGCTAAAAGATGAAAAAGACTTAACGATAATCCAACTTAATATGTGTTAAGCACGTGTTAAGGGGGAGCGTTTTTGATGAACAAAACACCTAAGGTACAAAACTTTTGATTTCATATCACAAGTACCTTATGTGATTTTCAATGATTTTTCATGGTGGCAATTCCTTCCCAAAACACGCTTAATTCACGACGGATGTGGTGACAAAAGGGTGGTAGGAATAGGTTTAGTCCAATGATTCATCAGAACCGATGGAATCTTCCCAAGGACAATTCCCTAGATAGAATTGAAGTCCTAGGAAAGATGGAGAAAGAATGTGAACGTAGCTGAATGCCGACCAAGTACTTAAGCTAGCACTGGAACAATCACAACAAGGTGCTAGTGATGACGTATTGGTAAGCATTGAAGGGGTTGAAGAATGAAAAAGAATTGTAAAGATAAAGGGTGTAAAGAAAGAAGCCCTCCTTACAACTTTAGGCAGAAACCGGGTCAATACATATGCTATTGAGGTCATTTTTGCTAATGATTCTCGGTATTGAAGAAAGACATCATGGACCCAGTGATGCAATGCACAACCCTTCCCAGCTAACTCAAATATCTCTCAAAAGGTATTTGTTTTAATCACACGGAGATCAACACGTTATCTATTGGTTTATTCACTCCGAATAGACTGGTATTGAAAAGGTGGCACTCCTCTCCAGCCATCGCTCACTAAATCAAAACGCACAATCGAGTCTAGAGCCAAGAGATCATCAAAAGTCTCATTAGGACACTTTCCATTTATTCCTTGCTTTCTCACACACTGTGAAAAGTAAGAGATTTTCATGAGTCCTACGCAATATTCCTGTAATATTGCCAGAACATCCGAGTAATACGCAAGTATTACAATGAAGATGGAAATCCTGCTTGAGCCAACATCAAACAAGCTCATGGTAGGTTACACGTGCGGTTCTTTTAGAACCAATCTTGTGAAAAACTGGAAGGTAACAGTGGTTTAATTCTTAATTGAACTTAAACTCGTTCCAGGCCTCTTCGCATTATCATATGATCTTGCCAGAACACTCAGAGTGACTCTTTATTGACCACAGTGACGAGTGGAAATCCTTCTAGTGTTAACATCAAACAGCACTTGGTAGGTGACGTGCAAGATTCTTTATGAATTGAGCTCGTGACAACTGGAAAGCAACGATGGTGAAAATCTTAATTGAAATTCACTTGTTCCAGGTTTCATGAATTGACGGCTTTTAATCACAAGGATAATTTATCCAAGTGATTCACTCTTTATGTTCGCAGTCAGCTTTGGACGGTCGAATAAAGAGAACGGGTTTACCCGCGAAATCCTGTCAGGAAGTTACTTAATTGAAACTATCCGTCACGGGTACGATATCTAATATCGTCCAACGGTCTTCACCGACCGGAGGTAAAATGCTACCGAATTAGAATAAAATGTTCAAAGCCATTTTATTCGTGTCGTTGCTGTGTACCTGTTAAAGACGGTGGCGTTGCTGTGTACCTGTTGAAGACGGTGGCGTTGCTGTGTACCAGTGAAGACGGTGGTGTTGCGGTGTACCTGTAAAAGTCGTTCCCACATGCTTATGTCTTTTGCAACAAAGTTCAGCAAAAATTCAAGAAAGTACAAGATGAAGTCTTCCGCTGTACCAAACTCTGAAGCTTTCGAGAATTCAACAAAAAGACGTAAGTGTGTGGAACATGAAGTCACGAGGAGGCAAAGTTCACAAGAAAGGCAAAGATCGCACGTGAAAGGCCAAAGAACAATGCTCTCAAGTCAAAGCCAAAAAGATCAAATCAACATATTCACAACAAAAGAAAGAAAAGAAGAAAAGACTACGAGCTAAAGAACGAAGACTTAGTATAGTATGCTAGGTTTAGAACTTTGTAACATGGAGTGACCTCCCTTAGGGGGAGATTGTTAGAAATACGTTTTAACGTATATTAGAAGTATCGATCACTCCATAATATGATTTATGTTGTAATAGCTCGTAGTTAGTAATTAGTTAAATGTTACTTATTAACTTAAGTAAGAACCGGTCCATGGGCTTGTCATGGACCGGCCCAAGCCCAATGTAAGGCTTGGAGTATAAATACCCCTTTCCACCATGGAAAGGGGTTGGTTGTTGTTCCATTTGCATTTTCATAGTAATAAAATCATACACATTTTCTCTCACTTTCTCTCTCTAGTTTCTCTCACTAGAAAACATCAACCCACTTCATAGATTCATAGGTTATCAATATTCTACAGTTTTGCTATCTTGGAGAAACCTTCGATGAATCGACGGTAGTATCCGGCAAGGCCTAGGAATTGGCGGATTTCTGTCGGTGATTTAGGAGATGCCCAATCTTTGACAGATTCATCCTTTGCTGGGTCTACATGAATGTCGTCGCTATCAATAACATGACCGAGGAATTGTACCCTTGGGATCCAGAATTCACATTTGGAGAACTTGGCGTACAACTGCTCCTCCTTAAGTATTTTCAGAACTTGAGTAAGGTGTTCCTCGTACTCATGTTCATTCTTAGAATAAATGAGTATGTCATCTATGAAGACTATCACAAACTTATCCAGGTATGGTCTGCACACACGATTCATAAGGTCCATAAAGATGGCAGGAGCGTTGGTCAACCCAAAAGGCATGACCTGGAATTCGTAATGGCCGTAACGAGTCCTGAAAGCAGCTTTTAGAAAATCCTCCTCCTTGACTCTCAATTGATGATACCCAGATCGCAGATCTATCTTGGAATACACACTTGACCCTTGCAACTGGTCAAATAAGTCGTCAGTACAGGGAAGTGGATAACGGTTCTTTACAGTCAACTTATTCAGTTCTCTATAATCGATGCACATTCGAAACGGACCATCTTTATTTTTGACAAATAAGACCGGAGCTCCCCATGGTGAGGAACTAGGTCGGATGAATCCCTTGTCAGACAATTCTTGAAGTTGTTCTGCTAGTTCTTTCATCTCTGATGGTGCTAGTCGATAAGGAGCTTTTGCTACGGGTGCAGCTCCTAGAATCAAGTCGATCTGGAATTCCACCTGTCGGGCTGGTGGTAGACCTGGTAATTCTTCAGGAAAGACTTCGGAGAAATCCTGGACGATAGGCACGTCCTTGATTTGCTTCCTTTCGGGTTTGTCTTCTTCATCTACCTGGGAGATGTGAGCCAAGAAGATGGGACATCCTCTCAACAAATATCTCTGAACTTTGGTAAAGGATATAACACTGAGTCTAGTGTCCGCAAGGTCAGTATTACCATCGCCTCGAACGATCAATGTCTCATTTCCCCATGGCAAACGGACTAGTTTCTCGTCGCAGACGATTACTGCGTGGTACTTAGCTAACCAGTCCATACCAATGATGATATCGAAACTGCCTAGATTCACTGGAATTAGGTCAATATTAAACGGGTGGTTGGAAAGGTTCAGGGTACAAACCCTAACAATAGTATCGGCTTCTACGATCTTACCGTCTGCTAATTCTACTGAGAATTGGCGGTCTAACGTGGAAGGGATAACCTCTAATATGCTACTAAATTCAGTGGAAATAAACCTCCTGTCTGCCCCAGTGTCAAATAGAATGGATGCGTAACGATTATTTAGTAAAAATGTACCAGTAACTACGTTGGAGTCTGGGTTGGCTTTTGCATTGCCCACCACGTATACTCTGGATTTTGGATCCTCTATTGTTCTTGTTCTGATTGGCCAACTTGGGGTAGCCTGATCTCACATGTCCGGGTACTCCACACTCATAGCATACGACTCCTTTCTTTGGGCCACTGTTACTTCCTCATGTAACACTACGGTTTCCTGACTGTCTATTCCCAAATCTACGGGCATTGGATCCACCTCGATTATTGCTCCTAGCAATAGGGTTGGGTCGGACCTGAGTAACGGCATTTACCTGGCAATCGCGAACAAAGTGGCCAACCTCTCCACATTTGTAACAAGTCTTGCATGGACTACCCACCTGATGATGAAAGTGGCATGTCGTGCACATAGGTTTGGTGCCTTCGTAAATCTTTGAACCGGTGGGGGCGATTGCACTGTAAATCTGTCTGGCGTTTTGCCTCTTTGGAGTTGGGTGGTAATGAACACGGACATTGTCGTCCAACTTCCTCTAGTTCTCAGTGTTTCTCTCGGATATAGTGCGGGTCCTCTTGTTGATCAATTCGGCGGCAAATTCCATGGCTTTCTCGACGGTAGTAGGCCGCGAGGCGAGAACGCTATCAATCTTCTCCTCCTTATCAGGAAACATCCTGGTACACATGAGAGTCAATTCTTGGAATCTTCGGTTGTACAACATGATGTCATTATTCTTACACCTAAGATCCCATAGCTCAACTTCCAGTTTCTTTATTTCGCCCCTCGGGCAGTACTTTTCCGTCATTCTCTCCTTCAGATTTGTCCAGTTCAGAGTGTAGGCAGCATCATGTCCTAGAGTAACAACTACAGAATTCCACCAGGTGGGCGCACTTTCAAGCAGCGTGCAGGTGGCGAACTTAACCTTGTTCTCATCGGTGCAGTCGTTGATGCGGAATACGGTCTCTAGTCTTTCAAACCATTGCATCAACTCCACCACGCCTTCGTTGCCCCGATAGTAGGATGGCTTGCACTTGAGAAAGTCAGGGTAAGAACAACCCCTGGTGGTATTATTATTCCTACGGTTATTGGAATTCTCGCTATCGTCCATGTTTCGGCTAGCTGCCATAGCGGTGGCGATGCCTTGGTCAATCAATTCCCTAAGTTGGGCAGTGGTGACATTATGGGTGGCATCGTCATTAGGAAGATTATCAGCGGGGTTATTAGCGGGATTATTGGCTGGGTTATTGGCATGATTAGTGGCAGGGTTTTGCCTAGTGATTGCCATTTGTCTGTAGTCATACACAAAAATGAAATCGTTAGCTTCAATGTCCGTACAATTATATATTATTCGCATGAGCAAACCTGTATACAATAATTACAACAATTTGAATAACCTGTCACATTTCAACGATACAACACATGATATAACAAAAGAGAGTGAGCATATGTCATTTCCTGAGAGAAAGTACACATAACATCAAGTACAACCGATCCAAGACAGAAGCACAGTACGTCTGTCTGGGGTGGTGGTACGCACAGTCTAAAGTGATATATATACAGACACCTATCTATGAGAGTACAGTACTGATAGGATACAAAAGTTGCATGAAAATAAAAGTACATGAAATCCTATATCATGATAGCTAGGATGCAACCCAAAGCTTATCATGATGTACATGAGATCTAGTACATCTAATCTATGCTGGTCTAACGGATCCGGTGGAGGTGCCTGGTACAGTGGGTGCTGGTGGAGCTGCTGGTGCGGGCATAGCGTCCTGTAGAGCGATCATAGCAAGTCTAGTCCTCTTGACGTGGCGGAGGGTCCAAACTAACTGAGCCCTGAGGATGTCCAAAGCTCCCCTGAGGTGAGCTGTCTCTGAAGTGACTCCATCGTGACGAACAATCGCCAAGTCAAAGAACATGGAGAGGGACTGCTCCTGGGCTGTGAGGGAGGCATGATTCTGCTGCTGTCGGCCCTCCAAGGTATAGATGCGGTGGATGGCGTGGTCATACTTCGTCATGAGCCACTGAAGGGTATCATAAACTGTGGTCCATGTCCCCCTGGCAACCTGGGCTTCCGCCCACGTAGTCCAGGTCAGGGAATCCAGACGCTCTCTCAAGATCGAGCGCTCAGCCTGACTAGCTGCTAGTAGACCGTGTACATCGGCCATATCCTGAGCATGTTGGGCTGTCAAAACCGCTATCTGAGCCTGGACAGGATCTACCTGTCTAGTCCCAGATCCCTCTCCGACCTCAAAGATGGAGGTCGGGGTCGTCTCATACCTCCTCTTACGAGGGGGTAGAGATCCAGGAGCATAACCCTGGAGTGACAACGAGGGTGGTAAGGGCGGCAGGGTGTGGGTCACTGGGTCCACCTCCTCAGATGGAGGGGTCAAAGCAGTAGGCGGTGAAGAAACAGCTGGGACTACTCCAGCAGACTGACTGTCCTCAGAATCCGAGGGTGACAGCCATCCTGGTAACACGGATGTCGGTGATGTCATAATATCTCTGAAAAATCATCATTTTTAACTGACGTAAGTGTATGTCTAAAAGTTTTAAAATAATATCATTATAATAGTTGTAGTGAGTATTCCCTTGACATATCATGTTAGGGTTTAGTTAATACTTATCAGATCATTTAACCAATGTTAAAATCAATGTACACATAGATCACATAGTAAATGTATGCTCTACGTCCTATATGCTTAACTATTCTAGTCCCAAAAGAAAAATCCCAAAGATTTTTAATGTAGTTATACTCCAGTTTATATATAAAAAAATTATTTTTATATTTATAAATTTTTCTGAGTCTGGTTCTCTCTAACTTTTGCTCTGATACCATTCTGTGACACCCCCAAATTGGTCAAAATGCAGCGGATATATTATTTGGGTGTCACGTGGGTGGATCAATAGCAAATAGTACATAGAGCATCAGATAAAAGATTATCAAACATTTATTACATGACCAAGAGTGTAAATCATTATTTTAAATAGTTCTGACATAACGTAAAGATTAATCATGAGTCCCTTATGAAAATCCCCAAATGCTTGCTAAGATGCTGTCAACTTAAAACCTACAGTCCATGCACATAGTAACTACCTGCTTCAAACACCTGAGAAAAACATGCTTTGGAGGGTCAACAAAAAGTTGGTGAATTCATAGGTTTAGTTGTATAGTCTGGATATAAATAGTCACTGAAACAGTAAGGCACAAAGCATTGCTGTTTAAAGGTAATTATACTGCCTATTGCCCGAAACTAACACTTGACATAGTTGAGCCCTCAACAAATGAGAACACATCGCCCTTTCTAAACAGGCACCATCAATAGTAAGTGCTGACATGGTAAACACATGTTGTCCCGGCTAAGGCACAGTGAGCATAACTCACCCAGGTGGGGATGGTCAATCCCAAATAGATCTATTTATAACATTCAGGTAATCCAACGATTTTAACAGTTTCAGTTCACGGGTCATGAGGAATTCTACAATAGGCACATATAATCAAAGTTGATACAGTTTAGTTTATATCCATAAATCAGTTGCATGTTTTCTCCCCCAAAAAGGATTTTGAAAGTTTGTCAATATATAAGAAGTGGGGCCATGAACTCACCTTAACAGTATGGTGATAGTCACAAGAATCTGGAGTAGTGCCCAACACACAATCAACAACCTAGATAATTATACAGTCTCAGTAAAAGTATAACAGGTTGTACAAAGGTTACTGAAGTATCAGTATATGCTTCTACAGGTTTTTAAGCATTTTATTAGGATATCCGTAGTTGGCTATAGTGGTACGAGTTATAGATATATTTATTTTAAGTATAAAATAAATACTATAGTTTAATTAAATCAATCCAGTTTAATTAATATTCTCGAATTTGTACTATTCACAACGTGATTTGAATATTTAATAATAGGGCTTTGTAAATATTTGATGTGAGGAAAAATAAATATAATTAGTATATTTATTTTTGTAAATAGTCATATTAAATTTATACCTCATAATATGTATATCATATAATTGATTTCAACGTTTCCAATATTTGTATAGTCATCACATTATAGGTTGGAAAAATACCCACAAGTATCGGGCCTTTATATTTTCCTTGATTTTTCCCTTTTAGTACACGTTGAATATATATATATATATTATTAGGGTTTATGAAAGTTTATTTAAGTTTAGGGAATGGCAAAACTAGTCCCCCAATTTAGTATAAATACCCTCGGTTACACAACGCTCCTAGGGCTTATATAAGTTTCACAGTTTGACATTTCTAGTCCTTGTAGTTTCGGTCAAGTTTTTAGAAATATCCCCAAGTTACAAAACAACCCCCTAGGGCTTGTACAAGTTTCAGCTAATTACAAACAGCCCCCTAGGGCTTATACATGTTTCGGCTATATACCAAACAGCCCCCTAGGGTTTATAAAAGCTTATTAAGTTGGCAAGAGGAGTCCCTATGGTTTCGGTTAAGTACCAAAAAGGCCCAAAAAGTAACTAGTTTGTTTATAAGTTTCCATAATGTCATTTTAAGTCCCTTAAGTTTCGGATAAGGCCTCAAAAGGCACGAAAAGATTTTAGGGCTTGCAATATGTTTACAAAGTGGCACGTTTGGTCCTTGGAGTTTAAAATAGGTATTGTCTATATGTAACCGCGACCCTACACTTTCTAGTATGGCAAGTTTAGTCCTTGTACTAGTTCCACGTTTCGAAAACCTTTAGGTGAGTTTCACAATTTGCCATACTCGGCATGGGGAAAGCTTCATTTACATAAATGGCCCGAAAAACTCCCACGCGATTTTATAAAGTGTTTAATGGGCTAGGGTGGCCCATTAAGGCTCGGCTAGGGTATTAGGGCCTAGTGGGCTAGATTTTTGGGCTTAGCAAATTAATAAGGAGGCTAAACTTGTCCTAACTAATACCACCAAAATACCACTTGGGCTTTTTAGGCTTATAACTCGCGGCTTATATAAGCTTAAGGTTTATATGATTCGTGGCTTATAGCTTATTTGGTTTAAACACTAGAGGTGCTTGGGTTTCCACTAGATCTATCATTTCCGTGCTTATTAAATCAAGAAACTTGAAATCAAGTCGTGATCTATCTTGACTCATAATTTGGCCGAGAGACATAGGGTTCTTGGCAAGCAAAACTTGTGTAATCTCTTAGCCATTTGTACACGTTTATAGACATAAACATGACTCAAGTATAATCATAAACATGCCATATGTTTGTTTGGACTACTTTACGTGTGCATGCATAAGGAGCTACGTGAATGCCATGTACACGAAGTAAATTAAACGAGAGGGAGAAGAAGGGAGTGGTTACTTACTTGCTTAGACTAGAGTAGTGGTGAAAAGACAAACACAAATCGAGAGTATGCAAGGTGGTAGTTTAGCCGGGACCTAGGATTAGGTTGAGAAGATCTTTCTACTCAAGGCTTGAGCAAACCGTGCCTTCTATCTTCTTCAATGCTAGGTTCGACCACTTCAATGCTAGGGAGATCTTTGTGTGAATGATTAGGAGTAAATGCTTAGGATATTTGTGTATGTGTGTGCATCCGAATGTAGTAAGTTATAGGGGAGTGGATTTGTTGTTTAACCACAAGTTGTGTGAATCTTCATGTGGTTTGGGAGCTTGCTACATCAAGAGAGAGGCAAAGGATGGGTGTTTTCCCTAGGTTGAGTACAAGGTAAATCTTACAAGTTGATCTTCCTAGTACATGCCATTAATGGGAGTGTGTAGTACCTTGGCTTTTGGGAGAGCTTTAGTCGTCGGTTAGCAAGGAGAAAAAGGGGCAAGTGATGTGTAAACTTGATGTATTAATGAAGGGGTGTTGTACAAGGATGGAGAGAATGGTTTTTCGGCTAGGTGATGGTTTTGTGGAGACAAGAAGTACCACCATTAAATGTAAGGATCCTAGTACCATAGATTTGGCAAAAAGGATATTTGTAGTGTTGGTTGGGGTGTTCCTAACCGTGTGTTGTATAGCACATGTGGGGAAAACATAGGTTTTAAAATATCTAGTATACGTTGAGTGTTAAGTAGTGTTTAGTAATAGGTTTGTGTCAAATGTAACTTGTATATTAGTTCCTAGCCGTGTAGTAAATACAAGGTCTCATGATTAAGTAGGAGTTAAGTGTGATTACTTGGGTATAATCAAGGCATAAGGTGGATGGAAACCTTCTAACTTTAAATATATGACATACACTAGACGCGTGAGTTGTGATTTTAGAAAGATTAAATAAGACGGAAGTCTCATACTTTTATAAATATACTAAATCAACAGTAATATTTAATAAGAGACTGAAGTTTCATAGAATTAATGAGGTGAGATTTCATTAAGTTCAAATAGCTTGTGCATCCATTGGGACAAAGTCAAAGGTAAAAACAGGGGTTTTACAAACTGCTTGCTCTAAAATTGTCGGGTAACTTCGGATTTGAGTTCTTCAAAGGTTAGAAAGCTCCGATTTACAAACAGAAAAAGCCAATTCGGAGCTTGCAAATCGAATTGGGCTCCATCACTCAAAAACATCAAGATGCCTTGTGGGTTGTGAAGGGAGTTAAGAGATATCATTGTAATTCGTGTTTGTTATTGATGTGTCGAGATATGTATAGTGATAATTTGAGATTACGTTATAGGGTAAATTAGAAAATTACCTTTAGGAAAAAGTAATAGACTAATATTACCAAAGACGAATTCAATTAAACACGTTGGTGAACCAAGTTCGTTGTACACGAAGATCTTATGAATTTGAGACGTTTTGCTTTGATTTGGACAATCGATTTGAATTGGTTTTCGGTTTTTAAACTAAAAGTAAACTTACCAATTTTAAATCCTATTTTAAAATTATCCTAAAGTGCATGAATCGTTAACCCCGCTATTTTTTTAAAATCTAAAACAATTACTTAAAAATTAATACTATTTAAAAATTAAACTAATTTAAAAATCTATAAAAATAATTTTATTTAATAACTTTTAAACTATTTTAACTCTATTAAAATTACTTAAAACAAATCTAATTAAAAACTATTTTTATTTAAATCTAATATTATAAAAATCTATTTATTTAAATAAACTAATTAAGCTTTTTAAATTAGTTAAAAACATTTTTTTTTATATTTTATACTAATTAATTAAACTTTATTTAATAAAAAGTATAATATTGCAAAACTAATTAAACAAAACGTTTTACTAAAGCTGAAAAGTCAAAATGAACTTACGTATAAAAATTAAATGATGCGAATTAAAATTAAAGAGAGCAGTAGCTCAGATGGTAGAGTTGTTGGCCCATGACCAGGAGGTCATGGGTTCGAGTCCAGATTTGGACATATTGTTGCCATATTTTTTTTATGCTGCGAAATTAATACAGTAGTCATAGGAGTGAACTTTTGTAAGCTTATTTACTTTAAGCTGTTAGGAAACAGCTTTTAGGCTTATCAAGTCAGTTGGATCTGATAAGCTGTTCCTAAACAGTAACAAAACTCAATATATCACAGCCTTATAAGGCTCAAAACATTCAGCAAAATCAAAGTTAACTGGAAATTTAAAGCAAACAGTACAGCAATCATATATTAGCAGATACCAAATTAAAAAGAGTTACAAAATTTTTCCATCAAAACATCAGTATAAAACTCACGTTCCCAAACAATAATAATCAGATAACTGATAAGCACTAGATTAGTTCAAAATAATTCCCATAAAGCAGTTAAGAACGAACCACTTAGCCATAAATAATGAAACATCAGTAAAATCAGCCTCGAAACAATTAAATCTGATAAAAGGGAAATCGCAGCTAGATGCAGTCACAAACTAATCCTATTAAGACTTGATATGTTTAAACTAAATAAAACAAACTAAATATCATAACAAAACAAGGCAAACTAAAGCATAAACAAATTTAATCAGATTAAAACAAGAGCAGATACTAACATAATATCATAACCGAAATCATATCACATAAATCAACAAATTATACTACTAAAACATACTGATGCAGACTCTATAACAAATAACGAGTTCAGTTACAGTCTAATCAAACAACCCAAATCAAATACAATCCATTATAGCCGATCAGAGAATGAATGAACACATAAAGAAAAACTAAACAATAGCAGTTTAATAAAAAAACTTGTAAATAACATGAAATTAAAAGAGGTTAAAACCTTTTGATGAAACCATTGGGAAGAAGAATGTGCTTAACATTCTTTGAACGAAAACCAAAACCACCATTAACCACCTTAACTCGAACCAGCAGAAACTTCATAAATCCACAACTTAGATTTAAACTTTTCCAGTGGGGAAAATCTTTCCCAATTCTTACCTTTAATAACTGATTTAAGCTATTTATTTAACTCAATCAATTATTTATTCAAGTTATATTAAAATAGATTTAAGAAAACAACATTGCAATTCACTTCAAATAATATTAAAATCAAGACAGTTTATCACGAAATTAAACTTTTTATTAATATAAGAGAAGATTACAATACCATGAAAAGAAATATTACAATAATTTTCCTAAAATTATTTTAACAGAATAACAGTAAAAATAAGAAAAGGGATGCGATTACAAGTATTGGAGGGGGGGGGGGGGGGTTTATAGCTATCCCAGGGCTTTGCTGAGGAAGAATATCCGGATCTTCTAAGCATATTCCATCTGATTTTCAGCCCTTGGATCTTCTCTTTCTCTCTCTTTGTTGATCATACGGTTGAGAATCACACACTAGCACACGGATTGCCAACGTGGCATCCGTTTGTGCTAGTTGTGTTAGTTTGTAGCCTCCTGATTGGTTGATTTAGGAAAATGATGTGTTTAACCCAGTCTTTTGCTGCCACGTAGCTCTCATTCCTCACATTCTCTTCCTTAAAATTGGGGCTTTTATTTCCCACACACTTGAATCAACCGTACGAACAAAAGCCCTTTGTTAATTTTATGAATTAATAAACTTAGGGTTTGTGAATAGTAACTCTTGTTACTGGTTATTGTGAGATGGGGTGAAGAAGATGGTCACATAGAAAGTAACGTTGGTTATTTAATAAATATGTGTGTGTGGAAAAGTGGGAAAGTGGGTGAGAGTAAATGAATGAATGAAACGTGTGAGTGGTATTTGTTTATTGAGTTGTGAATGTAACGTGTAACAAACACACGTTGACTGAAACCCTAGTACCCAAAACTTTAAATCGTTTGCATATACTTTCCACTGATTTGGGATTTTGGCCCAAGAAAGAAATCCATCTTTCTAATATATGTTGCTTAGTTTGGGCTTAATCCGTCTTATCAAGCCAATTGGGCTTTGTTGATGTGGACTTTAACCAAAAATTGATACTTGTTTCCCAATATTGGGCTTTCAGGCCCAATAAGCATTTGTGGGACCCACTTGGCCCATAAACTCGATAAATGATGAAATCCGCTAAAGTCGAGCTCGAATGTTGGCTTTGTTGATTTTTATCTTCAAACTCGTGCCGGTTTTTGTCGGTTTTCGCGAACTTGGTACCTACACACATTAAAACAAGAAACAAACATATACAAGACATTTTTCATACATTAAATGCATTATTTCATTGTTTTATGATATAAATGATATGAGTAATTACACTCATATCAAATTCCCCCTTGCTAAGCAATTGTCGTGTCCTCACGCAATGATAAAATAAAACACTATCTACACTATTATTCAACTCTTGACAACTTTATTTTTCGAAGACATAATGTATTGCTTTCATTATTTGAAAAATAACTTTTGGGATCATAAAACTCAAATAGATTCATCGTCCCCGACTTTTCACTTTTCCATGCCAAGTGCAAAAACAAGATCATTGTCAATCATAAGCCCCAAAATTAAACCAACTCATACAAGTAATTTGTGTTAAACTCAATCTCCTATTATTCCTAATTGTATCTCTATATTTTATCTGTCATTCACCCAAAGGCTCATTTGACTTTATTTTGATATTTATTAGTCCAAAAATGAAGGCAAGAACGGTGTAAACTCAACACTCAAAACCTAACCTCGACTTCAAAAACCGTTGTCACTAAAGAAAGCCCACATCAAGGATAACTTAACACGATTTAGGGATAAATCCCGGACCCGAAATTTGGCTAATATGGCTACTTAAAAGCAACAATAAAACCTCCAAAGTCAATTATGACCTTATTAATGGAGTTAGCAACAACTACATCATAACACCTTGTGGCTCTTTAAGATGCAATTGTGCTCCTTATTTAAAATCCACACCCTAAGGCTCCTTGGACAAAAATAAGGGGATTGACTTCACCATCCCACCTTACGGATCATAATGATGAAGCAATCTTTATTCAACACGCCCCTTTACATACACCCTAAGGCTCTAATGACAAGGTTAGTGCTACATGACTCCCACCCGAAGGCTCCTAGAGAACATGTTTTTATTTATTCTTCTTTATTAATATGATATTTATAGTAAGCCAAATTTCCGCAATCCCATGATCAAAAGTCCATGACGCTGACACCCTTAATGTGTTCTCACTTTAATTACAAGGGAAGAAAAAGAAGGAGTTACGAGTTAAGATATCAAGCCTAAACCGCTAAAAACTTCATTTATTAAGCAATTATTATTCAAGCGAGGAAAGTAAGTACGAGGAGATTAAATCAAACACAAAAATACTTGCACAAAGAAGAATTTAATCTTAGAAACTTATGATTGAACTCTATCATCTCTTGTTCTCCATATTGTAAAATTTCAAAAATGTGAAATCAATGGATACTTAGCCTATTAAATCAAAGTTTTGGGTTTTCAAGTCATCTATAGGATCTTGCATCTTCTTATACTTTTTCAAGTTTTAGAATTTGCGTTTTAAAGTTCCCTTGATAAACGACTTTCTAGGATCAATTATAGGAACTTGCGAAAAGTTCTTGTTCTTAACTCGTATGAATTAAGACTTTCGCGTTTTAAAGCTCCCTATATAATAGCCTAGCAAAACTTAATTCAAATACGTTAAGGAAAAGCTAAGGTTAAAAACCAAGTCGAGTAAAAAACTATTCTTATTTTCACCAACGGAAAGCCTACATTCGTGTCAAAAGCACTTATTTTATTTATTAAAACTTAAAAATAACACAAAAAATTTAAAATTTTAATGAAAAATGAGAAAAACAATACGTTTAGACACGACAAAAGCAATTGCAAGCGATTATATCGATTGACTCGCCCATGCTAAAACCAAACATTGTCCTCAATGTTTCTTAGCTCAAGAGTAACACCCCCTTGCTAAGACACGAAGAGTCTAATGCAAATTCCTAGCATGGAAAGAGCACGTAAATCTATAAGCCGTTTATTAATTATGCCTCAAGATAAAACGTTAGTCGATAAAAATCAAAGGTAAAGAGTGTGCCCCTTTTTGGCATTCAAAGAATGGAAGATCAAGTGGACCGGCAAAAACCGAACACGAGAGTCTTCAAATATTAGGGTCACACCTAAGATCACAACACAACAAAACACGAGCACGAGCTTGAAAGATCAAGCCATATTAGTGTTAGAAAATAGAGAGAAGATAGAATGTATGGGACTCCCCCACAAGGCACCTCGTTTTTGTTCACCGAGTCATGAGCTCGACTCGATCCCCGCATTCATTGGTCCTTAGGGAAAGTTTGAAGATCTGGAACAACCTCCGTAGGTATGTCCCCTCCAAAGTAATGTTTCACACGATGACTATTCACCTTAAAGTTAGGCCCGTCTTTTTGAGCTAGCTCAACGGTGCCATAAGGGAAAACTTGTGCAATGGTGAATGGTCCGGACCAACGGGATTTAAGCTTGCCCGAGAAAATCTTAAGTCTAGAGTTGAATAAGAGGACTTGATCACCAACATTGAAAATGCGGTTTTTGATCTTAGAGTCATGAATCCTCTTAGTCTTCTCTTTATAGATCAAAGAGTTTTCATAAGCTTGATCCCTTAATTCACTTAGTTCATTCAATTGAACCTTGCGATGATCACCCGCGGTCCTCAAATCAAAGTTACAATGCTTAAGAGCCCAATACGCCTTATGTTCGAGTTTAATTGGAAAGTGGCATGCTTTTCCGTAGACCAACCTAAATGGTGTACAACCAATTGGCGTCTTGTAAGCCGTACGGAAAGCCCACAATGCATCGTCCAATTTATCCGGCCATGAAGTGCGATTTTCTCCAATAGAACGCTCCAAAATCCTTTTAAGAGCACGGTTTGAAACCTCCACTTGACCACTCGTTTGAAGGTGATAAGCCGTAGAAAGTCGATGAGTGACGCCATATTTCTTTAGAACTTTTTCAAATTGTTCATTACAAAAATGGGTCCCACGATCACTTATAATAGCCCGCGGAGTTCCAAACCTAGCAAAGAGTTGTTTCAAAAAGTTCACCACAACTCGAGCATCATTCGTGGGCAAAGCCTTAGCTTCAACCCATTTAGAAAAATAGTCCACGGCTACGAGAATGTATTTATTTCCTTTCGAAGATGGAAACGGCCCCATAAAATCGATCCCCCACATGTCAAAGATTTCATAAACTTGGATAATGTTTTGAGGCATTTCATCCCTTTGTGAGTTCTTTCCTTGACGTTGACAAGCATCACAAGTCTTGATCAAGACTTGGGCATCACGATATATGGAAGGCCAAAAGAAGCCGACATCAAAGACTTTCTTCGCGGTGGCGTTAGCACCATGATGTCCCCCGGTGGGTCCCTCATGACAAGATTTAAGGATATCTTGAGCTTCTTTGCCAAACACGCACCTACGAATCACTTGATCCGCGCACACACGAAACAAACAGGGGTCGTCCCAAAAGTAATAGGAAATATCCTTGAAAAACTTTCGTTTTTGTTGAGACGACATACCCTTGATCACAAACTTCCCCGCATGGTAATTTGCGATGTCCGCAAACCATGGGGTACTATCATCTCCACGAAAAGCAATCATACCAAGCGTCTCGAGAGGAAATGTTTCATTGATTTCCTTTTTCTCTCGATCGCTTTGGTGAGGATTCTCAAGTCGAGATAAATGATCGGCCGCGAGATTCTCGGCTCCTTTTTTGTCGAGAATTTTGACATTAAATTCTTGAAGGAGGAGAATCCACCGGAGCAGCCTCGGCTTAGCATCTTGTTTATTAAGAAGATATTTGATAGCCGAGTGGTCCGTATACACTATGGTTTGAGACAAGACGAGATATGGTCTAAACTTTTCAAAAGCATACACAACGGCAATTAACTCCTTTTCCGTTGTAGTGTACTTTGTTTGAGCATCCGTCATAGTCTTACTTGCATAGTGTATAGGCAAGAAGTGTTTTGACTTACGTTGCCCTAAAACCGCACCTACCGCGTAATCACTAGCATCACACATAATTTCAAAAGGTAGATCCCAATCCGGGGCAACCAAGATTGGAGATTCGGTTAACTTTTTTTTAAGCATCTCAAAGGCTTGAATACACTCATCCGAAAAGATAAAAGGAGTCTCTTTTTCCAAAAGATGGGTCATAGGCCGAGCTATCTTAGAGAAGTCTTGTATAAAACGTCGATAGAAGCCGGCATGGCCGAGAAAACTCCTTACTCCCTTAACGGTGGTGGGTGGAGGTAATTTGGCAATCACCTCGATTTTAGCCCTATCAACCTCAATACCGGCCTTAGAGATCTTATGTCCTAACACAATTCCCTCTTTGCACATGAAGTGACATTTTTCATAATTAAGCACAAGATTCGTTTCCTCACAACGTTGCAACATTCTTTCAAGGTTAGAGAGACATGAAGTGAAAGATTCCCCAAAAACCGAAAAGTCATCCATGAAGACTTCCATGGTTTTCTCGATCATATCATGGAAAATGGCCATCATGCACCTTTGGAACGTCCCCGGAGCATTGCATAGTCCAAAAGGCACGCGACGATAAGCAAATGTTCCATAAGGACAAGTGAATGTGGTCTTTTCTTGATCACGAGGGTCAATGGGGATTTGGAAATAGCCGGAAAATCCATCCAAAAAGCAATAGAATTCATTCCCTGCTAGTCTCTCTAACATTTGATCCATAAAAGGTAATGGAAAATGATCCTTCCTAGTGGCATCATTAAGTTTTCTATAGTCAATACAAACACGCCAGCCGGTCACAAGTCTAGTAGGAATCAATTCATTATCCTCATTAGTAACAACCGTCATTCCTCCTTTATTTGGAACACAATGCACGGGGCTAACCCATGGACTATCCGAGATAGGGTAGATCATTCCGGTGTCTAGAAGTTTAGTGACTTCCTTTTTGATCACCTCATGAATCTTTGGATTGACCCTTCTTTGATTTTGGATAGCGGGTTTATAATCATCCTCCATTAGAATTTTATGAGTACAAAATTTTGGATCTATACCCTTAATGTCGGAGGTTTTCCTTGCAATGGCCCGTTTATGTTTCTTAAGCACTTTGATAAGTTCATCCTTTTCGTTTTCCTTTAATCCCTTAGCAATAATCACCGGTAACTTATCCGTTCCCTCAAGAAAATCATACTCCAAATGAGTGGGTAATTCCTTAAGTTCTAATTTGGGTGCTTCCTCAATAGATGTTTTCACTTTAGTTCATTAGCATTCACAACTTTTAATTCCATAGGTGGTGATTCAAAAGGATCCAAATTCAACAATTTTTCAATCAACGCAATATCTCCCTCGGGATCAAAATTCTCACTATTAAACTCACTAGGATCAAATGGTGTGCTAAGGTAATCATCAATCTCCTTATCGATTTTTGAATAACCATTATTCTCAAGCTCTTCAAGAATGAAGTCACCTCCCTCAAATGGAGTGAGTGGAGGTTTAGCCAAAGAGATAATAGGATTCGATGAAGTGGGATTGCCACTTTTAGAAGTATCCAAAAAACCAATCATATCTTGCGAAACCTCTTCGCTAGCAACATCAATCACATCGATTTGATTGATTGATTCCTCGTCGTCTTTGGAAGAAAACTTCGAGATATTACCAACATTAAGAGTGATACTTTCATCATCAAAACGTAAAGTCAATTTTCCCTCTCTCATGTCAACTAAAGAACTAGCCGTATATAAAAACGGTCTTCCCAAAATAAGAGGCACACGAGAATTTTCCGGATAATCACAAATTACAAAATCCGCCGGAAAAATGAGCTTTCCTACTTTGACTAATACGTCTTCGGCTATACCTTTTGGAAAGGCGGTCGATCGATCCGCTAGCTCGATAGTCATTTTAGTAGGCGTAAGCTCGGGAAGTGATAACCTTTTCCACACGGAAAGAGGCATCAAATTAATGCTAGCGCCTAGATAGGCTAATGCTAAGCATTCTTCCATATTAGGGAAATCACATGGTATCAAAAATTGACCGGGGTCTCCAAGCTTTTTGGGAAACTTTTTAGAGAGAACCGCGGAACAACTTTCATTTAAGGATGTAGATACTTCAACTAATTTCTCCTTATCGTTCATCAACCTTTTGATTGTTGAAGCAAACTTAGGCATGCTAAGCAATGCATCCGCGAAACTAAGATTAATATACATTTTCTTAAACACGTCAAGAAACGTAGAAACTTGAGCATTGGTCTTTTCGCGGAGCTTCTCTTTGGTAAGTCTCGAAGGGTAGGGTAGTGTGGGTTTAGTCTTCGGAAGCTCGGATTCCGGAATAGGCAATTGGTCTACCTTTGGTGGAATAGGAATTTCCTTTTCTTTAACCACCTCGGGTTCTTGCTCCACTTCCCTCACCGGAGAGGTACTCTCATGTGGAAGCAAAGGTCCGTCTAAAGCTTTCCCACTACGTGTGGTTATAGCTTTCATCTCACCCTTCGGGTTAATGGTGTTGCTAGGTAAACCACCCGAAGACGAGGAAGGTTTGGTCATAAAAGATTCAAACATCGAAAGCAATTTATTTTGACTTTGTTCCATACTTTGTTGCATACGATTTTGACTTTGCTCAAACATTTGCTCAAATCTTTGTTCAATTCTTTGTTGATTAAGCTCAATCTTATTGTTTTGGCCTTTAATCGTATTTTGAAACTCGTTTTTCAAAGTTGCCATTTGTCCTTGAATGTTGTTTTGAAAAGCTTTCAAATTTGCCTCATTCGTTTTAATGTAGCTTGACAAATCATTTTGGTTATTGCTTTGAAAACCTTGATTATTTTGATTAGCATTAAACCCATTTCCTTGATTATAATTCCCTTGGTTACCACGGTTAAAATTATTCCCATTGTTTCCATTGTTGTACCTATTTTGAATCGGTGGAAAACCCGGTGGAGCAACATAATTTTGACGAGGAACTTGACCGTTGGAGCCATAAGTTCCCGTCGCGGCAAAAGCATTAGCTTGATCAAACCCCATGGTTAAACAAGCATAATTAGAATGTGCTCCACCACATGATACACAAACATTCTCAACCATATTAATTGATCCATGAGGATTCTTCCTAATCTCATTCAAAATCGTGTCAATCTTAGAGTCCAATCTAGCAATCTCGGGATTAAATGAATTCACATTGAAACACCCGGTGTGTTTCGTGAATATTGTGCTCTAGACTTATCCTCAATTATTCTCCACGCGTCTCTCGGAGTTTTTCTTAAAAGATTACCACCCGCGGCGGCATTTAAAGAATCTTGTTCAATCATATTAAGCCCATTATAAAAAGTATTTATTTGATGCAATTCCGAGAAACCGTGGTGTGGACATTGTCTCAACAAATCTTTAAATCTTTCCCATGCAACCCCAAACGATTCATGCACTTTTTGTTCAAATCTAGTGATCTCATTCTTAAAGTGTGTTGTCTTAGATGGTGGAAAGAAATAATTCATGAACTTAGACACTAAATCATCCCATGTTAAGATCGAACCCGGTGGTTCTTTCTCATACCAAACCTTAACATTACCCTCGAGCGAGTACGGAAAAAGCATGAGCTTAATCACGTCATTCGGCACATCTCTAAACTTGAGAGTCGAGGTAATTCGATGAAAATTCCGAATGTGAGAATGCGGGCTATCGGTCTCATTGCCATGAAATTGGTCGGCACGAATGAGCGATAAAAGACCCGTCTTAATCTCAAAATGATCCGCCAAAATAGCCGGCACAACGATTGCTTCCCCATACCCTTCGATGGGTGCACGGAGCAATTCCTCCATTGTTCGGTTATCGGCCATCTCTACAACAATAGGTGGAAGCTCGGGTTCCACTATTCGTTGTTGACGATTTCTATTTCTACGAGGAATATTTTCAAGCCTATTAAAATCAATTACAAGACGAGAAGAACGTAACTGCATACACTACAAAGACGAGAATTTAGAGGATTGGAGAAAAGAACTTAGACAAGAAGAAGATTATTTTTGGTATTTTATTTGGTATTGCTCAATCAATAATGATCGATAAAAAACAAGGAATAAGGATAACTACTATGGAAGTAAATTACCCTCGGTCGACTTTGAAACGATAGGTGAAAACCTAAACGTCTCGAGGTTCAATAAGTAAACTACAAAAATAAGATTTATTACTACTTGAGTCGGCAAACCAATAATAGGTTGTCCCTCTCAATATACGCACAAGCAAGCGGGGAAACGAGGTGGCACAAAGCACTTAAAAACCTTTTTCCTTAGACGGCTTTTTATAGCACGTCGCCTTATACCCACCTTATAGTTTGTATAAATCGAGTTCAAACTTCTTATTAGTATTTATCTATTTTGCCTTTTATTTTTGTTTTGGATTCGACTACAATAGCTAGGTGATGAAATCCCAACTAAGGCCTTATTTGATAAGTATGTAAATTTATTGTGTTACGTAATATAATATATTATTCACAAAAAACGAGAAAAACGATACATACTATATAATAAAAAAATAACAAAACTTTCCGAGGACGAAAAGGGTCTTCAAATCAACGATCAACAAATCTCCACAAAAGACAAATCGTACACAAGATCCCCGGCAGCGACGCCAAAATTTTTGATGTGTCGAGATATGTATAGTGATAATTTGAGATTACTGATGTGAGTTGATGTGTATATGTGATTTATTTGGATACGTTATAGGGTAAATTAGAAAATTACCTTTAGGAAAAAGTAATAGTCCAATAATACCAAAGACGGATTCAATTAAACACGTGGGAGAACCAAGTTCGTTGTACACGAAGATCTTATGAATTTGAGACGTTTTGCTTTGATTTGGACAATCGATTTGAATTGGTTTGTGGATTTTAAACTACAATTAAAAACTACGAATTTTAAGCTACTAAAAATTAACCTAAAGTGCATGAATCGTTAAACCC
The DNA here is from genome assembly GCA_025667525.1 of Glebionis coronaria. NCBI lineage: Eukaryota > Viridiplantae > Streptophyta > Magnoliopsida > Asterales > Asteraceae > Glebionis > Glebionis coronaria. The sequence continues at coordinate 592,024,833 of CM046874.1, forward strand.
CGCCTAATTAAAATTTTAACAAACAATTAATTACTTAAAAATAAAACTAATTAAAAATTAAACTAATTTATACTCTAAAAATTTAATTCTACTTTTTAAACTAATTTACTTTATTATTTAAAACTACTTAAAAACAATTCTATTTAAAATCTATTTTAAATCTACTTTTATAGAAATCTACTTTATTAAAAATAGACTAATTAAACTATTTAAATAAAAACATTTTTTTTTATTTATTATTTTTATTTAATTTTTTTTATTTACTGAAACTAACTTTTTATTAAAAAAAAACTTTAATTAAAATTAAAAGAATTAAAACGTGACTAAGTTTATTTAAGTTAAACCAAGACTGCCAGCTAAATTTACCCTATATTAATGAAAGAGAAGGAAATTAAATCAAAAAGGGCAATAGCCCAGATGGTTATCACGTTGGGTGTGTGACCAGGAGGTCACGGGTTCAAGTCCCGTGAGGGACATAATTTTTGGAAATTAAAACTTTTTGACAGGAAAGTAAAAATAGTCACAGGAGTGACTTTGTATAAGCTTATTACGGTTAAGCTGATTAGTAAAACAGCTTTGGTATGCTTATCAGATAATTTAATCTGATAAGCAGTTACTTAAGTAAATAATGCAGAGATAACCAAACAACAATCACATGATAAGCAAGATTCAGCAGATTAACTCAATTTAACACTTAAGCAGATAAAAAAAATCAGTAAAACTCAATCTAAAATCAACTATAACAGATTTCTGAAACTTATTCTCAACATATCTTAAGCTAGTAAATCCAACAGTTAATAACAAAACATAAAGCTCCTCATGCCGTTTTAATTAAACTGACTGAATAAAACAATATAATCTATTAAACGTTTAACCTTTAAATGTCATATAGAAAATCATCAGTTTAACGACATCTCAATCAAATTAAAGAACAGATTTCAGAATTTAACTAATCAGTGCACTAGACTGATTTTCAGCACTAACAGAACCAACTCTCAAATTTAACTAAACAAGACTTATTCTAATCTTTCAGCAATCCTACTATGTAACATAGATCTTACACAGCATACCAGTAGTACATATCATAAGAGACCCGTTTTAGCAAGCATAAAAATTGCAGTGACATAGAAACGACCAAACAACAAATTAAAATGTGTAACTTCAGCTTAAACAACTTTAATACGTACAGTGTTAAAAACTCAATCAGTAATAATTATGCAGACTTAAACTCATATATTTTTAACTTCAAAACAGTAAATAAAATTAAGCAGTTTACAAATAAATCAGGCAGAAAATAATAAATTCAACACAAACATGAACCTTTAACAGGACAACAAATAATCACATAAATGAAAAGGACTTGGCACCTTATTGTCGAAACCTCTGAGAAGAAGGTATGCGCTGAGCACCCTTAAGATCCGTAAACCGCAATCACCAAACCACCATTAACCATCATCCGTCACCCAAACAAGCACCATCGATTCTCGATCCAACATAAATCGAACATATGAACTTTCCAGTGGGGAAAGAGTTTTTAAAATCCTTTTACTTTCAACATTAACCTTAGACTATTAATTAGTCTAATTTTAATGTGTCAATTATTATTATGTAAAATAGTTTTAGAGATTAATTCATTTATTTTAAAGCAGTAAATTAAATAAATCGAGACACCAAAGAGAGGTAATAACTGAACTTTTATTAAATATAAAGAGATTACAAGATTAAATTTAAAGAAAATACAAGAACTAATTCTAAACTAATTTTAACAGAATAACAATTAAGTAAAAAGAAGGATAACAATTACACAATAATTGGGGGTTTTTATAGCCATCCCAAGGCTGTTGAGCAGCGAATATGCGGATCGTGAGAAGAATATTCTCCCTTAATCTTCAGCCATCAGATCAATTAATCTTTTTCTCTTTATTCTTTGGCCTTGATCGAACGGTTATCTTCTCTCATAGCACACACGGATTGCCAACGTGGCATCCGTGTGTGCTACTTGTGCTTCTTTTGAGGCTCCTGATTGGTTGAAATAGAAGAATGAGTTGTTCCTTCGAATCATTGACTGCCACGTATCCCTTCTCTCCTCTGATTCTCTTCCTTAAAATTGGGGGTTTTTATTCCCCCTCACGTGATTAGCCCGTGCGATTAAAACCCCCATATTAATTAACTTTTTACCCAACTAGGGTTTTGAGCACAGTAACAATTTGCAGGTTTTTTTAAGGGTGATAAAAATGGGGAAGAAGAGTGAGAGAGAAAACTCTCATAGGGTGTAACGAAAAAATGTATTTAATTGTGTGTGAAACGAGTGATGAGTGGGAGGGGATATAAAATGGTTTAATTAATTAACAAGTGCGTTATGACGTGTGACTGAGTAGGTAGGGATCGGTTTATTTGTTCGTGGGTAAAAAGTAAAAGTGAGGAGAGTGACGTGGGATTTACTTTATTTGGCAAATTTATTTGATACACGTTTTTAAAGCAAACCCTAAAAGCCCAAATTTCACTATTTCGTTTCTTTCATTCACTTTATTTTCTGAATTGGGCTTGGGCCCAAGATACATTCCAGCCGAATTTATAACCCCATTTTGGGCCTAATGAATTTGCAATGGACCTTCAAGCAACTTGATAACTTAAATGGGCTTTTGAGCCCATTTATCCAATTGTGGGCCCCACTTGGCCGTAAACTCGTTAAATGATATAATCCTATAAAGTCGAGCTCGGTTTTGGCATCTTTGATCTTTTTCTTCATTCTCGTGTCGATTATTGCCGATTTTCGCGAACTTGGGTACCTACACACATGAAACAAGAAATATACAAACAAAAGGCATTTTTGATACATTATGAGCATAATTTCATTGTTTTAAGCTACAAATGATATGAGTAATTAAGCTCATATCAAACTCCCCCATGCTAAGCAATTGCCGTGTCCTCACGCAATGATAAAATAAAACTATAACTACACCTTTATTCAACTTTTTTTGACTCTTATTAAGCAAGACATAAAATAACTTTAAGGATCATAAAAGCTCAAATAGATTCATCGTCCCCGACTTTTCACTTTTCCATGTCAAGTGCAAAAACAAGATCATTGTTATTATAAGTTGGTAGACAAACACGAATTCATGTGGGCCAATTACTCACTTAGACTCCCTTATTCCTAGGTGTATCTCTTATATTTTATTGTTGTCTTAAATGATCACGATGATGCATTGTTGACTTATTTCGATAATTTATTAGGCCGAAAATAAAGTGAACGATTTAATCAATAGTTAGCTAAAGGACAAAATCTTTTAAAACTGCTTCTCGGGCTCTCATAAAGTTCATATCTTGGCATAACTTATTTCGCGATTTGAGACCTTTCTCGGACCGATATTTGGCAATGACTTAATACTTCCAACCTTGAGAGACGTTCACGAAATAATGGTCTTCTCTTCATAATATTTCTCCACTTGAATTTTTGAGAGATTCATACTTGGACCACGACTTCTTCATTTTTCTCCAATCTTTATTTGGGATTTTGATTAACAACGATTCGCCTCCTTTTTGGACTTGGCTTCATTTATCCTCATACCTTATTTTTTGTCTTTTTGGATAGACTTCTCCATGACTTTTTGGGAGTATTTTGCTTTTCGTCGTGTGTCTCGATCCTTCATATTGATTTTTGATAAATGAGTCTTCACATCACTTGAGATCTTTAGCAATAAAACATAGCCCTCATGTCTTGTTAGGACCTTTTTGGACTCGCCAATCTTCGCATCCCGCTTCAATAAGTTATGCATTGGCTATGAACTCTAATCCATACCGAGCAACTTTTAAACGATATTGGGCTAGAAGCTAAGTAACTTTTCAAATCGTTCAACCTTATTTATTGCAATTAAAATTTATTAACAAGTGATGGGAGAATAAGCTCATAATTAACTCACATAAATTCCCGAAAGAATACCGAACTTATAATTGGCTCTATCATTTCTTGTTCTCCATCAATGGATACTTAGCCTATTAAATCAAAGTTTTGGGTTTTCAAGTCATCTATAGGATCTTGCAACTTCTTATACTTTTGCAAGTTTTAGAATTTTTGTTTTAAAGTTCCCTTGATAAACGACTTTCTAGGATCAATTATAGGAGCTTGCGAAAAGTTCTTGTCCTTAACTCATATGAATTAACACCTTCGCGTTTTAAAGCTCCCTATATAATAGCCTAGCAAAACATAATTCAAATACGTTAAGGAAAAGCTAAGGTTAAAAACCGAGTCGAGTCAAAAACTATTCTTATTGAAAGCCTACATTCGTGTCAAAAACACTTATTTTCTTTATTAAAACTTAAAAATTACACAAAAAAATTAAAATTTTATTGAAAAAATGAAAAAAAACTACGTTTGGACACGACAAAAGCAATTGCAAGCGATTATATCGATTGACTCCCCCATGCTAAAACCAAACATTGTCCTCAATGTTTCTTAGCTCAAGAGTAACACCCCCTTGCTAAGACACGAAGAGTCTAATGCAAACTCCTAGCATGGAAAGAGTACGCAAATCTATAAGCCATTTATTAATTATGCCTCAAGATAAAACGTTAGTCGATAAAAATCAGGGGTAGAAAGTGTGCCCCTTTTTGGCATTCAAAGAATGGAAGATCAAGTGGACCGGCAAAAACCGAACACGAGAGTCTTCAAATATTAGGGTCATACCTAAGATTCACAACACAACAAAACACGAACACGAGCTTGAAAGATCAAGCCTTATTAGGTGTTAGAAAATAGAAAGAAGATAGAAAAACTCGTTTTTGTTAACCGAGTCATGAGCTCGACTCGACCCCCGCATTCATTGGTCCTTAGGGAAAATGGTGAAAACCGGCATAATAGGATAAAATCCATCATGAAGCGCGATGCCGGGGTCAAAGATTTCATCCTCGTTGTCGGATGACAAACGAAAGGATAAAACTCCAACACAAATCTCTAACAAGAGATGGTAGTCACAAACAAAAGTATGGATGTAGCATGCTCCACGAGATAAACTCGCACCAATATGATCGAAAAATCTTTCAATTATTACATCGGTGAAAGGCCGAGATTTCCCTAAATCAATGATTCCGGGGTCGAACACCTCGTCCTCGGTGGAGAAAGGAATGGACAACAAGGTGTCGTCCCCCCATGCTAATCCTAAGTCATATGAAGCACATGGTAATGGTGGAACAAAAGTCTCAACCATAGTGGTTTCAACTTGCATGACTTTGTCAACCTTTTCACTCTTAGGAACGTGAACAAAGGGGTCATGGTACTCAATATGAGTCACATGAAAAACCCGTACATTAAGATCAACGCGAGTGGGAGGGAGATTGGGAATAATGTAAATTTCTCCATCCGAGTCGACATACTCATCACAAAAGGTGTGATCATCATCACAAACCTCATCAACCTCCTTCATAAGAAGATCATCATCACAAAGGTTGTGAGATGTAGGAGGTATGATGTTCTCAAAATCCTCTTGAAACAATGGATTATTGTTCAATGAAGCTTCAAATAGAGGATTTGAGTAAGTCACAAAGGTGTCGTCATCCTTGTTATCACAAGAAATTTCCGACAAAGTATCGAGTGTGTCACACTCGGATACTAGATCATCATTCTCATTCTAAGGCAATTCATCGGTGAATTCCTCGAGAATGGTAGGTAAAACACGAGAATCACGTTCGATCTCGAGATCGGAAACGTCTTCACTTCCCCGTGGAAGTGGATCAAAGATAGCAAAAAGTTCATCGATGAACTTATCCAACGAATAATCACTAACCTCACTCGGTGTGAAGCTAGGAATCAAAGGCTCTTCAATGGAAGATTGTGCCTTAGGAACATCAACATGATCCATAGAAGAGAGTGAAAATGAGTCCATTTTCAAAGATTGTTCAATTAAAGCAATATCACTCTCGGGATCAAAATTCTCATTATCAAACTCACTAGCATCGAATGGCTCACTCAAGTAATCATCAATTTGTTTTTCAATCTTATCATCCTCGTGTGGAGTGAGTATAGATGAGGTAACATTACAACATGATTCAACAAAATTAGGTTTATCACTTTCCAATTTCTTAGGAACCAATCTTGGAATTTTTTCCGGTTTGAAAATCATATGTTTATCCCCATGAAACAATTTAAGCTCCCCTTCTTTCATATCAACTAAAACACCGGCCGTACACAAAAATGGTCGTCCTAAAATTATAGGCGCACGAGGATTCGGCTCATAATCAATGATAGCAAAATCGGCTAGGTAAACGAACTCCCCCAATTTAACAATGACATTTTCCGCTATACCAACCGGTCGAGTGGTGGTGCCATTAGCAAGCTCAATGATCATTCGAGTGGGAATAAGTCGCAAATAGTCAAGAGTTTTCCAAATGGACAAGGGCATAACGTTAATACTAGCTCCTAGATCGGCTAGAGCTTTGTATTCTCCAAGCTCATCGAAAACACAAGGTATCAAGAAGTGACCCGGATCATTATACTTCTTAGGAAAGAGATCAATGAAATCCGAGGTACTAATCACATTTAAAGTAGCCTTGGTGACATTCCAAAAGGTTTCTTTAGGTGGCACAATAAGCTCAAGCTTCCTTTCTAAATTATCATAAGCGGTGATAGCCTTAAGCTCTCCCCTCGGGTTTGGAATGGTATTACTAGGTAAGCAACCCGAAGAAGATGACGGTTTAGACATGAATCCCTCAAGCATCGAAAGCAATTTATTTTGACCTTGTTCCAAACTTTGTTGCATACGATTTTGATTTTGCTCTAGCCTTTGTTCAAAACGGGTTTGGTTTTGTTCAAGTCTTTGTTGATTAAGCTCAATCTTGTTATTTTGCCCTTTAATCGTATTTTGAAACTCATTTTTCAAAGTTGCCATTTGTCCTTGAATGTTGTTTTGAAAAGCTTTCAAATTTGCCTCATTCGTTTTCGTGTAGCTTGACAAATCATTTTGATTATTCCCTTGAAAACCTTGATTGTTTTGATTAGCATTAAAACCATTTCCTTGATTATAATTCCCTTGGTTACCACGGTTAAAATTATTCCCATTATTACCATTGTTGTACCTATTTTGAACCGGTGGAACAACATGATTTTACGAGGAACTTGACCGTTGGAGCCATAAGTTCCCGTCGCGGCAAAAGCATTAGCTTGATCAAAACCCGTGTTTAAACAAGCATAATTAGGATCTGCTCCACCACATGATACACAAACATTCCCAATCATATTAATCGATCCATGAGGATTCTTCCTAATCTCACTCAACAAAGTCGCAAATCCACTATCAATCTTAGAGTCCAATCTAGCAATCTCGTGATTAGATGAATTCACATTGGAAACAACCGGTGTGTTTCGTGAATATTGTGCTCTAGACTTATCCTCAATTATTCTCCACGCGTCTCTCGGTGTTTTTCTTAAAAGATTACCACCCGCGGCGGCATTTAAAGAATCTTGTTCAATCATATTAAGCCCATTATAAAAAGTATTTATTTGATGCAATTCCGAGAAACCGTGGTGTGGACATTGTCTTAACAAATCCTTAAATCTCTCCCAAGCAACCCCAAACGATTCATGCACTTTTTGTTCAAATCTAGTGATCTCATTTTTAAAGTGTGTTGTCTTGGACGGTGGAAAGAAATAATTCATAAACTTTGACACTAAATCATCCCAAGTCAAAATCGAACCCGGTGGTTCTTTTTCATACCAAAGCTTAGCATTACCCTCGAGCGAGTACGGAAAAAGCATGAGCTTAATCACGTCATTCGGCACATCTCTAAACTTGAGAGTCGAGGTAATTCGATTAAAATTCCGAATGTGAGAATGCGGACTATCGGTCTCATTGCCACGAAATTGGTCGGCACGAATGAGCGATAAAAGACCCGTCTTAATCTCAAAATGATCCGCCAAAATAGCCGGCACAACGATTGCTTCCCCATACCCTTCGGTGGGTGCACGGAGCAATTCCTCCATTGTTCGGTTATCGGCCATCTCGACAACAATAGGTGGAATCTCGGGTTCCACTATTCGTTGTTGACGATTTCTATTTCTACGAGGAATATTTTCAAGCCTATTAAAATCAATCACAAGACGAGAAGAACGCAATTGCATACACTACAAAGACGAGAATATAGAGGAATGAAAAAAGAAATTAGACAAGAAAGAAGATTATTTTTGGTATTTTTTTGGTATTGCTCAATCAATAATGATCGATAAAAAACAAGGAATAAGGATAACTACTATGGAAGTAAATTACCCTCGGTCGACTTTGAAACGATAGGTGAAAACCTAAACGTCTCGAGGTTCAATAAGTAAGCAACAAAAATAAGATTTAATACTACTTGAGTCGGCAAACCAATAATAGGTCGTCCCTCTCAATATACGCACAAGCAAGCGGGGAAACGAGGTGGCACAAAGCACTTAAAAACCTTTTTCCTTAGACGGCCTTTTATAGCACGTCGCCTTATACCCACCTTATAGTTTGTATAAATCGAGTTCAAACTTCTTATTAGTATTTATCTATTTTGCCTTTATTTTTGTTTTGGGTTCGAATACAATAGCTAGGTGATGAAATCCCAACTAAGGCTTATTTGAAAAGTATTTAAAATTATTGTTCTACGTAATACAATATATTATTAAAAAAAAACGAGAAAAACGATACATACTATATAATAGAAAAATAACAAAACTTTCCGAGGACGGAAAGGGTCTTTAAATCCACGATCAACAAATCTCCACAAAAGCGAATCGTACACAAGATCCCCGGCAGCGGCGCCAAAATTTTTGATGTGAGTTGATGTGTATATGTGATTTATTTGGATACGTTATAGGGTAAATTAGAAAATTACCTTTAGGAAAAAGTAATAGTCCAATAATACCAAAGACGGATTCAATTAAACACGTGGGTGAACCAAGTTCGTTGTACACGAAGATCTTATGAATTTGAGACGTTTTGCTTTGATTTGGACAATCGATTTGAATTGGTTTGTGGATTTTAAACTACAATTAAAAACTACGAATTTTAAGCTATTAAAAATTAACCTAAAGTGCATGAATCGTTAAACCCCGCCTAATTAAAATTTTAACAAACAATTAATTACTTAAAAATAAAACTAATTAAAAATTAAACTAATTTATACTCTAAAAATTTAATTCTACTTTTTAAACTAATTTACTTTATTATTTAAAACTACTTAAAAACAAGTCTATTTTAAATCTACTTTTATAGAAATCTACTTTATTAAAAATAGACTAATTAAACTATTTAAATAAAAACATTTTTTTTATTTATTATTTTTATTTTTTTACTGAAACTAACTTTTTATTAAAAAAAACTTTAATTAAAATTAAAAGAATTAAAACGTGACTAAGTTTATTTAAGTTAAACCAAGACTGCCAGCTAAATTTACCCTATATTAATGAAAGAGAAGGAAATTAAATCAAAAAGGGCAATAGCCCAGATGGTTATCACGTTGGGTGTGTGACCAGGAGGTCACGGGTTCAAGTCCCGTGAGGGACATAATTTTTGGAAATTAAAACTTTTTGACAGGAAAGTAAAAATAGTCACAGGAGTGACTTTGTATAAGCTTATTACGGTTAAGCTGATTAGTAAAACAGCTTTGGTATGCTTATCAGATAATTTAATCTGATAAGCAGTTACTTAAGTAAATAATGCAGAGATAACCAAACAACAATCACATGATAAGCAAGATTCAGTAGATTAACTCAATTTAACACTTAAGCAGATAAAAAATCAGTAAAACTCAATCTAAAATCAACTATAACCGATTTCTGAAACTTATTCTCAACATATCTTAAGCTAGTAAATCCAACAGTTAATAACAAAACATAAAGCTCCTCATGCCGTTTGAATTAAACTGATTGAATAAAACAATATAATCTATTAAACGTTTAACCTTTAAATGTCATATAGAAAATCATCAGTTTAACGGCATCTCAATCAAATTAAAGAACAGATTTCAGAATTTAACTAATCAGTGCACTAGACTGATTTTCAGCACTAACAGAACCAACTCTCAAATTTAACTAAACAAGACTTATTCTAATCTTTCAGCAATCCTACTATGTAACATAGATCTTACACAGCATACCAGTAGTACATATCATAACAGACCCGTTTTAGCAAGCATAAAAATTGCAGTGACATAGAAACGACCAAACAACAAATTAAAATGTGTAACTTCAGCTTAAACAACTTTAATACGTACAGTGTTAAAAACTCAATCAGTAATAATTATGCAGACTTAAACTCATATATTTTAACTTCAAAACAGTAAATAAAATTAAGCAGTTTACAAATAAATCAGGCAGAAAATAATAAATTCAACAAAAAACATGAACCTTTAACAGGACAACAAATAATCACATAAATGAAAAGGACTTGGCACCTTATTGTCGAAACCTCTGAGAAGAAGGTATGCGCTGAGCACCCTTAAGATCCGTAAACCGCAATCACCAAACCACCATTAACCATCATCCGTCACCCAAACAAGCACCATCGATTCTCGATCCAACATAAATCGAACATATGAACTTTCCAGTGGGGAAAGAGTTTTTAAAATCCTTTTACTTTCAACATTAACCTTAGACTATTAATTAGTCTAATTTTAATGTGTCAATTATTATTATGTAAAATAGTTTTAGAGATTAATTCATTTATTTTAAAGCAGTAAATTAAATAAATCGAGACACCAAAGAGAGGTAATAACTGAACTTTTATTAAATATAAAGAGATTACAAGATTAAATTTAAAGAAAATACAAGAACTAATTCTAAAGTAATTTTAACAGAATAACAATTAAGTAAAAAGAAGGATAACAATTACACAATAATTGGGGGGTTTTATAGCCATCCCAAGGCTGTTGAGCAGCGAATATGCGGATCTTGAGAAGAATATTCTCCCTTAATCTTCAGCCATCAGATCAATTAATCTTTTTCTCTTTCTTCTTTGGCCTTGATCGAACGGTTATCTTCTCTCATAGCACACACGGATTGCCAACGTGGCATCCGTGTGTGCTACTTGTGCTTCTTTTGAGGCTCCTGATTGGTTGAAATAGAAGAATGAGTTGTTCCTTCGAATCATTGACTGCCACGTATCCCTTCTCTCCTCTGATTCTCTTCCTTAAAATTGGGGGTTTTTATTCCCCCTCACGTGATTAGCCCGTGCGATTAAAACCCCATATTAATTAACTTTTTACCCAACTAGGGTTTTGAGCACAGTAACAATTTGCAGGTTTTTTTAAGGGTGATAAAAATGGGGAAGAAGAGTGAGAGAGAAAACTCTCATAGGGTGTAACGAAAAAATGTATTTAATTGTGTGTGAAACGAGTGATGAGTGGGAGGGGATATAAAATGGTTTAATTAATTAACAAGTGCGTTATGACGTGTGACTGAGTAGGTAGGGATCGGTTTATTTGTTAGTGGGTAAAAAATAAAAGTGAGGAGAGTGACGTGGGATTTACTTTATTTGGCAAATTTATTTGATACACGTTTTTAAAGCAAACCCTAAAAGCCCAAATTTCACTATTTCGTTTCTTTCATTCACTTTGTTTTCTGAATTGGGCTTGGGCCCAAGATACATTCCAGCCGAATTTATAACCCCATTTTGGGCCTAATGAATTTGCAATGGACCTTCAAGCAACTTGATAACTTAAATGGGCTTTTGAGCCCATTTATCCAATTGTGGGCCCCACTTGGCCGTAAACTCGTTAAATGATATAATCCTCTAAAGTCGAGCTCGGTTTTGGCATCTTTGATCTTTTTCTTCATTCTTGTGTCGATTATTGCCGATTTTCGCGAACTTGGGTACCTACACACATGAAACAAGAAATATACAAACAAAAGGCATTTTTGATACATTATGAGCATAATTTCATTGTTTTAAGCTACAAATGATATGAGTAATTAAGCTCATATCAATTACGTTATAGGGTAAATTAGAAAATTACCTTTAGGAAAAAGTAATAGACTAATATTACCAAAGACGAATTCAATTAAACACGTTGGTGAACCAAGTTCGTTGTACACGAATATCTTATGAATTTGAGACGTTTTGCTTTGATTTGGACAATCGATTTGAATTGGTTTTCGGTTTTTAAACTAAAAGTAAATTTACCAATTTTAAATCATATTTTAAAATTATCCTAAAGTGCATGAATCGTTAACCCCGCTATTTTTTTAAAATATAAAACAATTACTTAAAAATTAATACTAATTAAAAATTAAACTAATTTAAAAATCTATAAAAATAATTCTATTTAATAACTTTTAAACTATTTTAACTCTATTAAAATTACTTAAAACAAATCTAATTAAAAACTATTTTTATTTAAATCTAATATTATAAAAATCTATTTATTTAAATAAACTAATTAAGCTTTTTAAATTAGTTAAAAACATTTTTTTTATTTTATACTAATTATTTTTAACCTAATTAATTAAACTTTATTTAATAAAAAGTATAATATTGCAAAACTAATTAAACAAAACGTTTTACTAAAGCTGAAAAGTCAAAATGAACTTACGTATAAAAATTAAATGATGCGAATTAAAATTAAAAAGAGCAGTAGCTCAGATGGTAGAGTCGTTGGCCCATGACCAGGAGGTCATGGGTTCGAGTCTAGATTTGGACATATTGTTGCCATAATTTTTTATGCTGCGAAATTAATACAGGAGTCACAGGAGTGAACTTTTGTAAGCTTATTTACTTTGAGCTGTTAGGAAACAGCTTTTAGGCTTATCAAGTCAGTTGGATCTGATAAGCTGTTCCTAAACAGTAACAAAGCTCAATATATCACAGCCTTATAAGGCTCAAAACATTCAGCAAAATCAAAGTTAACTGGAAATTTAAAGCAAACAGTACAGCAATCATATATTAGCAGATACCAAATTAAAAAGAGTTACAAAATTTTTCCATCAAAACATCAGTATAAAACTCACGTTCCCAAACAATAATAATCAGATAACTGATAAGCACTAGATTAGTTCAAAATCATTCCCATAAAGCAGTTAAGAATGAACCACTTAGCCACAAATAATGAAACATCAGTAAAATCAGCCTCGAAACAATCAAATCTGATAAAAGGGAAATCGCAGCTAGATGCAGTCACAAACTAATCCTATTAAGACTTGATATGTTTAAACTAAATAAAACAAACTAAATATCATAACAAAACAAGGCAAACTAAAGCATAAACAAATTTAGTCAGATTAAAACAAGAGCAGATACTAACATAATATCATTACCGAAATCATATCACATAAATCAACAAATTATACTACTAAAACATACTGATGCCGACTCTATAACAAATAACGAGTTCAGTTACAGTCTAATCAAACAACCCAAATCAAATACAATCCATTATAGCCGATCAGAGAATGAATGAACACATAAAGAAAAACTAAACAATAGCAGTTTAATAAAAAAAACTTGTAAATAACATGAAATTAAAAGAGGTTAAAACCTTTTGATGAAACCATTGGGAAGAAGAATGTGATGAACATTCTTTGAACGAAAACCAAAACCACCATTAACCACCTTAACTCGAACCAGCAGAAACTTCATAAATCCACAGCTTAGATTTAAACTTTTCCAGTGGGGAAAAGCTTTCCCAATTCTTACCTTTAATAACTGATTTAAGCTATTTATTTCACTCAATCAATTATTTATTCAAGTTATATTAAAATAGATTTAAGAAAACAACATTGTAATTCACTTCAAATAATATTAAAATCAAGACAGTTTATCACGAAATTAAACTTTTTATTAATATAAGAGAAAGATTACAATACCATGAAAAGAAATATTACAATAATTTTCTTAAAACTATTTTAACAGAATAACAGTAAAAATAAGAAAAGGGATGCGATTACAAGTATTTGGGGGGGGGGGGGGGGGGGGTTTATAGCCATCCCAGGGCTTTGCTGAGGAAGAATATCCGGATCTTCTAAGCATATTCCATCTGATTTTCAGCCCTTGGATCTTCTCTTTCTCTCTCTTTGTTGATCATACGGTTGAGAATCACACACTAGCACACGGATTGCCAACGTGGCATCCGTTTGTGCTAGTTGTGTTAGTTTGTAGCCTCCTGATTGGTTGATTTAGGAAAATGATGTGTTTAACCCAATCTTTTGCTGCCACGTAGCTCTCATTCCTCACATTCTCTTCCTTAAAATTGGGGCTTTTATTTCCCACACACTTGAATCAACCGTGCGAACAAAAGCCCTTTCTTAATTTTATGAATTAATAAACTTAGGGTTTATGAATAGTAACTCTTGTTACTGGTTATTGTGAGATGGGGTGAAGAAGATGGTCACATAGAAAGTAACGTTGGTTATTTAATAAATATGTGTGTGTGGAAAAGTGGGAAAGTGGGTGAGAGTAAATGAATGAATGAAACGTGTGAGTGGTATTTGTTTATTGAGTTGTGAATGTAACGTGTAACAAACACACGTTGACTGAAACCCTAGTACCCAAAACTCTAAATCGTTTGCATATACTTTCCATTGATTTGGGCTTTTGGCCCAAGAAAGAAATCCATCTTTCTAATATATGTTGCTTAGTTTGGGCTTAATCCATCTTATCAAGCCAATTGGGCTTTGTTGATGTGGACTTTAACCAAAAATTGATACTTGTTTCCCAATATTGGGCTTTCAGGCCCAATAAGCATTTGTGTTTGTGGGACCCACTTGGCCCATAAACTCGATAAATGATGAAATCCGCTAAAGTCGAGCTCGAATGTTGGCTTTGTTGATTTTTATCTTCAAACTCGTGCCGGTTTTTGTCGGTTTTCGCGAACTTGGTACCTACACACATTAAAACAAGAAACAAACATATACAAGGCATTTTTCATACATTAAATGCATTATTTTATTGTTTTATGATATAAATGATATGAGTAATTACACTCATATCAGTTATCGTGTTAAAAGAGCAATCTGAAGCATATTATGCTAGTTGCAATCTCTTTTTTATCTTTTCATATGACAACTTCATGAAGAATTGAGGATGATGTTTGAAGGGTAACTTCGTCATTCACTGGTAGAATCATATGAGATCTTTCTCTTTTTTGCTACAAACCAAACACGTTATTGTGTTTTAATGTTAAAGCTTATAAACACCCAGTATGTAAAACCTCCAACATTTAGAAACTCGTGGTTTGAAAATTTTGAACCAAACACGGCCAAAGTGTGTTTTAAATATGGTGAAATAAGCAGTTTAGGATTTAGTTATTTGATTATGGGAGGTGATTTGCACACTCTCCAAATTGATTGGCACACTATAAATTAGTGTGTCTTGACACATATACCCTTATAAATACAACATGATTAGAAGTGAACCAAGGGTATATATGTCAAGACACACTAATTTAGTGTGTCCCAATCAATATTAGGAGTGTGCAAATCACATCCCTTTGATTATGGTTAAGTCTATCTTAGTAAGGGAAATCGTCAACATTCAAAAAACCTGATTATTTAATTACATAATATGTTTCGTTACAATAGAAAATGACACAAAAATTATTAAATTTTGCATAGGTTGTAATTTGTAACTGATTTTTTACTTTAGTTGATTTCTAAAAGCATGAATATTTTACTTTTTTTTATGGTCCAATAAGGACATAAGTTACATATAGTTTTCCCACATGGTGCTTACATGCTTACTTAACTTACTGTAGTAGTTTCAGTTGAAAAAGGATGCTTGATTAAGGAATTGAAGGATTCCATACGTGGTTTTATACGGATTATTATTTTAGCATCGTTTTGATAAAAGCTTGTCAAGATATTATAGAGCAGCGTGTAATTTTTCTTTTCACAGACATAGCGAGTTATGTGGTCCTTGCTTGTGGCCTGATCTATATAGTTTAGTAAGTTAGAAATTATTTAAGCTACTTAACGAGTTATTGTAGAGTATGTGTTAGTTTACCGAGTTTCTTTTAGCCAGAGTTATTTTTCATGTCTTTATCAGGATGAATAACCGAGTAATCGGAGCTCGCTCAAACCCACAAGGTTCTTGATAATATGGGTCTGTTATTGTGACCGACATGTATATTATAGTCTCTTAGAAATTTCATTAATCATTGTTTGTGTTTATAAAATCCGCATGTATATTAGTCTCTTAGAACTTTCATTAATCATTGTTTGTGTTTACAAAATTGACAAGTTTTGACTAGCAAAAAACACTATATAGATTACATTACGATGCAGTAGAGATGAGGATGAAAAGACTATAAAATTTTGGACATTTTCCTACTAATGTTTTTTTACTAATATTTTTTTAGTATAAAAGACATTATATCATAAAACTTTTACTGTTGGGTCAAATCAGTGCCTGATTTGTCCCTTGCACAGGATTTAGATGTAAAGTATCCTAAGTAGTGTTAGTCACTGAATTTACGTATGTTATAAGTTCAGTGTGTCATTCTTTAGAGTTCTTTAGAGTCTACGAGATAGACTCGCCATTAGCTGAGGCGGATCTCAGTAAGTGTGCAAAGAATCAAGGATGATGGAGTTAGTAAGTGATGACATAATAGCTTACTAACTCCTCAAGACTATTACTGATTACAAGACCTGAAGATGTTAAGAAGACCTGAAGAAGTGTCTTATGTATTAGTGGGCACATGTCTTATTAGCAATGAAGACAAAGGTTCAAGAGGAAGGCTTACTTTGTCAAAGGTGCAAAAGATGAAGACAACAAAGTACAAGGTGGTTACTTGTACTTTAGTAAAGCTTCTCAAGGAAGCTTCACACTCCCACTATATATATGTGGTCTTTGTAATAGAATAGTTAATGATTCCCACCCACAGAAACACACATGTAATACTTTAGTGGATAGGGGTTTCATCCTTCCATGGTTGCATAAGCTTAGCTAGCTATGAACATGGGAGTTTAGTTTGTCATTCATCCCCGGTTGTTGTTCCGCAAACAACCGGGCAAGTCTTGTATATTTGTTGATTCATTATTAATAAGATATACATACGATGAAAAGTACAAGCTTGTGTTATTAGTTAGTCAATTGGTTTAATTGTGCAAATGTTCTTCATAGTTTCTTATTGATTCGATGTTTGCACAAGTATCGTGAACCAACAATTGGTATCATAGAGGGTTGGATTAATTACTATCCAGATCCATTCAAAAATGGCAGCTAATAACATATCATTTATGATCAAAATCAGTAGTGTTTGTTCATTTAAAAAAAAAACTGCTACTGCTGGTGTATTCTTAAGATATCTTATCTATTTCACCAGAATCTCCCACGTATACCTTATCTACACCACGTGTTATCTAAAACAAAAAACAAACCGGATTCGGTTCCACTTCTTCTCCTTCTTTCTTCATCACCTCCGTCCCATTCTATTCTCCTAATCCATCACACCCTCTAAGTTCTCTCTTCAAGGGCCCTACCTTAATCATTCATACTTATATTACTCATCCTTCTATTACCTCACGTCATTTACAAATCCACCACAACATATCTTCCTAAACGAAACCTCCACACCATCATCATTTAACAAAGAATTACAAAACGAAAACCCACCAGTAGATGAAATCAACAAAACCCAGATTCAAATCAACAAAACCCACCAGTAGATCAATTCGAAAAAACAAAAAAAGAAGATTAATCTTTTCCTTGTGGCCACGGGAATGGATTATTTCAATTAAATAATCGATTTTTTAAACTGGATGTATAATGATCCTTGAGTGTTGGGTTTCGTTGTGGAGATCTTCTAATCGTGGATTTGTAGTTAACGGTGGTTATCTTTCTCGAAAGTTGATTGAATACGCAGATCGGGGTTACCTGCGGTTGCGGATGTTTTTATATTGAATTGATTATGAAGGTACCTCATTGATATAGTTGGTTTTGGTATCGATTGAAGCTGGTGAATTAAATCAATGAAGAATTGGTCGTGATTAAAAAAATCAGTGAACTGATAAGGTGTCTCTGTATGTTCATGGATAAGCAGCTTGGCATACTGATCATACCAAAGGAAGACTGGTATGGGGGTATTCAGTTTGTTGGTAAGATGTTGATTTACAGCTGACCATAGGACGCTGTTCCTAATCCACGAGGAGATGGGTCGCTGAAGCCTTTTTATGACCATTGGTTTGTTGAATGGTATGTTAGAGCTGATAAAAAAAATCAGCCGTGAAGGAAATGAAAGGGTCTTTTCGATAGGGTCTTCTCGATGGCTGTTAAGTGGACAGGGCTTGTATATCGAAACTCGGTACCAAAGCCAAGTACTGAAGACCTGCTGACCCACCAACAGGCCATGAACCCTTTCAATGCTGATAAAACCACCAGGCATATGAAATCATTGGATCGAACCCGCTGGGTGATCTGAACGAGACTTTATTGCTAAAAGCTGAATAACTTCAGAATTCGGAAGTTGGTCAACCAAGTGTGGAAGCAGTCAAAACGACTGATATCGTATCGAATTCGAATAAATGATCTTGATTTCGGATGATATTAAAAGGGAGTGAAGTTGATATTGTCGAATCTTTGATTATAAGAGCTGATGAGGTTGTGTGAGGTTAAATAGTAGAAAAGGTTGGTGTATTGGATTACACATGTGCTTAAAAGCTTGGGTCCACTGGTCTATGTTCTAAAACAAGAGCAGTTGTACTATCATTGTATCTGCTTGTCCTAATCGTTGGACCCTCATCACTGGTCCATAGGTCTGAACCCCCATCAGTAGCTGAACCCGACCCCCAGAGGTAGCGAACCCCCAGCTGAACACCTGGACCCTGGGCAAGTGAACCCCTGGTCAGAGACCCTGTAATTGAACCCCCATCAGCGAACTCCTCTCAGCAGCTGAACCCCCAGCTGAACCCCCAGGGTCGCTGAAACCCAGGTCGATGAACCCTCAGCTGAACCCCAGGTCGCTGATCCCCCAGGGTAGCTGAACATCAAGGTCGATGAACCCCCAGCTCAACCCAAGGTCGCTGAAACCCAGAGGTAGCTGAACCAACAGCGAACCTGGTCACATCTGACCCACTGTGAACCTGTCACTGTCTGGAACCTTTATTCACAGGCGAACTAGGTACATGAACGCTGTCCCTGAACCCCCAGCTATCCCTAAACCCCCAGCTGTCCCTAAACAGCCAGTTAAACCCACGCCGCTGAACCCACAGCTAAATATCCCACAGCCATTTCCTATAGTCACAGCCGAACTCTTCAGCTGTTGATACCTACAACCACACAGCCATCACGTGATGAAGAAGCTGATAAAGAAAAATCAGCTTAACAAGGATTCGCTGGCAAGATGCTCAGCTGATCAAGATGCTATAAGATGCTATCTTCAGAGCCTTCAGCTGTTGAATTCAGCTGTTGAAGGACTTGGTCACTCAGGAATTTTTTTTCTCACACCAAGATAAAGAAAGAAGACATGTTCACAGCCCCCCTCCCCTCCCCAGCAGTTATCACCCTCCCCATCGCTATAACCCCATCCACTGTAACCCCAGCCACAGAGTTTTTGAGAGACCAGGCTGTGTTACACGGAATTGGTGAAACATTGATTCTACAGGGGTTTGATATCATCAGGGTTTGATAACATCAGACGTTGGTAGGAGATGATATTCAGGGGGAGCTGTATTTCAGGCGAGATGAAGACCATCACGCTATGATTGTGTACTAGTATGTAGCCGGTCAAAAGTTGCTTGGTTCCCTAGCAAATTTTGAGGGGGAGAGAAACGAGGACAAAGGTAAACTTGTGTTTATGTGAAGAAACATCAAGTTTACTCACGCTACATACATACTATCATACACAACACATAACCTTCAGGGACTTAGAATGTTTACATTTGGTTGATTGAGCAAAGTCACTGAAGATGGGTTGCTGAACAAGTCGCATTGTCTGATCTTTTATGGTTGCTGCTTCAACCATTGACCACACTTCTCTGGTTGAAGGTAAATGAACTCGTGATCTACATTGGATATAATATGCTACTTTAATATATGCTAGGGTGAAGCATATGGTCTTTATGGTAAAGCATATAATATACTTCACTGATGACCTAAGGTGAAGTTACCTTTATGAGTTCTATATAAGCACCAGGGAATTAGTTCAAGTGTTTCTCAAAGTACAAGATCAGACATTGCAGTTCAGTAACAACTACAACAGGTACAAGACGATACAAGTTAGCGGATGACTTTAACTAGTAAAGCTAGTTATTCTTGGTATTCATTGTTGTAACATAGCAGGTAAGAAGAAGCCTTTATGCTCACTTACTGCTATTTAACTTAGGCTACTTTTCTATCCAAATAGGGGGAGATTGTTGGGTCAATTCAGTGCCTGATTTGTCCCTTGCCCAGGATTTGGATGTAAAGTATCCTAAGTAGTGTTAGTCACTGAACTTACGTATGTTATAAGTTCAGTGTGTCATTCTTTATAGTTCTTTAGAGTCTACGAGATAGACTCGTCATTAGCTGAGGCGGATCTCAGTAAGTGTGCAAAGAATAAAGGATGATGGAGTTAGTAAGTGATGACATAATAGCTTACTAACTCCTCAAGACTACTACTGATTACAAGACCTGAAGATGTTAAGAAGACCTGAAGAAGTGTCTTATGTATTAGTGGGCACATGCTTATTAGCAATGAAGACAAAGGTTCAAGAGGAAGGCTTACTTTGTCAAAGGTGCAAAAGATGAAGACAACAAAGTACAAGGTGGTTACTTGTACTTTAGTAAAGCTTCTCAAAGAAGCTTCACACTCCCACTATATATATGTGGTCTTTGTAATAGAATAGTTAATGATTCCCACCCACAGAAACACACATGTAATACTTTAGTGGATAGGGGTTTCATCCTCCCATGGTTGCATAAGCTTAGCTAGCTATGAACATGGGAGTTTAGTTTGTCATTCATCGCCCGGTTGTTGTTCCGCAAACAACCGGGCAAGTCTTGTATATTTGTTGATTCATTATTAATAAGATATACATACGATGAAAAGTACAAGCTTGTGTTATTAGTTAGTCAATTGGTTTAATTGTGTAAATGTTCTTCATAGTTTCTTATTGATTCGATGTTTGCACAAGTATCGTGGACCAACATTTACCTATTAAAGTCTCTAACTAAGAGTAAGTAAATATACAATTCTTACTAGAAATAAGAGTAAGGAAAAGTTTTGACTCTTTTGGTGATTAAAAAATGAGTAAGGATAGACTTTTAGTGCTCCTCCTTTTGCTTATCTACTCCTACTCAAAGAATAAAAGTAAGCAAAAGAGGAAGCACTAAAGGTTTATCCTTATTCATTTTTTAGTCACCAAAAATTTAAAACTTTTTCTTACTTTTATTTTTAATAAGCATTGTATCTTTACCTACTCTTACTTAAAGATTTTAGTAGGTAAAAGTTTTATGTAAAATGATGTTTTTTATACTTAAAAATATTAGTAGGGAAATATCCAAAATTTTGTAATAAAACTTCCTTATCATTTTGTTGCTCTCCACGTTTCTTTTCTTCTGTTTACATATGAATATTCACGAGACCATATGAGCAAAAACAAACCATCCAATTTTGTGTATGAAGTTGTTAGCAGGTTGTAGCTGTCTTTATTTTCCAACTATATAGGATTTGTTTATGTATTTTTTTCTTCTATGATTGTGACTCACTTGAACTTATTTCACATGTTATTTTATTAAGTTTAAAGTTATCTTACCGACTATTATATTTTTGTTGTGAAGAATTTTTTAAGCTAGCCACCCAGGTCTTGAGGCTAATCTTTATCTTTATCTTTATCTTTATATCTAATAAAAGAAAATCTTTTTAAATTTCGTTCACCCTATATGTGACGTCATAATCTTACGTCTTAAATACACATGTCAATTTCTTTACTTAACCGATTCTTCCCAAATTTACGGTACCATTTGTGATTTTTAGTTAACTCCTTTTGTTTAGGAAGGACGGATGAAACTGCTTCCTAGATTTCAGGTACTACTTATTTACCAATTCATTTGAAATTTAATTCTTTAATTGTTTATTCTAATCTTCTTCTTCATTTCATTATCTCAACTTTAAAAATAGAGTTCTTCTAATTTATGTAAATTATATGTTTTCCATGCCCATGTGTCTCCTTATGATAGCAAATATTTATTTTGTATGTTTTCTCGCCACATAAATGTGATCTAAAATTTTATGTTCCACTGATTTTAATTCATAAATTCATTTTTGTGTTTGTTTTTATTAGACTTTTGAAGGTTCATTATGTAATAGATCTGTATATGAATATTGAATGATTCCTGGATTGTCCCATATCTCACAAGCTCTCAAAGTGTTTTTCTTTTTCTGTTCTGCAATCTATAGGTATGTGATTCATGATGCTACAACTGTACGTCTCCCTCTTTCGATATTGATCATGTTTATACAACAAGTATCCAAGTATGAAAATCATGTGTGATTTTGTTGAAGATTTCATGTATTAGTGGGGACGCGCGTTAAAATTTGCATACTATAGTTTTAGTTAAAATACATTATTACGGATGGTTTGTTTACTATACTGTCTTAACTTTTCCTAAATTTGAATTCCCTGATTTATATCCTTAAGTATGTTACTTATTAGTAACTTGGCACATTCTGTTCTTCCTCAGCAGAATGGAATGTATTCAAAATAATTCATATGCGGGTTTTCCTCAAAAAAACTATCTGGCATTAATTCATTTAGATTTCACCAAATTTGGACATCACGGCGTAGCTTCTATATGTTCACAATCAGACGAGACCCTTTAATTTGAAGAACTCATATCCTCCGATATCACAGTCCTCAATGGCCTCATGAAGTGCTGGTAACGGGCATGGTGGATACATTCGAAGTGTTTGATTCACTATACCTTGTAGATACGTTAGGATTTTTTTTATCTCTCTTCCTACATTTATGTCAAGCTCAGGGCAACTTTGAGGATGTCGGGATAGTTCATAAGTAAAGAAGGTCCGCACGTCATCGTCTCAACGGTGCTTTCTGAACCCCTCAACATGAGAATTACAAAATTAATATGCTCAACATGATTAAAAACCAGAAGCGCTCTTCATGAGATAAGTTATTGCTATTAGCAAAACTAAGTCACCTTCTTTGTTTCATTATATATTCTTTTTCTCTCTTCTATACGTTTCATCAAACCACTTACTGATGACACTATCAAGATCTTGTGAAAATTGCTTCATAGCTTTTAAATGCTTCATCAGACAAAAGAAAAACATCAGTAAAATACAACCCTTTCTTTATAGCTTCTTCTAATTCTAATTGTAGGTTTTCATTATTACCTTCTGTGCTACCCGCGTTAGAAACACTTATATTACCAACTAGCATTCTTGTATTATTGTAGCATCTTAATTGTCAGGTACTATTCCAGTTGCATCTAATTTATTACTTATGACACAAGGTCTTCAACTCAATGTCTCAAGTTGACGGGTAAATAACAAGCTAGATTAAAAAGTTGGGCACTATTTAATCTTTTCTCCTCCAAATTTATATTAACGACTTTCTGATAAAAATTTGATGTATAATAAACCTTACAAACTTGGTGATACGCTAACTTGTATCCTTGCACATTTCATTTAGCTACATAACAATTTCTTTCTCCACCCACGAAACCCGCGGGTGTATAGTCTAGTAGAAATATATTACAAATACAAACTACAAAAGAAAGAAAAAAGAGAGTTAACTACACAATAAGAGATGATTATAAGTTGTTTAACTAGTTGCTGACATTTTATTCCATAACCATATTCATATGGGACCCCCCAATTTGAGCCAATATACTACAAAAGATATAAAGTATCTGTCAAATCACTATTAGGGAGGAGACCACGTCCATATTTCATCAATTCTAGTCATTACGATTGAAAGTCTCAGCAATGCAACATTTGAGCCAAAAAGAAATTACGGTCTCTCAACTAAATACGATAAATAAACGGAAATGTCTGCACGACTAACTTATAACTTTCTAAAAAATAAACGAAAATGTCCTCACAAATGGATATCAAGTAATGTTATGATTCAACCACAGTCTATAGGAGTTTACTGACTATTCAAAATATTGAATAATCATTAATATAATTTAACTTTTGTTGTTTATAATTAGATTATGACCCATTTCAACCGGTTATATAACTCTTCCATTTTCCCAAAGGGAAATGATATGTTGTGGCATGAAATTTAATGTATAAAAGCAAACTAAAAAGAAATTTTTTAACATGTGCCCTCAAGCATATGTTAAGCCATATTTATTAAACAATAATTTTTCTTTTACATTAAAAAATAATTTAATTCATATTAAATACACTTAAAATTCACCATAAATAAATAACAATTTGCATTTAATAAGCGTAAAACTTTACTTCTATATTAAGACAAACATGTACACTCAGGGCACATGTTAGAAATTCTCAATTAAAAATACTCGTTTATGGGTAATCTCATATATCCCTATTACTTGATGTGTTTAAGAGACTCTTGGAAAGTTAGCATATGTGATGGTGGAAGAGGATCGGAAAGTTAGCGGTGACGGAAGAGAATGTGGCACATATGGAATGGTTTTGAATGTTCGTTGGCGGTCAGAACCACAGTTATGGCATTTAGAGCAGGGGGAGGCATGAAAAGAAGACGGCAAGCGGAGGACTCCATCCTTCTGCGTCGTCGGGCTGGCGTCATGGCCACCAGCTCTCGCGGTGGTGAGTTTTTCTTTTCTTTTCTTTTTTTTTTCCTTTTAATTATTAAAGTGTGTATATGTGGACCCTTTATACCACTTTTTACTCCTATGGCACCACTTTTTCCACGGCCCAGGGTTACCAGTGAAAACTGGTGCCGTGGGAAAAACTGGTGCCGTGAGAAAAATGCTGACGTGGCAGCATTTTTTGTGCCATGGCACCAAACCATAGCACCAGGATTTCATGTCATGTGCTCTTAAGAATACAAGGATTTAGTCAAATATAAGAAAGATAAGATAGTCAATAGACAATAGATTCTTGTATATGAAGTAAAATGACCCGTGTACATATTATCTCCCTTTCCGAAATCCATAATTCTAAACCTATAAAGAAAAGCATAAAGGACAACCAACCTCGGGTGCTTTTCCTCTGGAGCATATTATAAACTCAAGCACAACAACATATGACTATCTAGAAGGTTTGAATACAGGCAACGCTAAGGTTCTACACACATTATAACTCAAAGCATGGTTATTCCCAGGGGCGGAGCTAGGGGGTTCCCGGGGATGCACGGGAACCCGATGAAAATTTGTTGCGTAGTGTATTTTTATGCTAAAAATCTCGATTTTTTAAAAATGAACCCGGTCCCAAATTAAGAGTTATATAAATATTTCTATTAAAAATTTTGTGCACCTGATGATTTATTCTCTGGCTCTGCTCCTGGTAATTCCTTGTCTGAATAATATTGCACATCTGGATTCCATTCTGGAATCTGAAAAAACTGCCTGGAAGTCCCCCATGGGAAAACACAATGTAGCCATTTTGTATTAATGAAGCCCGATGCAGTTAGGGTTAAGAACAAGGGTTGGCCAGATGTTGTGAGGACTTTTTAGGGGGTCAAATTATAAGAAAATCTGGATTGTGTTCGAAAATTACATTACAATTTTTTCGTACCCCTCCAGGGCGGATGTATAGCTTAGTTTCGGAGTGGAAGCGCCCCCCATGGCTAAACTAAAACTACGAGAATATAGTGTAATTTTTCTTCAATTTCGAGTGTTTTTTAAAATACCTCCCACTTGAAATTGAAATTGTCCCCCACTCATACATCAAAATCTAACATTTAACACTCTAAAACTTAAAAATGTTTCATTTTTAAGTTAAAATAATCAGTTTTTTATTTGAATTTTAGTTTTTCGTCCAGTTTTTTATTTGGAATTTAGTTTTTCGTCTTACTATCGTAAAAAAATAAAAATTGACCCCACTATTCAATTTCCTGCGTCCGCCACCCCTCCCTACCTCCGCCACTACTGGTTCCGACCCTTGTTTTACAAACCATGATACTTAAACCACCTTGTAAAGCTCGTTTGCAACAGCTGCAATTGGTCTTGACTGAGAAAGGGGCTGTTTACCTGCCACTATATAAGTGATTTCTTTAACTATATATGGGCATTAAAATCAAGTTACAATAACAATTACAACAAAAAACTACATGACCGAATGAAAATTTTCCATCTAGACACCAAACCCAAGGACGAGCCTAGGCATAGCAAAAACCATGTCTCGAGTTTCCCCGTGTTACAACACTTCCAAGTTAATGGCACTGAATATGACAGTTCCATTGTTGTGTAGTGACCTACAGGTTGGGTTTATATATAACAGATAACCCATACCCATCTCGTCTCAAACACATACCCATAGTTCCTTGTTAAAAGACCAAACACAACACAACGTGTCAAGAAGTTAACGTGAGAATATATTACACTCAATGTCACATCTGTCACTCCTATAAATACACTGATTTAGCTACCTACACCAGGACTCATATCTTACAGATAGACCTTAAAACTCATACATGCTGACATGGTTACGCAGATTCAGATACATACACTTGCCTCTAAAAGAGCTTAGATAATACAGATGCTTTAAAAGGAATTGACCTTCCGGGGGTTTTCTTTTGATAGAACGAACATAAAGCCTCGCCAGCAACCTTCCATGCAAATCCGCATTTCCTTACATCTGCAATAGTATAGCTCATAGCCGTGTCGTAACTTGCGTGATAAATCGCAATAGCTTCATTGTAGATATCGTCAGTTTTCCTAGTACTTTTTGCAAAATCCTCGGCCTCATACAACATCTGTATTAAACCAGTAATTTACGGGCTCAGGATAAAACAGATCATTTTGGTATGGCTTGGATTTGCTTAACCTACAGACACTTTAATATGCATTTTTTTGTTTAATTTTTTATATATACTCTTAAATATATATACTGTTTATTATTATCTTTAATATCTTTGTAGCGAAATTGAGAGTGACTCCTTGCAACGTGCAATATATAAACTAAAAAACATACCTTCTTATACTTTTTTATCACAATATCTGCTGAGTTGTTTTTAGATTCATCTCCCGATTTTAAGGCATCTGACATTTCCCATCTGTATGATTTGTACCTATCCTTCCATAAATTAATGGTCGCCTCTGGTACCTTGACATCAAAGCAAGGCAGTTTCCATACCTCTGCGTATAACAAAAAGCACATATACTAAAGAGGTCAATCTTCTAACTAAATACGACGTACTCTAAACTGGTAGTGATGTAATTCGACACCGAAAAAGGTAAAATTTCAGACCTCAAAAACTAAAGTGCTTCATGTTTTGTTTTTGAAAATGAAGGTTTTAGACAACTCACAAAAGTAGAATTACGGAAGGAGGAAGTTGGATAGTACTCATGTAGAACCAAACAACATAACGGTGCCTCATGAAGTAAATATAAGTGCATACATGAAATGCGCTTACCTTTTCTTGATGCATTATCAGGTTGATACCCCTTCACAGTATCATAGATTAACCCGAGAACCGAAGAAGAATGATAGGACTTGTCGGCATTCTTTTCTAGAAAATGGGGATATTGTTTTGGCAATAAACATGTGGAAATCTCAATCTGTTTCAGAAACAAAAGAGAGGATGTCAGTGTTGTCTGTAAACAAAACTATGACAAATCAGTCGGAAGAATTTCTAACCTTTTTCCCGCTTTTTCCTGCATCTAGAGCATCGTAGTACAAATCAGTCAACTTCAGCATTTTTTCTTCAAGCCGATGCTTTTCAACATCGTGCTTTTCAGCATCGTCATTTCCCAACACGATATATTGGTCCTCGAATGTCAGCAAGCTATCAGCTGATTTACCAGCTACCATACTAAAACAATAATAACTGTTAAACAATGCAGCAGTACTAGCAAAGTCGTATTACCAACAAATATACTAATGTGATGTTAGCAGTAAAAAATAGGATCTCTTAGAATCTACATGATCAGAATCCTCCTACATGACATACCAATCTTTTTTATGTTTATACTATAAAACTAATCAACATTGGTTTGACCAGAAAACGTAAAATTAATATTTTCCTATGACCACATTAGATCCAAGCAAGTCGTCCAAATAACTAGTAAAAATCAAACGGGTTATGTGGTTTTGTACCGACACATTATAATAAGTTGAAAGTGAGAAACCATACTTCTGTTTTTGTGTAGTAAAAAGCTGAGTGACAAGCTCCTTCTCCAACTCATCGTGCGATAGCTCACTGGGCTTCTTACTCGGTGCACTTTGTATAAAGTAAGTCTTTTCCCACGGCTTACTTGCTTTAAAGTGATGCAACAACTGAACATATGATAATAAACCATAAGTTGCTAGTAAATGTCTTAAATAAGAGCATGCATGGATGACGCTAATTTTTATTTTATTGAATATAATGAAATAATTAATACCCCTGCGCTTTGAGATACCCAATATAGATCGCCATCAAAATCACCGTTCGCGATTTCGCTTCCCACTGATCTCCTCCCTTTGGTGGAGAAGAAAATGCCATATTTGGCATTCCCGACAAACTCTTCCAATGCTGGTACATATTTTGCCTTGAGAATGTGTATATCCCCAAAATGGACGCCTGGATTTCTATACACAAGAACCTTGCCTGATACTTGGCCGTTTTCACTGCATGCGTCGTCAGATACATAAGTGTTAAATTCCATACTTCTACCTGATAATTTGCTGAAATGAAGTTGAAAGCTAATACATACAGAATAACACAAACTTCATCACTTTCTAAGGTTCCAGTAGGGTCAACTGTCCCTATTAGATAGAAGCTGTCATCGGTTGGAATCTTTCCACCGCGAAGCGCTTTTCGTTCTTCGTTTGCAAAAAATGACATACGATGTTGAAGGTATGGTTCATCCAGAGGAATTCCAGACCCTATCATTGCTACAGAAGTTGCATTATCATCCATTTGCCCATAGTTAAGCCCGACTGCAGAAAGAAGCACAATAGCTCAGTCTGACTTAAAGAAAATGCAAATTTTAACACGTATTAATTATAAATATTTTGGAGATAACAGTACATCTAAGTGCTGCACGCATACTCAAAGATACTTTCTGAGCATCTTGCAAAGTTTTGTGGAGTAAGCTCATAAAGTATTCTGCAGGCACACCTCCTACGGTCAGAAGGGCTATCAAATTCTTTGACAAACTAGCTTTCCTTGGTTTGCGACTGTAAAATTAACAACAGAAAGTCATGTTAAACATTTTCTTACTAGAAAAGAAATACAAGTCAACACGTTATATCTATTTACAAACTTCACAATCCACAATTAGAAGCGATGAAGATTGATTTTTTAATTACCTTACGGAAACTATCTCCAACGAACTAAATGCAGTTGAACCTGAAAGTGTTGGATCTCTCTCTACCTTAATCATCGAGGGTCTAACTTGAATTGTTCGAGGTTGCAGCTAATATAATATGCAACAATTGAAACAAGATATTTTTGTAATCACTGATTACTGATTCATAAGAAAATAAGAAAAAGTAATATAAGCAAGATATTTTTTACCTTTTTATTTACTAGCAGAGTTCCTTTGACAGCATAACCGTCTTTGAAGATGCGACACTGGACAAGCAACGGCTGGTACATATGCACGAAACAACTGTTACGGTCTTATGGAAAGATTTCCCGGTTCGGTAATGACGTATTATTAAATTATTATGAAAAATAATAGTAAATTATATATAAAGTATCAGTAAACATTTACCGGGTCACTAATGCCTTCCATTCCAAGTGATTCTTCCTCGAGCTTGAGAAGATCAACAAATTGAAATAATTTAAAAACAATGAAAGGTTAGACACTTCACATATTTACATATGATCAATAAAAGCATAAGAATGTCAGAAATATCACCTCATAACTTTCATCCTTTGAGCCTTTTGCTTCGATGAAATGTTTTTCACACAATATTGCCAAATCTTCTGAAATAAACCCCGTCCCGTCTGTATGAATCAATGGTTCCCCATCTTTATCACATACAACATCCCCATTTTCATCCTGTTATCCATACACGAAGTAAGATATAACAAGTCATGGTGTAAAATAATTTTTGATGAACATATGCAAGACATAACACGAAGTAAGATATAAAAAGCGTATACTCGACAAGGGATGTCCTCAATTCTTTGAACATCCACGGTAGCAAGATCAACTCGAAGCTGTATTGTATTTGATAGGGCAAGTGAACATCTGCAACCAAACATAAGTTACAATACCGAATCAGTAGATGTGGCCCTTTTGACCCATTTACACATGCATGATCGGTCCAGGTTATTTTTTATATCTCTAACAGGTCAAACGGGTAAAATAACAGCAAAGCTTGATTACTGGTCATTGCCGAAAGCTTACTTTTTCATGTATATTACATTTAAATCATTTGACTCAAAAATTTGAAAAAACTGAATAACTTGGGCAAATAGTTTTTTGGGTCAACTCGCCCCATCTTAACCTGTTACCCAACCTGCCCGTGCAATTTGCCATTTATATGAATCAGCTAAAGAAATATTTTTGTGCACTGACCTGGAGATGTATTTGGCAATGCTAGGAACGGTATGCACATGCATGAATAGACACCGGACCTCATGCATTGTCTTATCAGAGAAAATAGAGTCTTTTTCATCCCAGTGTGCATGAGATTTGTGTCTCACAAAATAGCATTTAACAGCCCATGAAGACCGTGATTTTTTTGTATCGAACTCCTTAGGCTTCTTGTTATCTCCTCTTCCGTCTTTGAATGCTGAAAATATAGCATGCAACATGATTAAACTTGATACACAGTGATTTACTGATCACGGTCCTAAGATTAGATTACAAAAAAGATCATATGCTCACCAAAAAGACTATAATGGCGCACGCCGATAGAAATCCCGTCAGAAATCGTCTGATAAGCAGCAGACCAGTTTTGTTTATTGAATGGCATGTCAGGG
Source organism: Glebionis coronaria (assembly GCA_025667525.1). Taxonomy (NCBI): domain Eukaryota; kingdom Viridiplantae; phylum Streptophyta; class Magnoliopsida; order Asterales; family Asteraceae; genus Glebionis; species Glebionis coronaria. Next base: position 592,055,797 of record CM046874.1, read on the forward strand.
TCGAAAACATCTGTAAATTGCACAATCAACACGTTGTCGTCGCCTAATTTCCTTTGTAGGTGAGTTCTTCTTGTATTAAGAAATGGCCCCTGAAATATTACAAGAAATAGCCTTACATCAAAATAGCAAGATATCGAAGAAACGGATATTATAAATCAAGAGCCTAACATATTTACAAATGGAGACATAACACACACCTTGAACCGGTAAGTTCCATCGATGCTCACATAGCAATGATAAAGATACGTCTTTCCAGAATCCCAGTCCAAATGCTGCAAAATGCAAGATTATTTGAAGCACAAGATTTGGCCTTCTAAAAATCGTATAATGATCAATCGGATCTTTTTTTACTTCAAATTTGATATTCTTTTATACTTGATTAGCCATATTGTACTTACTAATTAGGATTCTACCTTTTTGAATATTGAGCGCTGCTATACTAATATTTGAATACTCGCATAACAAAACAACAATTCAGGCAACCTTTCCTAGATATGTACGATGGAAGCCTTATCAAAGAAGCTTAAAATATACGGACAACTAACATAATCATAATTCTGGGAAAAATTTCACTATAATGAAGCTCTGACGATGCATAAAACATATTTATTACATAACAATATTGATGCATAAAACATGAAAAGTTATTACATACCATAGCCCTATCAGATGATACGCAATTGGCGCTACCATATTTGGCCCAGATTTTGGCTTCAAAGTCAAACATCGTCGCTGTCTTCATCGATTTTATGTCAATGGCATCTTGAACAGATACAACATCTTCTAGTTTTCGCCTGTGCAAAACATTTTTTCTAAATTTTTTCTTACTGGACATTTAAAACACATAGTATATCATAAAAAACACAAGCTGGAGATCTTACTAACCTCCCTACATAGCTATATAGCAAAAACATTTTCCTGAACTCAAGTTCAGCAAGATTCAGCGACTGTTGACTGATTGGAAGACTTCTTGCAATTTCTGATTGGTTTCGAGTCACAGGATTAACCCGTATTGCATTGCCAACATTGCCAAGAGTAGCCCCACCAAAACTCGGACCGGATAATAAAGTTTGTTGCTTTGGAACTTGAGAACCATTTTGGATTGAAAATGGAACTTCAGGAACATATGTAGGACCTGTACGCTTTGAAGTAGAACAAGGAGAGAGTGTGTTCTGGGCTAGATTAGGAACCCGATAGCTAACATTCTGAGGAACAATAGGCTGCTGACCTATGTTACTGGTATTATGTGCATCATCCGTGTCACAAACTGATGAGAATGTAAGTCGTTTTGGTCCCCAAGATACATCATTAATGGTGTTTGGAGAGTTTACAAAACTGACTTGCTTTTGAGGCGGATGGCTTTCAGGAACGGTTTTATATTTGGTAGGAGAAAGAGGTGAGCGTACAAGCTGCTGTGAATTCAGAGAAACATGGCGCGTATATTCTGCAACCAAACAGATACACAATTTAGAAATGATATGCTAACAGCATTTTTTAACAAAATTTGCATCAAATGAAACAATGCTGATACAACAACACTTAAAATTTCATCAACTTGATTCGAAAAGGTTAACATATAGACACGATATTCCTTGCAATATCAGTTTGTTCCGGATGGATAACTTTTCTGCTTATTTTAGTAGATAAGCAGCTTACAAAAGCCTATGTTTAAGCACAAGCATAAACCGAAACAATAAGCAATTCCAAAAACCGTTTATGCAACGTAATCTTACATGATACCCCTAATTCTACGACTACCCAACATAGATCTTCTTACTATATTATAAAGCATTCGGGACTTTTGTAACAAACTTTTTTTTGGCTGAATTTTAAGACTTTTTCACTTAATATATGAATCAAGTTGTTAAATATATATCTTCCTCTTAACAACCTTTTGTAACAACTTTTTGTAACAAACTTTTGTAACAATATATTAAAATAACATCTTTAATTTTGAGATAAAATATTATTTTCATAATCTAAATTCATCATATTTTCTAAAATTTTGTGCTTTTTAATTCAATATCAATTTCGTTAAATTTTATTAACTTTTTTTATTTCCTTTTTTAGCGGGTTTATTTTGCTTTAACTTTTTTACCATTTTAAATTAATGTAAATACGAACTTGATAGGTAAAATAGTAACATTTGTTTGCTTCAAAAATCGTCATTAAGTACTCGCCGCCGCTTTGCGCGGGCACTGTACTAGTTGTTCAAAATGTAGCTAAAACATATAACGGAATATTTCATTAAAAGTCATTTAAATTATATTGCAAATAAACAATATAAAATAACCATGAAGGGGTGTTTCATGTTTGTTTCTTATCTAATTGGCATATGGCTTATTTGGTTTTGGGCTTATGTTTCATAAGCTACTTTTTGACTTATTTTCAAACTTTTCGGTTTTATATAAGCTTATTATTTGTACAAAATAAGCCACAAAAGGCGAGTCTACGAAACAAAAGCCCAAAATCAAATAAACCATAAAAAGGACTAATGTACAATCGTCAGGATCGGATTATATATTCAGTAACTAAATATTTGAATTTCGATTTTTACACGTATATCACAGAAATATAAATACTTGAAACAAAATACTCGAAATTCAAAAATCTACTTATTAAATAATCCGATGATCATGACGATGAAACATAAGCCCTGAAAAGTGAAAAGGTTTTATGTTTTAAGTAACAGAAAGAAAAAAAGTTGTAGAGTATAAGCTTATTAGAAACTTATATAAGAAGAAAAGATTCAAAATAAGCCACACAAAAGCAATGAATCAAAAAGCCCAAAATCTATGCCATAAAAATATTACCGAACCAATAAAACTAGAACCAAAACCTATTTTGAGAAAAGTTAACTCACCGAAACCGAAACCAAACCAAAAGTTAACTTAGCAAAATCAGTTTAGATTGTTAAGGTGTATTTTTCTTGGTTTGACCCGAAACTAACCAAACCCAAAACTATGAATATATAAAACCGAACGGAATAAGGTGAGTTCTCGGTTCAGCTGGATTTAGTTCGGTTTTTAGTTTATTTTTCTCATTTCTAGCATGTAACATCGTAGTCAACTCGTCATGGTCAGAAAAAATAAAAGTTTTTTTTTTTTTTTCTGATTTTTTTATTAATAATTATAATTTACATATTAGGAGAAGGCAAACGGGCAACCAAGTTTCAATAAAGCGCAAGTAACAAAAAGAAAAAAAAGTTAACCAGAAAAAATGAACAGCAAATAAATAAAGTTAACTACAGTACAATTTTTGTCAATATGATTTGCTAGGTAAAACGATTTTGGTCCAAACGTTTAAAAAGTAACGAATTCAGTTCAGAATGCGGCGATCAGTAACACTTTTGTCCCAACATTAACAGTTTTGGTACTTATGGTGCATGTATAACCGTTTTTGTTTACATTGGAACCAAAACTGTTACAGGTCGTCGTGTTTTGGACTAAATCTATTACTAATTTTTAAACCTTTGGATGAAAATCGTTATAAGTGACAAAACATAAAGACCAAAAATGTAGTTAACTCAAATAAATATAACACAAAAGGTTTTAAATTTAGTACTGTAGTACAAGAGTAGAAAGTCCTGAAAAACAGCTTTAGGCTTAAAAAAATTCTCAGTGATTGTTTGGCTTAATAGTCGGGTTACGGGCTTATTTGGTTTTGAGCTTATGTTCAATTTTTGCGGCTTATTTGAAACATTCCGACTTATACGTAATACGGTGAACATATATAAGCCGGAAAGTTTCAAAATAAGCGACAAAAGGTGAGCTTATGAAACATAAGAAAAGAAAACAGAATAACATTACTTTGAGAAGGTGCAGACAAGGGCAAACCCGACCGCTTGTGCGACAAAACACCATTATTATTCTTAACAGCAGCAGCATCTGAATTATTAACCATATGAATTATATATCCATTAAAGTTCCGAATAGTACCACTTGAAACAGATATTTTTTTCAATATTTCGATCGCGGATGTCTCCGCGATCGAAAAGAGTAACCGCCGGGCCGAAATGTCCGGCGGTGAGATGCATCTTTCTCTACATATCTTTTCTATAAGCTCTTCTAATGCAGGATGTAAGTCAACTGCTTCCATAATGTATTCAGAGTGTTTTGAGGTGAAGTGAAGACTTGCTTCTGAAAAAGGTGGTAGTCATATATTTATATTCGCAATGTTTTGAAACCCGGGTCAACCTGTTCCGGTCGAAAAAACGGGTTATATTGATCGGGTTTCACATTTTCGAAACCCAGCTCGACCCGCCGAGTTTGGGGTGACCCGAGTCAACCCGATTCTCGAGACCCGGCCGGGTTTCGATTTTTCGAGTTTTTTTTTTAATTTGTAAATTTTACGTATTTGATACGGAATTTTATTTTTACATATTATATTGGTCGGTAAACAATTTATATATTTAATATACGAGAATTTTATGGTTTTTTATATAATTTCTATTAATTATTAAAAATATAAAAAAATATTTTTTATTAGAAAACCGAATTGACCTGGGTCGATTTGGGTTGACCCGGACCCGGTGACTCGACCAGATCGATTTGAGACCCGGGTTTCAAAACATTGATTTATAATCTCTTGTAGAGTCATAATGACTCTTCCGATCCGATCCTACTAGACATATTTCGGTTTAGTTATAGATGTTTTCAGTCCGTTTCTTCTCTCATATTCGGTTTTTATTCCGGTCCGTCTTTTCACTCATATTAGGTTTTCATTCCGGTCCGTCTTTTCTCTCATATTCGGTTTTCATTCCTGTCCAGTACGGTTTTAAGCCAAAACGGTCATTATTCTTTGTTGGACCGGACCGGATCAAATATCGACTCGGATATAAACCGAACATGGTACAATGCTCACTCCTCATTCCCGTATTTAAACACTGTAATCAACCCTAGTCCCTAACCACTCAAAGGTGGCCTAGTGGCAAAAAGATTTGTCGCTATCACTTCAAAGTGTGTGAGGTCTCAAGTTCAATTCTCACTAGGTGCAAACAACCTTGAAGTGGCCACGCCAACCTCCTGAAAAATGAGGGCTTTACCTGGTTTGAGTCTGTGTGGCGGTGGGCTCAAATCCCATGAGTTAGTCGGGTCGAAAATCACGGTTACAAAAAAAAACCTAGTCCCTAGCTAAACTCACGGTTACCAAAAAAAAAAACCTAGTCCCTAGCTAAACTCAATATACTACACTAAAACTCAATATACTGCACTAAACTGGGAGTTTTATCTTTTCAGTTTGATCTTCGAGAAATGATTTATCCTCCTACAAATTTTTCTTACTTATATGTCTACTCACTGGATCTTGACACGTGTCAAAATTAACGGTTTAGATGCGAAAAGATAATGAGTGGAGATAAAATATAAAATATTATTATGTGTAAGAAGGATATTGTAGGAGGATATCTTTCTTTATGAGGGTAATTTAGTTATTTATGTAACTATTATCGGAGAACCAAAAAAAATGCACCAGTAAGTTGTATGTTCTCCGCATTGATTTAAAGCTGAATTTTTCTAAATTATTTTCGTAATTAAAAGGTGAAATGACACTAAACAGTGAAGATACTTACATAGTACATACTAGGGAAAGATAAGAACCATGATGAGACAAGACACTAAGCTAAAAACACTGTTCATGATCCAAGGATGAGCATACACTTCGTACAATTGAAGAGGATGATCTAAGGGCTGTATGTTAGACCATTGAAAGAATATTTTGCTTTTAACTTTATGAAGATTTCATGCATCAAAAGTTGTGTATATCATTTCTGAGGGCATGCAGTTTGAACCTGATCAACTACAGTAATTATAGATGTAAAACTTGCTAGAGAAGCCTCAGCTCATTAACTATATAAATGGTCCCTGCTGTTTATTCAAAGTTGCAAACTATGTACATTTTTTCATTTATATCAGATCCCATCCTTATTGCTTACTTTAAGATGTTATGAATTCATTTAGTGCGATTTTTATTTTTCATTCTAGAAAAAAGTTGGTAAGTTAATTGCAGCTTATTCGAGAAAATTTTCAAATGTTAACGAGTCAATCAAGACGACTTTGCATCATATTTTAATATGTGTTTGACATAAGTACAAGTCGTTTCGATTGCTTTGGTCGTCTTGCTTTGGTTTTCTTGATCGTCTTGGTCACCTCGCGACACATGTGAAGTTATAGTGTAAAGTTGTTTCGATTGCCTCGGTCATGTTGGAATATTTCGAAAAATCAACAAATAGTTACAATTAACTTTAACAACATTTGTCTAGCGTGCAAAAAATAAAAATTACCCTTCAGTTTATCACAAATCAGATGACCAAAATACATTTTTGTATATAAATAAAAAGTTGAAGGTATGAGTAGTTTACTCATTTCATTTTATTTAACAGCAATATTTAATTTATTGGAAATTCCATATTTTTTTCTTTTTTGTTAGAAATTTCAAATAAACTTATACATACATTAAAATTTGTATATTATGCGATCAATATTTGTATTGCAGTTGTATATATGAAATTAATAATGAAAGTAAGACGACATATAAATTTAACTTTTTTAATCAGATAAGTTAAATTAATCCAAAACATGTTAAAATCACATGCACTTGATATGACAAAGAGTATAAAATGATATGAATTTATTCAACAAGGCAACAAGCAACAACGACGATTTATATACTACTATCAAAACTTATGAGTAAAGAATATGATATTCATATAAAATATCATCAAATAAAAAGAAAATTAGTAAACCCCAGTTATTCATAGACAACAAAAGCTTATCTTGCATTTTTTTTAAAAAGAAAACGTTTGTTTCTTATCTTGAGTAAACAGACATTTTGATATATTTTAAACGATCTTTTAATGTTGAAATTTTCGTCGAGAGAAATCACAAATGATTCGTAAAACCACTTGTGCTTTTTATATTTATTGTTATTTCCGAACCGATAAATACTTTTTATTATTATTTATTTTAATTTACGTAATAGTGAAGAAAAATGGGTAACAATTAACAGGTTATGCCGTTAGTGATTTTTAGTTAATAAAATAATTCTTTTACAAACCACTTTTGCATATCTATGCGTCATAACACTACTCTAAGGCTGGTGAGAGTGGGGATGAAGCCACCCGCTGCTTGGCCAAAGCCACGCGCAACCCCCATCCTCCCCTCCCTCCCCCCTCCCCCCCCCCCCCCCCCCCCCCCCTTAATACCCGCGCGCGAGTTGTTAGTTGCAAAACAAAAAACCATGCCAAACTCACCTGGGTGAGTTTTAAACAAATGGGACCCACTAACATTTTATACCGTTAGTTTTTTTTTTTTTTTTTTAAACTTTTTCAAATACCCCTTTTTACTTATAAATACTTAACAAAAACTCTTATTTTTCAAACACACATTCAAATTCCATACACATTTCACACATTCTCCCCAAATCACTAAGAAAATGGAAAATATCGACGAATACGAGTCATTTTTTGCCACTGAAAATCCGGTAGTCGCAACGAAACGCAAGTGAGCTTTTATTAAAAAAGCGTTGCATTTTATTAAAAGACGACGTATTGCTAATCGAGTACCCAGAAACGTCATAACTCGAGACCGAATAGGTGCTCATAATCGGTTAGTTGCGTCTTTTTTTCGGCGAACCCAAGATACGATGCGAAAGAGTTCAAAAATGTTTTTCGAATGGGTCGCCCCCTTTTCAACTGGATAGTTAGTGAAGTGATTCACCATTCTGCATACTTTCGTAATAATGTTGATTGTACCGGAAAAGAAGGTATTTCGCCGTTGTTAAAGTGCACATCGGCGATTCGTCAATTGGCATACGGTGTCGTTCCTGGTTTTCTAGATGAGTATTTGCAAATGAGCGTAAGAACTTCTCGAGAATCACTTGATCATTTCTGTAGTGCTGTTATGGAAATATTTGGGGCTGAGTATTTGAGAAAACCCACGTATACTGATGTTCAGAAACTTTATGCGCATCATGAAGCACAACACGGGTTCCCAGGGATAATAGGAAGTCTTGATTGTACAGACTGGGAGTGGTTCGGTTGTCCAGTTGCCTTTAAAGGGCAATATGTTAGACGAGATCATGGACCGAATCCATTCATTTTACTTGAAGCTGTTGCGTCGCTGGACTTGTGGATATGGCATGCATTTTTTGGTGTTTCTGGGTCGAACAACGATATCAACGTTTTATATCAGTCCCCTTTATTTAATGACTTGAAAACCGGACGAGCACCTGAGGTGGAGTTTGTGGCTAACGGTGTACACTATCCATGGGGATACTATCTTACGGACGGAATATATCCGGAATTGGCAACACTTATTAAAGTAATTCCCGAACCATCATCCAATGACCATAAGAGGATTTATATAAGCAGAAACAAGAATCCGCAAGAAAATATATTGAAAGAGATTTTGGTGTTTTGAAGAAAAAATGGGCCATATTAGCCAATCCTGCACGACCTTTACGGAAAGAAAGAATCATGAATATGATGTACACATGCATCATATAACATAATATGGTTCGAAAGTTAAAAAAAAAAAGCAATATCTCCTAAATGGTTCCCAGAAGAAGAAATTCAACCGGACGATATGTTTCAAACCCAAGAACACATGCTACGAGTTATGCGGCATATCAGCTCTGCGCAAGAACATCACAATCTTCGAGCAGATTTGGTCGAGCATTTGTATGCCAATGCTTAATTTATTAAGTTTTTTTATATTTATTTTTTTTAAATGTTGTTTTTAAATTTCCTATGTATCGTCTTTTAATTTCGTACTGTGTTTTAATTTTCTATGTACTCGTGTTTTAATAAAATGTATGAATAAAAAATATTTAATAAAAAGATGGGGTGATGTGGAGTGAGTTTGGGTGAGTGTCATTACCTCCTGTGGTGAGTTTGGGTGAGTTTTGGTGAGTTTGGTAAAAAAGCTGACGTGACGCTGAGGTGGAGGTGAGTGGGTTTCACCCCACACCCTCTAGTCTAATAACCCGTTGAATTATATTTAGTAGCTTTACAGCTACATTTTTAAAGAAATAATCATGTGTAATTTCATAAATCACATGTGATTTCACAAAATCACATGTCATTTTTAAGGTACTGACAATAATATTTTTTTTATTTAGTATACTGTCATTTTTATAGTTTAACGATTTTTTATGTTGAAATTTTTGCTAAAAAATCACATGTGATTTATTCTTTTAAAATGCATGCGTGATTTCATAAATCGATGTGATTTCACAAATTCACATGCGATATCTAAAGTAACAAATCACGTATGTGTTTTCATAAATTTACAAATCGCGTGAGTTTAGAAATTCACATGTGATTTAAAAAATTTCCGAATCACATATGACTTTTCGAATCACGTGTGATTTTCCTGTGTGAAAATTTATTTAAAAAAGATCGGTTAAAATATATAAGTGCCTATCTACATAAACATAACTTAATTCTCTCTACAAAGGTATAATTATTTTTAGGTAATGATAAACGGTTTGAAAAATATTTTAATTTTGAAAAACGTGAGGAAAATGAGTGCTTTTATTAAATTAAAATTGTAGTTAATTTAGGGCCTGTTTGGTTGCTGCCCTTTGAAGCTTGGATCCAACTTTTACTTTCAAATGTAATGTTTGGTAATTTTTCAAAAGAAAAGATGTGGTGTTTACTCCCACTCACAAGTACTTTTTGTAATCTCTACTAAAACATGGGTTTCTAATTTTTGATGGGTCCATTTCATGCTTCTTCACTTTTACAAAATAATAAATATTTATTTTAATCATTTACTAATAACTTAATAATAAAATATTTAATATTAAATATAATTTTTTCTTTCTTCAAAACCTATATCAAATCCAAATATTATTAATACTAAACTCTCCACTTTATAAACCCACATCTAAAGTAAAACTCGAATTTAAACAAAATGGACCCCTAAACTATTGGCTGAATATAATAGGAATGATTGAGATTTAATGATTTGTTTTTTGATAAGATATTATTCTACATACAATTTTTCTCGTCATAATAAAGGATGACATTTTCAAGAATAAAATTCATAACAGCTTTAAATTTCATATATATAAATATTTATTCATAGTGTATAACCTCTTAATACATTAAAATATTACAAATTTAAAAATCAAGTATACAAACAAATAAACATAATGCATAAATAATATATTCACATTATAGAAACCAATTAAAAACATATCTACGAGTACAATAGTATTTTCACAATATAAATCTAAACAAGATACAATATAATTTTAAATATAAATTAATTAAACACACTAACTAAAATTAGTTTTAAAACATCACTAAATAAAAGGTACAAGTTATCATACGATTTACATGCAAACAAGTTAAAGATATATTTAGTATTAGCAATCGGGTCGAATAAGCAGGTTCAACTAGAAATCAAAGTCGTCACGTGTCAGCTAACGTATAAAAGCAGCCTCAAAAGATACTTAATTGATGTAAATTCGTTCACTTTTTAATGCGAAGTTAATGAAAGAAGCTAGAAGTAAAAAAATATTAGTAAAAATGTAAAAATAAAAAAGAAAGTGAATATAAGTTATTATATTATAACGTTATTTATTTGTAAAATTAATATTATACACAAAAAGATAAAAAAAATTAAATATAAATCAAGGATACTTTTATCATTTGCAATTTTACTTATTTACTCGTCCCTCACCCCAAATGTGGGATAAACTCATAATAAGACTTTCATCCTTTTTCACTTCACTTTCCACATAAAAAAAAACTCAAAAGCAAGATAATTTTCGTAAGTTTTTTCAATTTTTTTTTTAAAAAGTCGGTTATTTGCATCCACCAAAGTGCTAGCAATGTCTTCTCTAAAAAGATTTTTTTCTACTTTTTTTATTTTTTTATTTTTATAATTTTATTTGTGTTATAAAATTAAGAAATTAAGAAATTAAAAAAAACGAAACAATATTTAAAGTTTGATAAACCAAATGGAGTAAAACATAAAAAAATCCGTAGCAAGAAACTGTCTTTCCCAATCAATAGGTGAGTAAAATTTCCAGAAAAATACGAAATAGAGAATTTAAAGTTTTACAAGTAAAAACCGTAAGATAAAAATATGTGAAAAATACGAAGAAAAAAAAATAGAAAAGTAATGATTTTTTTTGTCAGTATAACAAACATTAAGGCTACCTGCAACAGCGACATACTGTGATTTTAATTTTCTCAGCTGTCTCTCTCTTACGACCTAGTACGACCTATTTGCCTCAACAAGGCGACCTAGTGCGACCTATTTAAAAAAAATTAAGCACATTAAATTTCATAAAAAAACCAAAAAAACATTACATAACAATTCAAATAAAACAAAATATTACAATAAAAACAACATTACAATAATACTGGTAATTTAAATTGTAGTGTTCCTTGATTTCGTCTTTCATTCGATGTTGTAGAACAACAAGTCTTTATCACGTTTCTTTTTTTCAACAAGTTCGATTGCCCGACGCTGTAATTCGAGCTTTTCTCTTTTCTTGTCCGCCGCTCTCTCCTGCAAATCCAACTCCCGTTGCTGAGGCAAAGTAGGATTCTTGTTGCTGCTTCTTTTTTCTCCACCCAATGTCTTTCATCATCTTCCATTTGTTGGTTACAGAATCAACAAATGAAGACTTCCATGTGGACGGAGATGTTGATGACTTCTTTTTAGCTTGATCATGACCCATTGGTCGGTATTCTTGAGTCTCTTCCTCCTCATCTTCTTAATCATCTTTCAAATTTACGTGTCCAGAACCAGAAGTGGTTTCAGAAGTCTTGGATTTTTTGTTACTTTTTTTTCATTTTAAACTTTGGCATCTCAACATGTAGCCAACTTGGATGATCTTTGAGCACTTTCCACGCCTCTTGGTATGTAAAAGTTTTATGGTAAGTCACTTTGTACTCAGCACAAGCTTTTTGGTAATCAGTAAGATCATTGGCACCACTATCATGAGTACGCTCAATGTTATCCATTATACCACAAAAGTATCAACGCTAGGACGCAACCTGTTTTTCTATTTGCTCACAACCGCGTTGTACCCTCTACCCGAACCCTCCTCGGTTTCATAGTACTTCACTACGTCTTTCCAAAAGCCCTTTATTTTTTTACTGTTTCCAATCGTATTGTTCTCGGAAACATGACACCAACCTTTGCACAACGCAGCCTCTTCCTCACTTTTCCATTCTTTTGGTGGCTCACTCGACTCAACCTGTTTGGCTTTCGAAGCACGTCTAGAGGGCTTCTTAGGTTTGATTGGTGACATATCTTCCTCGTTGTCTTCAAGGTTATATGCACCGTGATATGACTCGTTTCCCGAACCTTGACCCATAGACTGATCTTAGCTAGGACCCTCACCCTCATGTTGGTTGGCAAAGTAGGCTTCATTATACATCATTTCATCACAATCTTGATCAACTTGAAAACGATTAATCGGAGAATACGACGGGTTAAGATGAGAAGAAGTGGAAGAATCCATAGTAGGACGATACACACACGTCGGTAATTCATATAAAGGTTGTTGGTTGTTATCACATTGTGTGGGGTAGAACGGACGGTTCGAATAGTTTGGGTGAGATGGTTGTGGTGAATGATATTCAAACCCGGCGGGTCTAAACCGGAAGTTAGGAGTAACGTTGGATAATCGAAAAGCCGAATCCGGTGTCACATGTGGAACGGTTTCTTGACGAAGTCGGGGTCTTGGGTTTATGGTTTTAGGGGTTCTCTTGCTAGACATGTTGAATAAGTATGCGTAGAAATTTGAATGTGAATGTGTGAAAAAATAATAGAAGAAATGGTTATTTTTATATAGGTAATAGTTTAAGTTAAAAAAAATATTATCAAACGGCTAGTTTTCAAACGGTTGAATTTTTCCAACAACAACAATCTAGGTCGTGGGGGGTCGAATTGACTCGGTCGAATAGGGGCGACCGAATCGTAGCAACGGTCCAACCGAGCCACGACTCGGTCGCGACCGGAATTTTTGTGACCCGTTGCGGGTAACCTAAACAAGAATATGTGCAACAGGTATCAATAATATAACCCTTTTCAAAAATTAAACTTGTGATATTGTATTTGAGGGAGGATCAAGTATTGGCGTATCTTCACCAAATCCTTGTCTGCGTCAAAGAATCCTCAGATGGTACTAAACAAATACTCCGTAGTACAAAAATAGGTGCCTATTTCAAAGTGTGAATAAAATTACATCAATCAATAGCTCCAAAATAGCTTTAGCCTTTGGGATATTATCGGGATATTATCAAAATTATACAGAGTGTAATACTAATTTAACTTTCCTTTCTATGTGATACAAATTGTAAGGGTAGGTTATTAGTAACCCCTTCAATATGGAGGATTCTAATACCTCTCTAATTTTTTAGGTTTTCTATTTATTTATTTTTGGAAAGACAATATATATAAAAGAAAAAAACAAATTAAAAAAAATGGCAATCCATCGTTTTAACAAGCCACTTAATAAGATGGATCTCAAACAAACAAAAAGATTGCAAAAAAAGCAAAACTAACAGCCACCACTAACTTGCAACCTGATGTGGACAAGCACAAGTGAGAGCAAGTAGGGCTGAGCATTACAGACCAAAATCGATCCGGACCAAAAAATCAGACCGGACCGGACCGAACCGAACCGGATTGTACAATTTTGGCCCAGGGTTTCAGACCATTTCGGTCCTCGATCCGGTCCGATCTTGACCGGTCCGGTCCAATCCTAGACCGATGCTCGGCCCTAACAGCAAGTACACAAAGATACAACAAAAAAAACTAAAGACAAAAAGATGTTAAGAAATGAATTTGGAAACAAAGGCTAAAAAAGAAGCACCATGAACCCACACATGAAACTTAAGTCCTAATATGCCACACCAAGCAGAGCTTCAGTTGCAGAACCATAGATTGACCAAACATGAAACTGCAGCTGACACTAAACGCTCTTCCGCAAACAAAACAGTCCCAAAAATTCACGAGATGAAACTTATGACACATATGCAACCCACTGCCAAAAGAAATACCGCTGAGAAAACCCAAACTCTAGTCCAAACACCCCAGTATCATACCAAAAAAATCACTGCAGACATATAAAACTGTTAGCCTCAAAATATTGAGTCAAACAAGAATGCTCGGTCATAAGTTATTATTGTAACATTAATTAGAACGTTGTAATAGGTAGTTAATTAGTCGTGGTTTACGGGCTTGGATTTAAACTAATTAAAGTCCAAAAGACAAGCCCGGCCCAATATATAGTCCATTAAAGCCCGCATGTGGGTGGACTATATATACTACCCTCCTAGCATGTTAGGAGGGTTGGTTGTTCACTTTATTCTTTCCTTAATCTAATATTCAACAAGTTAATCATCTCCTTCTCTCTACTTTCTCTCACTACTTTTCTAGGAATCCATCTCTTTTCATCTATTTTCTATCTATAATCATCTAAATATATGGGAAAATAATCGGTATCAATCGCCATGGGGTAGATACGTTATTGGTTTTGATATTCCCATAGTGTTCGTGTGATTTTATTCACTATCTTGCTCGAATCATCAAAATTTTTGTGTTTTTTGTGGTGTTAGTGAGTAGACAAATCATCTACATCGACGTTGTAGTGATTTGGGTTACTTTGTTTGGTCAAAAACGCAAAATTTTGTGATGTTTGGCTTGATTTTTGGTGTGAAATCACGTCTTTGATAAGTGTTCTTCTTGTTCCTATTTTCTAGCTAATTTGGTACAATTTCACATCTTTCTCTCTCATTGCGAAATCTGTCAAAAATTTCGTCCCTAATTTCGCAATTGGGTCTAATTGCGAAATTGAATGTCTTGATCTTAATTGCGAATTTTAATTCCTGGAAACAATTGCGAAATTGTTCATATTAAGCATTGCGGATTTGTTCTACGAAGGCATTGCGGAATCTTTCCAAAGAGTGCGAAATCTTGTGATTTGGGCAATTGCGAAATCTTGCAATTGTCTACTTAATTGCGAAATTGTACTTCACTCAGGAATTGCGAAATCATACATAACTAGTAAATTGCGGAATCTTGTATTCTAGGGAATTGCGGATTTGTGCTCAACACAGAATTGCGAAATTGTATTCTAGTGAATTGCGGAATCTTGTATTCTAGGGAATTGCGGATTTGTGCTCAACACAGAATTGCGAAATTGTATTCTCGTGCATTGCGGAATCTTGCAATTGCGGAATCTTGAATTTTTTGGGATTGCGGAATTAATCCACTATTGCGGAATTATACACCTCATTGCGAATTCTTCATTAATTTTCGAAAATTTGTGTTTTTGAAATTTTTTAACATTCGTGTGTTTTTTCGCTTTAGAATTTTTTTGGTTTCTTGTGAGGACAATTTTTAGGGGATTTCAACATTTTTTTCTCGACAACACCAATCACAACACATCTACTTAAGATCCTTTTTCACTTCATCGATTACAAATTTATAGATATGGATTCTACTCAAGGGTATCGTGTCACAAACAACAATATCATGGTGGCAGGTAATAAAGAGAGACCACCAATGCTTGTGTCTGGTCGGTATGCTCAATGGCAATCACGTTTCATACGATATCTTGATACAAGACCCAATGGTGACGCCTTGAGGAAATGTATTACTCATAGACCATATGTATTCAAGAAATTCTCAATTCCTCCAAGAGCAGCCACAGATACTACTGATCCAATACCTGCAAGTGAACGTGATGAAACAAGAGCCGATCTCACACCCGAAAATTATGCTTGGCATGATGCGGAGAAGGAAGCCATCTATGTGGTTTTAAGTGGGATTGGAGATGATATTTACTCCACGGTTGATGCATGCCCTCCAGCACATGAAATGTGGACTGCGATTGAACGCTTGCAACAAGGAGAATCACTTAACAAACAAGATGTCAAAACAAACTTGTTTTGGAATTTTGGCAAGTTTACTTCAAGGGATGGAGAATCAATTGATTCATACTACTCCAGGTTCTATAAAATGATTAATGACATGACAAGAAATAATCTGCAAGTCTCCACCATGCAAGTCAATGTTCAATTTCTTCAACAACTTCAACCAGAGTGGACACGGTTCGTCACTTTAGTGAAACAACAAGAAAAGTTAGACGAGGTCTCATATCATCGACTCTTTGATATCTTGAAGCAATTTCAGAATGAAGCAAATGAGATTCGAGCTGAACGTGTTACCAAGACGGCTAATCCACTTGCTTTAGTGACTACAACTCAACATGTTCAAGGTCATCAATGTCGTGCTCCTAAGCCATACTCCACTACATCATCTTCACCAAGATCTTCCACATCATCTAAGTCTTCATCATCCACAAGATCTCGAGGTAAAGTGTCGAGATCACCATCACCACCATCTGAATCATCATCTGAAGAAGATAGTGATGAAGACCAAGCTCAAAAGAACCGAGAGATGAAACAACAAATTGATTTCGTAATAAAGACTTATAAGAAAATCTACAAACCCACCAACAACAATCTTCGTACATCATCTAACACAAAGAACCGATATGTTGAGAGTCCTCCAAGGTATGACACACGTCGACGTGGTGAAAGTCCTTCTAGGTATGATCGACATAATACAACACATGTTGAGGGTTCTACAAGGTATGATCGACAAACTGCCAAGTATGATTCTCAGAGGATTGCTGCTGCTACTGGGAATAGGGACACTGTTGGAAGTCAAGTGGTTCAGCAGAGTGGGATTCAATGTTTTAATTGCCAAGGTTATGGGCATATGGCAAAGGAATGCAGGAAGCCGAAAAGGGTTAGAGACTCCAGCTATCACAAGGAAAAGATGCTGCTATGCAAGAAAATGGAAGCAGGGGTTAAATTGTCAGCTGTGGAAGGAGCAATGCTTGATGATACTGATGATGAAGATTCTGATCAAGAGCTCGATGCACATTACTCGTACATGGCAAAGGTTGAAGAAGTTCTCAAAGTCACTGAAGATGACAATGACCCTATCTTTGACATTGAGCCAATCGATAAGGTACACACTACTGATGAATATAATATGTTTGGTGATATTCCTGAGCATAGTGATCTACCCAATGCCATTAATGACACGTGTATGATGGAAACGGTTGACAGCAATACCACACCCGATTCATCAGACATGTGCAATAATGAGTCTGAGGATGATCAACATGCAAATGAATATGATGAAGAGGAACGTATTGCGCTTGCTAATTTAATTGCTACTTTACAAAAAGATGTCACTGAAAGTAAAAAGAGTCAAAAGCAATTAAAGAAGGCAAACGCTACGCTCACTCAAAGTTTTGAAGAATGCAAAGCTGCTCTTATCAAATCTACTGAGATGAAATGAAAGCTATAGAGATGAGCTCCTTCAGAAAACCAAAGAGCTTGAGGGGTACAAGGGAAGTGCGTTAAAAAGTCAAAAGGACGATTTTTAAAACAAATATAATACAACTCTTGAGTTATTAGCCAAAGAGAAATGTCAATATAATGTTTTCTTAATGGATGAACGTCAAAAAACGTACCTTGCCAATACCAAAGCTAATGAACTTGAACAAAATCTCTCTATGACCACTACCGATTCTGCTAAAATTCTTGAGGATAAGAAACAAGAGGTAGATGCGTTAAAACAAGACTTCAAAAGTAGATACGATAAAGAAACTGAAAAAGTAACAAAATTAGAAGAACAAGTCGAATTTTTGAAGAAAGTTGTTTATAAAACGCATGATTCTATTCAATCCGTAAGAATGTTAGCACCTCCGTCCATGTTTAAGGGTCAAGCTAGATTTGCAAGTCTTGAGTATCTTGCTAAAGCTCAAGCTGCGAACCCGTGTCTGTATCTTGATGAGACTGAAAGGACCGATCTTGATTGCATGCCTGTTAGTGCCGATAGTGAAGAGACTGCCATTTGGGATGATGATAGTCAACCTCTTGTCAATAAGGAGTTTGTAAAACCATATAATTATGCTTATGAGAGTAGTCTCTATGGTCTTTTCAACAAACAAACTCAGAAAACTAGTGAGGAAGTGTTTCTAGAATGCAAACAAAAGAGAATTCAATGGAAGAAAGCATTTGCCCCTAAGAAATCTAATGTTTACAAATACATAAACTACCTCCCTCTAGATGAATCTAAAAGCAAGAGTAGGAAAACATTAGGTATTCTTAAACACCACATAGATAATGTCAAATCTATTGTTGAAAGAGACTGGGCAAAATGTGAAAATGATGAGTGGACACGTCTGATTCCTCAAGATATTACCTTGCTTGTGAAAGAACTATTAATTCCTAACACGGCGTTGATTAAAGAAACTGTTCTTCAACTTGAGAAGTTCATCCGGACTGAAATATATGATGATTTAAAATACGTTGAATCTCTTGAGAAACACACTGATGATCTTCAAATGGAGAAGTCTGATTTTTCAGATGAATATGATTTACTCTTGCAAGAATGCATTTATAAAGATGTTATGTGTGCTTATTTTACATCTTGTGCTGATATTGATGAATATTCTGATGTTGCATGCAAATATCTTGATAAGATCAAAGAATGTGAACGTCTTGAAATTAAGCTTTCGAAACGTAAAGAAAATTATGATAAAAAGGCTTTTGAGTTACTTCAACACAAAACTGATTTCCTTCAAAAACATTGTCATTCTCTTGAACTTGCTTTGCAAAAAGAAGTTGGTAGTTTTCCACATGATAATAAATTGCAAGAAAAACTTTCCCAAACATTTCAAGAAATGAATGAATAGAACTTGGAAATTAAAGGGTTGAAAGCTCAGTTACAAGACAGGGACAGAGCGATAGCAGAGTTGCAGAAACTCGTTGCTAAAATGGGTGGGAAAGTCGTGGAACCTAGCATTAAGAAACCTGTTGTTAGACAACCCAATGCTTCTAAAATGAATAGATCCTCTATCTTGGGAAAACCATCTGCTTTATCAAATTCCTCGTTTGCAAAACCTGTGTTTGCCCCCAAGATGGACGGATAGGAAAGGTTACCACAGAAATAACCCATAAGGAATACTATAGCACCAAGCGTTAAGCACAATAATGTGATTAAACCAGGGATGCATAGAATGCCCACTAAGCCCGCAAACAAAGATACTCACTCGCCTCAGACTTCTAGAAACACTAATATTCGTGTGTCTTCTACTACAGGAATAGTCTCCACTACTAGTGTTAGCCGGCCTCAGCTTAATAGCACTCAAGTGAAGGATAAGGTCTGGAAACACAAGAATCAAGGGAAGATGAAGGAAGTAGAAGAACACCCTAGGAATTTGAATGTTTTTAAGAATAAAAAGCCTGTAATCGCATGTAATGACGATTTGAATGCTATGAATGTGAAATTTGTTTGTGTCAAATGTGGAAAGTGTGCTAATGCTAATCATTCTATGTGTGCTATGAATAAAGTCAAAGGCGTAGATACTAGAACTAAGAAGCAAGTTGCAATGCCTATTAGAGCTAGTCAACCCAAACGCAAAGTGAACCATTGTGGTGCCACCCCCACTAAGAAAAGTAATGCATCAGACTCCACCACTAAGAACCCTAGAAGCAAAATTAAGGAATTATATGAGTCTGCTAGTAAGTCTTGGAAATGGTGGTTTGCTAATCAATGTCCTCCCGGATATAAATGGATTCCTAAAGTTAGGACAGAAAATGTGACTACGAGTGTTAGTTTGCCTTTAAATGTTGCTAAGGACACTAATGATTCTATAATCACAAATACTGTGGTATCCAATTTAGCAAATGCTCCATCGTGTTCTAACTCTTCTGCAGGTGATACAAATAATTCTCTTCATACTGGACTCCGGATGCACGAAGCACATAACGGGGAATCTCAAGCTTCTAATTAACTTCGTGGATAAGTTCCTGGGTACGGTCCGATTCAGAAATGATCAATTTGCACTGATCCTAGGATATAGAGATTTGGTTCAGGGAAATATCATGCTTAAAAGGGTATAATACGTCGAAGGGCTCAATCACAATCTTTTATCGGTTGGTCAATTCTGTGATGCGGATTTGGAGGTTGCTTTCAGAAAGAAGACATGTTTTGTTCGTGATTATGATGGGAATGACTTACTTACCGGTACACGGGGTACTGATCTTTACACAATTTCACTTCAAGACACAACTTCATCAACTCCAATTTGCTTCATGGCTAAAGCTTCAACGACTCAGGCATGGTTATGACATCAACGCCTTTCTCATCTCAACTTCGATACCATCAACTTGCTTTCCAAGAAAGATATTGTGAGAGGCCTTCCAAGTTTGAAATTCATCAAAGATCATCTTTGTTCTTCTTGTGAACTTTGCAAAGCTAAAAGAAGTAGCTTCAAAACAAAGACTACACCAAGCTGAAAAGGACGGTTAGATCTTCTTCATATGGATCTGTGTGGTCCCATGCGTGTTCAGAGTATCAATGGAAAGAAATATATTCTGGTAATTGTCGATGATTATTCAAGGTACACATTGACTCACTTCTTGAGGTCCAAGGATGAAACACCCGAAGTTCTCATCAGCTTTCTTAAACTGATACAACGTGGTCTTCAAGCTCAAGTTAAAGTGGTTCGTACTGACAGAGGTACAAAAATTTTTGAATTCAAATCTGAGAAAGTATTTTGAAGCCGAAGGGATTGAACATGAAACATCTATTGCTCGAACACCCGAACAAAACGGCGTTGTTGAAAGACGAAAGCGTACTTTAGTTGAGGCTGCTTGAACATTACTATCCGCTTCAAAACTTCCACTGTACTTTTGGGCCGAAGCCGTGTCAACCGCATGCTACACACAAAACCGATCCTAAATTATCCCAAGACACGAAAAGACACCATATCACATAATTCATGATCGAAAACCTTCACTCAAACACCTTCATGTTTTTTGATATACTTGTTACATTATACGAGATGGTGAAAATTTGGATAAGATGGAAGAGAAAGGTGATGCATGTATTCTTGTGGGATATGCAACTCAGTCTAAGGGGTATAGAGTGTACAACAAGAGAACAAAATTGATTGTCGAAACCATTCACATTCGATTTGATGAATTACAAGAAAGGACACTTGAACAAAACAGTTTAAGTCCCGATCCACAATGACAAACGACTTCATTTCACAACCGCACGGAACTCGAAACTCAAGACCACAGCAATGAACCGTCAAGTTCAACGCTGGTTCCAAAAAATGTTCCTAGAGCTGATATGACAGTCGACACGACAATTGAAGAGTTGAAAATGTTATATGGACCAATGTATGATGAATATTTCACGGGGGAGAAACAAGTTGTATCGAAATCTTCCGCTGTCACTCATGATAAGAATGATGATACCGATAATCATCAACAACCGGATACAACTTCATCTACTTCAACACGGGTAGCTGCAGATTTACCTCCTCAGAATATCACTTCAACAATCGATCCTACAACATCCACAACTACCGTCATTGCTCAAGAGAACACAAATCAAGCAGACAATGCATTATCTGACGAAGACGAATTTATCAACCCATTCGGTAAACCGGTACACGAAACTGGAGAGTCTTCTACTCGCCATGTTGATCCGTCAAATATGCATATGTTCTATCAACGACATCCTACAACACATCATTGGACTAGACATCATCCTTTGGTTCATGTCATTGGAAACCCTTCACAGCCCGTTCGTACAAGACGACAGCTTCACACCGATGGCGATGTTTGTATGTTCGTACTCGCCGTGAGTTCAGCTGAACCGAAAAACATCAAAGAAGCCATGGCTGATCACGCTTGGATTGAATCGATGACGGACGAACTTCAACAATTTGAAAGACTTAAAGTCTGGGAACTTGTTGACAGACCATACGATGTAATACCATTAAATCTTCGATGGATCTAGAAAAACAAGATGGATGAAGAGAACACGATCATCCAGAATAAATCTAGGCTAGTGGCTAAAGGGTATGGACAGAAAGAGGGTATTGATTTTGAAGAATCATTTGCACCAGTAGCTCGAATAGAAGCGGTCAGGATTTTCCTTGCTTATGCTGCACATAAGGGATTCATCGTTTATCAAATGGACGTAAAGACGGCGTTTCTTAACGGTCCTTTGAAGGAAGAAGTTTATGTCACACAGCCGGAAGGATTCGTCAATCCTCATTATCCTGAAAAGGTGTATCGTCTCCACAAAGCACTTTATGGACTCAAGCTCCAAGGGCGTGGTACGATGAGCTCTCGAATTTTCTGGTCTCCAAAGGTTTCTCAAAAGGTTCCATTGATTTAACTTTGTTCACTTATAAATATGGGGATGACATTTTGCTTGTGCAGATTTATGTTGATGACATTATTTTCGGGTCTACAAACCCAAAACTTTCAAAATGGTTTGAAAAAGTTATGCACAGCAGATTTGAAATGTCTATGATGGGCGAACTAAAATTCTTTCTAGGAATTCAAGTTCACCAATCCCCAAGTGGTATCTTTATTAACCAAGCTAAGTATTGTCAAGAGATAATCACAAAGCATGGTATGACATCATGTGACCCCGTTGGGACACCATTATCAACCACATCCCTAGATGCTGATCTGGAGGGATTACCCATAGATCAAACGAGATATCGTTCCATGATCGGGTCCCTCATATACTTGACATCAAGCAGACCTGATATACATCATGCTACATGCTATTATGTACGATATCAAGCACGACCCACTGAAAAGCACCTCAAGGAGGTTAAACGGATCTTTCGGTACCTTAAGAATACCATTCACATGGGACTCTGGTATCCGAGGGAAACCGGTTTCTTTCTAACGGCCTATTCAGATTCTGATCATGCATGGTGTCTTGATACACGTAAAAGTTCTTCTGGTGGTGCACAATTTCTAGGTCACCAAGAAGCAGGATTGCACGTCACTTTCATCAGCCGAAGCGGAGTATGTGTCTCTATCTGCGTGTTGTGCTCAAGTTCTTTGGATGAGAACACAACTCACGGATTATGGCTTCCACTTTGATAAAGTGCCTATGTACTTTGACTCAAAGTCGGCCATAGCCATCTCCTGCAATCCGGTACAGCATTCCCGCACGAAGCACATTGATGTCAGATATCACTTCATTAAGGAACAAGTTGAAAAGGGTATTGTTGAATTATACTTTGTTGGAACTGATTACCAATTAGCTGACTTGTTTACAAAAGCTCTTTTGAAAGAGAGGTTTGCGTATCTAGTTAGGCAAATTGGTATGAGATGTTTGACTCCAGCAGAACTGGAGGTTCTGGCAAAAAAGCCTGCTTGATTCATCTATCAAACATCTACCTGTAAATATCTTTGAAAAAGCAAAATACAAAAATATAAAACATATAAAAGCAAAACACAAAATTAAAAATCTTTGAAAATCAAAAAATATTCTTATCGACATGTCTTTCAGTATCGATAATATGGACGTACCTAGAAATGTCGCTCAATAACGACACGGGTGTGTACATAAAGCTCGAATGAAAGTTGTAAATATTTTTCAAAACATGTCATTTCTATTTTTTAATAGAAAATGTCTATTTTGGAAAATTTTTCCAACAACGGGTAGAGCAATCTATCTTGGGTTGAGCTTGTCACAAAACATTCAACGTTTTGAGCTCAACACAATGGCTTGTAATCACTTTCAGATTGCAACCCGGAACTATATTCACGGGGGAGTGTACGATTTCATGCTCTTACCCTTAGCAAAAGAAGTTAAATCTTCTTACACCTGAGTGGATTCGTCAAGACATTCGAAGTCTATGAACTTAAGTTTATGCTTTAGAAAAACCTTTTCGTAAAAAAGAATTGATTTTTCAAAAAGCGTTGAACACAATTTTTTCAAGAATTTCTCAATGATATTCAAAATCTTTCAAAAATTGTGTGTTCAACAACTCCTATCCTCAAAAGTTTAATGTGGATCAAATCCTCGTAATGACAATTCCATTGGATCAATTTTTGAGGGGGAGCGTTCCAAAATTCATGCTAAGTTTGACACATTTTTCTCCCGAAGATTTTCAAGACTATTTAAAATATATTTTAATCAAATCTGGTATCTCTAATATCAAAAGATTTTATATATTAGAGATAGGGAAGAAAACGTGATTAAAATATGATCTAAAAGACTCAAGCACTCATGGTTACGATCAAATACCCACAACATCTCTAATTCACGGCGTTATTGGTGTCAAAAGGGTGGTTAGGTTTAAGTCCTATGATCCATCCAGAACCGGAGGGATCTTCCCAGGGATAATCCAATAGATTATTAGCAGTCCTTAGGAAAGATAGAGTAGAATGTGAACGAAGCTGAATGCCGACTAAGTACTGATGATAGCACTGGAACAATCACAACAAGGTGCTATTAATGATGTCTTGGTAAGCATTGAAGGGGTTGAAGAATGAAAAAGAAATGTAAGGATAAAGGGTGTAAAGAAATTAGCCCTCTATACAACTTAGGCAGAAACCGGGTCAACTCATCATGAAGACAAACTCATCATGGACCCAGTGGTGTGAAGCACAACCCTTTCCTAGCTACCCATGCTTCTCTCAAAAGAAGTTTGTTTTATTGTCATGGAGATCAACACGACTTCTATTGACTTTCTCACTCCGAGATAGTTAATATTGAATAGGTGGCATCTGCTCCAGCCTCCGACCACTAAAAGTGCACAAATCGAGTCTAGAGCCAAGAGATCAATGAAATCTCGTTAAGACACACGGATGAAGATCAAGAGAGTCCTACGCTATATCCTTGCGATATTGCTAGAACACTCAGAGTGATACTACTTAGTATTCACAATGATGAGTGGAAATCCTTCCAGTGTTAACATCAAACAACACTGCGGTAGGTCATATGCAAGATTCTTTATGAATTGAACATATGAAAAACTGAAAAGCAACAGTGGTTTGATTCTGAATTGATTCAAACTCGTTTCAGGTTTCTACGCAATATCTTTATGGTCTTGCCAGAACATTCAGAGTGATATTCATTAATATTCACAGTGACGAATGGAAATCCTTCTAGCGTCAACATCAAACAGCGCTACGGTAGGTGACTTGTGAGATTCTTATGAATCAAACTTGTGTCAACTGGAAAGCAACAATGGTAAGATTCTTATGAATCAAACTTGTTCCAGTAATTTGAATTGACGACTTTAATCAAGCGGATATTTATCCAATTGATTCACTCTTTATGTTCGCAGTCTTGCTTTGAGACGGTCGAGTAAAGAGAACGGCTAGTACAACCGTGAAACCCTGTCAAGGATATTCTTAATTGAATCTACCTAATCACAGGTACGGTATTTAATATCGTATAACGGTCTTCACCGACCGGAGGTAAAACGCTACCGATTTAGGACGACTGTCAAAGCCATTCAGTCCGTGTCTATGTTTTGTCTCGAGAAGGTGGTGTCACGGTGTACTCAGCAAAGTCAAAGATTCAAAACCACATATTCATGCCCAAAGACTTATCCAACAATTAATAGTGTGAGCATGTGGATAAAGACACAAGATCGCAAGATGGCAATGACAAGTCAAGGATGATTTGAAGATCTCAAGACTAAAAGACAAAGTCGAAAGACGACGACAAAGGCTCAAAGATCACAGCATGAAGGAACAAGACTACTGTTACACGTTCAAGACTCATTTATGATGAGATTCGTAATCTCCATTGATCTCCAAATATCAAAAGGGTATGACCTCACATTGGGGGAGATTGTTAGCCTCAAAATATTGAGTCAAACAAGAATGCTCGGTCATAAGTTATTATTGTAACATAAATTAGAACATTGTAATAGGTAGTTAATTAGTCGTGGTTTACGGGCTTGGATTTAAACTAATTAAAGTCCAAAAGACAAGCTCGGCCCAATATATAGTCCATTAAAGCCCGCATGTGGGTGGACTATATATACTACCCTCCTAGCATGTTAGGAGGGTTGGTTGTTCACTTTATTCTTTCCTTAATCTAATATTCAACAAGTTAATCATCTACTTCTCTCTACTTTCTCTCACTACTTTCTCTCTCTAGGAATCCATCTCTTTTCATCTATTTTTTTTATCTATAATCATCTAAATATATGGGAAAACAAAAACCCTATAACCCGCATCAACCCTAATAAGTGTGTAAACACTTATCCTTTTGCCACTAAAATCAAGGAAAAAACAAGACCTAATCATGTGTTTAGTATCGTAAATGTCGGAATTACGCGTGGTTTTGTGTTTTTGTAAGAAATAGGTACAAAAGATCAAAAGGAAAGAAAACACGGGATTTCACGGTCAAATATTGAAGAAAAGTCCAAGAAAGAGACGAGGACAAAGTCAAAGAACCAAAAGTGTGCCTAAGATCACGAAAACCAGAAAAAATCGACACGATTTTGAAGATATGACCAACGAAGCCGAAATCGAGCTCGTTTTTAGTAGAATTAATCTTTTATGGAGTTTAATGGGCTTGCCCACATTTGGGTAAATGGGCTCAAAAGCCCATTTGGAAAATTGTATTATGTGCTTAAATGGATGAAGCCCAAAATAAGCCCAAAAGTAACAAAATGAAGGACGGATAAAGTTTATTTGGGTTTCTAGCCCATGTTTGACGGATCAAGGCCCAAGGAAAAAGAGAAACGAAAGTTTTTATAAATAAACTTCCCAGTCAACATTTACCCACCACACTCAACTCACACGTCTTAAATAAACGTTTTATTTACCCTCACCTCACTTTTCGATACAACCTATAAACGAAACCCTATTTTCTCTCTCTCTCTCTCAATGAAAAACGCAGACACCCATTTTTTTACCCCAAATCTCCAAACCTTAATTTACCATATCACAAAAATTACCTAAAAGAATTTGGGGCTTTTGTTAAATCATGTAATTCACACACTTGGGAATTAAATCCCAAATTTTTCGGATGATCAAGAAGGTGGTCCTCATCTCAGACGTGGCACTTTTTTGCATTTGATTGGCTAAAACACCTTCCACCAATCATCTATCCAATAAAAATAGGCCACGTCATCAGTAAACTAGCACAACAAACACATATTACTGCCAAGGTGGCAATCCGAGTGAAAGAGAGAGAGTTACAGCCGTTTGATCAAGAATGAAGAAAGAGAGAAGAAAAGAGCGGTCAGGATTGATTCCCTTAATCACCAAGTTTCACAAGAAGGTTTCTAGGGTTTTCCTATAAAAACCCCTCATTTGTGTAATTTTAGTTCGGGCCTTTTTATTTTAATTTTAATTTCTGCAAAAATTAGATTATAGGTTTATTGTAATTTTTCTTTCAATTATTGTATTTAATTTTTAATTATTAATGAAAAATTTACTTCCAGTTTAAATCGTGTTCTATTTTTTTATTTAAGTTAATTGCAATTTTAATTTATGTTCTGATTTTGGATTAATTAAAATTAAGATAAAAGTGGTAAATAATCTTCCCTACTGGAAGATTGTAAAATATTCTGTTCGAGTAGATTTTTTTGGTTCGAAGTTGATTTCGTTGGTTCGAGTGGAGTTGATGTTTGATGGTGTTGTTTGATTCGGACTAAAGGAGGCTCAGCGCCCATCCTTCGTCGCAACGGTTACGTCACAAGGTTCATTTTCTTTTTATTTTTATGTTAAGTTTTTGATTAATTTTTATTCTAGTCTATTTAATCTGCTTGTTAGTTTAGCTTATTTGATATTAAGTTTGTTTGGATCTGCTTTATTTTGTTTGTAGAATTTATTTGATAGTCTTGTTTGGATCTGCTTTATTTTCGGTTAATATAATCTGCTTGTTTAGTTACTTATTTTGATTTGATTTTATCTGGTTAGTTTAATTCGTATGTTTAAGTTTGTTTAAGCCTGCTAAGTTCTGCTTATTTGAGTTTTGATGCTTATCTAATTTTGGTTTGTTTAAGTTTTAGTTATATCTGTTTGGTTTAAGTAGTGTTTGAATCTGCTTATTAGCTTTTCTGCTTATTGTCTTAAGTTTTGTTTAAAGATTTTGGTTTTGAGTTGCTAATATCTGCTAGTGTTTGGATCTGCTCTTTTGCTTATTGGATTTAGCTTATCTGTTTTTTTTTTTGGTTTTGCTTATTAGATTTTAGTTTGCTTATTGTCAGTTCTATCTGCTTATTTAGTTTTTTAGTTTAAATATAGATTAGCTTATTTTCAGTTTTTAGCTTATATGCTTATTTGGTTTTGAGTTTGGCTGATCAGTTAATACAACAGACCCAATTGGTCTGTTGGTTTAAGCTGTTTGTTTCATAATTTCAAAAAGTTAAAAAAATATTAAATAGCAAAAATTTATCCATGATGGGTCTCGAACCCCAGACCTCGCGTTTAACTGCCCAACACCTTTTCCATCTTAGCTAGTACCTTATTTGTGTTTAAATATAGATTTGGTAATTAATATAGTTTGTTTAATTCTTAGCTGTCAATTTTAATTATTAGTTTAAATACAAATATTAGTATTAGTTACTTTTTAATTAAAAGTTTATATTATGTTTTTTTACAAGTTTTGTTTAATTCCAAAATAGTTTTCTTTTTAGTTTAAAATTTAGTTTATAAAATTAAAATAGATTTGTTTTAATTAATTAAATTAGTTTTAAAGATTTTTATAGTTTAAAAGTATTTATTTTTAAATTAGATTAAATTAATTTTAGTTTTATTTTTAAATAGTTTTCACATTTGTTTAATTAATTTTTAAATTAGTCTAAATTAGTTTTAAAATTTTAAATAGAAAGGTTTTAGTTAATTAAATTAGATTTAATTTTAAATTAGTTCAAATAGTTTTTAATTAAATAGTTTTTAGTTTAATATACCAAAAAGAGTTTTTATACACCAAGAAGAATTAATCCACGTTAAATTGGAAATCAATTCGAGTGAGTCGAGGAAACGAACATTAATTGATACAAAAATCCTTACATTAAATTAGCGCCGCTGCCGCTTCGCTCGTTACGATTGAAGATTTCGTGAGACGTTTGGATTTTGGGATCCGTTCATTCTGAACGTTAATTTTCTTGCAAAAAAGAAAAAATCAAAAACATTATAAAAAAATCAAAAAGATAAAAATACAAAAAAATTAAAAAAACAACAAAAGCAAACTCTTTCCTAAGATTTGCACCAAAAAAATTAAAAAATCCAAAATGAATACTTTTCCTAAAGTATTACAAAATTTTTTTACGTATTATTGTTATTTTTCTTATTACGATTTCTTTCGTTTTTATTGTGAATATATATTTTTCTTAAAAAAATACAAAAAGATTTTTCATTTACTATATTATATTACGTAGCACAATTAATTTACCTACTTTTCAAATAAGACCTTAGTTGGGATTTCATCACCTAACTATTGTATTCGAATCCACAACAAGGAAAAAGGGCAAAATAGATAAATACTAGTAAGACGTTTGAACTCGATATATACAAACTATAAGGTGGGTATAAGGCGACGCGCTATAAAAGGCCGTCTAAGGAAAAAGGTTTTTAAGTGCTTTGTGCCACCTCGTTTCCCCGCTTGCTTGTGCTATATTGAGAGGGACGACCGATTATTGGTTTGCCAACTCAATTAGTATTAAGTATATATTTTTGTAGCTTTTAATATTGCACCTCGAGAGGGATAATCCCTTTCCTCTCAAAGTCGACCGAGGTTTCCTACCTCATTCCTAAAGTTTTAACTGTATGCGCACTCGCGCGCGTACATACATACCGATTGGTGTACCAAACAATTCTAATTCTTCCAAAAAGAAGAAGAAGAAGAAAAACAAAAAGACCGTCAATCAAGCCGATCCCGAGAATCGAGCTTTGAACAACACGATGGCAACGGATAATCGACCAATGATTGAGATTCTACAATCTCACGTTGAAGGAAACGATGACGCGATTGTGGTGCCGGACATTGGAGCTAACAATTTTGAACTTAAAACGGGTTTTATTCAAATGGTTTCCGCTACAACATTTTTAGGCCGTACTAATGATGACC
Source organism: Glebionis coronaria (assembly GCA_025667525.1). Classification (NCBI taxonomy): domain Eukaryota; kingdom Viridiplantae; phylum Streptophyta; class Magnoliopsida; order Asterales; family Asteraceae; genus Glebionis; species Glebionis coronaria. Next base: position 592,085,724 of record CM046874.1, read on the forward strand.
CACACGCTCATATCAAAGGTTTCATACAATTGGCAAACACCGTCAAATACAATAGGGTGCCACAAGAGGCCATTATTTTACAACTCTTTCCTTTTTCCCTCGAGGGACAAGCCCGGATTTGGCTTGATAAGGAACCACCCAAAGTATTACCACATGGATTGATTTAGAGACCAAGTTCATTGACTACTTTTTCCCAACATCACGCACCACTTCTTTAAGGAATGACATCATTACCTTTGAACAAAAATATGGGGAAACATTTAGTGAGTCTTGGGATCGATTTAAGGAGCTTTTAAGAAAATGTCCACAACACGGTTTCACTAAAGTACATCAAATCAATACGTTTTACAATGGTTTAACTCTTAATGACCAAGACTCACTTAATAGTGCCGCGGGAGGCAATATTCTTGTGAAATCCATGAACGAGGCTTGGGCCATAATTGAAAACAAGGCTAAAGTACAAACCAAGAGTGTTAGGGCTACTATGGCAAGTGCTAGTTCTAGTGAGAGCGACAAGAGAATCGATAAACTTACTTCGCTTGTTGAATCAATTGCTCTACAAACCAAAGCCCTCAATGGTCAAGTTAATGCCTTGAAAGAAACTTGTGAAACGTGTGAGACTTGTGGTGGACCACATTCATATTTTAATTGTGACAAGGTTTACAATCAACAACAACAAGTTTGTGCTTATAACACCAATGCTAATGAGAAGGTTCACTTTAAACCAAATGTTGATGTTAACCATTTGTCTTATAAGAGTACTAATTATTTGGCTCCCCGGGTTTTTTAGCTCCACAAAGACCACCCCCACCCGCCCAAAATACCCAAAACCAAAATAGGAACCAAGGTCCTCAAATGGGTAATTTTCAAGGGAATGCAAATCAAGGAAATTTTAATGGTCAAAATCAAGGTTTTCAAAATAATAACCAAGGTTTTCATAATAACAATGGTTTTCAACCTCAATATCAAAACCAAGGTTTTCCTAATCAAGGTTTTCCTAATCAAGGGTATAATCAAATGAATATGCATAATCCTCAAATGGAATTGGTTCTACAAAAATTAACCGACCATGGGCGAATTATGAGAGAGATGCAAGAATCGACCGATAAGAAATTTTTGACAATGATTCAAGCCCTTAGACCCCAAGGAGCCTTACCTTCTAATACCGAGATTAACCCTCGTTCTAATGTGGGTGCTATCACTACTCGAAGTGGAGCCACTTTAGTGGGACCTTCCATCTCTTCGCCCATAAATGAGAGACAAGTCCCGGAGGTCATAATGAGTAATCCTACTCCCCCTCCGGTGATTCCTCCCACTACCACTCCTAGTACTAGTTCTCCATTGCCCAAAGAGCCCAACCCTAAGGTTGTTTAAGAAGCGAGTCCTTCTCCTTCTCAACCTTCACCATCTAAACCCAATATCCCTTATCCCTCTAGATTGGACAAGGCTAAAGTGCTCACCAAAGATGACGTTCATGTTTCCAACTTTTTGAAAATGATTTCCAACGTGAATGTTAATATTAGCCTTATTGAAGCACTTGCTCAAATGCCAAAATTTGTGAAGATGTTCAAAGATTTGCTTAATAAGAAAGAAAAAATGGTTGAGCTCGTGAACACTCGTTTAAATGAGAATTGTTCCGCGATTCTTCTCAAAGAGCTTCCCGAAAAGCTAGGAGATCCCAGACGATTCGTGTTACCCTGATCGTTTCCCCAAATTGATGATTGTATGGCTTTAGCGGATCTCGGCGCTAGCATCAATCTTATGCCATTCTCGATATGGAAACGATTATCATTACCCGACCTTGTACCGACTCGCATGACTCTCGAGTTAGCTAATAGAACTCTCGCATACCCTGTTGGTATTGCCGAAGATGTTTTTGTTCGAGTTGGTACATTCACTTTTCCCGTGGACTTTGTTGTAGTCGACTATGAGATGGATCCTCGTATTCCGTTAATACTTGGTAGACCATTCTTAAGAACCGAAAAAGCTTTAGTTGATGTAGCTGAAGGGGAATTAATTCTTAGGGTTGGGAATGATCAACAAGTGTTTAAAATGGGGAAAATGGTAAATAAATCAAACGGAAAAGAATCGGTCAATATGATTGATGTGCTTAATTTTGATAATGAAGAAAGTTTTATCAATCCTTTTGAAACTAAAAAGTTTAACCTTAATGATTTTGTGGTACATTCAAATCCACTTTTTGAAACTTCAAATGATAATCCACTTTTTGAAGAAAATGAGGAAGCTAATGATGTCTTTTCTTTAAGTGATCATTCCACTTCGGATTTTGAGGATACCCCACTCTATGACACCTATTGTGATGACACTTCTTCAAGTGCTCACTTTCCTTTCGATCTTAGGGAGACACCTTTAGAGCCTCCAATCTTTGATACCCCAATCTACAATAACTATGATGACGACACTTCTTTAAGTGATCTCATTTCTTTGGGTTTTGACGAGACATCTAGTGAGCCTAATGATCCTATTATCTCTATGAGTGATTCTCCCATTCTTGAGTCTTCCTTTGACTCTTATATTCCTAAATTGGGGGTTACGACTTTTGAAAAGGATCCTCCACCTTTAGAGGTTGCCCCTATTTTAGAGGATATTCTATTTGAGGAGGATTTAGATATCTTTCTAAATTCTTATTTTCCTCATGTGGATGAGTTTTCCTATGACTCTGATGATACTTATGTTTTCACATCAAGTTTGGAAGAGGACGACTTTCCCACTTTGGATTATGATGATATTTTGAGCTTAAATGTCAACACCTCTTGCTATTTTCCCGTTAAGGAATCGGTGTTTGATCCCGGAATAAAGACTTTAGTGCTATCATTGCCAAATCACCATACCACCCTTTCATTTAAAAGATCGTTGCCTAAGGATACCCCACTTTTCTTTGCCTTGTGTGATTTTACCACCTCGGGGTTTATTTCCTTTTGTGATGGAAATTATGTGTTTGACCCGGGTGGATTTTCTTGGGGTGTTCCTTATATGATTTTGTTTTGTTTCACCCTCTATCATGGAGAGATTTTCCTCCCTTGGAAATTTCGGTTTTTCCCATGATTTTCCCATTTGAATGTTGACATTCGGGAAGTCGAGTCGAGCTAGAGACTCGTGATAAATAAATCAAGCATCGTATAACTAGGTTAGATTTTTTACTTTTTCCATCCTTTCCACCCTTTTTCACCTTCACCCATTTCCACCAATAAGTGTAGGGGGGCCAAGTAGGTTGTTTGTGTGTTGTGATGTTGTGCAGGGACATGTGCTTTAATGATCCACTTTTGGTGTTTTTGACGCGACCTGTGATCCCGTGTTCCCGTGTACCCGGTTCCATCAATAAGTGCTATTGTGATTCATACATGTATATAAATAAGTTGAATAAATGTAATCACTTTAGTTGTCTCTTCCTTTGCTCGATTTAAACAACGTACTCAATGTCCTAAGTGTAGGGGAGTTTATTCTCCCACATGCTTAAACATTGAGGATAATGTTTATATTAAGTGTAGGGGGACTTCTATCGAATTTTAGTGGGCTTTTCCATGAATTTGACCCCATTTAACCGGAAAATTTAAAAAAAATCAACGTTTTTCAAATTTTTGATCTATTTTGGCCTAGTAGTATTTTCATTTATTTTCTTTCCTTTTGTCATCGCATCTTATTTATATTTTCCATTTGAAGAATAAAGTCAAAAATAAATAAATGAATAAAATGGTTTTAACAAGTTTAGATGTCTTTGATATATTAGGCCCGTTGTGAATATTTTGACTCAACCCGAGTTTACTTATCCAAGTTTACTCTAGCTAGTATCCTTAACCATATGGACCTTAATTGGTTTATTAGGCTAAGCATCCACGAGTCTCATTCCTTAAGATTTTAAATTTTAGAGAACGAGAGATGATAGAGTTGATAATAAGTTTAAGGGTTAATTCTTGCTTTTATGAGTTTTTGTGGCTCTTTCTTCCCGCTTGTATATTTAATTACTTAATAAATGAGGATTTTTGCGGTGTAGATTCGATATCTTAACTCTTAGCCAAATCTTTATTCTCCTTGTAATTAAAGCATGAACACATTAAGGGTGCCAGCGTTGTGGACTTCCGACTAAGATGGCTCATAACCACTAAGTAGGAGGTATTTAGACCATGGGACCGCGGAATTTGTGTTGATCCCAAAGTCAGATCTTAAACCTTAATAGCTTGTTTAAGGGTTGTGATAGAAAGAAAGAATTCAATCTAACACTAGAGAAACTTTGCAAAGCAAAGTAACTAAACAAGATGCGGAATATAATGTTTAGCACAACAACAATATGATTGAAACGTTGAACTTTAATATATCAATGATATACGAATACCCTAAAATGGTATTAGGATTTACAAAACCTTAAAGTATGACAATGAAAGACAAATGAGAAAGACACACTTTGCATGCTAACCTAGTGAGTCCTTTTATAGCCACAAGGACTCACGTACAAGATCACTACTAACAAACTTGGAAAGTATTAAGGAATAATAACTGAAACGCGTAAAAATCTATTCCATGTTTATCTTTGACAGCAGGGCCTTTGATTTCAGCAGGGGAACCAATCCCCCTGCCTTTGTAATTTAGCAGGGGGAACTTACTCTAGCAGGGGTACGAATAATCAACTAGCAGGGGTAACAAATAAGCATATATTTATTCCCAACAGTCCTCCCCTAAACTTGTGCTTTCCCCTAAAGACAAGTTTCTGAATAAATACTAGTTGATGAGGATGCTTACAAACTTTCTGGCCAAATCTGACTATGAACCATTCTTACCAGATCATAAGCAATAGGCGTTTTAGCATCTACAATTAAGTTAGCTTGTGCTAGTTTCTTCAAGGTCTCCTGAGAGAATGGATAATACCTATGATTGATCAAGTACACACTTACACCTTCCATCACTACCTCATAGACCCCAGAATTTGTAAACAGCTTCCAATACAACAAATCTCCTTTATTCACTGCATCAAATATAGGATCAAATAACTCATGCTCATACATCTTATGCATGCATTCCCAGATTACCCAATCCTTCTCCACACAATCCATGGTAGGAGGTTTTGCAGCAAACGTTTTCTTCAATATTTTCCACAGATCTTCTAAGTCTTCACTATCCAAAATTTGAAACATGACATCTAGACTTAGAAATGTCTGTGCTGTATTGTCAGCTCTTGTAAGCTTCTACCAAGTCCTCCCTTTGTGTTCATAAACAGCATATTCTATGATAACAAACTTCTTTCCAAGTTCACTAGGTGAGATATCATCATTTTCCTGCAGAATTAGCTGTTTATCAATTTCATCATTTGAAGGCCGTTGAGACTCCTTAGTAACTGTGCCAACTTTCTCCATTCTTTTGAGTCTTTTGGCTGCTCTTTGTACATTAAGTACAGACTTCTCAATTTCTGGAAAACTTCCACCTGCTTGATGTAACGCCCCTGCTTATGATGATGCACCTGCTTGGGATGATGCACCTGCTTGTGTAGTTTCCAAAGTTGTTTCTCCAGCTTTCCTTTTCTTAGATTCCCTAGCTTTCTGTAGCATTTCACTTTGTCTCCTAAGATACTCAGCTTCCTCAGGAGTGTTGATAGTCATCCAATCCTCCACATCATACAATCTTAGAACTGGTCTGACTGCTCTTTTTATGGCTTCAAAACTCATATCTCTGAAGTCACCATCCTTCCACTTCCTATGTCTCTTAAGCAAAACTTTGTAGTGTTCAAGTTGCCCTTTCTCTGAATTCAAATACTTCTCTCTCTGAATCTGATTTGCCCTTCTTTCCAGATACTCAGTTTGATATTTGTAAACAAGGCAAGTAAACTCATACCTGTCTTCCAAAGGAGCTTTTATTAACTCCTTCTCCCATTGATCAAGAAACTCCCCAATATGAGGTACCCTATCATCTAGTTCTCTATGCATAATCTCAACCTGCTTGAGCATATCCTTGGGTCTCATCTTTTGCATTCCTTGGTCCTGCATATCCATCTCCTCTTGTTGTAGCCTGAGAGCTACTTGTGCATCATGTGCTTCTTGAGCCCTTTGCTGTTCAGGAGTTAGATGCTTGTATTTTCTCTTGGGCTGTTCCACCATGATTCCTTTTCCTTTGTCTTTTGGATCCACTGCTGGTGCTGGTTTCACTTTAGATGCAGGTTCTTTGATTGTAATCCCCTTCTGAGATGGTTGCTTTCTGTTCTTCCTAACAAAAGTTTGAGTAATATTCTTTGCAGGGGAATGACTTACAGCAGTGGGATCAGCAATGGCAGGGGAAACTTTTGAAGCAGGGGCTTCTTCTGGATTGCCCATGGTGAGCAATGTTTGAGCAATATCTTTGGTTGCACTCCCCTTGTCACTTCCCTTATCAGCACTTCCTTTCTCCATCCCTTTCTCAACACTTGCTATCTTTCCATGTACACCACCAGGATATGAATAGTACTGAGTAGACTCTTCTGTATTTGGAACTTCCTCCCCTTTGGAAGCATCCTCATCTGTTGATATAATCAGTTTGGGCTTTCTCCTCCCCTAAAGAGTAGCAAGTTTGGTTTCCAAGTTATTGATAACCAGGCCTTGCTTTTTGACATCTTGTACCAGTTGTGCATTCTGCCTTTTCAGACTCATACACATTTTCGTCAATTCCAAATTAGTCAAAGGTTTCATACTGCTCTCAATCCTAGAAGGGGATTTCCCCCCTTTTTGGATATCATGGAGTGAGGGAGAGGACTTACTGATGGTGTCACTGTCCTGCTCACCCCTTGAGGATGAGACAGTAGTGGCAGCCAAACCCTCAGGTTGCTCCAAACCCTTGGAGACTCTCCTCTCTGCTGCTTGTGAAGATTCACCAGGCAAGGGAGACCTGGCAAACCTGGATTTAGATCGCCTTTCATGTTGTGGATCAGCAGGGGGTAAAGGACTAGCAGGGTCTAGGTTCTTGGCAGGGGAATCAGAAGGTTGGAGTTTATCTGTTTGATTCTTGGCTTCTTCCCATCTGATTTGGTTCATCATAATTGAAGTGAGTGGAATGGTTTTGCCAGAAAACAGGGGTGATGGTGCAAGAAGTGTGGTGAATAGTTTGGTGGTATGTTTGGTTGCTGAAAAATAGTTTTTGTGTTTAATTGGACCATGATCACTCATATTCAGCAGAAGTTCTATAAACCTTGGGTACATACAAAATTTTAAGTTGCTTGAAACGTTTTTAACCATTCCTTTAAAAATCATTTGAGAAAAACAATACTTCCTCCCTGTTGCAAAGCAGATCAGGGCAGAAGCCATCTCACTACCAAACTCATTAAAAGCAGTGGTTTTTGGTGACAAACATTGCAAAATTGTATGAATCAAATATTTCCAATGAGGGGCAAACTGGCCTTTAGCAAACTTACATTTTTGGTTTTTAGAAAGTTTGTACCCCAATTTAACAAGACCTGCAAAAATTTCAGCCTCAGAACAGTTGGTTATCCCATCCTCATCATCAAGGAGAAGATTCTCCCTGATGGAGGCAAGTGTAATCACCTTGGGATGACCATCAAATGTGCTTTGAATTGTAACCTCTCCATTCACTGTTTTGGTCATGGCTTTAGACCAGAACTGCTGAATGTGTGAGGTATAGATTCGAGGATTGATGAGGAGGGCCACTCTAAAGAATGATGACTTTAGAAAGGCCACAGCATCAGCAAACTCTGCTGGTTCATCATGTAACAAAGCGATTTGGTTATGATTAGCAGCAATTTTGAGAGTCATGATAAAGTTTGAAAATAGTTTGAAGGTTTATAAAGGTGAGAGGTAGGTGGGATTAAGTCGAGAGAGAGGGATGGACCTGCTTGTGAAGGGAATTAAGTTTTTATAGGCGAATTGAAGAGCTGTGATTGGATTCAAATTGCAAAAATATCAAAGATAAATCCTGATAAAAATAATTTATTTGAAATAATAAAGAAAAGATTACCAATCAGCGAAGAAAGCGCCTTAAATATCTTTTAAAAACAATAAAATATTCCCTAACCAAAATTTGTGCAAGCAGGCCCAACGGCTATGAACAGGGTAACGGTATTGTCGGTCAACGGTCAAACAGGGGAATGTTATGATAGCAGGGGAATGAAAAGACGAAAGCAGGGGAAACTTTCCTAGGGGTATTGGACTAGTCATGGAAAGACCAATGCTAACTAGCTCTGCTCTAATGCACACACTTGTATACACAAGATAGATACATAGAAACTCAAGAGTCATCTATTCAGCAACAGTCTCAGTACAAAAAGTCAATACATAAGTCACCCTACACCAGGTTAACCCAAGAAAACATGTATACCCCAGTCACCATCCCTACCTTGTCCCTTACCTATGGTCAGTCAGTCTTGGCAATGTGTGCCACACATCTGTATTTGAACAGCAAGCTGTTTTAATAGAGAAATGCAAGCACTCATTACAGTGCCTCAAGGTTTCAGAGTTCTGACAAGCTTTGCAGCAAGTCCTCATTACCCTGAACCCTCACTCACCAGTGGATATGATCTAAGATCATATATGAGTATCCTAAGGATACCCTGAGTCCTAAAGGTGTGACCTAACCTCCCCTGAAACATAGAGTATATACCTGATCCACCAATGAGTATAGTATGCACCATATGAACCTCTGCATTGTTAGTCTAAAACCACATATAACCACTTTTGTAAAAAAAACAAACCCAGCTTAAGAGAAAAATTCTCTTAGCAGGGGAATGAACCCCCAGCAGGGGAATCTGTGTTAAAAAGTAGTGGAATAAAAAGTGATGGAAAATGGACTAACAGTTATACAACAACAGCAGTGAAGCAACCCTGATCATACATGACAAAATAGACATCAGTTTTTAAGGGGTAACCATTCCAATACCTGCAACCAGATACTGAAACCTCCCTACTTCAAAAGCTTTTGTTAAAAGATCAGAAACATTAAGTTCTGTATCAATTTTCTCAGGGACAATTAGTCCTTTTTCAAAACAATCTCTGATAAAGTGATGTCTAATTTCAATGTGTTTAGTCTTGCTATGAAAAACAGGGTTCTTAATAATGTAAATGGTGCTGTTGTTGTCAATGAATATCTTGGTTTGAAGAAAGTTATACCCATAATCAAGCAGTTGATTTTGCACCCAAAGTACTTGACCACAACATGCAGCAGCTGCTACATACTCAGCTTCAGTTGTGGATGTTGCCATAATGGTCTGCTTCTTACATTGCCAAGATATAAGTCTGCTTCCCAAAAATTGGCATCCCCCTGTTGTAGATTTCCTATCATTGTTGTCACCAGCATAATCACTATCTGAATAGGCTATCAACTCAAATGGTGACTCCTTTGGATACCAAAGTCCTAAGGTGGGATGACACTTTAGATACCTAAAGATTCTTTTCACAGCAAATAAGTGACACTCTGTGGGTGACACCTGGTATCTTGCACATAAGCAGACTGCAAACATAATGTCAGGTCTTGAAGCTGTGAGATACCTAAGAGACCCAATCATAGACCTATAGTTCCTGACATCTATAGGATTTCCAGGACCATCTTTACCCCATGGATGATCCTTTTCCATTGGAGTGGACACCTTCTTTCCATCAGACATGCCAAACTTCTTCACAATCTCAGCCACATATTTGTCTTGTGAGATAAATATCTCATATTTCCGCTGCTGAACTTGTAACCCCAAAAAGAAGTTTAGTTCTCCCATGGCACTCATTTGAAATTTATCCTGCATCAGTTTGGCAAACTCCTTGCTGAGCATAGAGTTAGTGGATCTAAAAATGATGTCATCAACATAGACTTGTACAAGCAAAAGGTCACCCTTTTGTTTCTTGGTAAACAGGGTCTGATCAATCTTCCCCCTGCTGAATCTATTGTCTAAGAGATATTTAGAGAGAGTACCATACCAGGCTCTGGGAGCTTGGTGAAGTCCATACATAGCCTTTTTCACCTTGTATACTTTGTCTGGATGTTCTGGGTTTTCAAACCCTGGAGGTTGCATAACATAGACTTCTTCATCAATGGTTCCATATAGGAAGGCACTTTTCACATCCATTTGGTAAACAGTAAAGTCTATGAATGAAGCATAAGCAAGGAATAATCTAATGGCTTCAATCCTGGCTACTGGAGCAAATACTTCTTCATAATCAATTCCTTCTTCCTGAGTATACCCTTGTGCCACTAATCTTGCTTTGTTCCTGACAACTATTCCCCTTTCATCCTTTTTGTTCCTGAGTACCCACTTTGTCCCAATAGGCCTTGCCCATTTGGGACAATCTACCAGAATCCAAACCTCTTGTATGTCAAACTGTAAGAGCTCCTCTTGCATGGCTTCAACCCAGCTTGGGTCATTTAAAGCCTGAAAAATCTTCTTTGGCTCTTCTTGTGACAAAAATGCAGTAAACAAACAACATTGCATGTTGTCATGATTGAACTTCATGGTGATGTTAGCAATGAAGCTGTGCTCCTTTGGTGTATACCTTGTATGTCTAGGGGCTTCAGGATTACCAATGATTTGAGAGATAGGGTGATCCTTATTGACTATGTAGGTAGGCTGCATGATTACTTCTGTTTCATCTTCTTCCAAATCAGAGTTGATGGGGCTATCTTGATTAGGAAAGAAGTCCTCAAAGGAACTTCCAAATGATACAGCATGACCTAAAGATGGGTGCTGATGAGCAGAATGAAGCTCTGAGTAACTTGGACCTCCACTCTTGATTATTCTGCTTCCACTGCTGGATATAATAGGACCATCAGCTATGGGTGTAGATGATGAAATGAGTGGGGATTCTCTTTCTTCATCATTAGTATCATTAGCAACAGGATCCTTTGTGAAAGAGGAATCAATTGGTCTAGCAGGGGAATCCTGGATTCCACTGCTTTCAGCTATTCCGCTGCTTTCAGGAGGTGACATAGCAGGGGATGAGATTGGCTGTTCTTTTCCTAGAGAAGAATTATCTTCTTGATCATCAGCTTCAATAGGAAATAATGAGGGTACATTCATGTACCTCAGGGGTGACTTCTCTGCACCAGTTGGTTCTTGAGTACCTGAAATGTTAGTGTTCTGCAAAGCAACAGGTACATAATTCATAGATTTTGAAAGTACTTCTATATCAAAGAACCAGTCAGGACCTGTTTGAACATCTTCAGGTTTGTATTCAAGAAAGTTCACATGAAGATTTTCTGTGATTTTGCTTGTCTTCTTGTTGAAGACCCTATATCCCTTGCTGTTTAATGAATAACCCACAAAGTATCCATCATCACCCTTTTCACTAAACTTACCTAGATTGTCAATAGTGTTCAAAATGATCACATGACATCCAAAAGGTCTGAAGAAGTCAATTAAAGGAGGTCTTCCATTGAACAGCTGATAAGGGGTCTTGTTGTGTGCCTTAACCACCAAGGCCCTGTTTTGTACATAACAAGCAGTGGATACAGCTTTAGCCCAAAAGATAACTGGAAGTTTGGAATCAGACAGCATAGTTCTTGCAGCTTCAATGAGTGTCCTATTCCTTCTTTCTGCCACTCCATTCTGTTGAGGTGTTCTTGCAATGCTGAATTCCCTCTTGATTCCTTTGTTTATGCAGAAAGAGTCTAGTTTCTGATTTCTAAACTCACCACCATTGTCTGACCTCATGGTGACTACCTTCATGCTTTTTGATAGTTCAATCTGACTGATGAACCCAATGAGTACATCAGATGTGTCACTCTTCTGAAATAGAAAGAATGTCCATGTGAACCTTGAAAAATCATCAGTAACCACTAGGCAGTACCATTTCTTCATTATGCTTGCCACAGAAGTAGGACCAAAGAGATCTATATGTAGTAGTTCCAATGGCTTGGTGGTGGACATACTTGTTTTTGATTTGCAAGATGCTCTGTGTTGCTTCCCTTTCAGACAGGCAGCACAAGTATGTTCATTGACAAAGGACTTGGAAGGAAGACCATGAACCAGATTATATTTTACTAGTTTGTTCATGTTCTTGAAATTAAGATGACCAAGTCTTCTATGCCATTTCTTACACTCATCTACTGAGGCTTTGGCAATGAAACATGTTTCATTGTCTTGGAGAGATATGTCCTTGAGATCAATTGTGTACATATTCTTATGTCTTGGTGTTCTGAGTACAATAGGAGTGTCTGTTGGTAAGACAAACTCCTTTCCTAACACCAAGCATTCAGTGTCAGTAAACAAGACAAAATTCTTATTATCAGTCATCTGTGACACACTAAAGAGATTGTACTTGAGTTCTTTCACCAAGTAGACATTGTCAAAGGTCATCCCATTGGTGACAATAGTTCCTTTTCCTGTTATAGTTCCATGTCCATCTCCAAAAGAAACACCATCATTGTCATGCAGGGGCACAAAGTTAGACAGGTAAGATTTTTGTCCAGTCATACTTCTTGAGCATCCACTGTCCCAATATGCTCTATCATCCCTTGTCTTCTTTGTCACCTGCAAAAAGAAAAACAAATTAGTTTTTCTTGGGGACCCAAGCCATTACAGACTTGGATCTACCTCGTGTATCAATGTAGGATAGCTTATCAAAAACTAGAGATACACCATTAGATTGAGTACCCCTTTTGGGTACCCAAACCCAACGAGCTGAGGCTTTCACAGCTTTTCCCCATCTTCCCATGCTCCTAGGAGGCAAAACTTTGTTAGCAAGGGATACCTCATTTTTAGCAGGGGAATCCCTATGCTTAGCAGAGGGAACCCATCTTTTGTTTTGGCCTCTATTCATGTGTTGGTAAGGTCTAGAGCCAGATCTATATGCATTATGAGGTGTTGGGATGGTCACAGAGGTGTTGGGCTTTGTGTGAACATCATTCTCCTTTCTAAGTGCAGGAACAACATATTTATCAATCACCCTGTTTCTCAAGGCAGGGGCAACATACTTGCCAGGGAAAAGGATTTTGCCCCTGCATTTAGAAGAATGGTTTTAGGTTGCATATCCTTTAAGGGATTTGCAGCCACCATCTCCATTGGTGCCTTACACTCTTGATAAGTGTGCTCAAAACTGCCACATGTGAAGCAGGGCTTGGTGTTAATCACAAACTCTTCTCCTAATTGGTGAGACTTTTGGTCATTCCAATTTCTTTGATTACCTCTTACAGTCCTGTACATACCAGCATATTTAATGGTAGACTTAGGGGACTGTGGTCTGGTCTTAGACTTGGGAGAGCTACTCTTAGAACTAGAATCACTACCAAAAATTCCTTCTCTTGAAAATAGAATAGGGTTATCAATTTTCCATTGTTTTAAAGCAACCTGTTCCTTTTCAAAATCCCTAATAACACTAGTTTTTACTAGAGACTCTTCAGTATCAAGATTATTGGGTATATAAGCACTCAAGTCAAACTCAATGTCATCCTGTTTTTGAAAACAAGGGAGACCAGTCCAGGATAGGTCTTTTCTAGGAAAAGGTGCATGGATGTTGGTAGGGGGTGGTGGTATGGTAGCATGCTCATTTTTAATCCCAAACCCTGTTTTGTCCCTAGGAGATTGACCAATTTCAACTACTTTGGTTAAATCTTTTGAAGCTTTTCCAAATTTTTCAACAGTTTCCTCATCTATCTTTTTGTTAGTTTTAAAAATTTCAAGTTCAGCAGTCAATTCCTTTATAGATTGGTTATTCTCCTTAGCATCTCTTTCTAGAATCACAATGTGATCCCTATAATCACTTTCTCTTTGCTTAAACTCTCTTATGGTGGACTCTAACTGTTCTAAAGCACGTTTATAATTATCAAGATCATTATCACAATTGATACAGTCAGCTTTTACTTTTCTGATTTGATCATTCAAAGACTCAGTATTTTTCCTACAAGCTTTAGTACAATATGAGTCATCATATACCTCATTGTCAGAACTGGAACTTGACATGGCCATAAGTGCAAAGTCTTCTTCTTTTTCCTCAGCAATCAAAGCTTGATTTCTTTCCACATTCTCTGTCATTGCACTCCAGTCCCATCCACTTGCTCCATCTATCCCCTGCATGGCTACCATGGCTTTAGCACCAGAATCATCATCTCTTGTTTCCTTTCTGTAGCTGTTACCAGTCTTAGGTCCTCTACATTCCCTGGCAAAATGACCCTTCTTGCCACAGTTGTAGCATTCAACTTTTGTTTTATCAAACCCATCAACATCAGAGGGATTGATTGAGATCTTCTTCCCATACTTCTTGTAGAACCTATTGGCTCTCATGCTGAGCAGAGCCATATTCCACTTGATATCCATCTCTTCTAGCCCTTTCTTACTGATTTGACTTAGGTCTTCGTGTAACATAGTAGATCCTTGTGGCCCTTGAGATGCTATAAAAGCACAAGCAGTATCAAGGCTGAATGTAGCTGGTCTTTCTTCATCATAAGATGATCCAGACCTGGTAGCAGGGGAATAAGCAGCAGGGGCTACTTCAATACCACTGTTTTTGGAGATTCCACTGCTTTGTGATATGAATGCCATGTTAGCAGGGGAATCAGTGGATCCACTTGAGTTGGTGGGAATCGTTCCTTTTGACTTCAACTCATTGACAACAGGTTCAAAAACTTTTAAGTTATTGTATATGTCATCAATGTTCTTGTTGTCCAAGTCATCCTTATTCTGCCAAATTGCCTTATAGACAAACCATTCTTTCTGGAGGCTGTTAAGAAACCTGGTGTTCACTTGCTCTTTTGACACCTCGATATCAAAGAATTCCAACTGGGCTACCATATCTTGAAGCCTATTGTAAATAGCTCCAATTGATTCATCACCAATTGCTTTGAAAGAAGCAAAACCATCCAGCATTTGATTCTTCTTCTTCTTCTTCTTTGTGGCTTCATTTCCTCCAAAGGTTGTGCCTATGGCTTCCCATAGTTCCTTAGCTGTTTTGTATTTTCTGAATCTGAGTTGATGTCTATCAGGCAGAGCCAACAACAATGAGCTGTGAGCCCTAACATCATGCCTTCTAGCCAGTATTTCCTTATCACACAGAGCAGCAGAGTTCTTCTTATCCTTACCTTTGGAACTTTCACCTTCTTCCTTGCCCTCTTCAACTGCTAACATTTTGTTGAATTGATCACCAAATTCTATGATCTCCTAGAGAACATAATGTTCCATTTTCAGGTATTGTTGGATTCTGAATTCCCATAATTCAAAGTTTTCAGGATCCAACATAGGTAACTTGAGGTTATTGTGGTTGTTGCTGTTTGAGGATGAGTCTGAAGACATGTTTGCTATGAGGGTTTTGTTCTTGATTTTGACAAAGTTTCTCAACAAGCTCTCATACCACTTGTTGATCCCAAAGTCAGATCTTAAACCTTAATAGCTTGTTTAAGGGTTGTGATAGAAAGAAAGAATTCAATCTAACACTAGAGAAACTTTGCAAAGCAAAGTTTCTAAACAAGATGCGGAATATAATTTTTAGCACAAGAACAATATGATTGAAACGTTGAACTTTAATATATCAATGATATACGAATACCCTAAAATGGTATTAGTGTTTACAAAACCTTAAAGTATGACAATGAAAGACAAATGAGAAAGACAAATGAGAAAGACACACTTTGCATGCTAACCTAGTGAGTCCTTTTATAGCCACAAGGACTCACGTACAAGATCACTACTAACAAACTTGGAAAGTATTAAGGAATAATAACTGAAACGCGTAAAAATCTATTCCATGTTTATCTTTGACAGCAGGGCCTTTGATTTCAGCAGGGGAACCAATCCTCCTGCCTTTGTAATTTAGCAGGGGGAACTTACTCTAGCAGGGGTACGAATAATCAACTAGCAGGGGTAACAAATAAGCATAGATTTATTCCCAACAATTTGGCCTACTATATATATCATAAATAAAGAAAGAATAAGATTAAAACATGACCTTAATGAGCCTTAGGGTGTGGGGCATGTAGCACGAACCTTGTCATTAGAGCCTTAGGGTGTATGGCATGGTAAGTGTTGAATAAAAATTGATTAAAAATCAATTCCCTTGTTTATCGTTCAAGGAGCCTTAGGGTGTGGACAATAGATGAGGAGCATTTTTACATCTTAAAGAGCCTAAGGGTATATGATGTGAACTTGCTAAACTCCACATAAAGTCTACATGACTTTGGAGGAATAATTAATAAGTAGAACTATTGGCCAAATTTTGGGTCCGGGAATTTATTCCCCGAATCGTGTTAAATCATCCTTGATGTGGGCTTACTTTAGTGACAACGTTTTTGAGGAGGAGGTTAGGTTTTGAGTGTCGGGTTTACACCGTTTTGCCTTCATTTTTGGACTAATAATTATCAAATAAGTCAAATGAGCCTACGGGTGAATGACAATCCTTAAAAGCTAGAGATACAACCTAGGAATTGGAGAAAGAGTATTACACAATTGTCTTATATAAGTGGTTTTAACTTAAGAACTTATGGTAAACAATGATCTCGTTTTTAAGCTTGGTATGAGGAACGTGAAACTTGAGGGTGATTAATATTCATGACACCAAAGCCCTAATCTAAGTCTTAGATTTCTTTACGAGTTTCTTCCATCAAATAATTTCCAAGTTAATAAATTGTTATAACTTTTGTTTCCTTTAAATTTTTTATCTTTTCATCGTAGTAGTAATAGTATATCTTAATAAAGGCCGAGATGGGTTAATTATGAGAGAAATGTAACTTTATGCTTTAAAATAATGCATTGCATGGGGTCATTGCAATGGTCAAGTGTAGGGGATTGATAGGTGTGTAAACACCCATCCTTTTTACCACTTAATTACAATAATAACCGAGCCAAAACGTGTATTTTATGTCATTTATGTCGGAATTATGCGTGATTTGTGTTTTTGTTGTGATTTAGGACGAAAAGGTGAAAAGTGGAGAAAACACGGCATTCACGGGCTTTTATCGAAGAAAAAGACGAAAGATGAAGTCGAAAGATCAAGAGTGGAAAAAGAACGGAAGTCCAAGACCAATTCTGAAGGTTTATCGAAGAAAAAGTCAAAAGACGGAAGTTTAGTAAAAAGCCGAAGAACTCAAGTATAATTTATTGAAGATTACAAGACGAGTTGAAGAAATCCCGAGACAAAAGTCATTAAAGTCCAAGATTTAAGAAGATTAAAGAAAGCAAGGACCTAATGACGCAATTAAGGAAAAGATGAAAGAGGGAGGAAGCTTCCAAAGCTCCTCCCTAATCTCCCTATATATAGTTTTCTATGTCTTCATTTTCAAGTTGTTGGGTGGCTTGACAAACCACCACTTCCACCATTTTCATTTACCTTGCACCTTAATTCTTGCACTTTAATTACTTGTTATGCACATTTAATTCCTTTTAATTCCAAGTAAGTTAATTTAATTGTTGAATCTTAATTTTCCTTTTATCAAGCTTTTATTTATCTTTCTCATCCTACTTTTCTTGTTTTTGATTTGATTTTGGTTCGGATTAAGTTTTGATTTTGCTTAATCATATTGCTTATTTGATTAAAAAGTTCACCTTTTTACTTCTATATAAGTTTTCGTATGAAATAAGCTATAAGTTTGACAATCTTATTGGCTTATTTTGTACTTAGCTTATTTGCTTTTTAGTTTTCTTAAAAAGTTAGTCTTTTTAAAGTTTGCTTATTTCGGATTTTAAAAAGTTTTCAAATTTATGCTTATTGATCTTTTAATGTTTGATTTTTATAGCTTAAAATGTTTTAGTGTTTATTGTGTTAATTTTCTTATTTTTGATTAAATGCTTTTTAGTTAATTTTTATAAAAAGTTGTTTTTAAATATTTTTTATTATTTAGTATTTTTAAAAATTTTTAAATTTTGGTCTATTAGCCTTTTCTTAAATTTGATTTGGTTAAGTTTTTAGATAAGTGCTTATTTGGTATTTGCTTATTTGCTTATTGTTGCCATCGTAATGTTTAAGGGTTTTACCAGTACGATCGAGTAAGTGTGATCGCATAAACCCCGAGGGTTTCTACTTGCGATCCATTACTGCGATCCTTAGTACGATCGTTCACTACGATCACACTCCTTAATCCACACCACGATCACAACAAGAAAAAAAAATACATGGAAACTAAAACTTCATCTACGATTGATGAGCATCATCATTTTAATGTAGAGATTTTGCTAGTTGAAAAACTTCGTTTTCTCAGTGTCTTAACGAATTAATTTCTGGTTCAAAGTGCGACTCAATTGTTTTTGGTTAAGAAAAAAAAGAAGTTGATTATCTATAACTAATTAAAAAGTAAATGCGAAAAGTATTTAAAAACAAACTAAAGACAAATAATAAAAGTAAAACAAGGTGAATATTAAAAACTAAAAGTTAAAACGATATTAAAACGAATATTAAAACAAATAATAAAAGGTTAATTTAAAGCGAAACAATTAATAAAAATAAATCTAAAAGAAGAAATTAACTATCGACTCAAAAATAAAGTTTACTAAATAAAAAAGGAGAGAATAAAACTAAAATGGTACTTTAAGGCTAAACGAGGGAAAACCTAAAGCGGGTACTAAATAAAAGATACAACTTAAACTTTACGAAAAAATATTAATACTAAAAATCGACGAAAAATTCAACTAAAAATACGTAACTTTCAAAAATAAAATCGGAACAACTTTCAGACAAAAACTAAATAATTACGGAACAATACTATTAAATAAACAAGCTAGCAGGCTAGCTGCTGGAAGCTAGCAAGCTAGCTGCTGAATTGGCGCCAAACTCATAAGCATGCATGCATGCATGTTATTTCCATCGTAGCCAAGGTGAAAATTCCATCGCAACAAAGATTCCATTGTCTGATTCCATCGCACCCATACATCGCAATGCCATATCATTTCCATCGTACTCTAGCTAAGGATCGTACTCTATGATCGTACTAGCAGATCGTAACCACGGATCGCACTCTATGATCGTACCAACGATCGCAACAAGTGATCGTGGTGTGGATTAAGGAGTGTGATCGTAGTGAACGATTGTACTAAGGATCGCAGTAATGGATCGCAAGTAGAAACCCTCGGGGTTTATGCGATCACACTTACTCGATCGTACTGGTAAAACCCTTAAACATTACGATGGCAACAATAAGCAAATAAGCAAATACCAAATAAGCACTTATCTAAAAACTTAACCAAATCAAATTTTTGAAAAAGCTAATAGACCAAAATTTAAAAACTTTTAAAAATACTAAATAATAAAAATATTTAAAAACAACTTTTTATAAAAATTAACTAAAAAGCACTTAATCAAAAATAAGAAAATTAACACAATAAACACTAAAACACTTTAAGCTATAAAAATCAAACATTAAAAGATCAATAAGCATAAATTTGAAAACTTTTTAAAATACGAAATAAGCAAACTTTAAAAAGACTAACTTTTTAAGAAAACTAAAAAGCAAATAAGCTAAGTACAAAATAAGCTAATAAGATTGTCAAACTTATAGCTTATTTCATACGAAAAAATATATAGAAGTAAAAAGGTAAACTTTTTAATCAAATAAGCAATATGATTAAGCAAAATCAAAACTTAATCCGAACCAAAATCAAATCAAAAACAAGAAAAGTAGGATGAGAAAGATAAATAAAAGCTTGATAAAAGGAAAATTAAGATTCAACAATTAAATTAACTTACTTGGAATTAAAAGGAATTAAATGTGCATAACAAGTAATTAAAGTGCAAGAATTAAGGTGCAAGGTAAATGAAAATGGTGAAAGTGGTGGTTTGTCAAGCCACCCAACAACTTGAAAATGAAGACATAGAAAACTATATATAGGGAGATTAGGGAGGAGCTTAGGAAGCTTCCTCCCTCTTTCATCTTTTCCTTAATTGCGTCATTAGTTTCTTGCTTTCTTTAATCTTCTTAAATCTTGGACTTTAATGACTTTTGTCTCGGGATTTCTTCAACTCGTCTTGTAATCTTCAATAAATT
The DNA here is from genome assembly GCA_025667525.1 of Glebionis coronaria. Lineage (NCBI taxonomy): Eukaryota > Viridiplantae > Streptophyta > Magnoliopsida > Asterales > Asteraceae > Glebionis > Glebionis coronaria. Next base: position 592,105,596 of record CM046874.1, read on the forward strand.
AGACTTGAGTTCTTCGGATTTTTAGTAAACTTCCGTCTTTTGACTTTTTCTTCGATAAACCTTCAGAATTGGTCTTGGACTTCCGTTCTTTTTCCACTCTTGATCTTTCGACTTCATCTTTCGTCTTTTTCTTCGATAAAAGCCCGTGAATGCCGTGTTTTCTCCACTTTTCACCTTTTCGTCCTAAATCACAACAAAAACATAAACCACGCATAATTCTGACATAAATGACATAAAATACACGTTTTGGCTCGGTTATTATTGTAATTAAGTGGTAAAAAGGATGGGTGTTTACACACCTATCAAATCCCCTACACTTAACCATTGTCATGCCCTCATGCAATGCTTAGTGATAAAGCAATTTTACACTTTTCTCATAATCAATCAACCCTGGCCTTATTAACATACTACTAAAACAAAAATTAGAGTACTAAGAGAAATTAAAACTTTAAAGTAAACGAAAGGATAGAAACCCATTTTCACTAGAAATAGCTATATGGAAATAACTCGCAAAGAGATCTAAGACTTACATTAGGGCTTCGGTGCTGCGAAGATTTATCACCATCAAGTTTCACGTTCCCCAAACTAAGCTTAAAAACGAGATCATTGTTATTATAAGTTAGCAAAACATACACTTACACACATGGCTTAATTATATGCTTAAACTCCCTTATTCCTAGTTGTATCTCTTATATTTTATTTTTGTCTTAGAATGATCATGAAGATGCATTTTTGGACTTATTGCGATAGTTTATTTAGGCTGAAAGCAAAGTAGGACGATTTGATCAATAGTTAGCTAAAGGACAAAATCTCTTAAAACTGCTTCTCGGGATATCAAAAAGTTCATATCTTGGCATAACTCGCTTCACGATTTGAGACCTTTCTTGGGCCGATATTTGGCATGTACTTCATACTTCATATCTTGAGAGACGTTCTTGAGATAATGGTCTTCTCTTCGTGAATAGAGTTCTTCACTTGGAGTATTTTTTGAGGGATACTCCACTTTGTTGACCATGACTTCAACATTATTTCTTCAATCGTTACTTGGGATTTTGAGATACAACGATCCTCCTCCTTTTTGGACTTGGATCTATTTATCCTCATACCTTGTTAGGGTCTTTTCGGATAGACTTCTCCATGATCTTTATGGGAGTTGATTGCTTTTCGTCGTGAGTCTTGATCCTTCATATTGATTTTGGGAATAATGCTTTTCACATCACCTTGGATCTTTAGCAATAAGATTGAATCCTCATGCCTTGTTAGGGCCTTTTCGGACTCGCCAATCTTCGCGCCCCGCTTAATAAGTTATGCCTTGGCTATGAACTCTTATCATTACCGAGCAAATTTTAAACGATCTTGGGCTAGAAGCTAAGTAACTTTTCAAATCATACGACCTTACTTATTGCAGATAAATTATTAGCAAGTGATGGGAGAATAGGCAGATAATCACACCAAGTGTGTTTGTGCAAGAATACCGACTTATAATTGACTCTATCATTTCTCGTTCTCCACAATTTAAAATCTCAAGTAATGAGACTCGTTGATGCTTAGCCTAATAAACCAACTAAGGTATACATGGTTAAGGATACTAGCTAGATGAAACTTGGACAAGTCTATTCGGGTTGAGTCAAAATAATCGCAACGGGCCTAATATGTCAAAGACTTCAAAACTAGCTACACCACTTTATTAATATTTTTGACTTTATTGTGGGATATATACATATGAAAGCAACGATAAAAATTTAAAAATTACGACTAAATGGCCAAAGTCAATTAAAAATTTGAAAAATGCCGAAAAAGATGATTTTCTGGTTAAATGAAGGCATTTTAATGGAGAAGTCCACTTAACTTCGATAGAAGTCCCCCTACACTTAATATAAACATTGTCCTCAATGTTTAAGCATGTGGGAAAAGTCTCCCCTACACTTATGACATTGTGCACGTGGGTTAAATCAAGCTAAGGGAGAGACAACTAAAGAGATTCCTATTTTAATATTGAGAAATATAAAATAGTGAATCGAATATAGTTTAGGATAGAAACGGGAAGAAGGGAACACGGAATCACGGTTCGTCAAAAGTAATCAAGAGTGTGTCTTTGAAGCTCGAATCCCTACATATGATAAGAAAGAGAACAAGGAACACCACGGGGCTCCCCCTACACTTATGGTGAAAACAGATAAAGATAGATAATCGGGTTGCCTCCCGAAGAGCGCTTGTTTTTGTTAACCGAGTCACGAGCCTGAATGTAATACCGGGATCAAAGACCTTGTCCTCGTTCCCGGTTGACATGAACAAAGGAGAGGCGGGGGGATAAGTCTTGAATGGGAGAGAGGTCCTTTCAACATACAAGAAGTATGTGAAATCAAGATCTACGGGAGGTGGGGTGGTTAAAGTAAGCACATTGTCATCCCCCAAAGACAATGGATGCTGAGCACTCGGCAAAGCCGTGATGGTATCAATTATAGAATTATCATTGTCACCTCCCGGGTCAAAGCACTCATCCTCATTTCCCGGTATGAAACGAGGAGAGTAAAAGCGATACATCACCCGCTTGGGTGTGCACGCGGTAGGATGAGGTGGCAATATAATATGAGAAGTATGAGAACAATTACCTTCCACCTGCGGCCCTTTTTCAGTAGAGTCAAGTCTTTCCACCTCTGTGATAGAAGGAGGATGGCTAACAAAGTATGCTCATTAATAGCAAGAGAATCACCCTCAATCCCTTCGTCAAAGAGCGGATTCACCTCACTAGATATGTAGGCGTCATCAAAATCAAATAAAGGGTTCGAATAAATCTTGAAAGTTTCATGCAGAACGTCTTCATCGGATAGTGACTCGTCATCACTAGAAGTAAAATCATCATCTTGATCAAAAAGAGGATTAGAGAAAGCCAAAGAATCATCTCCCAAAGTGTTGGTGGAAGGAACATCATCATTAAGAGCGACCTCATCCGTAAGCTCCTCAAAAGTTAGCACATCACAAACCTCATCAAAGAATTTATCAAGACCGAAATCACTAATCTCACTCGAAGTATCACAATCCTTAGAGGCGTTGGGGAAATTAAGAGAGGGAAGTACAATTGCGCTAGGACATTGAGCAACTAGATCATTCCAAGAAATAGTATTCTCATCGTCATCATCATCATAATGGTATTGACGCACAAGAGGAGGGGTATAATCACTAAGATTAGAAACTTGCTCTTGTTGCTGTCGCTTTTCCTCGTCCCTAACTTCTTTAAGCAGAACAACGGCTTCTTGAAGTTGCAAAACAATGGAGTGTGTTTCTTCATTCAAAGTAGTGAGTTGTTGAATTCTCTGAGAGGATTGATGATTGAGGTTGGGGTGTGGGGGCTCACAGTTATGAAAACCAGAATTATAGAACGGATGTGGCTCAAAGTAAGTCATCAGTTGAGAAGAATTAGAACACGAATATGGTTCATAATAATCCATCGGTGAAGAAAAATAAGGATACGGATCTGGCTCATAATAATTCATTGGCTGACAATAAGAAGTATCGTGAGGGCCCCCACAGTTGTTGCAAAACGGGTGAGGAGAAAGACTGGGTGCGTCTTGTGGATAGCTATAGTCATTGTCATAATTGTACTCCGGTTCTTGCTCGTGACCACACAGGTATCGAATCGGTCATGAAACATGCCAATGAGAATCGCTTCCAAAATAGATGCACGGGGGAACAGGAGGAGGTGGGTTCAAAAAGGACGAATTAGTCGAGTTGCACAAAGGACAAAATCCGAATAGGAATTGTGTATTGTCGATATCGTTTCCGCACCGCTCACATGTACACCATTGACAAGAGTCGTTCCCAGATAATTGTTTCCCACACCCGACGCAATGGACATAAGAATCAATAAAGAAAAATAGATACGCAAGAAGAATATTTTTGGTGCAAAACTTTGAAAAAGAAATGCTTTTTATGATTTTTCAAATGTTTTTGGGATTTTTTTGAAGATTTTTGACACGAAAAATAACGTTCACGAGTGAACGGATCCCAAAAGTCAACGCGTCTCTCACAAAAAACCGTAAATCCTCACGAAAAGAGCCGGCAGCGGCGCCATTTTAATGTATGGCTTTTGCCCGTATAAATATTAAAGTTCGAAGTAGTGGTCTAATCGAATTGATCTAGGTTCTATGCGACTCTATTGTTTTTTGGTGGAACAAAAATGTGTGTCGTTGTAGTATTTAAAATAAAAGTGCAAAACTTTAAAGTAAAAGGCAGGTAATTTAAATCTAAATCTAATTAAAATAAAAGGGCAAATATTTAAAAGCGTGACGAGAAATTAAAAGGCACTAAAGTAAATGACGCAAACTTAAAACTATTTAAAGCAAACTTAAAACGCAACTAAAACCTAAACTAAGGCAAGGCTAAAATTAATCTAAGCCAAGTAATCTTAAAGTGCGACTAAGGAAAAAGGCGGGAAAAATAAAGCTTGAAATTAAAAAGCAAAGACAAAAACTAAAAGAAACGTGAATACAGCTCATTCGGAATAATCCTTCGTTCGGAACAATCACTCATCCGGAATGTCACCTTCGTTCGGAATGATTCTTCTTCGCTCGGAATATTACCAAAATCCTTGATCCGGAACAAATTATTCTGAATATGTCACTTATCCAGAACAATCCTTCGTTCGGAACTTCTGCTGATTTAAAGCCCTTGGTTCGGAAGTTTCTGGTTAACCCTTGATTCGGAAGTCCTTGAGTCGGAACTTTCCGGTTCGGAACTTTGGTGGTTCGGAACTGCTAGCCTTGATTCGGAAGTTCTTGAGTCGGAACTTCTTGATTCGGAACCTTTCCAAAAGTTTGGTTCGGAATACTTCCGAATGAACCACTCCTGGTTCGGAACTCCTTGATCCGGAAGTCTTGGTTCGGAAGTTGTTGATCCGGAAGTTTTCTGTTCGGAACTTTTTAGCCCCAAGCCTTCGTTCGGAACTTCTTGGTTCGGAACCTTTGGTTCGGAACTTCTGAATGTTCCGAATGAAGCTCAACTTCCTGGTCCGGAACTCTTCTGAATGAACAAGTAGTTGATCCGGAACTTCTTGGTTCGGAAGTTTTTGGTTCGGAACTTCTTGGTTCGGAAAAAATTCTGACTGAACAAAAAGTTGGTTCGAAACACTTGGTGTTGATCCGGAACTTACCTGGGAAAAGATCAGTAACAGCAAAACAAACACCCCGAAGAACAGGGAACACATGAACACACGAATCTAATCACAATTTAACTAAATCAAACAAAAGATTAAATCAAACTAATCACAAAGCATCTACTAAACATAAACAAACAATCCAAATCAACCAATCTAACAAGACTAACCAAAATAATTAAAACCCACTTTGATCAAAATAAGAACATAAGAACATGAACATGAACATAAACAACAAAAATCAAAGATTAAGAAAGGTAGAATGAGAGATGAACAATAAAGATAAAGATTGACAAGAATTAAAAGAAAAACTTACTTGAAATTAAATGGTAATTAAGGTGCAAGACAATTAATGTAAATAGACATGAAATTAAATGTGCATAAATTTAAAGTGGAAGAAATGGTTTGTCAAGCCACCCAACAACTTGAAAATGAAGACATAGAAAACTATATATAGGGAGATTAGGGAGGATCTTAGGAAGCTTCCTCCCTCTTTCATCTTTTCCTTAATTGCGTCATTAGGTCCTTGCGTCATTAGTTTCCATGTATTTCTTTTTCTTTTTTTTCAATAAACTTAGCTTCTTGTTATTTTTATTTTATAAATTCAAATCTGGTTTTATATTATTGAAGGTTTTTGTTGAAGAAATTTATGCTTCAGCTTATTATCAGTTTCAATTGCACCTGATGTTGTTTATTGTTTTCGATTTACTATGATTCGTAGGATTCGATGCAAGAGATTTATGGTTTCAGCTATTTATTGTTTGGATTTACTTTTGGTGATAAACTGATATTGTAGGGTAGGATGAAATTCGGTTTTATATTGTAGGGATTTACTTTCGGATCTGATAAGCTTTTGGATTTGGTTAGTCCATAAAGTTTTTCCGTCTATGAATCTTAATAAGCTCATTTTCAGTGTAGCTTATTGTAGCTTGGCTTTTTATTAGCTTAATATGTTTGTTCAATTTTTTTAATATAAAGTTGATGTTGTGGTTAATGATACAAAATAATGGCAACAAAACAAATGGGACATTAAAAAAAAAGGTACCATCTGTTAGTGAAAAAAGATAAAAAAAATCTATTGTAAAGTTGGGGAAACTAGCTTGGGCGAGGTTCGAACCTTGGACCCCTGACGTCACAAGTTTCATATTACCACTGCACCCATTCACACTTATTTGATAGAATTCACAACAGGTTTAAATTAGTTAGTTTTAGTTTGATTTGCCCATTTTCTTGAAATCTCTTCTTATAAATAGTATTAATTGAGTTTAAAAAAATAGTTTTTATTTTAGTTGGTTAAATACAATTTAAATTTTAAATAATTAAAATAGTTTTTAATAAAGTTTTAAAATATCGTTTATCTTAATCGTCGTTAACGTTTTATGTTTTATGTTAGCTCGGCGTATCCGGTTCGTCATACGGGTTCGTTTCCTTTATCTTTATTTAATTAGCTCAAATATATAGTTTTATTTATGCTTGTATAGTTTAGCATTTTTGTTGGGAATCTAAACTTGTTAGATTCCCTGATCATTGATTTAAACATAATTAGGCTGTTAGATAGTCCCTTGCCTGTGCCTAGGAGGCAGGCAAGTTTCGCAAGACTCACAGAGACCCAAGTCTTTGTGAGCAACCTCAGAGGAGTCCATGTCAGAGACATTGTCAGGGAAGTCGAAGATTACCTGAAGACATACTCATTGGCTGTGATGGATAACAGCCAAGATGTATCAGGGACTCTTAGGGGTTGAGAGTTAACATGGGTGGCAATACCCTGATAACTCTCAGCACACTTTGGACATGCCATTTGTGTGTTCGAGACTATGAAGAATAAGGAAACTGTTTTTGACAACTGTTCCTTAAAGCATAATGGAAGACTACCAAGAATAGAAGGACATCATGTGACTGATGTGGGAACTTGTAAAAGCTTGTGTAGTCGCCATCAAGTACTGTTTAAGTCAAACTCGTAACACTATAAATAGGATGTGTATCCATGCATTAATGTTTAACACTTTGAGATATTAAGAACATTATTGCATATAACTTAGTGAATCAAACAGCTACGACTGTATTCATAAGTTAGGGTTTATTGTTGTTCAAAGTGTGCACAACACATTGTCATCAAACTGTGTTATCCATAACACTTGTAATTCTTTATTATACAATAATAAGATTACGTTTGAAAAGTAATACCTTGTGTTGATTAAGTTAAGATTAGGGTTTCTTGCATTGATTAGGGACTTACAATTGGTATCAGAGCGGTGTTTGATATTAAAACCTTCAAGAAACATCGTTCTCAGTTTTATAATCAAGATCCACCATGCCGGAAACTTCTAACCCACCACAATCACCTTCCACAAATCCATCTTCACCAAGACTTAACCCTCCTGCCAATGACGATGATCTACCTCAACTTCTTGACTCAAGAGGTGGATCACACGTAACAAGTGTACCAGTCTTTGATGAAGAAGATTTTGCCAGTTGGAAGAGTCAATTTCTTGTATACCTTGATGGGCTTGAACCTTTTCTTTTAGAAATTTTAGAAAATGGTCCATATATTCCAATGGCGCTTACATCAACTGAAGAAAACCCTCTTCCCAAACCTCTCAAACAATGGACTCTAGCTGATAGGAAATTAGCAAACCAGGATAAACGTCTCAAAAGCATCATAATTTCCTGCCTTCCCAAGCACATCATGAAGTCTGTCATTCAGTGTCCCACAGCTAAACAAATGTGGACAGACCTCATTCTTGGCCATGAAGGACCCTCTGAAACAAGAGAGACAAAGATTCAGGCACTCAGACTTCAGTTTAATGCCTTTAAGTCACTTGAAGGTGAAAAGGTTCAGCAAACCTATACTAGGCTGAAGATTCTTCTAAATGACTTAGCTATGAATGATGTCACTATTGGTCAAGCTGAGATCAATGCTACTTTTGTCAACAGCCTTCCAAGAAAGTGGCTGAGCATGAATCAGACTCAGAGAGCTAACAACCCAATCAAAAATGATACCCTTGCTCAGCTCTATGGTAAGTACAATTATGAAGAAGGGCTGATCGATACTATCTACAAATCAGAGACTGAAAGATTTGTAGTCCAAGGAGCATCTTCCAAAGCATTGATCTCTGCAACACATCCTCATGACAGCGATTCTGATGTTGAAGAAGATACCCGTAGCAGCCAAGAGTTCTTGTCAGACCTTAATGCAGAGTTTCATGAAAGATCTTTGCTAGCCAACCAAAGAAGATACTACAAAAGGTCAGGAAGAGTAGGATCAACTAGTAAACCAACTGACAGGTCAAAAGAAACTTGTTTTGCCTGTAGAAAGCTTGGACATTATCAAAAAGACTGTCCTTCTACCAAGACATCCTCACCCTCTTATCCATCATCTTCATCCAAACCCTACAAGTTCAAAAAACATAACAACTCATCTCAATCCAATTCTTCAGACACTGAGAAGAAAGATTACAAAAATAAGTACAAGGCACTTAAAGCTGAGTTAGAACAAATGAACTTGAAGATTAAAGCTCTGTCCAAAAAGAAAGGTGGTGAGAAAAAGACAGAGAAAGGGTTGGTTGCTGAAACTTATGATTGGAATGATGAGCCACTGACTTCAGATGAAGAAGACACCACCAGAGTCAGGGCTTTTATGGCGATAGCTGAGGATGAACCAACTGTTGGAAAAGGTGATGCAAGATCAGGACAATGGGTTGACATCACAATGAAAAAGGTACACAGGCTTTTATCCATGTCTGATAGTGATGAACGTAAGCATGTCCTTGATTACACCATTGTTAATTTACACTTTGTTGAGGAACAAAGAAAGAACCTACTTGATAAGTTTCACTCTGTTAAATCTGAAATGATAAACGCTAAGGCTGAATGTGAAACTCTCAGGCGGGTTAATTTAGAGAAAATATCCCTACAAAATGAAGTAGCTAGATTAACCTTGAAAAACATTGCTTTAAATGATCTAGTCTCTGAATTGAACAAGATTATTGAAAAATGGCTGTGTGCTAGGTTTACTATTGATGAATTGCTTAGGGATGAAGTGCCTGCTGACTTAAAAAGGGATATATCTGCTAAGAAAAATAAGCTGAAAATTCTCACCAAACCCAAAGACATTGTCTTTAAATCTACAGAGACTATTCATATGTCAGATACCACTTTGACAAATGACCCTGTCTCTGAAGATGTGGCTGAGCTACCACCCTTGCCCAAACTCTCTGGAGTTGAACCCAGCAGTTCTTCTAGATCTGCTAAGGATAAACTTAGGACAGATATTGAGAATCCTCCAGCTAAAGTTTTTCATGTTCCTGCTAAACAAACTGGCAAACAAGTAGCTTTTAAGCCTGTTACTGCTAAAGCTATGAATAAGGTTGAACCTACCACTGAAGATCGCCTGTTGTCTCTTATGAAAGAAGTAGAACTCTTGAAACAACACATTAAGCCTTCCGCTGAATGCTCTACTTCTCATGAACCTAAGTCAGTCCTAGGTGAACCCAAAGGGGAAAGGTTAATCAAACCTTATTGCAATGTATGTAAAAATTCTCACCATTCGACCTTAGATCATGACAGACACATGGCAGCTAAAAGAGCTCAGACACCCTCTAGGGACAGACCACAGAGTTCCAAAAGACAATAGGGAAATTACAAACCTTATCCTCCCTGTAAATTCTGTGGGTTCACAGACCATCACTCAGACGAGTGTGGTGACTTCCCAGGGTGTGATATCTGTGGGAGTTATAACCATGAAACAATGAACTGTCCATCCCAACGCCAAAAGTTTTTCAGGAACACAAGAGTTGCTAATAAGCAATTCAGGGAACCCACTGGAAAGTGGGTTCATCATAGGAACTAATCTATTTCTATGTATCTGTGCAGAAATATCTCAAGGAATCGGTATGGTATCTAGATAGTGGCTGTTCTAGACACATGACAGGGATTCAACAATACCTGCACAGATACTCAAAGGAGCCAGGTCCTAAATTGGTGTTTGGAGATAACTCTTCAGGTGACACAGAAGGATATGGCTCAGTGAACTGCAATGGGATTACATTTACCAGGGTTGCATATGTGAATGGTCTTAAACACAATCTCATTAGCATCAGCCAATTGTGTGATGCTGACTATAAGGTTTTGTTTACTAAGACTCAGGGAACCATATTCAACAAAAACGATGATGTTGTGCTGATTGCACCTAGAAGGAGAGATGTTTATGTCATCAACATGGCTGTGTGCTCTGAAGACAGCTCAAATTGTTTTCTTGCTAAAGCCTCTGAAAGTGTCAATTGGCTGTGGCACAAAAGACTATCTCATCTCAACTTCAAGAACATCAATAAGATATCCACTCAAAACTTGGTTGCTGGTCTACCTTCAGTAATGTTTTCCAAAGACAAAACTTGTTCTGCCTGTGTCAAAGGAAAGCATCACATGTCTTCATTCAAGACTAGGCAATCATTCTCCATTGACAAGTGCTTACATCTCCTTCACATGGATTTGTTTGGGCCTGTCAAACCTCAGACCATTAATCACAACAAATACACCTTGGTCATAGTTGATGAATTTTCAAGATACACATGGGTGTTCTTCCTTAGAAGGAAAAGTGAAGCAGCTGAAACCATCATGTCCTTCATCAGACAGGTTGAAAATATGAATGATGTTAGAGTCAAAGCTCTAAGAAGTGATAATGGTACTGAATTCAAGAATCATCAACTTGAATCTTTTTGTGATGAAAAAGGGATTTCACAGAACTTCTCTTCAGCTGGCACCCCTGAACAAAATGGTGTGGCTGAAAGAAGAAACAGGACTTTGATTGAAGCAGCAAGAACTATGTTAAATGGTGCAGCCTTACCAAAGCAATTTTGGGGAGAAGCTGTTCACACTGCCTGCTACACTCAAAACAGATCAATCATTGTCAAAAGACATGGTAAAACCTCCTATGAAGTTTTCAGAAAAAGATCTCCAGACGTCAGCTATTTTCATGTGTTTGGGTGTCCTGTGTTTATTTATAACTACAGGGATAAACTTGGAAAGTTTGATGAAAAAGCTGATGATGGTTCTTTTTGGGATACTCTCCAACAGCCAAAGCCTTCAGAGTATTCAACATCAGAAGACAAGAAGTAGAAGAAACATTCCATGTTAGATTCAATGAAGATGATGAAGTCATACAGAGAACAGGAACAGAGGGTGATGAAATAGATTTTAATGAAAATATTTCTTTCCCAAGTGATGAGTTCACAGAACCCAGACCTACCAGTCATCATCACTCCAACACTCTCACTCCTTATGTCCCTGCCTTTGACCCTCTGTCAACTCACAACATAGAAGTTCCTACCTCTCAGGAACTTGATGAAGAAGAACCTCAAATTTCTGATGGTCCTTCTCATGATATTGATGACTCACCAATTCTTCAAATCCCTGAAGATTCTCCTGCTGATAATGAAATAGCTTCCCTTGATATGGCTGAAGAAGACTCTGACACTGAAGTAGTCTTTGAAGAAAGCCCTCCTAGTCAGCAGGATGAGACTCAAATTGTACCAGCTGTGCCCTCAAGTACCCCAGTCCTTGAATCCCCAGCTCCTCAAAATAAGTGGTCAAGAGATCAACACATTCTTCTTGTCAATATTATTGGGGAACCAAATGCAGGGGTCACAACCAGACAGCGAATCCAAGACTCAGAGTCAGCCTCAGCCAATGAATGTCTCTTTGCTGAATTTCTCTCACAAATTGAACCTAAAAGAGTTGCTGAGGCTCTGGTAGAAGAAGGATGGGTAGCTGCTATGCAAGAAGAAATCAATCAGTTCAAAAGGAACAAAGTATGGACACTAGTGCCAGCTCCACCTGGAAAGAATATCACAGGCACTAGATGGATATATAGAAATAAGATGGATGAGATTGGGAACATCATCAGGAACAAGGCCAGACTGGTAGCACAGGGGTTCTCTCAGACTGAAGGAATTGATTATGATGAAACTATTGCACCTGTTTCCAGACTTGAAGCCATCAGAATCTTCCTTGCTTATGCTGCCTATATGAACATCACTGTGTATCAGATGGATGTTAAGAGTGCTTTCCTTAATGGTGATTTGGCTGAGGAAGTGTATGTTGCACAACCTGAAGGATTTGAGAACAGCGAGTTTCCCAACCATGTGTACAGACTTCACAAGGCAATGTATGGTCTGAAACAAGCTCCAAGATCATGGTATGAAACTCTTTCAAATTTCTTAACTGAAAATAAATTTCTCAGGGGCTCTATTGATAAAACACTCTTTACCTTCAAGGACAAGAGTGATTTCATCATTGTGCAGATTTATGTGGATGATATCATCTTTGGGTCAACAAATGTCAATCTTAGTAAACTTTTGCTAAATTAATGACCAAGAAATATGAGATGAGTATGATGGGTGAATTAACTTACTTTTTGGGCTTTCAAATTAAACAATGTCCTAAGGGAATTTCAATTTGTCAAGAAAAGTATGTTAAGGATTTACTTAAAAAATATGACTTAGCTGATTGTGCATCAGTGAAATGCCCCATGCTTCCACCCAACAACTTGGGACCTGATGAGTCAGGGGTCTCTGTCAATGAGACTTTATATAGAGGCATGATTGGGTCACTGATGTATCTAACAGCTAGTCGTCCAGATATCCAATTCTCCACATGTCTCTGTGCAAGGTACCAAGCTAACCCAAAAGAATCCCATCTAGTGGCTGTTAAGAGAATTTTCAGGTATCTCAAAGGAACACCATCCCTAGGTCTATGGTATCCAAAGGAATCAGGCTTTGATCTCAAGGCCTATTCAGATTCAGACTATGCTGGATGCTGTATTGACAGGAAAAGCACTTCAGGCAGCTGTCAAATCCTAGGAGGAAAATTTGTTGGATGGAGTGCTAAGAAGCAAAACTCTGTGGCTATGTCTTCAGCTGAAGCAGAATATGTCGCTGCAGCCAGCTGTTGTGCTCAGGTGCTCTGGATGAAAAGTCAATTGGCTGACTATGAAATCTTGTATGACAAAGTGCCAATCTTTTGTGACAACACCAGCGCCATTGCCATATCCAACAACCCTGTTCTTCACTCTCGTACCAAACACATTGATATCAGGTATCATTTTATCAGGGATCATATAATGAAGGGAGATATTGAGCTACATTTTGTTCCCACAGAGCTGTAACTAGCTGATAATTTTACAAAGCCTTTGGCTGAACCTTCGTTCAACAGGCTAGTTGCTGAGTTAGGGATGCTCAATATCTCAAAGCCTGTGGCTTGATATTAAATGTGTTCATTAAATGATTGATTCTATATTAAATGTTTTTCATATGAAACTAGGTAGTTACTTTCCAAGTAAATGCAAAAAACATTCTCAAATATTTAATCATTTATTTTTCGGATAACGAGGAGACAAACTTTTTGAAAGGTCAAGGGGACCCACTTGAGCAGTCATTTTCGCACCTTGCATTTAATACGGTTGAATAACTGTTCACTTAGTTTGAATATATATTGTCTCCTTTCTCTTCTCACCCACCACCATTCTAAAATCTACTTCTCTCTCTAAGTTCTTATCTCTCTTAACCATCCGCCATTTTCTTTCACCTTCAACCTCACATCCATGGCGTTCTCAGTTCCCAAAGCTTCAAATGTTAACTTCGAGATCAATGAGAGTATCCTCGCCTCCAACAACGCCATTGGATGGATTAAGGCACCAAACAGCACCTATTCAGATCTGGTAAATTTCATGCAGAATTGTGACCTAAATGAAGCCTTCACCAAATCCCCATCCACCTTTTACCAAGAATACCTTAGGGAATTCTGGTATTCTGCTGAAGTGGTAGAAGACACCATAACATTTAGCCTTTCATGCAATGAACACCCTTTTGCCTTCTCCCTTAAAGACTTTTCAAGTGTGGCCGGACTAAAGCATGGAGATGAATGCCTAAAGGTAGTTGACAAAAAGGCTGTCAAGGAAGCCCTGGCCACACTCAACCCTTGCCATGATGTTAACCCTGCCCTTACACCAGCTGAGGTCCTCGCCAAATCCCCTCTGAAGATTAAATATTTCACTCCTATGTGGCGTGTCCTCTTCACCCACATTGTTAAGTTCCTGGGAGGAATGCAGGGATCACAGGATCAGATGTCTTTCAACCATCAGGCTATTGCTTATGGATTAATTTGGGGAGCTGATGTTGACGTTGGAAGCATTCTCTTCTCAAACCTGGTAGAACAGCTGAAGGGAAGGAATCAGGTCAGAGAAAAGAACATCTGTTATGTGCGCTTCCTATCTCTGATCTTTGAAAGCCTGCTGGGAGATAACTACCACAACAAGGCCTTGACTGCTCTTAAGCCCTATCGCATCACAGGCGCCATCTACAAGGAAATAGGAGCTGGAGATATCCCTGTCACCGCCCATATGCTGAACGTGGCCAACCAAGTACCAAACGCTGAGAAGCCCTTGCTCCCTTCCTCTGAGAAGGTGAATACTTCTAGTGTTGCTGGCAAGTCTATGTCTTTGACCTCTGGGCAGCACACTACTAAGTCCAAGGCTTCATCTGGCCAACAGCCTAAGAAGAAGAAAATCCCCTCTTCTTCCCACTCCAAAGCTGTTACTAAGGCCAAGGGAAAGAAGACTGACGCCTCCTCTGGTCCAGATACTCTTGTGGATTCGGATTCTTTGGCTGACAAACAACAGGCGTCTAGTGTCTCAAAGTCAGCTGAGACAACAGGAAACCAACCTGATCAAGCTGATATCTCACAGGTAATCAATGTACATTTTTAGAGGTTCACAAGCAGCCACTCTCATTTGTCTGTAGGAGAGAGTGGTGAAGTTAGGGTAATCCTCGACCCATAGAAGTCTGTCTATACACTTAGAATCCTTTAAGACTTCTGTACACCCTGTCTTTGCACCAGGGAATGATTCATTTGTGTTTATAAAGCACCCCGATGACCCTGCACCCTCTAGATAGTATTCAGGCTAACAACAACCTGAATACACTAATGTCTCAACCTTGATCAGCTGTACTTCACACAGCCTCTTGGTTCCCTCCTTAAAAGAGTCCCAAAGGATTTATCCTTTCAGGGGGAGCTGAATCATCACCCTCAGCTTTCCTAGGGGCAGCGTAACAGGCGACCTACAACCACATATGTTTCATTCTTAAAAGAGTCCCAAAGGTTTTAACCTTTTGGGGGGGGGCTGAATAATCACACTCAGCTTTCCTAGGGGCAGCGACTGTCGATCCATAAACAACATATGTTTCACAATCAAAAGAGTCCCAAAGGTTTTTACCTTTTGGGGGGGCTGAATAATCACACTCAGCTTTCCTAGGGGCAACGAATGGCGATCATTAACCTTATTTTTCACACTTAAAAGAATCCCAAGGATTTATCCTTTGGAGTGGCTGAGTAATCACCCTCAGCCTCTCTGGGACAGCGAAATGGCGACCATTCCCCTTATATTTTTCCCTGTTACTAATTACAACAAATTTGCAGGCTGAAATTGTACAGCCAGTCATCGAGTCTCAGGTACAACAAGAAAAGGAGGCTGATACAATGACTCAGGACAAACCAAATGATGAAGAGCCTGTGTTAAATGCTGATGAAGAAATGCTCTCATTAGAAGATTATGTCTCTGATTTTGAGTCCATGCCTGAGGATGAATTCCCTGAAGGAATGTTCGATGAAGAGGATGAAGAAGATGAGGAAGACCAGCTGTCTGTCTCTCCTCCTAAAGAAATAGCTGTGTCTACACCAGCTGGTGACAAGACTTCTCCTCACAAGGATGCTGTTGATACTCCAAACTCTGCTACATCAGCAACAACATCATTCCAAAGACCACCCTATGATCCAACAGCAGAATTTCTCTTGTTTAATCATCCTGCCCGGACCAACTTTGACTTATTACCAAGGGGGGATGACTATGCTCAGCAAAGCCTCAATATCAAGAATCTTCAGCCTGTCCATCATCAATCTGATATTGAGCGCTTATCAAGAAAGCTGGATGTGATCAAGTCTGAGATGCACAACTTTACTGTGACATTTCCAGGCATCATCAAAAAGGCTGTGACTGAGGCTGTCACTGAGCCAATTCAGGATGGTGCAAGAAGAGGTGTAGCCCAGGGACTCGGTCATCTTTCAACAAGAATAAAGGATGCCATTGACTCAGCCGTCCCTGCTATGTTCCATGAACATGAACTCACCATGCACAGGCACTTTAATGCTGTTCGCACCAGGCAATACAACCATGCTAACTTTACTGTCAGGCGTGTTCAGGCAAATACTAATGCAAATGCCAACCTCCTGCTAAAGATTGCTAGGGCTTCAAGAAAAAGACAACGTGCTATGGCTGCCTCTGTGGAGCAGATTGCAAGACGTTTTCAGGCACGTTCATCCAAACATCTGTGAAGTCAGGATAAACGTGAGGGGGAGAAAAATACAACACTCAACCTTGCATCTGCTGAACAAGGCTCATCATCAGCTAACCCCCACCACTACACCTGTTCCTCTCCAAGTCATCACACCAGTTATAATACCTGATGATGAGGATAATACTCAGGGGGAGCAACAAACTCAAGATGGAGCTGACTCATCAAAGTCTCTGGTTTTGGTTAACACCAGCAAGCCTGAGGATGATGATGAGCCAGCTGCCAAGAAATTAAAATTCACTGTTAGCTCTCTCCCTAAAGCTATTCAAACTCAGGCTCAGACAACGTTTATCAAAAGAGCTGATGTTTTGAAAAACATAAGTGTGGAGTCCTCTGTCTCGAAGAAAAGAAAGGAGATAGTTTTGGTTGATACTGATACCAAACTTAAGAAGATAGCTGCGATGCTAGAGACAGGAGGATCCACCACAGACCTTTCCCAATTCTCAACCTTTACACCTTCCGATGAGATTCCTTTGACCCCTGAAGAAATAGAGCAAAAGGCCGAAGAATTCAAAAGATTAAATGAACTCAAGACAGCCAAAGAATTGAATGAAGCTACTCTGAGGAAGATGACACCACCTGAAAGGGAAAAACAAAAACAAAGGTTGAGGGAAATGGAAACAAAACGCGCTGAGGCTTTAAGGAAAGTCAAAGCTGACTATGATGCCTGCGTGAACAACAGATATGCTGCTGGCAAGATAACCAAGTTCAAATACACCATTCATAAATCCACAAACAACCCACATATGATCTTATGGAGGGAAAACCAACAGAGAAATATGGATGTGTTTGACAACTTCAAGTTAAAGACACTTGGGTTATCAGAATGGTTCGAACTCGAAGCCTTAGCTGCCAAAAAGTCTAGACACGCAAATTTCCTTTTGCTTAAAACTCTTAAGGCCAAGTTTAACTGGATCAAGGAAACAACAGCCAAACTCAAGATTGATCCCCCACCACAGCTTTTTGAACAAGAAACCCCAAAGACAGGCAACAAAAGGAGAAGGATTTCACAAATTGTTAATGAAACTTTTGTTACTGAAGATGTTCAAGTGGATGGTATGCACAGGGATTTGATCCTCCCAAATGGTATTGTTGGCCCTGTTGATGGTCAGACATACACAGAGCCTGAAAGAGGAATGGCATTCATGAACAAGGCTTGCCAGTATGCTTTTCAAAGGGAAGATGAGCTGTGCTTAGCTTCAACTATTCTGCTACTCTGTCACAAGAAGTGTCTCAAGATCAACACAGAGTATTCCAAGAAGTTTGCAAAGACTTTTCAGGATGAAATTGATAACAGAGTAGACTTGGCTGAAGCTGAAGAAAGAATTAAAAATGATGACTATTGAAGATGTTCACAGCCCTTTTTACCTTCATCTTTTATTTTGCTTATGTAATGCACTTGTAATTTTCTTTAAGTTTTAATAAAATCATGAGGTATGTTTGTTTAGATCTGTTATGTGTAAGAAGAAGCTGTTAAACTCACTTACCTTAACTTAGTTAGATCTAGCATTATTTATGTTTAAATAGGGGGAGATTGTTGGGAATCTAAACTTGTTAGATTCCCTGATCATTGATTTAAACATAATTAGGCTGTTAGATAGTCCCTTGCTTGTGCCTAGGAGGCAGGCAAGTTTCGCAAGACTCACAGAGATCCAAGTCTCTGTGAGCAACCTCAGAGGAGTCCATGTCAGAGACATTGTCAGGGAAGTCGAAGATTACCTGAAGACATACTCATTGGCTGTGATGGATAACAGCCAAGATGTATCAGGGACTCTGAGGGGTTGAGAGTTAACAGGGGTGGCAATACCCTGATAACTCTCAGCACACTTTGGACATGCCATTTGTGTGTTCGAGACTATGAAGAATAAGGAAACTGTTTTTGACAACTGTTCCTTAAAGCATAATGGAAGACTACCAAGAATAGAAGGACATCATGTGACTGATGTGGGAACTTGTAAAAGCTTGTGTAGTCGCCATCAAGTACTGTTTAAGTCAAACTCGTAACACTATAAATAGGATGTGTATCCATGCATTAATGTTTAACACTTTGAGATATTAAGAACATTATTGCATATAACTTAGTGAATCAAACAGCTACGACTGTATTCATAAGTTAGGGTTTATTGTTGTTCAAAGTGTGCACAACACATTGTCATCAAACTGTGTTATCCATAACACTTGTAATTCTTTATTATACAATAATAAGATTACGTTTGAAAAGTAATACCTTGTGTTGATTAAGTTAAGATTAGGGTTTCTTGCATTGATTAGGGACTTACAATTTTTATTGTCATTATTATTATTTTAGATATCTCGCTTTATAATTATAGTTTAATTTTCATCCTTATCGCTTTTTATATATTTTAAATTTTAGTCGTTAAAATTGGTAGTTATAGATATAAAAATCAAAACTCTTTTATTCAAGCATCAAACTTTAGACATTAACGCAGATTTCCATTCACACTTCGCCGAGACTACGATAACTTTTGGGTGTACGAAAACGACTCTATCAGGGATTTAATAAGTGTGTAAACACTTATCCTTTTTCCACTAAAATCAAGGAAAAACAAGACCTAATCATGTGTTTAGTATCGTAAATGTCGGAATTACGCGTGATTTTGTGTTTTTGTAAGAAATAGGTACACAAGATCAAAAGGAAAGAAAACACGGGATTTCACGGTCAAATATTGAAGAAAAGTCCAAGAAAGAGACGAAGACAAAGTCAAAGAACCAAAAGTGTGCCTAAGATCACGAAAACTGGAAAAAATCGACACGATTTTGAAGATATGACCAACGAAGCCGAAATCGAGCTCGTTTTTAGTGGAATTAATCTTTTATGGAGTTTAATGGGCTTGTGGGTCCCACATTTGGGTAAATGGGCTCAAAAGCCCACTTGGAAAATTGTATTATGTGCTTAAATGGATGAACCCCAAAATAAGCCCAAAAGTAACAAAATGAAGGACGGATAAAGTTTATTTGGGTTTCTAGCCCATGTTTGACGGATCAAGGCCCAAGGAAAAAGAGAAACGAAAGTTTTTATAAATAAACTTCCCAGTCAACATTTACCCACCACACTTAACTCACACGTCTTAAATAAACGTTTTATTTACCCTCACCTTACTTTTCGATACAACCTATAAACTCAACCCTATTTTCTCTCTCTCTCTCAATGAAAAACGCAGACACCCATTTTTTTTACCCAAAATCTCCAAACCCTAATTTACCATATCACAAAAATTACCCAAAATAATTTGGGGCTTTTGTTAAATCATGTAATTCACACACTTGGGAATTAAATCCCAAGTTTTTCGGATGAGCAAGAAGATGGTCCTCATCTCAGACGTGGCACTTTTTTGCATTTGATTGGCTAAAACACCTTCCACCAATCATCTATCAAATAAAAATAGGCCACTTCATCAGTAAACTAGCACAACAAACACATATTACTACCAAGGTGGCAATCCGAGTGAAAGAGAGAGTTACAGCCGTTTGATCAAGAATAAAGAAAGAGAGAAGAAAAGAGCGACCAGGATTGATTCCCTTAATCACCAAGTTTTACAAGAAGGTTTATAGGGTTTTCCTATAAAAACCCCTCATTTGTGTAATTTTAGTTCGGGCCTTTTTATTTTTATTGTAATTTCTGCAAAAATTAGATTATAGGTTTATTGTAATTTTTCTTTCAAGTATTGTATTTAATTTTTAATTATTAATGAAAAATTTACTTCCAGTTTAAATCGTGTTCTATTTTTCTATTTAAGTTAATTGCAATTTTAATTTATGTTCTGATTTTGGATTAATTAAAATTAAGATAAAAGTGGTAAATAATCTTCCCTACTGGAAGATTGTAAAATATTCTGTTCGAGCAGATTTTTTTGGTTCGAAGTTGATTTCGTTGGTTCGAGTGGAGTTGATGTTTGATGGTTTTGATGGTGTTGTTTGATTCGGACTAAAGGAGGCTCAGCGCCCATCCTTCGTCGCAACGGTTACGTCACAAGGTTCATTTTCTTTTTATTTTTATGTTATGTTTTTGATTAATTTTTATTCTAGTCTATTTAATCTGCTTGTTAGTTTAGCTTATTTGATATTAAGTTTGTTTGGATATGCTTTATTTTGTTTGTAGAATTTATTTGATAGTCTTATTTGGATCTGCTTTATTTTCGGTTAATATAATCTGCTTGTTTAGTTACTTATTTTTTTTTTATCTGGTTAGTTTAATTCGTATGTTTAAGTTTGTTTAAGCCTGCTAAGTTCTGCTTATTTGAGTTTTGATGCTTATCTGATTTTGGTTTGTTTAAGTTTTAGTTATATCTGTTTGGTTTAAGTAGTGTTTGAATCTGCTTATTGTCTTAAGTTTCATTTAAAGATTTTGGTTTTGAGTTGCTTATATCTGCTAGTGTTTGGATCTGCTCTTTTGCTTATTGGATTTAGCTTATCTGTTTTTTTTTGCTTATTAGATTTCAGTTTGCTTATTGTCAGTTCTATCTGCTTATTTAGTTTTTTAGTTTAAATATAGATTAGCTTATTTTCAGTTTTTAGCTTATATGCTTATTTGGTTTTGAGTTTGGCTGATCAGTTAATACAACAGGCCCAATTGGTCTTTTGGTTTAAGCTGTTTGTTTCATAATTCCAAAAAGTTAAAAAAAAATATTAAATAGCAAAAATTTGTCAATGATGGGTCTCGAACCCCAGACCTCGCGTTTAACTGGCCAACACCTTTTCCATCTTAGCTAGTACCTTATTTGTGTTTAAATACAGATTTGGTAATTAATATAGTTTGTTTAATTCTTAGCTGTCAATTTTAATTATTAGTTTAAATACAAATATTAGTATTAGTTACTGTTTAATTAAAAGTTTATATTACGTTTTTTTACAAGTTTTGTTTAATTCCAAAATAGTTTTTTTTTAGTTTAAAATTTAGTTTATCAAAATTAAAATAGATTTGTTTTAATTAATTAAATTAGTTTTAAAGATTTTTATAGTTTAAAAGTATTTATTTTTAAATTAGATTAAATTAATTTTAGTTTTATTTTTAAATAGTTTTCACATTTGTTTAATTAATATTTAAATTAGTCTAAATTACTTTTAAAATTTTAAATAGAAAGGTTTTAGTTAATTAAATTAGATTTAATTTTAAATGAGTTCAAATAGTTTTAATTAAATAGTTTTTAGTTTAATATACCAAAAGAGTTTTTATACACCAAGAACAATTAATCCACGTTAAATTGTAAATCAATTCGAGTGAGTCGAGGAAACGAACATTAATTGATACAAAAATCCTTACATTAAACCCAAACAGACATACTCATTATATCCGAATATTAATGGGGTCCCTTAACCATTGTTGCCAATCTATCGCTTTATGTTTATTTAATCTTCGATTAATCCACTCATAGCTCTTCACTTGAATGTCTTGAACGATTTTATTAGAGCTAGATATTTTTTTACCAAACACACGAGCATTCCTCTCTTTCCAAATGAAGTAACCGGTTGTCCAAATAACCGCTTGCCATCTCTTGATATCTTGGTAGGGACGGTAACGTTTCCGAAGGATGCAAAAAAATCACCAATCGAGAACGCGTTAACGACCCCCACTCTTCACCAACAAAATACTTTATCCCACACGCTCATAGCTAAATCACACGTAACCAAGCTATGCGCACACGATTCTGTCACGTTGTTACAGCAAGGACAAAGAACGGAGTCTAAGTCGATGCCTCTTCTATCAAGTTCCAAACGAACCGGTAGTCTTCCTTTTAGAGCTCTCCACACGAAGATATTCACTTTTTAGGGACAAGTTTGGTCCACAACTTTTCTTGACCGGCATTGTCCACCTGTACATATTTTTCTTCAATCAATCTTGATAACTCTTTTACTGTGAAAATTCTGTCTTCAAATGTCCTCCACCTCTATTTATCCCTACAGTTATTTGAAACAATCACATTTTCCAAAACTCTTGTAAGTTCCATATCATTACCCACCCGTCCCCTAATTTCCCGTCTCCAATCCCAAACCCCAAACCACACCCCATTAACCCACATCCCATTTTCCTTTTTGCTACTACCCTTATTTTTGTCTAAATGTTAAAGTCTAGAAAATCTCTCACAAAGTCTACGAATATCGACCCAATTATCACCCCAAAAACTAATATCACTACCATCCCCCACCACCCCTACACAAGAAGAGTAAAAATCTACACCCAACCCCTCAATCTCCCCCCCCCCCCCCCCCCAAAAAGAAATTTTTTCTAATACTCTCCAAAAAATTTATCACACGAAACATCGAAAAATAATACAATGGCAAGCTACCGAGAACCGATTTAACCAAAGTGAGACGAACCCCGAACGACATTGTTTTAGCTCTTCAATCCGCCAATCGGCTCTTGAACTTATCCACCACGACCTTCCAAGCACTTGTACGTCTCATATCCTCACCAATAGGTAAACCCAAATATGTGAATGGGAAATCACCAATGCCACATCCCATCCATCTCGCCATATCGATCAAGTCACTCTCTTTAACTCCTATACCATATAACTTACTTTTATTATAGTTTACTCGTAACACGGACAACTATTCGAAGCAATTGAGAATACACATAAGTGACTTTGCATTCTCCCTGTTTCATTCTCCAAAAAATATGGTGTCATCTGCGTATTGAAGATAAGACACCACTACCTTATTAACGCCTACTTTCACCCCACTAAATATACCCTTGTCCACCGCTTCACTAACAATTGCATTAGGACCCTCCGCTGCCAAAAAGAAAAGAAAAGGTGAAAGATGATCACCTTGCCTAACCCCCCTTTCTGACTCGAATTCCTCCGATGGAGAACCATTTACAAGAACAGACATAGTCGCTGACTTAAGGCTTGTCTCGACCCATTTACACAATTTCACACCAAAACCCATTCTTGTCATAATATTAGCCAAGTATTTCCAATTGATACTATCATACGCTTTTTCAAAGTCGACTTTAAAATACGACCTTTTTCTCTCCTTTTTTTCAAAAATAGCATTGTCTCGTTTGCAATTAAAACCCCATCAAAAATGTACCTCCCTTTTATAAACACATTTTGCACGTCACCCACCACATTATCTACTTTTTATATATAATTTTTATATAATTTAGTTTTTGTTTTAAAACGATAAAACGAAAAGTGCAGAAAACAAATAAGTTTGACGGATCAAAAGTATTAATTAGACGAAAAATACGAAATAAAAACTGATAAAAAACTGTTTTGTACTGTAAACCGGTGGACAAAAAGGTGGAGAAAGTAATTTTTGTACTTTTGACCCAAAGGGGACATAATAACACAACCCAAATCATAACATTATGTAAGACCGTAAAAGTGTATAAATAAAACAGACTAATATTAACCTCGTAACAAGAGGATTAAGGAAAAGGACCGAAATTGTCACAAACATGTGAAGGTTAAAGGAAAAGTTCTGAAATTGTCAAAAGAATATACCTCGGTTTTCGCATACAACTAAGTGAAAGGCTCGTCATTCTCAAATAACCCAGCCGAGAAATTTCATCTAAAATAAAATACATTTATATAAAAAGTCTAAAAAATAATTCGTAAGATATGTAAGTAAGGACATTCGATTGAAACGAATTAGTTCTCGTAGCAGAAGGACGTTCGATACCACTATGTCAATCATTGTGAGGCAAACCGTTTGGATGTCATAAAATTGTTTATGTGTCAAGTTACACGATTTAATTGGTAGTAGCAAGACTTAACTTTAAGATTTTGTGTTAACGCTTCATGTTAAAATGTGCGAGCTCTGATTTAACAAACTTTGTTTTTTCGGTGTTGTCTCACATCGTTCAACTTAGACTTAATATTTCGTATAGATCCATCCAATAATCAATGTTAGTAATATAGTATATTGAAATGCGTGAACTTATGTAGTTATATCTGTTATCTAATAAAAGTGTTTTGTTAAAGAGAAATTAAATAGCTTTCGAGTGTTGGAATTGTAACTCTTGTGTTACTATGTCAAGGATTGTGAGGCTAATCCTTTACGTTTTCTAGTAATTATTTGTGTTTGTGTTGTACAATTTAACAACTTCCACATTATAATTCATATAGTATGATCGAAGATTATGTGTTATTGCTTCATATTCGAACGCGTCGTTTAATTTTACGAAGTGTGTCTTTTAACGTTGAGCCACATGCCACATTGGACATAAGTTATGAATAAAGAGGAGAGTGGATTTATAAGGCTCATTACATTTAATCTGTTAATATAAGCCTCTTGTGTTTTGTTATTGTCCCACGTTGCTAAGAGATAAAAATAAAAGTGCGTTTATAATGCTCATTTAATTAACATGTTTCAACATGGATGAGAATGTGTCGTAAGGAAAAAATAAGTATTACTTACGATACTTTCTAGTCTTAGTTTTTTAACTTGGTGTTAAAACTAGGGGTGTAATCAAGTCAAGCCGAGTTCAAGTTTAATAGGGCTTGAACTTGGTTTGATAAAAAACTCGTAAGCTTGAGCTTAGCTTGATAGTTTAATAATTCAGATTTGAGCTTAGCTTGATAAAGCTTGATAAAAGTTTTAGCTTAACTTAAAAAGCTTGAACGTATATACATTTATTTTTTTATAAACTCATCAATAAACATATATATATAATTAAACAAACAAAAATCACCACTCAAACAAATTCGATTTATTTAACTTTAATAAACCAATAATAACATCATCTTACAATCTTGGTTTCAAAATGTGTTTTACGCTCTAATACGATTACGGTTCAAAAGGTCATTGCATGATGTGAATGCGAGCCCAATTTAGACAAGTCGCGTTTAGCATCAAAAAAGTAAAAAAAAAATTATACACATGTTGTATTCCACCAAGTACCGATATATGAATTATTTAAAATTAGCATGGTATCCGCACAATACAGCAACGGATAATAAGTGACAATGTTTTAGCAATCGATTTAATGTTAAAATGTGAAAATGTTGAATTAAAATAAATAAAATCACTAAAAATAAAAAATAAAATTTGTAAATATATCAAAATAGATATTGAATTAAAGAAAACAAAATTTTAAAGTTAAATGAGTTAAAAGATATTCCAGTTTAAAGATAAAAAATGTTTTTTATTAAGTTGTTAAGAAGTTGTTACAAAAGTTTGTTAAAAAAAATGGATGGTAAAGATTTGAAGTTAGGTTTGGATTAAAAATGATCTAATGGTTAAATTATTAATATGTTTATTTTAATTTTTGGTTTGGAGTTAGATTTGGTAAATTTTTTTTAATTTTTTTCCTTAAGGTTTCATGTAATGTTTCATGACTTGTTGCAAGTTGCTACTAAATATTGTTGTTCACTACTTATTAAACTATAGAGACTATCACAAATTCACAAGGAGAGCAAATAAATACATTCTTCCTAATCATAAAAATGAACACTTGAAAATGAGATAAATTATCATAAAAAATTGCACATATATTACAAGTCTCGAAACCGCCTGTTAAGGGGGTATTCAAAACAACTGAAATATATATAGTCCAAGCCTATACGTGCAAAGCATTATTTTGAACTCAACCACGAGTTTCATAGCCCGGTCGAGTCGACTCGTTCACGATAACCTTATCAATGTCAATATCTGGGATATCATTTTCGTCAAGAAATATATAGGTGTCCAACTCGTTAAGGTTATGATTTGTCGACTTGATATTGGAACCAACAAAGGTTGTTTTCTCTGAAGGTTTATAAAACTCATAACAATTACGCAAAACCCTAAATAAGATCAAAGCACACATAGCGGAAGCGATTTAATAAGATCATAATTAATAACACAATTATAATTAATCGAATTAGGGTTACATACCTTTATCCTAGCAAAGATCCACAAGATCACCAATCGAATCAACAATTAGGGTTTATGAAGAACAATACCAAGATATAGTTTAAAGTAAAATTATATTACGCTCTTGTACACACGTAATGCAACGGCTAATCGTGAGTCTAGCACTTGCAAACCGGAGCTTCAACACTTGTGGCATATCTACCCAACAACCCTAGAGAGTGGCTAGGACTAGTTAATTAGCTAAATCGAAAACCAAAAAAAAAACCCTAGAAGGGGTGTTTGTTGCGATCGGCTATAGAGAAGAAAAGAGAAGGGATAGAAAATTATGAGGGATATGGGGTGTTTATATAGGCTTAGCAAATCTTATTCTCCAAGTAATAAACAAATTAGGAAAGAAAAAACTTTCCCTTTGCCCCCCTTGGTAGCCGACTGTCGACACCCCTCTTGGGGTGTCTTCCGCTGTTTCTTCTTCTCTTCTATTTAATTCCATAACGATCGTTTATAATAACTCTTAATTATTTAACGACCGCTTAAATTAAGCTCGGTTAAATCTAATAAATATATTAAATACATCTATTAAATAAAATTAACCCTTTACGTATTGTGTGCAATCCCGTAATCCCAAGTTCGATCCTATCACACGACTATTTAATTTTATGTCCATAAACTTTCATCTCCCACTTGGACAAAATTCGAATATCGTGATTACATTTACTAGCGTCTAGTTACACTAGCAATGTCACTAGTACAACTCGAGTAAGATCTCCAGGACAAAACCTTTTAATGATTCATCATTATTATTATCCTTTCATTTCAAATACAACGTTAATAGGATATGGATCTCAGTCTTTCCTTACATTAACCATTCTGTTTCTCGTTTACGGATATAGCAAGATTACCAAAACAAATTTGGGTGTGGCCACACAAACATCTTACTACTCTCCCGAGGGGCCCAACTGTATTATACTTCAAAATAATTTGAAGGAAACAAATCCCATTTTGACTACAAGCAAAACTGATTAACTTTGCAACACTTCTGAAAATAACCCTTATAGCTACCAGTTACGTTTAGCGTTAGGTTACCTTACAGAAATGCATTACATTCAATGCAGTTTCCTGGTATCTCATGCCTAAGGATAACTATTTATGATTTACTTAATGACAAAGATCCATAAAGTAAAATCATATAGTTAGGATAAGTCCAATATTTGATGTATGATATTGTAAATCTTGCTTATGTTTAGAGAGAGAAAGAGATAGAAAGATGGTGAATTTCACAAACACTTCTAGAGAGAGAAAGTGAGAGAACTATGTGTTTTTATGAATAAAACCACACCCTCTCCATCTAAGGAGAGGGTTTATATACCCAAGCCTTGTAATGGGCTTGGGCTTACATATTGGGCCGTTCATACATTCCATGGACTAGGCATTTCCATGTTTACTTAATATAAAATAACTAAACTACGAACTACTACTTAATATATTGTCGGAGTGACCGAATCTCCCTAAATACGTAAAACGTATTTCCAACAATCTCCCCCTAAGGGAGGTCACTCCAAACAAGGGCGTTACCCAAGTTACAATAGTAAAATAAACCTAGCATACTATGCTTGTCTTGAGCTCGTAGTCTTCGTCTTTCTTTCTTTTTCTTTCTAGGTGAACATGTTGATGTGATCGTTGATATCAATCCTGTGCATTAGTCTCTTGCCTTGATCTTGTGCATCCATCACTTGTGATATCCGCCTCCTCGTGACTCCATGTCCCACTTACTTATACCTTCTTAATTCTTGAAAGCTTCCGAGTTCGATACAGCGAAAGACTTGTCTTTTAGGCTTTCTAGAATTAGATGAAGTATTAAGTGCATAAAGTATAAGCATGCGGGGACGACTTCTTCTCGGATTGCGCAACGCCACCGTCTTCAAATTCCGCAACATAAGTAGACACGAACGAAATGGCTTTGAACATTTCATTCTAATTCGGTAGCATTTTACCTCCAGTTGGTGAAGACCGTTGGACGATATAAAATATCGTACTTGTGGCAGGTAGATTTAATCAAAAATCTCCTTGACAAGATTTCGCGGGTAAACCCGTACTCTTTACTCGACCGTCCAAAGCTGACTGCGAACGTAAAGAGTGAATCATTTGGATAAAATATCCGCACGATTGAAGCCGTCAATTCCGATTCCTGGAACAAGTTTGATTCATTAAAGAATCGCACCATCGTTGCTTTCCAGTTGTCACGAGCTAAATTCATATTGAATCTTGCAAGTTACCTACCAAGTGTTGTTTAAGGTTAACACTAGAAGGATTTCCACTCATCACTGTGAACACTAAGGTATCACTCTGAGTGTTCTGGCAAGATCACTGAGATATTGCGTAGAGGCCTGGAACATGTTTAAATTCAATTAAGAATTAAACAACTGTTGCTTTCGAGTTATCACAAATTTGATTCATAAAGAATCGCATAAGTCACCTACCATGAGCTTTTGAATGTTCGCTCAAGAAGGATTTCCATCTTCATTGTAAATACTTTCGTATTACTCGGATGTTCAGGCAAGATCATGAAGATTTTGTGTAGGACTCTTAAGATCTTTCTTACTCTTCACAGTATGTGAAGAAGCAAGGAAATATGGAAATGTGTCCTAATGAGATATTTGATGATCTCAAACGGCTCTAGATTCGATCGTGCATTTTGGATTTATAGTGATCGGAGGCTGGAGAGGAGTGCCACCATTTCAATACCAATTTACTCGGAGTGAATAAATCGATAGATAATGCGTTGTCTCCGTGTGAATAAAACAAATACCTTTTATGAGACATCTGAGTTAGCTGGGATGGGTTGTGTAATGCATCACTGGGTCCATGATGTCTATCTTCAATATCGAGCATCATTAAAATGATCTCAATAGCATATGTGTTGACTCAGTTTCTGCCTAAGGTTGTAAGGAGGGCTTCTTTCTTTAGACCCTTTATCTTTACAATTCTTTTTCATTCTTCAACCCCTTCAATGCTTACCAATACGTCATAACTAGCACCTTGTTGTGATTGTTCCAGTGCTAACTTAAGTACTTGGTCGACATTCAGCGACGTTCATAATCTTTCACCATCTTTCCTAAGGACTATTATTTCTAGCTATGGAATGTCATTGGGAAGATTCCTCCGGTTTTAGAAGAATCATTAGACTTAATCCATCCTACCATCCTTATGTCACCACAATCTTCATCGTCGTGAAATAAATGGGTTGTGGGTAAGTATAAATCACCATGAAGTCCATTTTGGTATAGCAAATCCATTTTGCTCCCCCTTAACATATGCCACGATATTCGAAAACATTTCGCACTTGTCGAGATGAGATATCACGTTAAGTCAAACCATTTGTGATAATTTCCCATATTAAATCACATTTTCTCCCCTATATTAAAAATATTAACCCAGTCGATGTTTTTAATATCAATTGATTTAATGAAGTTTTAACAAAGGTTTTGGGAAGAAACATGCAAGTCCGCTTAATCTTCATGAGACCAATTTTTGAGATATGATACTGTTTTGTAATATGATCAGATATTCACCATATAAGAATGAATTGACAAGGTTGGACCTGATTGATGAGAACATGATATGATAAGATCAAATGGTTCTTGTCGGCAAAGGTTGGTCGCCTCGTCATTGCTGAAGTCATCTCTTGTCACCACATGTACGATTGGTGTTGTTGTCTTGACACCAGTTTGTGAACTTGGCACTTTCCGCATCGAAGATTCTGAACGCTTGACAATTTCTCCCCCTCAATTATTGACCCATGTTCTATTGAAAGAGTTGTAGTCGTCGTTTGAGTAGTTGCATCGTCGAGTATGTAGATACCAATTGTAGAGTGCTATGGTAGTAGAGATGATAACTTCATAAAAACAAGATTTCTCTTGTTGTAACAAATAAATGCATTGATGCGTACATTTATCCGTGTTAGATTGTGTTATAACGTAAACACAATCCCTTACATGGTTATAAAGTAAACCATGCCCGAGAAAATTAATTCCTGTTGTGAGCCAAAGCTTTCATAAGAAATACTTGACTTTAATATGAAAAACGGGTTGCAGTCTGAAATAACTACAAGCCATATAGGCATGTTTTACGAAATATTTACAACTTTTGCACGAACTCTATTTATGGCGCCGTGTCAATATTAATCAACATTTCCTAGGCCGTAAATATCATCGTACCAAAAGACATGCCTTTGAAAAATAAAGTAAAAATATTTTTGGATTTTTCTGAATTTTTCAATTTTTATGGTTTTTATATCGTTTTATATTTTTGTATTTTGCATTTATGGATAAAAATATAAACAATATATACGGATGATCACCAAGGATACGGAGAATAGTTTACCACCACTATTCCTTCGCTTCATCTGTCAGTTCCTTAAGAGTCTCAGGCGAGAAGGATCTCAATCCTAGCTTGTCGGCCAAAAATTCAATTCGAGCGCGATCTAAAGCCTTCGTGAAAATATCCGCCAATTGATACTCAGATCGGACAAAGTAAAGCTCTATCACTCCATTTTCCACTTGCTCCTCGATATAGTGGTAGCGAATGTCAATATGCTTCGACGGGGAGAATTGAACATTATTGCAGCATAAGGCAATTGCACTTTTGTTGTCGCAGTACATCAGAATCTTGTTGAAACCTAGCCCATAGTCGGTTAATTGCGATCTCATCCAAAGAATTTGAGCACAGCAACCAGACATAGCTATGTATTCAGCTTCCGTACTTGAAATTGTAGCGTTTTTCAGCCTTTTCGATGCCCAACTGATTAGTCGATCTCCTAGTAGTTGTAAAGTTCCACTCGTGTTACGCCTTGTATCTTGACAGCCTGCGTGATCCGCATTTGCATATGCCATAAGTGCAATCGAAGAGTCCTTCGAATACCAAAGTCCCCGATTAATGGTTCCTTTAAGGTATCGAAAGATCCGTTTAACAGTAGCTAAGTGTAACTCGGTAGGCCTAGTTTGATACCTAGCACACATTGTTGTCCCATCATTTCGTGATGATTAAACAAGAAAGGTAGATAAAAGATGGAAGATTTCTAGAGAGAGAAAATAGTGAGAGAAAGTAGAGAGAATGGTTGGAACTTTTGGATGATTAGATTAAAGAGATGAAAAATGAAAATGACCAACACCCTTC
This sequence comes from Glebionis coronaria, assembly GCA_025667525.1. Lineage (NCBI taxonomy): Eukaryota > Viridiplantae > Streptophyta > Magnoliopsida > Asterales > Asteraceae > Glebionis > Glebionis coronaria. Next base: position 592,137,144 of record CM046874.1, read on the forward strand.
CTAACATGCTAGGAAGGGTATATATAGTCCACCCACATGCGGGCTTGCTTATGGACTATATTTTAATGGGCCGGGCTTTCCTTTTGGGCTTTAGTTACTTATGAATGAACTTTAGCCTAAAGTTAACTCCGTATAACACGACTAATCTACTACCTATTACAACGTTCTAATATACGATACATAATTAACATATAACCGAGCATTCTTGTTTGACTCAATATTTTGAGGCTAACAATCTCCCCTAATGAGAGGTCATTACCCTTTGTCATTTGGAGATTTGTAGAGATTACTAATCTCGCCATAAATGAGTCACGAACGTGTAATAGTAGTCTTGTTTCTTCATGCTGTGATCTTTGAGCCTTTGTCGTTGTCTTTCGACTTTGTCTTTTTGATCTTGAGATCTTCAAATCATCCTTGACTTGTCTTTGCCATCTTGCGATCTTGTGTCTTCATCCACATACTCACACTATTGATTGTTGAATATATCTTCAGGCATGAGTATGTGGTTTTGAATCTTTGACTTTGCTGAGTACACCGTGACGCCACCTTCTTGAGACAAAATATAGACACGGAATGAATGGATTTAACATTCGTCCTGAATCGGTAGCGTTTTACCTCCGGTCGGTGAAGACCGTTATACGATATTAAATAACGTACCTATTATTAGGTGGATTCAATTAAGAATCTCCTTGACAGATTTTCGCGGCTGTACTAGCCGTTCTCTTTACTCGAACGTCTCAAAGCAAGACTGCGAACATAAAGAGTGAATCAATTGGATAAATATCCGCTTGTTTAAAGTCGTCAATTTAAATTCCTGGAACAAGTGTGATTCATAAAGAATTTTACCATTGTTGCTTTCCAGTTGACACAAGCTTGATTCATAAGAATCTCACAAGTCACCTACCGTAGCGCTGTTTGAGGTTGACGCCAGAAGGATTTCCATTCGTCACTGTGAATATTAATGAATATAACTCTGAATGTTCTGGCAAGACCATAAGGATATTGCGTAGACACCTGAAACGAGTTTGAATCAATTCAGAATCAAACCACTGTTGCTTTTCAGTTTTACACATGTTCAATTCATAAAGAATCTTACATATGACCTACCAGAGTGTTGTTTGATGTTAACACTGGAAGGATTTCCACTCATCATTGTGAATACTAAGTAGTATCACTCTGAGTGTTCTAGCAATATCACAAGGATATAGCGTAGGACTCTCTTTATCGTCATTCCGTGTGTCCTAATGAGATTTGATTGATCTCTAGGCTCTAGACTTTATTTGTGCACTTTTAGTGGTCAGAGGCTGGAGCAGATGCCACCTATTCAATATCAACAATCTCGGAGTGAGAAAGTCAATAGAAGTCATGTTGTTCTCCGTGACAATAAAACAAACTTCTTTTGAGAAAAGCTTGAGTAGCTAGGAAAGGGTTGTGCTTCACATCACTGGGTCTTCATGATGTGTGGACCCGGTTTCTGCCTAAGTTGTATGAAGGGCTTCTTTCTTTACACCCTTTATCCTTACATTTCTTTTTCATTCTTCAACCCCTTCAATGCTTACCAAGACATCATTACTAGCACCTTGTTGTGATTGTTCTAGTGCTAGCATCAGTACTTAGTCGACATTCAGCTACGTTCACATTCTACTCCATCTTTCCTAAGGACTTCTAATAATCTATTGGATTGTCCCTGGGAAGATCCCTCCGGTTCTGGTTGGATCATAGGACTTAAACCTAACCACCCTTTTGACACCAATAACGTCGTGGATTAAAGATGTTGTGGGTATTTGATCGTAACCATAAAAACCACTTCAAATGTCTAATAAGGTGTTTGAAAAACATTTAACACCTTGATAGTTTTGTCGTTTCAGAAATGCTCCCCCTTCACATGTGCATCGATAATCGAAAGTGTTTTGCACATGTAGGTAAGAGTTAAAGTGCTTGAGTCTTGTATAAGATCACATTTTAATCACATTTTTCCCCTATCTCTAATATATAAAATCTTTTGATATTAGAGATACCAAATTTGATTAAAATACATTTTGAAAAATAGTCTTGAAAATCTTCGGGAGAAAGATGTGTCAATCTTTGCATGAAGTTGAAATGCTCCCCCTCAAAATTGATCCAATTGATTTGTCATTATGAGGATGTGATCCACATTTCGCTTTTTGAGGATGGGAGTTGTTGAACACATAATTTTTGAAAGATTTTGAATAATCATTGAGAAATTCTTGAAAAATGTGTTCAACGCTTTTTGAAAAATCCTATTTCTTTTTGGCGAAGAGGTTTTTCTAAAGCATAAACTTGAGTTCATAGACGTTGAATGTCTTGACGAATCCACTCAAGTGTAAGAAGATTTCTCTTCTTTTGCTGAGGGTAAGGGTACTAAAGCGTACACTCCCCCGTGAATATAGAACCGGGTTGCAATCTGAAAGTGATTACAAGTCATCGTGTTAAGCTAAAAACGTTGAATGTTTTGTGACATGCTCAACCCAAGATAGATTGCTCTACCCGTTGTTTGGAAATATTGTCCAAAATAGACAATTTCCTTTATTAAAAGAAGAAATGACATATTTTGAAAAATATTTACAACTTTCGTTCGAGCTTTATGTACACATCCGTGTCGTTATTGAGCGACATTTCTAGGCACGTCCATATTATCGATACTGAAAGACATGTCGAGAATAATATTTTTGGATTTTGAAAGATTTTTTAATTTTCTGTCTTGTTTTTATATGTTTTATATTTTTGTATTTTGTTTTTTCAAAGATATTTACATGTTGATGTTTGATAGATAAATCAAGCAGGCACCTTTGCCAGAATCTCCAAGTCTGCTGGAGTCAAACATCTCATACAAATTTGCCTAACGAGGTACTCAAACCTATCTTTCGACAGAGCTTTCGTAAACAAGTCGGCTAATTGGTAATCCGTTCCAACAAATTATAGTTCAACGATACCTCTTTCAACTTGTTCCTTTATGAAGTGGTATCTGACATCGATGTGCTTCGTGCGGGAATGCTGTACCGGATTGCAGGAGATGGTTATGGCCGACTTTGAGTCACAGTACATAGGTACTTTATCAAAGTGGGTCGTGCTTGATATCGTGCACAATAACACGTAGCATGTGAAATATCAGGTCTGCTTGCTGTCAAGTACATGAGGGAACCGATCATGGAACGATATCTCGTTTGATGTATGGCATTTCCCTCCAAGTCAGCATCTAGCGATGTGGTTGATAATGGTGTCCCAACGGGGTCACATGAAGTCATACCATGCTTTTTGATTATCTCTTAAAAATACTTAGCTTGGTTTATAAAGATACCACTTGGGGATTGCTGAACTTGAATTCCTAGAAAGAATTTTAGTTCGCCCATCATTGACATTTCAAATTCGTTGTGCATGACTTTTTCAAACCATTTTGAAAGTTTTGGGTTTGTAGACCCGAAAATAATGTCATCAACATAAATCTGCACAAGCAAAATGTCATCCCATTATTTATAACTGAACATAGTTAGATCAATGGAACCTTTTGAGAAACCTTTGGATACCAGAAATTTCGAGAGCTCATCGTACCATGCCCTTGGAGCTTGCTTGAGTCCATAAAGTGCTTTGCGGAGATGATACACCTTGTCAGGATAATGAGGATTAACGAATCCTTCCGGTTGCGTAACATAGACTTCTTCCTTCAAAGGACCGTTAAGAAATGTTGTCTTCACGTCCATTTGATAAACAGTGAATCCCTTATGTGCAGCATAAGCAAGGAAAATCCTGACCGCTTCCATATGAGCAACTGGTGCAAATGATTCGTCAAAATCAATTCCCTCTTTCAGGCCATACCCCTTAGCCATTAGCCTAGCTTTGTTCTTGATGATCGTGTTTTCTTCATCCATCTTGTTTTTCCAGATCCATCGAAGATTTAACGGAATCACATCGTATGGTATGTCAACAAGTTCCCAAACTTTAAGTCTTTCAAATTGTTGAAGTTCATCCGTCATCGATTCAATCCAAGCATGATCAACCATGGCTTCTTTGATATTTTTCGGTTCAGCAGTACTCACGGCGAGCGCGAACATACAAACATCGCCATCGGTGGCTAGTTGTCGTCTTGTACGTACAGGCTGTGAAGGGTTTCTAATTACTTGAACTAAAGGATGTTCTCGGGTCCAATGATGTGTTGAAGGATGTCGTTGATAGAACGTATGCATATTAGACGGATCAACATGGTGAGTAGAAGACTCTCCAGTTTTGTGTACCGGTGTACCGAATGGGTTGTGAAAATCGTCATCGTCAGATAATGCAGCGTCTGCTTGATTTGTGTTCTCTGGAGCAATGACAGTAGTTGTGGATGTTGTAGGATTGTTTGTTGAGTTTATATTCTGAGGAGGTAATTCTGCAGCAACCCGTGTTAAAGTAGATGAAATTGTATCCTTTTGTTGATGATGATCAGTATCATCATTCTTATCATGAGTGACAGCGGAAGACTTCGATACAACATGTTTCTCCCCCTTGAAATATTCATCAAACATTGGTCCATATAACATTTCCAACTCTTCAAGTGTCGTGTCCACTATCATATCTGCTCTAGGAACATGTTCAGGAACCAGCTTTGAACTTGACGGTTCATTGTTGTGGTCTTGAGTTCCGAGTTTCGTGCGGTTGTGCACAAAAGTATTTTGTCGTTGTGGATCGGGACTTAAACTGCTTTGTTCAAGTGCCATTTATTGCAATTCATCAAATCTGATATGAATAGTCTCGACTATCAATTTTGTTCTCTTGTTGTACACTCTGTATCCCTTAGACTGAGTTGCATATCCCACTAAAATGCACGCATCACCTTTCTCTTTCATCTTGTCCAGATTTTCACCATCTCGAATAATGTAACACGTACATCCAAAACATGAAGGTGTTTGAGTAAAGGTTTGCGATCATTAGTTATGTGGTACGGTGTCTTTTCGTGTCTTGGGATAATTAAGGAACGGTTTTGTGTGTAACATGCGGTTGATACGGCTTCGGCCCAAAAGAATAGTGGTAGTTTTGAAGCAGATAATAATGTTCGAGCAGCCTCAACTAAAGTGCGATTTCGTCTTTCAACAACTCCGTTTTGTTCAGGTGTTCGAGCAATAGATGTTTCATGTTCTATCCCTTCGGCTTCAAAAAATTTCTTCAGAGTTGAATTCAAGAATTATGTGCCTCTGTCAGTACGTACCACTTTTACTTGAGCTTCAAGACCACGTTGTATCAGCTTAAGAAAGTTAATGAGAATCTCAGGTGTTTCATCCTTGGACCTTAAGAAGAGGGTCCACGTGTACCTTGAGTAGTCATCGACAATTACCATAACGTATTTCTTCCCATTGATGCTTTGAACACGCATGGGGCCACACAGATCTATATGAAGAAGATCTAACCGTCCTTTAGAGCTTGGCGTAGTCTTTGTCTTAAAACTAATCCGTTTAGCTTTACAACGCTCACAAGAAGAACAAAGATGATCTTTGATGAATTTTAAGTTTGGAAGGCCTCGCACAATATCTTTCTTGGAAAGCAAGTTGATGGTATCTGTAAAACCCGCATTCTTTTACCATGAACAATACACTTATGATCGTACGTACATGATTAAAACTTTCCTTTTATAACATGAACACGTATCACGAATATTAATTACAAGAATTACGTACGTGTTATACACGATAAGTATTAAATACGTGTTAGTACACAATAATTATTAACAATAATAATTATAATCACGAACATAAAATCATGAACATGAAATCACGAACAGATAATTAGGTACTTAGGTAATTATTAATACGATGAATGTCGTTACGTACAAGTAATTACAATAACATGAATAATTAATAATTACGTAACATGTAAACACGAACATTTAACACGATTAATATTATTACGTATATTAAATTAACACGACAAGTAATTACGTATGTAATGGTTACGTTTTACACGTATAAGATAACCATGAGGAAAATTCACGACACTCAATACTCGATTACGCGCGTCATTTAGCAAGACGCGATTTAATTAAAAGTACAAGGGTTTATTGGGCTGTTTTAGACAAAGAAGAAAAGAAGGAAGTGGGCTCAAGGCCCACTTGGGCTCCAAACCGTGTGACAAAAGAAAAAAGACGGGGAGTAAGTTTTATTTGGACAACACACACACACACATTCCAAAACCCTAACATATTAAACAACCGTCTTTTTTTTCTTGGTTCCTCTTTGCTGCCGTCGATCTACACCAAAAGAAAACAAGGAACAAACGTTTTTTAATCCAGAAGATCAAGAATTGCATTCGTTTTTGTTATCCAAAACCCTAAACACGAAAAACAAGGTAAACCCCTAAACTTGTTTTATTTTATTATCTTGGCTTAATTGATCACGAATCCATGGTTTATGACCTAAAAACATGTTAATAGGAAGTAATTATAAAGGGGGGAGTTTGTTTTGGTGTCGCTGTGTTTGTTTGGCACACAAACCGAGAGTCAAAAGACTCTCGGTGGTGATTTCTGACCACCAGCCGCAACCCTATTAGGGTTTTGGCTTGGTTTGTGCTAACGGTGGCGTCCAACGAGCAAGCAGGGGAAACCACTGGTTGCGGCCAGTGGTGTGATTGTTCTAGCAGTGGGAACCGAGACCACCCAGGTCTCGGTGGGAAACTATAACAAGCGGGGGGAACACAGAACTACCAGGGGGAACTGGCAGTTAAAGGGTTGTTTGGTTTTGGGTTTATAATCAGTTAAGGGTACATTTGGTTGGCAGTTTAATAAACAAATTAAGGGGCTGTTTGGTTTGGCTTATATGTAAAAACAACACGATTTTCACGGGTTTTCACGGGTTCGGTTTACGACACATTTTCATAAAATAATACACGGTTTTGGGTGATTATTTTTACAAGTTTACTTAGCTTTATATGTATATTAATTACAAGGTAATTAAATTAATAAATCATGACTTATTATTACAAGATTAATTAAATTAATTTAACATGCTAGGTAATTAATTTAATTTAAACATGGACTTAGGTTTATTATTATTAATTAATAATACATGATTTTAACCTAAGTATTTTATTATTTAATTTAAACTATAGTAATTAATTAATTATTAAACATGACTTATAATTAATTAATTATCATGACTTAGGTTATATTAATATTAATATTAATACATGTTTTAACCTAAGTATATTATACACTTAATTTAATTAAATCATGTTTATATTTAATTAAATCTTATAACCTATAGTTTATGTAATGTACATGTTATAATTAATAAACTATACTATTAATCACATGACTTAGTATAACTAATCAGTAAAACTTAGCTTATATTATTAGCTTATAAATTCAGCTTATTTCTATTTTTGGAAACTTTCTATTTTTAGAAACTCATTTATTTTAAGAAGCTAATCTAATTATAGAAACTTTCTATTTTTAGAAACTTATCTATTTTAAGCAGTAAATCTATTTTTAGAAACTTTCTATTTTTGGAAACTTTCTATTTTTGGAAACTTTCTATTTTAAGAAACCTTATATTTTTAGAAAGTTACTTATTATTACACAACAAGTATAATAATACAAGAAATACAAGTAATACTTAATCAGAATATACAGAATACACGATAAACACAGTATAACATTAAAATCAGTAAAACAAGACATGAACATATAAAACAAGCTAAAACATGATATAAAACCAGTTACGTACTCAGTAATCAGAATACTTATACATGTATCCTATGTATTTATGTAGCATTAGTGATACCGAAGTAGGACTCTCTTCCATTCGTCTTCTTCGTTCACTAGACATAAGGTACGAATTCTCCGTCCTTTCAGTATGGACATTCTTCCTTATTAGGATTTCCCGTATGCAGCCAACTGTTTTCCCCATTATATGTTTTATATGTTTTGATTGCTTATGTTTAGAATACCTAAAACCATATACATGCATGACCAGTTTCACCTAGTTATGGAGGTACCATAACCATAACACTGGAGTCACCAGTGTTATGACTTCACCACGGCGAAGTGATAGCTCGTGGCGTCCCTTTCAGCTTTTGGCCATTTATTATATTATCAGGTGGGACGTATGGGTGCATCCTAGTTACATGTTTTCAACAGATTATTCAGTGTGAATGTGGTGTGTGCCTTACATCCTTCACAAGGAGCTGATCCCTCCTACCCAAACCAGTATATTAAATTAGAGGCAACCCCTCTAATTTGCATGACGAGGTCACCCCTCCAAGTATTCATGCACGTTGATAATTCATGACCTATATTGGCAAATGGTAAACATGTTAAACAGTTTTTACAAGATAAACATAAGGCTTTTCAAACTATAAAACCAATTTTATTAAGTTATACCAGGTTTTCCAAGACATATACATTTCCGCTGCGATATGTTTACATGCTTATATTATTCATTCCATGTTTGTATATCCGTTCACTGAGCGTTATGCTCAGCCGTTACTTTCCTTTCCATGTCCCAAAACGGCAGGTGCCCAAGGACAGACTCGAGCATTTGGAGGACATGCATAGGATGGAAGCTGCCATAGACTTCTTCTCCTTTTGCCTTCATATACTTATGCTTGTTTTGTCATTTCTCATTTCATTTACTTTATTTATGTTTTGGGCTTATGTTTGGGAACCGATGTTTGATTCCGGTTTTCCCTATGGTCATGTATGTTGTAGTACATATTACCTTGCATGCTTTGATGACACGCCATAATTACGCGTAACGGTCCACTTATCAAAGTGGGGTGTTACAGTATCAAAGTTAACATGAGATAATCATTGTTGCCATTACCAAGCTTGAGTCGTTGAAGCTTTAGCCATGAAACATATTGGAGTTGAAGAAGTGGAGTCTTGTAGTGAAATGGTGTAGAGATCAGTCCCCCGTGAACCGGTAAGTAAGTCATTCCCATCATAATCACGAACAAAACATGTCTTCTTTCTAAAAGCAACCTCCAAATCCGCATCACATAATTGACCAGCCGAGAAAAGATTATGATTTAGCCCTTCGATGTAATAAACCCTTTCGATTGTGATATTCCCTTGAACCAAGTCTCCATATCCTAGGATCGGTGCAAATTGATCATTTCTGAATCGGACCGTACCCAGGAACTTCTCCATGAAGTTAATTAGAAGCTTGAGATTTCCCTTCATGTGCTTCGTGCATCCGGAGTCCAGTATGAAGAGAATTATTTCGATCACCTGCAGAAGAACTAGAACACGATGGAGCATTTGCTAAATTGGATTCCATGTTAGTTGTGATTTCCGATTCATTAGTTTCCCTAGTTTCATCACTTAGAGGCACACTAACGCACGTAGTCACATTTTATGTCCTAACCTTAGGCATCCATTTATATCCTAGAGGACATTAATTAGCAAACCACCATTTCCAAGACTTGCTTGCAGACTCATATAATTCCCTAGTTCTGCTTCTAGGATTCTTAGTGGTGGAGTCTGATGCAATACTTTTCTCATGGGGGGGGGGGGGGGGGGGGGGTTGCACCAGAATGGTTCACTTTTCGTTTGGGTGTTCTAATACTAATAGGCATCGCAGATTGCTTCTTAGTTCTAGTAGCTACGCATTTGACATTATTCGAAACACACATAACATGATTGGCATTAGCACACTTTCCACATTTCACACAAACAAACTTAACATTCAAAACATTCAAAGTCGAATTATTCAAATCGTCATTACAGCAATTACAGACGTTTTATTCTTAGAAACATTGAAAATCCTAGGGTGGCCTTCTACTGTCTTCATCTTCCATTGACTTTTGTGTTGCCAAACCTTTTTCATTCATGCGAGTGCTCTTAAGCTGGGGCCGGCTAACACTATCAGTGGGGACTACTCCTGTAGTAAAAGACACACGTCTATTAGTGTTTCTAGAAGTCTGAGGTGATTGACTTTCTTTGTTGTGTGTAGGTGTAGTGGCCAATCTATACATCCCTGGTTTAACCACATTTGTGATCTTAATGCTTTGTGATCGAATATGTGTGTTGTGGTAACCTATCCTTCCCATCCGTCTTGGGGGAAAACGAAGGTTTTGCAAATGTAGAATTAGAGAAACAGATGGTTTTCCCAAGACAGGGGGTCTAGTCACTTTTTGCGCATTGGGTTGTCTTACAACAGGTTTCTTAACACTAGGTTCCACAATTTTCCCACCCATCTTAGCAACGAGTTTCTTCAACTCTGCTATCGCTATTTCCCTGTCTTGTAACTGAGCTTTCAACCCTTTAATCTCCAAACTCTGTTCATTCATTTCTCTAAACGTTTTGGAAAGTTTTTCTTGCAAGTTATTATCATGTGGAAAACTACCAACGTCTTTTTGCAAAGCAAGTTCAAGAGAATGACAATGTTTTTGAAGGAAATCAGTTTTGTGTTGAAGTAACTCAAAAGCCTTTTTATCAAGATTTTCTTTACTTTTCGAAAGCTCAAGTTCAAGACGCTCACATTTTTTATTTTATCAAGATATTTGCATGCAACATCAGAATACTCATCGGTATCAGCACAAGATTGAAGAGTAACACACAAAATATCTTTGGAGAGACATTCTTCTAAGAGTAGATCATATTCGTTTGAAAACTCTGATTTGTCATTTTGAAGTTCATCAATTTCTTTTTCAATAGACTCAACATATTTCAAATCATCAAACATTTCAGACTGAATCAAATTTTCAAACACAAGAACATGTTCTTTTATTATCTTCGTATTTGGTATTAAAAGTTCTTTCACAAGCACAATTATGTCGTGAGGAATCTCTGTTTTCCACTTGTCCTTTTGACGTTTTTCCCAATCGCTTTCAACAATTGATTGAACATTATCAATGTGGTGTTTAAGAAAACCAAGAGTTTTTCTACTTTTGCTTTTAGAAGAATCTAGAGGCAAATAGTTAATATATTTAAAAACATTAGTTTTCCTCTTAGCGGCAAAAGCTTTCTTCCATTGAATTCTTCTTTGTTTGCATTATAAAAACAAGTCCTCACGAGAATTTTGTTTTTGTGGAGTGAAAAGACCATAAAGACTGTTTTCATAAGCATAGTTATATGGTTTCACAAAATCTTTATTGACCGGTGATCTACTCTCTCATCCCAAAGGGACGTCTCTTCACTATCGAGGTTAGCCACTGGGCAATCATTATCAGTCCATTCGGACTCATCAAGATATAAGTGAGGGTTCGCAGCTTGAGCTTGTTCGAGGTACTTGGGGGTGGCAAAGCTAGGTTGACCCTTGAAAAATGATCGAGGTGCTATCATTCTAACGGTTTGAATAGAGTCATTCGTTTTATATAAAACTTTTTTCAAAAAATCGACTTGTTCTTCGAGATCCTATACTTTTTCAGTATCTTTGCTTTGTCTATTTTTGAAATCTTGTTTTAATGTTTCAAACTCTTGTTCTTTTCGTCAAGAATTTTAGCAGAATCGGTGGTATTCATAGAAAGCCTCTGTTCAAGTTCATTAATTTTTGTTGTGGCAAGGTACGTTTTTTGATGTTCATCATTTAATAAGACATTAAATTGACGTTTTTCTTTAGTTAACAAAGCAAGAGCTTCGTTGTATTTATTTTCAAACTCGTCCTTTTTAACGTTGATGACACGACTTTTGTACCCCTCAAGCTCGTTGGTCTTTTGAAGAAGCTCAGCCCTATAACTATCAATAATCTCACTAGATTTTATAAGAGCGGCTTTGCGTTCTTCAAAGTTTTGAGTGAGCGCTGTGTTTGCCTTCTTTAATTGCTTTTGACTCTTTCTATTTTCATTGACATCTTTTTGTAAACTATCAATTAAATTAGCAAGCGCGATACGTTCCTCGTCATCATACTCATTTGCATGTTGATCATCCTCAAACTCATTAATGCACATGTCTGATGAATCGGGTGTGGTATTGCTATCAACCGTTTCCATCATACACGTGTCAGTAATTGTTGTTGGTGAATCACTATGCTCATGTGTATCACCAAACACATTATATTCATCATCATCTTGTACCTTATCAATTGGCTCGGTATCAAAGATAAGACCATTGTCATCTTCAGTGACGTTACGGACCTCATGAATCTTTGCCATGTATGAATAATGTGCCTCGAGTTCTTGGTCGGAGAGTTCATCATCTGTGTCGTCAAGCATTTCTCCTTCCTCAGCTGATAGCTTGATGCCAGCTTCCATTTTCTTGCATAGCAGCATTTTTTCTTTATGATACCCATAATCTTTGACCCTCTTTAGCCGTCTACATTCCCTAGCCAAATGCCCATAACCTCGGCAGTTAAAACACTGAATCCCTGTTTGTTGCACAACAGTGTCTCTGTTTCCAACAACAGTAGCAACCCTCTGATTATAATACTTTGCAGGTTTTCGATCATACTTTGAAGGACTCTCAACACGTCTTCGTGTGTCATACCTTTGAGGACTCTGAGCATAGTTGTTCCTCGTGTTAGACGATGTTCTGAGGTTGTTGTTGGTAGGTTTGTAGATCTTCCTGTATTGTTTCATAATAAAAGCCATTTGTTGCTTGAATTCCCTATCCTTTTGATCAAGTTCTTCATCCATGTCTTCTTCAGATGATTGCTCAGGTGTGGGTGATGGTGCTCTTGCAACTTCTTTGCCTCGGGATCTTGTTTGAGCATGTGACTTAAAAATAGTGGATGATCGTGGTGATGATGATTGAGTGGAGTAGGTCTTTGGAACACGAGAACGATAGTCTGGATAATGTTGAGTGGTAGACACCAAGGCAAGTGGATTTGAAACCTTTGCTGCACGTTCAGCTTGAAGTTCATTTGCTTCATTTTTAAATTGTTTCAAAATATCAAAGAGCGTGTGATATGAAACTTCATCTAACTTTTTTTGTTGTTTCACCAAGGTGACAAACCGTGTCCACTCTGGTTGAAGTTGTTGTAGAAATTGGACATTGACTTGCATGGTGGAAACTTGCAAGTTGTTTCGGGTCATGTCATTCATCATTTTGTAGAATCGGGAGTAATAAGAATCAATGGATTCTCCATCCTTTGATATAAACTTGCCAAAATCCCAAAACATCTTAGTTTTCATGTCTTGTTTGTTAAGAGATTCACCTTGTTCCAATCTTTTAATAGCCGTCCACATTTCTTTGGCAGTAGAACATGCATCAACCGTGGAATAAATATCATCTCCAATGCCACTTAGAATTAAGTAGATTGCTTCCTTTTCTGCATCAAACCAAGCACGGTTCTCTGGTGTGAGATAGTTTCTTTTTTCATCACGTTCATAAGTTGGTTGTTCTTTAGTTGTGTTTGTGGCTGGTTGTGCAGGAACTTTTATCCTTGCGAGTTTATAGGGTCCATCAAAAATGCATTGCCTTAAAGCATCACCGTTAGGTTTTGTGTCAAGATAACCTAGAAAACGGGATTTCCATTGATCATATCGACCCGACACAAGCATTGGTGGTCTCTCTTTGTTACCCACCACCATGATGTTGTTATTCGTCACACGATATTCTGCAGTAGAATCCATCTCAATATTCTCTGAAATGGTGAAGTGAATATGGATCTTAAGTAGATGTTATATTGATTGAGTTGTGGATGAAATTCCGAAAATTCCGATTTTACTCAGTCCGACAATAAATTCCTCAGTCCGACAAAATGGTAGGCTGAAAAAATTTTGTATCGCCAAATTTTGAAATTGAGTTAGAAATAGCCAAAAGTTAGTAGGGAAAAAAATTTGATTTTACTTGACCTAAAAAATTTTAACTTTTTTTTAATCTTCGTGTAAACTATCTTCCAGGACTAGTCTAGATAGTGGCTAAGTCTAAAAAATACTCAAACAAAATTTAACCAAACAGATCTCAGTGTCCCATCGCAATGTTGTCCCATCGCAATGTTGTCCCATCGCAATGTCTGTCGCAATGACCTGTCGCAATGTCTGTCGCAATGACCTGTCGTAATGTCCTGTCGCAATAACTTGTCGCAATGTCCTGTCGCAATGACCCCTGTCGAAATAACCCTGTCGCAATGACCCTGTTGCAATATTCCTGTCGCAATATCAAAAACAACACCAATCGCAATATGAATCGCAATCTCGATCGCAGTGATAAACCCTAGTGTATTGCGATGGAAGGCAAGGTTTTTCTGTCGTAGTGTGGGTACTTTTCCGAAACTTTAGGTAAAAAATGAGATTTTTCGCCAAGAAAAAACGTGATTTTACCCAAACGAAAGCAACCAAATCCCTATCACAACTATGTAGGAGATGTATATCAAGATTTAGAGCACAGAAAACACAAAAAAATTTGAATTCGAGAGATGAAATAGAGATTAAATCTTACGAATCAAATAAAACCACAACCAATCACAAATCTACCCCATGACGATTGATACCAATTGTTGTCCCATCATTTCGTGATGATTAAACAAGAAAGGTAGATAAAAGATGGAAGATTTCTAGAGAGAGAAAATAGTGAGAGAAAGTAAAGAGAATGGTTGGAACTTTTGGAGGATTAGATTAGAGAGATGAAAAATGAAAATGACCAACACCCTTCCTAAAATGCTAGGAAGTCTATATATAGTCCACCCACATACGGGCTTGCTTATGGACTATATTCTAATGGGTCGGGCTTTCCTTTTGGGCTTTAGTTACTTATGAATGAACTTTAGCCTAAAGTTAACCCCGTATAACATGACTAATCTACTACCTATTACAACGTTCTAATATACGATACATAATTAACATATGACCGAGCATTCTTGTTTGACTCAATATTTTGAGGCTAACACACATACAGATAGCAAACTGAAGGTCGGGTCGACTAGCTGTGATATACAGAAGGGTACCGATCATTCCACGATAAAGTGTCGGATCAACGGCAACTCCACGTGGATCTGCATCAAGCTTAGTTCGTTCCACCATTGGAGTATCCACGGGGTCGCAAGATTCCATCTTATATTTCTTAAGAGATTCAAGGGCATACTTGGATTGATTGATAAAGATGCCTCTGGGACTCTGAGATATCTGAAGTCCTAATAAGAATGATACCTTGCCCATTATTGACATCTTAAACTTGGAAGACATGAGTGTCCCAAACTCATCGGATAAGGTTTGGGTCGAGGCAGCAAATATAATATCATCAACATATATTTGTACCATAATCATATCTTTACCTCATTTCTAAATGAACAGCGTGGGATCCACCTTGCCTTTAGCGAAGCCTTGCGTGATGAGGAATTGTGACAATAGATCATACCACGCGCGTGGAGCTTGCTTCAACCCATAGAGAGCTTTCTTAAGCTTGTACACGTGGTTAAGATATTTAGAATTCACAAAACCATCTGGCTATTGAACATAGACCTCTTCCTTGATTTCACCATTAAGAAATGTCGTCTTAACATCCATCTGATAGACGATCATATTCATGTGGGCTGCATAAGCAAGGAATAGTCTAATAGCTTCCATACGAGCAACAGGTGCAAAGGATTCCATAAAGTCGATACCTAATAATTGCATGTATCCACGAGCTACTAGTCGAGCTTTGTTCTTCAATATTCCACCTAACTCGTCGAGTTTCACCTTGTAAACCCATTTCAAAGTGAGTAACTACACTTTATCTGGGCATGGGACAAGTTCCCATACATCAAGACGTATAAATTCATTAAGTTCTTCTTGCATAGCTTCTATCCAACAAGATTGGGTAAATGCTTGTTGCCACGTCTTAGGTTCAACTTCACTGAGAAAGGCATCAAATTGACAAAACATTGCACTTTCTTGTAACTGAATTCTTGTGGATACCGGACGATTAGGGTCACCAATAATAGAATCTATAGGATGATCCTTTGTCCACTTGCTGTCATGTTCACGAATCCGTGGATTGGAGTAGACTGTAGAAGGAGCTTCCTCTGAGGTGGACGACCCGGCTTGATTAGGGTCGGGAATTGGTACACCAAAGAATGGAAGTTCACGCATTTGAGCGAATTCCAAGTCGTGATCATCATCCTCCTCTTCATCATCAATAGGCGTGAAATAGGTAGTTGAAACATGTTTGGTTGAGAATTACTCGATGAAGGTATATCTTGACCAATTGTAGGTGAAGACGTATCAGATTGTGCTTTGGTTGCTGGAGCGACAACTTCGGTTACCGGAGCTATTACCTAAGGTTCTGGAGCAATAATACTTGGAGTAAAGAATTCATCAAAGAACGGTTGAAACAATGTATCCCATTCATTCCTAGAAGGTGGGGTTGTTTAGGACAAGACCAGAACTAATGTTACTGGGTCCCATTTCATGAAGTGCGGGTTCAGAGCTGCTTTGATCAGAAGCCATTGCTGTCAGCTCATCAAAATCAACATTCATAGTTTCGAGGATCTTGCGAGAGTTACGGTTGTAGATTCGGTATGCTTTCTTTGCGGGTGCGTAACCAATAAAAATACCAATATCAGCCTTTGGTTGAAGTTTTCCCAAGTTGTCACCATCATTATTTGGATAGCAAAGAGAACCAAATACATGAAGATTTGATAAATCTGGTACTTTTCCATGGAGAAGCTCATAAGGTGTTTTACCCTGGCGTTTACGAATTAGTGACCGGTTTTGGGTGTATACTGTTGTAGTTACTGCTTTGCCCATAAAAATAATGGAGCCTTCGCGTAAATTAACATCGTTCGAGCTGCTTCCATAAGTGTGCGGTTTCGCCTTTCAGCGACACCGTTTTCTTGTGGATTGCGAGCAACAGATGTTTCATGAGATATGCCAACTTCTTCATAATACTTAAGCAAATTTTGATTCACAAATTCGGTTCCATTATCCGTACGAATGCTTCGGAAAGTGGTGTTGAGACGCACTTGAATCATCTTGAGAAAATCGATAATGACTTTAGGTGCCTCGTCTTTTGTTGCAAGAAATTTCACCCATGTAAACCGAGAGTAATCATCCACTATGACGAGGATGTACTTTTTACCACCAAGACTTTCAACACACATTGGCCCACAAAGATCCATATGCAACAAATAAAGTTTCTCTTGGTTGGTGTCTTCAGTCTTGGGTTTGTATGATTTCTTAGTGCTTTTCCCCATTGTACACGCGGAACACAAATGATCCTTGTGAAATGTAAGTTTAGGAAGACCACGAACAAGTTTTTTTTTCGCCAAATGATTAATAGCGTCAAACTTAAGATGAGATAACCGTCGATGCCATAACCATGACTTAGTCTTCGATGCTTTGGAGAGAAGACATACGGGAGAAGCGGCCATCATATCTTGTAGAGAAAAAGTGTACAAATTATTCCCTCGAGTACCTTTCAATAAATTAACCCCTTCCAAATTACGAATGAAACAGGTATGCTCTCGAAAAGCAACTTTTAGGTTTGCATCACAAAATTGTCCCACAGAAAATAAGTTGTGACCGAGACCCTCCACATAATACACTCTTGAAATTATAACGTTCCCAATATGATATTCACCGTAACCCGTTATCTTTGCAATATGATCTTTTCCAAATCGAACTGTACCAAGAAACTTGCTGACGAAATTTCTGAGCTGAGAGTGATCTCCGGTCATATGTTTAGAGCAACCAGAGTCCAAATACCAGAGAACAATTTAGACCACCTGTTTTCAACAACAACAATAGACAATGCATTGGAAACTATTGGTTCTGGAGTGTTAGCAGATACAGATATAATATTATCAGAATTGCTAACATTTGTGTGACCCTTAGATTTCCTGTGTTTTCTAATGTGAGTTTTACCATTAACACGTTTTATTGTTCCAACTTTCTGAGGTTTTGGATTATTAGCGGGCACTACAGTGGGAGTAGACCTATTTAAAGGGCACTTATTTCCGACAGTAGTGTTGGTGTTCCTAGTTAAAGGATACGCTTGTGTTTTGGTAGCCTTAGTACTCCTAATTAAAGGGCACTGATGTGATGAGGAGACGTCAGTGTATTTTAATTAGATACGATAGGACAAATTTAGGAAATTACCCTTAGGAAAAGGTAATAATCCACAAATAAGTCGAAGACGAATTTAATTAAACACGTGGATGATCCAAGTTCGTTGTACACGAAGATCAAGTGAATTTGAGACGTTTTGTTTCAATTTGGACAATCGATTTGAATTGGTTTTTGGTTATTAATCTAAAATTACACCTAGAATTTTTTAATTAAAATCCTAAAGTGCATGAATTGTTTTCCGATATTTAATCTAAAGACAATTATTTAAAATTCAAACTTTAAAACTATTTAAAATTTCAAACTATTTAAAATTCCATTATAAATTAACCATTAAATTGAAATAACTTTTACACTATTTAAAACTCTATTTAAACTAATTTAAAAACTATTAAATCTATTTAAAAATTAATTTTTACTTTTTAACTAAACAAAATCTATTTTTAAAACTATTTTTATTTAAAACTAAATTAATGAAATTCTAATTATTTTAAAACTATTTTATAATAACAATTTAACTTTCTAAACTTAATAAAACATATTTTATTTTTATTTTCTTATTATTTATTTTAAAATTATATAAAAGTAAATAAAAAGATTTGAATTTAAATAAAAGAAAACTATGTATTTTAAATCAACTAATAGGCTGACAACCTAGTTATAAAACTATATTAATTACTAAAGCAGATATAAAACAAAAAAACTGTCTAGCTCAATTGGTAAAGATGATGGGAGTTTACCCTTGAGGTTAAGGGTTCGAGTCCCATGGGGGACTCTTTTTGTGAATAATATTTTTACAATGAAAATTAAAGCGTGACAGTCACAGGAGTGACATGTTATATGTTATTATTTTTGTATTAGCTATGAATAAAACCAATTCCACTCAAAACAAGTGAAACACTTATTAATATCAGTTTATTTAACATCTAACAACTTCAATAAACATTATGAACAAATAGCAATTAATAAAATGAAATAAAATTCTAAGATCAGACAATACATTTTAATCAACTGTATGATAAACCAAAGACAACCTCAGCAAATACAAACTTACTACTCAGTTAAACAGATTAATGCATAAACTAAGTAAAATCTTAGCAATCCTCTAAAATCACCCCAAAAATATTAGCAACCAATTTTAAAACAGAATCAGGAAAAATAACTCAAAGCTACAAACATCAGTTCAAAAACAATACAAACTAGCTGAACAATTTAAATCTAACTCAGTTTTTATCAATCATCAGCTAAACTTAATAGATACTGAAACATGTGAATAAATTTCATCAAAGCATACAGTTCATAAACCCAATCAAACTTTCCTACTCATTTTAGCAGTACAAAGTTTTAATCTAACAGATAACTAAAACAATCTTTTAATAGCAAGCAAGAATAATGAACAAAAGTCTATTATTCAAAAAACCTTATCAGTTGACTATATCAATCCAATGAGACTCACTTTCAGATACAAATCTAGTAAAGAAACTCAGATTTAAACACAGACTCAGCAAACTTAAACTATACTCACACATACAGATTCAACTAACACTTCAGATTCCTAATATATTTCAGATCATCATTATCAAACAGTATTTACTAACTAATTCATAAATTTAAAAGACGAGCTCACCTTTATTATGAAGAAACCTTTGAGTAGAAGGTAGGCGCTGAGCCTCCTTACTGATTCGACTCAAAAACGCCACCATTAATC
This sequence comes from Glebionis coronaria, assembly GCA_025667525.1. Classification (NCBI taxonomy): domain Eukaryota; kingdom Viridiplantae; phylum Streptophyta; class Magnoliopsida; order Asterales; family Asteraceae; genus Glebionis; species Glebionis coronaria. The sequence continues at coordinate 592,156,765 of CM046874.1, forward strand.
ACCATTAAATTAACTCGAACATGATTTACCATCACTATTTACCATTAATCGAACCAATTATATAAACTTTCCAGTGGGGAAAGTTTTATCCAGTTCTTACCTTAATTATCCAAGTTAAGCTATTATTGAGCTTAAATCAGATAACATGAACATTATTATAATTAAACAGATTTTAGAATTAATTTGCAATATTAAATTTAAACAGAAAATTAAACACGAATTTAATCAAACACAAATAACTTTTAATAATCAATAATGATTACAATACTGAGAAAGAAAATACAAATTTATCCTAGTTCTATTTTAGCATAATAACATTAAAAATAAAAACGGGATGGTGATTACAGAAAATATGGGGGGGTTTTATAGCCAAACTCCCAAGGCTTCTTGGTGAAGTTTGTTGAGTCGAATCTTCATTCTCAGCCTTTGATCTCTTTTCTCTCCTCTTTCATCTTCGAGCTACGGTTGTATATACACAACTAGCACACGGATTGCCAACGTGGCAATCAGGTGTGCTAGTTGTGCTTCTTTGAAGCCTAGGTGTCAATAGTTGATTGGAGGAGTGAATGGATTGAGGTGTCTCACCTAATCAGATGCAAGGAAAAGGCCACGTCACACTGGTTATACCCATCTTCTTTGATCCGGTTTTCTTGGTATTTAATTAAAGAGCGTGAGTGATCACGCGCTAATAACCAAAAAGCCCCAATTTTTGATTTATGTTTCTAGGGTTTGAAGGTGAATGTCTGGTTATTATTTGGGAGAAAGAGAGATGGTGACATAGTAAGTATCGAAAGTTAATAAACGTGTGGGTGAATGTGTAAAGTGGATTTTGACTGAATAAACAAACGTTTATATCCTTTTTTCTTCTAACCAGTTTTTTTGAGTGAATAACCCTAATGGGTTTGTAAGCCCATAAACTTCCCATACGTCTCAAAACTTTGGCGAAAATTGTTTAACTTGGGCTTGGGCCCAAGGTACTTAATCCGTTTCACAATATAAATCATTTGGGCTTTGTTTTGGGCTTGTTAACCACAAGTAAATAACATTAGCTTCCTTATTGGGCTTTTGGGCCCATAATCCAAATGTGGGACCCACAAGCCCAAATAACTTCATTTAATATTAAATCCACTAAAACGAACTCGATTTTGGCTTCTTTGATCTTTTCTTCAAAACCCGTGTCGATTTTGTCGGTTTTTGCGAACTTCGGTACCTACACACATTAAACAACAAAAACATATATACAAGGCCATATTTATACATTTTAGGCATTTATTGTATGTTTATTAATATAAATGATATGAGTAAAATCACTCATATCAGGCACGCTTTCTTCACTTTAGTGGGAGTGATCCTAGTTAAAGGGCACGCATTTCCTACTATAGTGAAAGTTTTATCAGTGGGACGCCACATCCAACCAACTTGGGTTAACACTCTCCCAGTCGGTTTCCATTCTAAACCATTTTTACGGCCATTCATCTCATTCACATGGTCAATAAGGCAAGAATCATGACGACTAGAAAACATACATTCATTGCAATTCCAACATTTCAAATTAGAATTCACATTAGGCTTAGAACGATGCACAACCGTAGAGCCTTTAGGTTTAGCTACATGATTATTTTTATTCAAAACAGAAATAACATTCATAGGATGGGCTTCTACTTTCTTCTTCACTTGACTACTAGATGGGGGCAATCCTATCATTCTTCTTGTTTCTTTTAAGCTTAGATCTTTGAGCCTTAGTAGTGGTGCTTACTCCTGTAGAAGGCAACACGAGAATATTAAAAGCTGGTTTTGACTTTGCCTTATCTTTAGTGTTTGAGATGGTTTAGTCCTAGGGCCCTTGTTAAATGGTGTGACGGCAATGAGGTTCCTTTTGATTGCACTAGATAACGGTGCTGAGACAGTGGCTGCGTTATCTACAACATTCTTACCTTTTAGGGTACGAAGTGTTTCCTTTAACTCAGTCAAAGCCAGATTTTTATCACAAATTTCTTCCCTCAAATCAGATATTTCCACCGACTTTCGATTCAATTGTTTAATCAATGATTGATTATGTGTCGTAGTATTAGCACATGCGGGCTTTACTGAATCGAAGAGTTGTGTATTTTTCTGTTTTAAGTTATCAACTTTGGACAAAATCTTGAAAACTCGATTATCTAGATCAAGTTTAAAATTCTCAGCGGCCTCAAGTACGTTCACTCAGTTAATCTCCTTAGATTTCTCTATGTCTATCGGCAATGATTTAGCAACCTTGTCACTCGGCTAACGCTGTTTTGATTGTAAATTCAATTTAAAATTCTCTTGAAAATTTGCATCATCGATATTAACACCTTCGAATGACGTTTCAAAGATTTCTTGAATAAATTGTTGCTTGCATTCAAGTGAAATACAATGTATTTGAATCTCATCAAAACGTTTTGAAAGCTAAGAATATGAATCTTGAAGCTTTAAAAATTCAGCGTCAGATTCGTGACAAGTACTATCTACCACATTATCCACAGATTCAACATTAGGCATAATAGAATCATTATCAACACTTTTATTCACACAGATAGAAACAATATCATGAGACATCACTTGCTTCAGAAGCTGATCATTTTGGCGTGAAATCCGTTCAATTTCAATTAAACCATTTTCATAAGCATCATCCATTTCATTGAAAACGCGTCTAATTTCTTCTATTTCCAAAATCAATTCTTGATCAACATTGCAAAGACAAGCTTTAATATTGTTTACAAATGGAACAATTTCATCTCGAAATGCAGCTCTAGTGTGCTCAAAATTCCATTCACCTTCCGTTATGGCTGAAGCCGTCGTACGTTCCACAATGACCTTGTCAAAATCGGCTAAATGTTGGTGCATCGCGTTTAAGCTATTAGACGCCTTACTTACCGGTGGAATTAACTTAGTTAAATCCTTTTTGACAAGTGTAGGAGACGTACTAGGAAGGTTTTCCGTTGACAAACTTTGGGGCACAAAAGCTGATAATTGAGCTAATTTCTTTTGTAAACGAATACGGGTCTTTTTAGAAAATTGATCTTTATTATGCTTATTGTGACAATCCGTCAATTTATGGTTGATATTTTATTCTCAAATATTATTTAAAAACATTATTTTAATGTTATATTATGAACTCACTTATTTTTGGGAAGAAATTTGGGTTTACGTCTTGAAGTAGCATCGACTACGTCTAAACTGGAGGATTCTACGTTACGTGCTTACGTTTACATACACCGTTATTGGTGACAGCCCGACACTTCAGAAAATAAATTTATCCGTGAATATTATTTTAGAATTTTAAATTTGTGTTGGTTCATAAACTCACAAATTTACGAGAAGAGATTAAGACTTACGTTCATAATTTAACGTCCTTTACTTCTAAACCGGAAACCCTAGGTTTATGTATTTACGTTTTTGAACTCCGTTTTTGATGAGACAATTTTTATTAGATTCGTTTTGTGTTGTTGATTCATAATTTATAAAAACGTTTTTTGTAAAACGACCCGAGGGCACGCAAATCGAGGAAACTAGAATCGAGAAGTACCCGTAAATTAGTGGAGATGAGACAAGTGGGACACTTGTCCCACCCCCACTAACCCATGGCTAAAATAAGCCACAACACCATGAGGTGTCATACTAGTAGCTTACAAGTTACACTTGGTAACTTACTTAGCTAAACAATCAACAAAACCACAAACCACTTCACCACTTCACCACAAACCATTTTCTCCTAAATACATACATGCAAACCACTCATACTCTCCTCCCTCTCGCTCTAAATTTCGTCCAAGAACAACCCCTAAACACCCTCATTTGATCAAATTTAACCATAAAATCATATATTATTCACACATATGATGAAGCCCTTTTCAAGCTCTATTGATTGGTGGTGATTTTAACATCCAAGGAGAAGATTCGGTGATGTCCAAGGGCTGATTTCTACATTAAGTTTACAATTATTGGTGGCCTTGAAGATTGGTGTTGATCTACCACATGTTTTGCCATCAAAAATCCAAGCCTTGATCATAAACTACACAACCTTGGTGGTATAGAGATTGTTCTTCCTATCCTCTTGTTATTTTGATTATATAATCTTGTATTTTCTTTATTTATGAATATGTATATGATGATGAATGATGATTAAAAATATTATGTGGGGATTTGGTGTTGATAGATTTGATAAACATGGGTAAAAAGATGGAAAAACCACATGTAAAAATGGTTAAATCTTGCTTAATAAGATGGCTGTATAAAAACAGTAAGTAACCAAATTATAAACTGATAAAATGGTAAAGTGGAATCAATATACAGTAATTATTAGGTGTTATACACATGTGAGAGTTGGCCATACAATGGAATCATAAAAATGAGTTAGATATGATCAAAACAAGATGAGTGCACCAATCTGAATAGTCTGTTTTGTAGGGACTGTTAATGATAGTTAAACATGGAATGAGCAGTATATATAACTAACTTATTTGTAGCACATAATATTAAGTTTATGCCATCCAAATATTAGCTTCTATCTCCTTATAGAACTCAAGATATGATAAAAATGGTGAAGATGAAACTAAAAATCAGATTTTGAAGAATTAATGTTTAATAGTATTATATAAGCACTCAAACTAATATAGTATAAAATGTGAATTAAAACCCACTAACTTATAAATTTCATTTATATAAATATGTATAAGGTTAAATAAATGTACACTTTATAAAAATGGTAGTTGAATAAGATTTATAAGTTATAAAAACTATAAACATGATTTTTACGACTTTTTCGGCTATTCCCGTAAAATTAACGTTTTTCGCCAATTAAAACTTAGACGATCAAACCCGTCTAATGTAAAGTTTTTAAAAGTCATATACTGATATATAAGTACCTAATACAAGTAAAAACCGATAAAACCCGAACTATATGATATACGGACATTAACGAGCTAAGTTAGCATATTGGACTAATAATTTAACTAAATAAGTTAAACACTTATAAAAATTACTTATTGGGCTGAACCCATTTGGGCCCAACATGTAAAGTATAAATACTGATAATACAAGTATAAAATGGATTAATACAATTTAAAGGACTTATAAAAGGCTTATTGGACCTAAAGCATGTAAATAGGTAAAACTAGTAAACTAATATAAAAGTTGTCAACACATAACACAAAAATGAGTGAATGAAAATATATAAACCCACTTGATCATCATCATATGTATAAAGTCATCATATATATACATAATTGTTATTTTGATAAAGTCATAGGACAAAAGTCTAAGACGAGTATTATTTGTCTAGGTTTCCGTGATTGAGGCACGTACCGTACATCCAAATCGCCATAACCGCCTTCCCACATCAACGTGAGTTCATAGCCTCGCACTCTTTTAAATATTTTATGAAATGTTTTATAAACCCGCGAGGGAGATAACATGTTAGTTTTGATAAAATAGGACACCATTTGTCCCGATTATTTGTTTATTGATTTGGACCCGAATGATTGTATGACCCGATGAATGAATATATGACCCGAAAAATGAAATGGAATGGATTATTAAAGTTAGGTTATGTCACTAAAAGTCACATTAGCATGAATTGTGAACTACCGGGATTTGGTAGACGCTTATGCATATAATAGTACTATTTGGGGACGATCACCCCAGTTCGCGCCTTGACGGTTGATCCCCGTCGTGCCACATTGATTGGTAAGCGAATTTATGTATGAGAAGATTTCCATAGCGTGATTATTGTGACGACACGCTAACTTAGATGGGCAAATTGAGTTTCGGGTTAGCTACCCGTTGTTTGGTATAGTAAGGTAACAATGTCATGCGGCTTATAATAATCCATAAATAACGAAATAATGCTATACGCACTAAATTACGATATATTGCCTGACTAGCAATACGGGGTCTTACTATTGATATTATGTTTGTGTTTTGGTTTTACATAACCATATTCATATAATGGTTTTTATTTAACTCTATACAACATTATAAAACGTATTGTATGATGTTTTCAACGACAATGGTTCGTATAATAATTTTGAAGGCGAAAGCCTATATTATGATTTTCGATAAAGATTTTTATAAAATGACTTTGGCTATTTTATGGCCTACTACAAAGATTTGTATAAAATGATTTTCGGTAATAATTTTATACCGATGTTATATTGATGATTTCATTTAACTCTATGAATTCACTCGGCGTTTTCGCTGACCTTTTCTTTTAACATGTTTTATCTCAGGTACTTGAAGCTAATTCTCGGGAAGACGACAAGAATTCATGGCCCGCACTTAAATAACAATTTCCGTTCAAATGCTTTGTAAAAACTTGTATGAAATACTATGACTTGGGACCTATGAAAATTCGATATTTATGAATGGAAATGCTTTATTATTAAACGACGCTATTTTTAAGCGTTGTCTATGATGTGAGTAATGCGCTATCCCGTAACACCAACGAGTCTTCCGCTGTATTGAATTGTGTAAATTTGGGGTGTTACAGTTTGGTACCAGAGCTCTCGTTATAGAGAACGAAAGATTTTTAAAACCAAGGTTTTGAATAAAACATTTCAAAATCTTTTAACTTTAAACATTTTTCTCAAAATGTCTAAATATCTTTTGACTATAACGGTGCCGAAGAATTACCGAGTTACCGACAAGGCCAGACTGAGAAGTGTTATTTTAATATATATATATATATATATATATATATATATATATATATATATATATATATATATATATATAACTTGGATTATATATATATATATATATATGTTGTAATTTGATTACATGATTGTTTGATGATTATTTTAATACGTATACGGGATATTTATACGACGTAGATTGTCACAAGGAACCCTAACTCCCCTAGCGAATCAATCGAATTTATTCCCATAGGAATTCTAGCTATTCTAGATCTAAACCAAGTTGTGGATATTTATGATCCGAACAAAATGGTTGATATTCGTAGAAATGTTAATAGTAGTTGATTAAGATCTTGAAGAAGAATTGGTGAGATTAAATCTGGTATCAATGACATGACGATCTTTCCTTAGAGAGTGGAGTTTGACAAAACGTTACCACCTGGAAAGGTGTCATCTGATTCGTTGTCACCCAATTCTTAAATTGAAATTGAAAGGGTGAATGTTGCACTTGAGGCTGTCATTGGAACCATTACCCAAAAGCCTCATGCCACTAGTACCTTTCCAAGAAGTCTGATTGAATGTGTGAGTCATTTCATACTAGTGACTCATTTTATAACTATTGTTGTAAGAGATATAGGATTGGAAATTAAGTGTTGATAATATCAAAATTTTATTGCCCTTTCAAGGTGTAAGAATAAGGATGAAAGTATTGGAGAATGAGGAAGGATTTCGCATTGAGTATAAGTTGGTTGAAACTTGAATAAAGTAAAATTTAACCCGTATGGAATATGAGATTGTTAAGAGGAAGTCATTAAGTTCTGTGATGGAATTATTAGGTTTTAAATGATTGTTGGTTCGTGTTAAGGGTTGTTCCTAGGTCATTGTCCAATAATGAGGATGCCTAGTGTCCAATAAATAAATTGAAGAAATCTTCTTCTGAATTGGGACCGATGGATCTTCCGGGACAGGTGGAACCCCCATGACTCTTGTAGATTAGTATTCATTGTGGTATCTTTTAAAAATCCCTAACTTAACTGAGAAATCAGGTGGTAGGATGAGTTCTTGGAATTGTATGACACAGTGATACGTAATGTGTTACGGTACAATTTTGACTTGTTTGTGATTGATGAAAAGACTACCTTTGATTGCTAAATCCTACATGTATCGATGTTATCTATCTTTTCTTGCTTCTTCCTAATGCTCGCATTAGTGATGCAACCATTGAACAAGTACTCATCTCGAATTGAGTTACGTTGTGGATTATTATTTTTGAGTGCCATCGAGGTCATGCACCTCATGATTAATTGGCTAAGCTCATTTCATATTATATTGTGGTTAGTTCTTGGTAAACAAATTTTCATCACTCTTTTGCAGATCACTCATTGTTTTTATAAGATAAAACAGTATCCTTTGAGAAAATTGAATTTTCATCACTATATGGATTATTTAAAGTGAGACTTATAAATAATCATTATTGAAATAAAGTTGATTATGAAATACCTTGGAAAACTTAATTGTTTTCATAACAAAGAAAATCTTTGTAAATTTATTTTTGATTCTTATTTAAGAATTAAGCATGAAAATGTTTTTATTATAAACATGATGATAAAATTTTGACGAACTGAGTATTGCATCGTTAATCTTGAAATTGTATATAGTTGCGCGCCTACATACAATTTGGAATGGACCATGCAAGGCTGATTAGTAGTCACCATAAAACTAATGAATAAACACTACATTTTCTTTGAAGATTGTGAAAGAATAAATTTTATGAGATCTGCAAGAAGAGAAAAATAGGGACATATTGATAAGGACACCTACATATGTGCCCGTACTATTTATTCTTCTAAGTCGAATTTACTCATCTGTGGAAATTGTCTTATTTGACAATTGGCAATTCTTTCTTGTCCATTCTCCCGTAGTGAGATTCTTATGAAAAGTATCTGATTACCGAGTGTTGATACCGACTGGATGTATCGACATTCCTATCATTTCTTTTGATTAGATTTCATTTGAATGACCTGGGTAACGATTCGAAGAACTTTCGAATGCGTACTCAATTCATGAAAACATGGGATATACTCATATTCGTTAATGTTTTCGTTTGTATCTGATTTGAAATTCTCTCGCGTAGATTATGCGATGACCTTACTCTTTTAAGGTTAGTTATGTCTCCAGATATCCTTGAATTGTGAATGATTATGAGTTATTAGTCTTTTGAGAAGTTCATATCTTATCGACGGTAATGAAATTGGAAAGTTGATAGTGCAAGTAGAATGGATTGATTGATTATGACATGACGACATTGTCTTAATTGATGGGAACTCGAGTAGAATTCCCCTAAATGATAAGATGTTGATTATCAAAAGTAATCTAAATGATTCTCGATGGATGACCATATCCGCATTTAGACTTGAAATTTTACCGTGAATGGTTGTGAATTAGTCATAGATATTATAATCTAGAAAGAACTTAAAGAAAATTTATTAAAAGATGTTTCCGTTATCTAAAACTTTAGGAGGTATTCGTTGGTGAATTACCTAGACTTTCGCCATTAAGGCAAGTTAAATTTGGTATTGATTATATTCCCGGTGTTGCACCTATGACATGTGCACTGTACATCAGCACCATCTGAATCGAAAGAATTACCGTGCAACTGAGAGAGTTGTCGGAGAAAGCTTTTATTCTACCAAGCTCGTCATCCTGAAGAGCTATGGTGTTATTATTTCTTATATTTACTGATTACCGTGAACTGAGTAAATTGACGATAGAAATCGATATCCACTACCCAAGATGATAGATTTGTTCGATCATTTACAAGGTTCTAGCATATGTTCTAAAGATTTGATCCTTGGCATGGTTATCACCAACTTCGCGTCCGCGAAAAAGATTATCTATTCAAATCACTACATCCAGAACTTGTAATAAACATTATGAGTTTCATGTGATGTCGTTTGGATTGACCAATGCACATGTAGTATCCATAAATTTGGTGAATCACTTGTGTAGGATGTAATTTGATAAATTCATGCTTGTGATCATTAAGGACCATCTGTTTGTTTATAAGAATAAGAAGGAGTTAATAAATATTTATAGACTGCCCTGAATTGGCCGAGCAATGAAAACCTGTACCTCGAATATTTAACATATGATTTAGAAATTTGAACCTTTACATTATATGACAGTGTAATTAATGGTAATAAAATCTATATCGACTCTTCAAAGATTAGAGCCCTTTTAAGACTTTGGGTTTTACCAAAAAGAAAGTGCAAATATGTTTTGACAAATGTTTTATCAAAGAAGTTTTAAGGGATCATTCCTTTATACCTAAATCATTTAACTAAACTCCTGTTTAGGGGTAAATGTTTGTGTATACCTCAAGACAACCTAAGAGGGATTGATGAAACCATGACTTAAAATTTGAAACAAAAATTTTTGCTTTTCAACTAAGAATTTTTTTACCAAAGAATAAACAAAGGTTTTTCGAACATTTACGGATCTTACTAATTATTTCCGATAAATCAACAAAAATTGTGTTAATTAAATTCAAATTTATTTTGAACATTTTTATATAACTGGACAAACTGAGAAAATTTAAAAACTTTTTGTGTTTACGTTTCATAAAAATTAAATATTTATTATTTAATTACTTGTAGTAACTACCGACGCTTTAAACGTCGGATTGAGCAAAACTAATAAAAACAATAGTTGAGATAGAACTAAAACTTAGAAAATATGAAGAAATAAATTCTGAGTGAATTTTGGTTATGATAAATATTTCACCAGGAAAGGTGAATATAGATACTGACACATAATATAGAAAGGATAAAGAACCAATTAGGACATGTTCTTTAATAGTGAAGGTGCAAAATAAATTGCTGAGCAATTTAGAAATAATTGATGCTTGTAAAAAGGATAATATAGGTAATAAAAAGGGATTCACGACTAATATGAATCATTAGAATTGAGAAGCCGATAGCGTTAAATGATTAAAAGGCCACTTGTGGTTGTCTAAATTTGGAGGATTGTGAGATATAGTCATGTTGGAATCTCGTAAGATTAAGTATTCTATTCATGTCATTTCTGATTTAATGTATCTTTATCTGAAGAAGTTGTACTAATGACAAATTATGAAGTCAGACATCGCCTCATACATTAGTAAACGTCTAACTATTGCAAAGGTCATCATCTGAATTTGATTCGATTTGGGTCATCGTCGACAGACTGACCAAATCTGCTAATATCATTCCTGTTAATGATAGATTCTTGATGAAGAAATTGACTCTTTTGTATTTAAAGGAGTTATGTAAACATGGTGTGCCTGTATCGATCATCTCTATCAAGATCCTCGCTTCGCATTGAATTTCTAGAGATTTGCTCAGAAGTCATTGAGAACGAATCTTGATGAGAGTACTGTACCACCCCAATCGAAGGGACGAGGTAAAGTAACGATACAAAATACTATAAGTGTTGTTTTATGTTTGAAGGATTGACCTTTGGTAATAAACTGTAAAATCGTTTTCCTTTGGAGAGATTATCCTTGATAATTATCGTATTAGGATCAAAATCGAATCTTGTGAGGATATATATTAGAGCATCTGTAAGCAGGAGATGGGATGAAGACACCCGACATACACCCATTGTGAGTTGGACATGTCTTTTAGGATTAAGGTTTCCTATTATGGCGAACCTAACCTTACAAAATACTCGACCCGCGAGACCTGAAATGATTGTTGAAATTAGGATCTGATTATTGACTGCCAGTAGTAGGCAGGAGGTTATGTGAATATAAAATGTAGATCTTGAAGTGCCAGATGGGTAGCGAAGTTATGCCAAAAATTTTAACCATGGAAAAATGATTTGATGATCTGAAAGATCATGGGATATAAGTCCCCGTTTTATGGGACCATTGAGATGATGTAAAAGACTGGTTCGAAAAGCATATAAGCTGGATCTACCCTAGGACTTCAAGAGCTGCGTGGATTACGTTTCGTATATCGAACTTGATAAAATGTCTATCAAGTGAGAATCTGATCACTTCTTGATGAAGTTTAGATCGGAGAAAAGTTGCATTCATCAAAAACCCGTGAACATAATGGATAGAGAAAGTAAGTCAACATTAAGCCTGATCTTATTCCCGTAGTTATGTTTGATGAAACTCGCGTATTGTAATGAATTACACTTGTGAGAAAAGACCGAATGTGGAGGAATTACCCACATGGCTTTAACTCTATAAGAAGCGAGTAGTAAGATAAGATGATCTTTGAGGACAAAGATCTTGTTTAGGGGTAAATGCTGTGACAATCCGTCAATTTATGGTTGATATTTTATTCTCAAATATTATTTAAAAACATTATTTTAATGTTATATTATGAACTCACTTATTTTTGGGAAGAAATTTGGGTTTACGTCTTGAAGTAGCATCGACTACGTCTAAACCGGAGGATTCTACGTTAAATGCTTACGTTTACATACACCGTTATTGGTGACAGTCCGACACTTCATAAAATAAATTTATCCGTGAATATTATTTTATAATTTTAAATTTGTGTTGGTTCATAAACTCACAAATTTACGAGAAGAGATTAGGACTTACGTTCATAATTTAACGTCCTTTACGACTAAACCGGAAACCCTAGGTTTACGTATTTACGTTTTTGAACTCCGTTTTTAATGAGACAATTTTTATTAGATTCGTTTTGTGTCGTTGATTCATAATTTATAAAAACGTTTTTCGTAAAACGACCCGAGGGCACGCAAATCGAGGAAACTATAATCGAGAAGTACCCGTAAATTAGTGGAGATGAGACAAGTGGGACACTTGTCCCACCCCCACTAACCCATGTCTAAAATAAGCCACAACACCATGAGGTGTCATACTAGTAGCTTACAAGTTACACTTGGTAACTTACTTAGCTAAACAATCTACAAAACCACAAACCACTTCACCACAAACCATTTTCTCCTAAATACATACATGCAAACCACTCATACTCTCCTCCCTCTCTCTCTAAATTTCATCCAAGAACAACCCCTAAACACCCTTATTTGATCAAATTTAACCATGAAATCGTATATTATTCACACATATGATGAAGCCATTTTCAAGCTCTATTGATTGGTGGTGATTTTAACATCCAAGCAGAAGATTTGGTGATGTCCAAGGGCTGATTTCTACATGAAGTTTACAAGTATTGGTGGCCTTGAAGATTGGTGTTGATCTACCACAAGTTTTGCCATCAAAAATCCAAGCCTTGATCATAAACTACACAACCTTGGTGGTATAGAGATTGTTCTTCCTATCCTCTAGTTATTTTGATTATGTAATCTTGTATTTTCTTTATTTATGAATATGTATATGATGATGAATGATGATTAAAAATATTATATGGGGATTTGGTGTTGATAGATTTGATAAACATGGGTAAAAAGATGGAAAAACCACATGTAAAAATGGTTAAATCTTGCTTAATAAGATGGTTGTATAAAAACAGTAAGTAACCAAATAATAAACTGATAAAATGGTAAAGTGGAATCAATATACAGTAATTATTTGGTGTTATACACATGTGAGAGTTGGCCATACAATGGAATCATCAAAATGAGTGAGATATGATCAAAACAAGATGAGTGCACCAATCTGAATAGTCTGTTTTGTAGGGACTGTTAATGATAGTTAAACATGGAATGAGCAGTATCTATAACTAACTTATTTGTAGCACATAATATGAAGTTTATGCCATCCAAAAATTAGCTTCTATCTCCTTATAGAACTCAAGATATAATAAAAATGGTGAAGATGAAACTAAAAATCAGATTTTGAAGAATTAATGTTTAATAGTATTATATAAGCACTCAAACTAATATAGTATAAAATGTGAATTAAAACCCACTAACTTATAAATTTCATTTATATAAATATGTATAAGGTTAAATAAATGGACACTTTATAAAAATGGTAGTTGAATAAGATTTATAAGTTATAAAAACTATAAACATGATTTTTACGACTTTTTCGGCTATTACCGTAAAATTAACGTTTTTCGCCAATTAAAACTTAGACGATCAAACCCGTTTAATGTAAAGTTTTTAAAAGTCATATACTGATATATAAGTACCTAATACAAGTAAAAACCGATAAAACCCGAACTATATGACATACGGACATTAACGAGCTAAGTTAACATATTGGACTAATAATTTAACTAAATAAGTTAAACACTTATAAAAATTACTTATTGGACTTAACCCATTTGGGCCCAACATGTAAAGTATAAATACTGATAATAAAAGTATAAAATGGATTAATACAAGTTAAAGGACTTATAAAAGGCTTATTGGACCTAAAACATGTAAATAGGTAAAACTAGTAAACTAATATAAAAGTTGTCAACACATAACACAAAAATGAGTGAATGAAAATATATAAACCCACTTGATCATCATCATATATATACATAATTGTTATTTTGATAAAGTCATAGGACAAAAGTCTAAGACGACTATTATTTGTCTAGGTTTCCGTTATTGAGGCACGTACCGTACATCCAAATCGCCATAACCGCCTTCCCACATCAACGTGAGTTCATAGCCTCGCACTCTTTTAAATATTTTATGAAATGTTTTATAAACCCGCGAGGGAGATAACATGTTAGTTTTGATAAAATAGGACACCATTTGTCCCGATTATTTGTTTATTGATTTGGACCCGAATGATTGTATGACCCGATGAATGAATATATGACCCGATAAATGAAATGAAATGGATTATTAAAGTTAGGTTATGTCAGTAAAAGTCCCATTAGCATTAATTGTGAACTACCGGGATTTGGTAGACGCTTATGCATATAATAGTACTATTTGTGGACGATCACCCCAGTTCGTGCCTTGACGGTTGATCCCCGTCGTGCCACATTGATTGGTAAGCGAATTTATGTATGAGAAGATTTCCATAGCGTGATTATTGTGACGACACGCTAACTTAGATGGGCAAATTGAGTTTCGGGTTAGCTACCCGTTGTTTGGTATAGTAAGGTAACAATGTCATGCGGCTTATAATAATCCATAAATAACGAAATACTGCTATACGCACTAAATTACGATATATTGCCTGACTAGCAATACGGGGTCTTACTATTGATATTATGTTTGTGTTTTGGTTTTACATAACCATATTCATATAATGGTTTTTATTTAACTCTATACAACGTTATAAAACGTATTGTATGATGTTTTCAACGACAATGGTTCGTATAATGATTTTGAAGGCGAAAGCCTATATTATGATTTTTGATAAAGATTTGTATAAAATGACTTTGGATATTTTATGGCCTACTACAAAGATTTGTATAAAATGATTTTCGGTAATAATTTTATACCGATGTTATATTGATGATTTCATTTAACTCTATGAATTCACTCGGCGTTTTCGCTGACCTTTTCTTTTAACATGTTTTATCTCAGGTACTTGAAGGTAATTCTCGGGAAGACGACAAGAATTCATGGCCCGCACTTAAATAACAATTTCCGTTCAAATGCTTTGTAAAAACTTGTATGAAATACTATGACTTGGGACCTATGAAAATTCGATATTTATGAATGGAAATGCTTTATTATTAAACGACGCTATTTTTAAGCGTTGTCTATGATGTGAGTAATGCGCTATCCCGTAACACCAACGAGTCTTCCGCTGTATTGAATTGTGTAAATTTGGGGGTGTTACACTTATCATAATCAATCTTATGGAATTTTGAAAGCATTTTAAAATGAGTTTCTTCCACAAGTGACTGTGTCTCCTCAGTACTACGAACATAAGGTGCTTCTTTCAATTTGACTATTAAGGTCACATCATAAAGATAAGGAATATATTCTTGAGCTTGTTTTGCATAACCGGGATTAGGTGGTAAATCTTGAAGACGCCTAAGTTCGAGTTCTTTAAACGATTTAGTTAAAAGATGAACCTTTTCTGTGGAAGTGTATTGTTTTAAAAGCTGTTGTTCCTTGAATATAAGAAGTTTGGTAGCATTAATTTCCGATTCAAAATTTTAAGACTCGAGAGTTTCGAAATCCATTTTAAGTTTCTAAAAATCATTTACAATCGACTCTTTTTCTTTTAATTCATTGGAAAGATTAGCTTTTAATGATTCTATTTCTTTTAAGTGTTCAATCTTTTCAAAGCGAAATTGGTCAAATTCAGAACACGTTATTTTCTATGCTTGAGGGACCATTTCAAAAGTTTTGACCTTTTCCTTATACAACGCAAGCTCAGCGGTTAGGTTGGCATTCATATCTATGGTTTGTCGAACAGCCACATTCATGTTATCAATAATATGTTTAGGCACCATTATCAAATCACGTTGATCATAAGACTCCATACCCGTCGTAGCATTTGGTTGAGGTTCACTTAAATGTGTTGGATTGGATACCACATCATTTGAGTTACTAGTTCCCGAATGTTGTTCAAGGTTGTCATTGTCATGCTCAACATGATGTGAATTATCATGAATATTATTAGATGTGGTTGGTACCTCACTGACGACATCAGAACCGTAGTGAGAGAGATTAGCAACAAGAGCATCTTGGGCAGAGTGAATGTCATCACAATCCAAATCATATGCGTCAAGATCATCAGCTTGATATGCCGCATTAGAAGTAGAGACGACTGCAATGCTTTCATTATCTGCTGCCCCTGGGTCTGCAAGAAATGCTAATTCCTCTGAATCCAAGATCTTTCCCTTTGATTGAGCATCGACCAGATACATCTTCTCACGAAACCACGTTGCATCCCTTCTCCTTTTTGGCCGAGTGCATTCCCTAGCCATATGACCTTGTCCTCTACAATTGTAGCAAGTCATAACCTTTTGAGGACCAAGAGTGTTTCCATTACCATTAGCTTGAAACTTCACAGCTTGAGCATTTACGGTCCTTGTAGTGGGTCCATATGAATTTTGCCTTTCCTGAATAGGTTGCACCGTCACTTGACCATCTTGAACAGTGGATTGTTGTCGAGGATTTAAAGAGGTGCGGAGCTGATTGTTCGTTGGTGGAAAACCTCTAGTAGCAACAAGTTTTGACAAGTAGGCAGTGAGGTGGTTTAAGACATCAGTACGCGTATAATTTAGAGTAAAGACCGGTGATTGAATTGGTGGAAGTTCATTGGAGTAGAAGGCTTGTGCTTGTGGTGCTTCAATTGGAAAATAGCCTTGCTAAGGAAAATAGCCCATAGGAGAAGTGTTAGCTTGTGAGGGTGATGCCTTATGTGCTGGTAGCTATGGATAAGGCTGTTGAACAACACTTTTTTGATATGCTTGTTGTGGCATCATCAGTGGTTGATAAGACAGTTGTTGCGGTTGCTGATATGTGTGTTGTGGTGGCTGCTGCAAGTATGATTGTTGTTGATAAGTGTAAGTCATGTTTTGTTGGGGGACATTTGTTGAGAAGCATACATGGAAAGTGGATCACGAACTTGTGGGGTAGACAACCGAGCCTCGATCACATGGCATTTGTGTTGTTGAAGAAAAGCTTGAAGTTGATCCACATTGGTGTTATGTAAGTCCTTAGCCAATTTAACAGCCGTCACGTACTTACGCCATTCGGAAGGAAGGGTGTTCAAATACTTGGTGTTTAATTGAAACGTAGGAATTGCCATGCCATAGATATTGAGCTCATTCAACAATAGTGTAAATCTCAAATAGTAATCATTGAGAGTCTCCCCGGGGACATAGGCAAACTTATCAAATGTATCATAAAGCTTACACTCTCGTTCTTGTTTAGTTAACGAGTTCCTTGCATTAGAAAACGAATTCTATCCCATAACTCTTTGGCAACTTTATGTTTACTCACAAGCTTTTAGACATCTTGAGGAAGGGCTTGGAGAATGATGTTTGTAGCATACTTATCACATTTGTCTTGAATCTTCATATCTCCGGTCAATTCACCCGTTGTGCGAGGACGAGTAACTGTACCTTCCGTCACTGTACCATAATCTAATGGTCAATTGAGCACCGATGCCCAAATGAGATGTCCATTCTCTTTGTACAACACATAAAGTTCAATTCAGGAAGTCCAATCCTCGTACATAGTCTTCTCCAACATTGGTGGATGATTATCCGTACCCGAGAGGATGGACTTATCCGTAAGAGATGTGTACTCCATTTCGATAAGTTAAGATTTACAAACGTTGATCGAATCAATGAGAGAAGGTAAATGTGCTTGTTTTCGTGTGTTGAAGTCGAGAAATTATGTTAAAATCCCCTAAAATTGTCTTCTTGAGAAACCAAAAGTTCCACTGCAAAATTAATCACGAATGTACAAAATTTTCTAAATCACGTTTTTCGAAAATCTTGAAATTCCAAAGATTTCACAATATAGGTGATTTAATTTCGCAATGTTAAGCTCAAGTATGATATAATTCCGCAAAGTGAATTGATATGATTCCGCAGTGTGTGAATTGAAATAATTCCGCAATGCGTGGTTACAATTCCGCAATCCTAAAAAGCCACAATTCCGCAATACTGAAAACTTTCAATTCCGCAATGAACTTAGGGCAAGATTCCGCAATCACTAGAAGTACAAGATTCCGCAATCACTAGAAACACAAGATTCCGCAATACTAGAAGAATTTCAATTCCGCAATACTGAAAACTTTCAATTCCGCAATGAACTTAGGGCAAGATTCCGCAATCACTAGAAGTACAAGATTCCGCAATCCTAGAAGACTTTCAATTCCGCAATCACTCGAAATACAAGATTCCGCAATCCTAGAAGACTTTAAATTCCGCAATCACTCGAAATACAAGATTCCGCAATCCTAGAAGACTTTCAATTCCGCAATCACAATATATTGCGAAATTGTACCAGAAATTGCGAAATGATGAGAAAAACAAGGAACTCGGATTGTACTTTTATATATTCGAATCTTGAAGCCAAATATGAATCCAAACACCCAAAAATTTTGCGTTTTTGAGCGATCCAAGTAACCCAAATCACTAACACGGATATGTAGATGATATTGGTGAAGATCTAACCATAAAAACACAAAAAAAAAAAATCTGACGTGGGATTTATGATAAAAAAAAACACGAATTCTATATGAACAAACACATAAACAATACAATCATCCCATGGATCTTGATACCATTTGTAAGATATTGTAAATCTTGCTTATGTTTAGAGAGAGAAAACAGATAGAAAGATGGTGAATTTCAGAAACACTTCTAGAGAGAGAAAGTGAGAAAACTATGTGTTTTTATGAATGAAACCACACCCTCTCCATCTAAGGAGAGGGTTTATATACCCAAGCCTTGTGATGGGCTTGGGCTTACATATTGGGTCATCCATACATTCCATGGACTAGGCCTTTCCATGTTTACTTAATATAAATTAACTAAACTACGAGCTACTACTTAATATATTGTCAGAGTGACCGAATCTTCCTAAATACGTAAAACGTATTTCCAACATTTGATTCATCAAAAATCATCCAAAATTTACCAATATACTTTCAAGTATACTCTGTCACTATTTTGAATTGTCTTATTTTAATAATATTCTCATATTATCAATCGACAACGTACATTTAGAACATAACAATTATTCATGGATTAAAACATGTAAAATAGGATACAAAATCAAATAACAGAAAATAAACGAAACTCAATCTTTATTTCATCAATTCAATAATGTCTTGACATCCTTTATCCAAATACTAATCACAGATTTATTGCATGAATTCACTAGCTAGTTGCAGCCCAATAGCCTTGGCATGCTTAACTAACTTTGGTCTAGGCAAAGCCTTAGTAAAAGGATCAGCTACGTTATCGTCTGTGTGAACTTTTATTAATTTTATTTCACGAGCTTCAACTTGTTCTCGAACATAGTGATATCTACGTTTAAAGTGTCTGGCGCCTCTCATGACTCCAGAATCATTGGCGAATATTATTGCAACAGAATTGTCACAATATATATCAATAGGTTCTTTAATTGAAGGCATCGCTCCAAGATCTCCAATAAACTTCCTAATCCAAACAGCTTCCATTGCAGCTTCTGAAGCAGACATGTACTCTGATTGAGTCGCATGCATAACAATGGTTGTCTGCTTCTTGCTCTTCCAGTCGACTGCTCCTCCATTGATAACAAACACGTAACCCGTCTGAGACATCGTATCGTCTTTATCACATTTCCAGGACGCATCACATAAACCTCTAACATTCAGTTATGTGTCTGGTTTACCCCCAAATACCAAAAACATATCTTTCGTACTCCTTACATACTTTAGTATATGTTTAACAGCAGTCCAGTGAAGCTTCCCTGGATTATGTTGGTAACGACTGACCAAGTTCTTAGTCAACGCCACATCAGGCCTTGTGCATCTTACAGCATACATAATAGATCCTACAGCCGAAGCATAAGGCACTTCTGCATGTAAGCCACCTCTTCGGGTGTTGATGCATCTAACTCATGACTTAATTCATGCTTAACCTTCATAGGTTGAAAACCTTTCTTAGAGTTATGCATGCTATACTTCTTCAATATCTTATCAATATAAGCATCTTGACTAAGACCAATTAACCGTCTTTTCCTATCTTGATAGATTTTAATTCCCAGAATATATGCAGCATCTCCCAAATCCTTCATAGAAAAACATTTACCAAGATAATCCTTAACTTCCTTAGGTATTGGAATGTTGCTTCCCATGTTTAATATGTCATCGACATATAAAATTAGGAACACTACATCACTCCCACTAGCTTTGCGATATACACATGGGTCATCACGATTTTGAATAAATCCGAACTTTTTGATTTCTTCATCAAATCGTTTATTCTATTGACGTGATGCTTGCTTTAAACCATATATAGATCTTTGAAGTTTGCACACGTGTTTTGGATATTTAGGATCAACGTACCCTTCCGGTTGTTGCGTATAGATGTCTTCATCTAAGCGACCGTTCAAGAAGGCAGTTTTAACATCCATTTGCCATATCTCATAGTCATAGTATGCTGCTATAGCTATGAGAATCCTAATAGCCCGGTAGTCTGCTACAGGAGAAAATGTCTCCTCGTAGTCTACGCAAAAAGTTTGAGTAAAACCTTTAGCTACTAAATGTGCTTTATAGGATTGTACTTCACCATCCATGTTAGTTTTCTTCTTGAAAATACACCTATTTTTCACTACTTTAGCATTTTTAGGCGCATCAACAAGAATCCAAACATCGTTGATTTCATGGATTTCATTTCTTCATTCATCGCAACTATCCATTTAGACTTTTCTGGATCAAGCATTGTGGATCGATAGTTAGCAGGTTCACCAAGATCCCCTACTTCCTCCTCCTCATACTCTATGTTAAGACATAGTTTGCTTGACGCACGTATAGTCCTTCTAGACCTACGTGGAGGAATTAATTCCGGTGGAGCTCCCAGACTTTCTGGCTCTATTGAAATTTCTATGCTAGTATTTTCAGAAGACAATGTATCTTCTTAAATTTATTCAAGATCATAATTTCTCCCACTGAATTCTTGATTTACAAGATCATTTTCAAGGAAGTCTCCATACCTAGCAACAATAACTTTGTTCTTAGGTGGAAGATAGAAGTAGTAATTGTAACACCCCCATAATGGTCAAATGCAGCGGAATAGTACGTGGGGTGTTACTTTAGTGGATCGATAGCACACAGTATATAGAGCAATGATCATAATAGTCATTTAAAATATATTACATAAATTAAATTTTACACATTTAGTATCTTGTCTGAAAACAACATTTATTAATAATTTGAAGAATATCCCAGTCCGATTGTAACATGATGCTTCCATGGTGCTGGAATTCAATGCATGAACCTGTTTATTTTCTCGAGAAAACATATAAAGTAAAATGTGGGGGTGAACACGAGGTTGGTGAATTCACAGGTTTAATTTAATAAATAAATGTACTGATATGTCAAACACCACGATCATAGCAGGACAATCACAGCCAATACTATAGAAGTTCCTATTGCCATGTAATAGAAGCTAGACATGATGCTCAGGCGCCATTATGGTCAAACCCGATGTTGTTTCCCTCAGTCCGACAATGAAATAAACCTGTTTCTTGGCCTAAGCATTTCGTGATAGCAAGTCACGCAGGCCGGGTGTTGTCAATACCCGAATAGATCTATTCATAACATTTCGCGCTACACTACTAACTATTACAGTCTACGGGAATGGGGCAAACAATAGGCAATAAGTTGTTATTATTGTTTTGTGTGTGTTTGTATATAAAATGATTTAGTAAGTTTTCTCCCCTAGTTATAAAAAACATTAAAGATGGGGCCATGAACTCGCCTCAGTAGTAATGATGTAGTGATGATGTCACTGAATAAACTGGCACAATATAATCACGAAGTGGTAGGAATACCTAAGTAAATTATGTATGACTCAGTACATGCACAAATAATATGCACAAATAAATGTAACTGATGAAAATGCATGATCACAAATTAATATGTCGTTGCGGTTGTTTAAGTGCTTAAACTTATAGTGAGCTGTTAATAATATAACATATATTTTTAGTTTCTAAAAATATATTTAAATTGTCTAACGAAAGTACAAAAATATATTTTAATTAATTAAGAAACTAATATTGTCCATTAAATTTTCTTAAGGATCCAAAAAATTTAATATGATTCGTTCCATTATAAAGTCTCATAAATAAATTTTAGTAATTTATTTAATACTCAAAATAATTAATTTAATTTATTAATAAAATACTTTATTAATATTTTTAATTAAATTAAAATTACACGCAAGTCCTTGTAGTACAGTAACTTCTAAAAATACCATTTAGGGTTTAGTTCGTTAAGTGTTTCACATCGTTAGTCCTCGTACGTTATGTTTATTTCCAAAACACGCCCCTAGGGCTTACAATACTTTCAAAATGTGGCAATTAAGGTCCCTAGGGTTTCACTAGTCTCGAAATAATTACAACTGAGTCCCTAGGGCTCGGTTCATGTCACACCCCACCATGGTGGAATATGGGGCGCGACGTATGGATATCATCACAACAACAGCGTGTCTATAGAGAGAACTAAATGAAATTGAAATATCATAGATGGCGACACAAATGTCGTGACAATATCTCAACAATGCAGGCGTCTAGGTAAGTAGGTAACAGGCCTACCTCTTACCAAAGACATACAAATAAACAAACATCAAACATATAGGTACCACAACGTTCACTTAATTAAAACACAAAATAAAATCTAAGAGGAAAGGGATTCCTCCGAATGCAATCCTAGCAGCCTCTATACTCTAGCCACTTCTAACATCATCTTGCACAACTACCTCACCTGAAAATGACACTAAAATCTGTCAACATAAAGTTGGTGAGAACATAGGTTTAAGTTATCTAGAACATCATAAAAAACCTTGACATCCGCTGTAAATAAGTTGAAGAAAAACAATTTATAGTAATGGACCATAATGTGATAATCATGTTACATGCATCCACAACAAAACTCAAGCCAAGTACCAATCACATCTACAATTCACAAAGCACATTATAACAATCAAGAAGTATCCCGTCACACGCACAAGAACACACACCACACTATCCGGATCTTTCCCACACCACCTGTGGAAGATGAACTATATCCCCGTCGAGATATCTTGCCTCCGAAGAGACGATGCACAAGTACTCAGGACGGATCGTGCCCCACGCTCCACACACATCACAACCGGTCCCATAGACGCCCATACATCTATGTACCAAAGCCAATCACAATCCAAACAAGATTCACATAGCAGAACACGTACCAAAGCACATATGAGAACACATAAGCACGCAAGTCACACAATAACACATTTATGTCCACACATTTTATAACATAGTACTAAATCATGTTAAAGAACATTTCAAGTGTCATCTCCATCCCATACTGGAAAAAAAACATTTAAAAATGTAGTAAAATGGGACTATGAACTCACCTGATTGCTTCTCCAAAGTCCTTGCTCTAGCAACAAGCTAACAAACCAAAAACACATAAATCAATACATGAACCAACCTCTAAAATGGTTCATGAACCTATGATGGACATCTAACCCCCTCTCATATAAATACCCCATTTATAACTCTAAACACCCCATTACCCTTCCTTAACAAGTCCTTAACTTGGTTAAGTTTAATAACTATCCCGTTCATATTTTACACAAAACAGTCCCAGTTTTTAGGTCTCAAAACTTTAAGTCAAATGTCCACTTAAACATACCCATGGTTTCTGTAAAAGGAATATTCATACCCTTACATATGTTGGCTAACACCTCCCACTTGCCCTAACCTTAAAGCTACTGTTAAGGCCCCGATATACATATATCTACTTTTGTCATTCCATATTTCCTGATTTTAAACGTACTAAAAGTTTGTTACCATTAAGGGGTCTTACCCTAAACCACAACCTTAGCCCAAGTGCAGATCCTTATTACAATATATAAACCATCTCTTATGTTCGTGAGAAGATCCCAATGCAACCCTAAGTACCCCAAACAACCCAAAACTTAAAAAGAAAACAGGCTGAATTCAAAATTGTTTTGACCTCCGACTGTTGTAACCTATTTCTGACCCCCTTCCCAACCTCCAATTTAGTTCTAGTTTCTTGCATTGGAAAGCCACTTCAAATACCTTTTCAAGGGTATGTGGATCGTAAGATAAGAGTTTGTAGAACTCCCAATATGATCAAAACAATTGACTCAAAAATCTGCCCAGTTTTTAAAAACGGGTTTAACAAAATCAACCACATTAATTAACCCTAATTCCTCTAATTACAAGCCCTAACCCATGTAATCATTATATTATGATTATTACAACATTAATTTACTGTTTTTATATTAAACCCTAACCTAAATCCATCATAAGATTATTAAAGAAAACATAAAAACAATTTAATTAAAAAGGGATTTGAAGATTTACCTTGGATTTATGAAAACCCCCAAATTTTATGAAGAACCCTAATTTTTTATAAGACTCACGAATTTCCTTCATCTCCAGGAGAAAAATAATGAATTTGGTTTAATATATACATTATATAGGGTATGGGTGAATCCTAGTACAACCCAAAGCCCACTTTCCTTAAATATTTTCCTTTTTTCCTTTTTTTTCTCTTCTAAACCGACCCAAACACCCCTAATTTCGTTTTTTTATTTATTATTTTTTTTAATTGTTAATTAATATCTTATTAATATTACCTTAATTTACCTTAATTTATTTCAGCTCCTAAAGCTCCCAAAACCTCAAAACCGTAAAACTAGTCAAATTTACGCGTTTTACCGTAAAAGACGTAAAATATACACTTTTAAAAAAAATCTCAAATTTTGAAATAAACTTTATAACTAAGTCCTAAATGACTTAAAACCATCCCAAAAAATATTCATATGGATAATTACCTCACCCGAGACCTCTAAAGGCTAAACCGTAAATCCTAAAAAAAATACTATTACTATAATACTTATACGTATACGTAAACACCACAATATCACCATTTTCATTTCATAGTCACCACTTGTGAGCTCATGAACATGAAATAACCGTTCCTCGATTTACTTATGAGTACTTTATACTCATAAACGATAACCACACCAACCTCGTTCACACAAAATAAACACGTAAACACACAATTCAAGTAAGCACACATAAAATAACCTAAAAGTAAGACCAAGTGACCAACCCAAAACCACGGTTGTCACATCACTCCCTCCTAATAGAAATCTCGTCCCGAGATTCACTCCCAAACTCAAACTTATTCCCAGCAAACAAACGAGGATGCATATCCCTGATAAAACCTTCACGTTCAAACGTAAACTCAGTTTACACGAAAATAATCTCAACCAACAACACATGAGCCTTAACCGTCCTCGAGGAAACTTATCAAAACCATAAATCAAAACTCATCAAAATATAACCACGTATAATAAGGTCTAAAGAACTCTCAAATTCCTTCCCAACTCATTTCTATGTTAACCCTCCAAGTGTTCATTACCGAAATATACCCAAAACACGAGTTTAAACCATGTTGTCCGAAAATTAACCTTGAACTCAACACTTGTACAATTAATTCGACCAAGCTACTGACTTCCAATTACGAAACTTTCTGAATATTTGAAAAGTATGTTCCGAGTACATAATTTGAAAAGTATGTTCCGAGTACATAATTTTAGGCTTTTGAATCACCCAAAAACCTTTAAAAACGAATAAGTTATGACCAAAACGGTTTTTCTCAAAATCTGCCTAGGCATTAGCGACAGTTTCTGACAGTTAGCGACATATTTTGACAGTTTAGCGACAGTTTCTGCCTACTCCGATTTATACAAACAAAAAACGATTTTTAAACCCTAAAAAAAACCCGTTATTAATTACAAAATTCAAGGTCTAATTTATTTTAATTCTAGAAAATTTAAACTCTCACCCATCATATGATTAATACATGATTTAACATATTTAAGTTAATAAGAACAAGAGTTCTAACTAAAGAACAATAACTTTAGGTGATCAAAACCAAAATATTTTAGAATAAAAAGGCCATGCTTATATGAAAAAAAAAATATATTCCACCTTATTTCAAACACTTTTTCGACACTTCCTTATTTCATCGACTACCAACAACTATTTTTTTTCAATTTGCAAGTTCTATTTTTTTACCATGTATAACTAGAAACAAAAGACATCGTTACCCCAAAAAGAAATCTCCACCATCTCAAAATCCTTCACGCCAAAAGTACCGTACAAACAAACACGTGAAATGAGGACCCGAGAAATGCGCTACTACAGAAGTTGAACATCTCAAAGAGAAACGAGCTAGCAACCATCCCAAGAATACAACCGGTAAGTAGAAAATAATTTTACATACATAGGCATAAGCGTACATACACTCAAATCCATCCAACATATACTATACAAACATGTATTAACTCTCTTTCATGCAATCATACTTGAAAGTCCAGTGGTGTTGTGGCACATATATAATTATGTAGGCCTCCATAACTATACATGTTCCCTTTCACTAATGTACTCCCTCCTATGTTGACACTTATAAGAAATTAATACTACACATAACACATAATCCAACAACTCACAAGCACATAACCACACAAGATAAGATCCAAAACCCCATGTATTAAAATAACATAGCCAATGCACGAAACACATAAACTCGTAGTCCCGCTGAACCAGCGTAGACAAAATTCAAAATGTATAAAGAACATGAAAACATAATTAAGCGAAATCCAACAATGACTAGCGTATACGACCATGGTTCCACACACACTAATCACAACTCGTAAAGAAAATAACATGTAGTTAAGTATGAACCATAGTAGTTCATAACCTAACAAATACTGCAAAAATAATATTCTAACACATCAATTACTATAAAATGCACACATACTCCTATGACGCCTATATGCAGGGACCCTTAAGCTATAGACTAGGCTACACGACTAGGCAACCTAATTCTCTATAACCATTGTCTCTGATACCATTCTGTCACACCCCACCATGGTGGAATATGGGGCGCGACGTATGGATATCATCACAACAACAGCGTGTCTATAGAGAGAACTAAATGAAATTGAAATATCATAGATGGCGACACAAATGTCGTGACAATATCTCAACAATGCAGGCGTCTAGGTAAGTAGATAACAGGCCTACCTCTTACCAAAGACATACAAATAAACAAACATCAAACATATAGGTACCACAACGTTCACTTAATCAAAACACAAAATAAAATCTAAGAGGAAAGGGATTCCTCCGAATGCAATCCTAGCAGCCTCTATACTCTAGACACTTCTAACATCATCTTGCACAACTACCTCACCTGAAAATGACACTAAAATCTGTCAACATAAAGTTGGTGAGAACATAGGTTTAAGTTATCTAGAACATCATAAAAAACCTTGACATCCGCTGTAAATAAGTTGAAGAAAAACAATTTATAGTAATGGACCATAATGTGATAATCATGCTACATGCATCCACAACAAAACTCAAGCCAAGTACCAATCACATCTACAATTCACAAAGCACATTATAACAATCAAGAAGTATCCCGTCACACGCACAAGAACACACACCACACTATCCGGATCTTTCCCACACCACCTGTGGAAGATGAACTATATCCCCGTCGAGATATCTTGCCTCCGAAGAGACGATGCACAAGTACTCAGGACGGATCGTGCCCCACGCTCCACACACATCACAACTTGTCCCATAGACGCCCATACATCTATGTACCAAAGCTAATCACAATCCAAACAAGATTCACATAGCAGAACACGTACCAAAGCACATATGAGAACACATAAGCACGCAAGTCACACAATAACACATTTATGTCCACACATTTTATAACATAGTACTAAATCATGTTAAAGAACATTTCAAGTGTCATCTCCATCCCATACTGGAAAAAAAACATTTAAAAACGTAGTAAAATGGGACTATGAACTCACCTGATTGCTTCTCCAAAGTCCTTGCTCTAGCAACAAGCTAACAAACCAAAAACACATAAATCAATACATGAACCAACCTCTAAAATGGTTCATCAACCTATGATGGACATCTAACCCCCTCTCATATAAATACCCTATTTATAACTCTAAACACCCCATTACCCTTCCTTAACAAGTCCTTAACTTGGTTAAGTTTAATAACTATCCCGTTCATATTTTACACAAAACAGTCCGAGTTTTTAGGTCTCAAAACTTTAAGTCAAATGTCCACTTAAACATACCCATGGTTTCTGTAAAAGGAATATCCATACCCTTACATATGTTGGCTAACACCTCCCACTTGCCCTAACCTTAAAGCTACTGTTAAGGCCCCGATATACCATATATCTACTTTTGTCATTCCATATTTCCTGATTTTAAATGTACTAAAAGTTTGTTACCATTAAGGGGTCTTACCCTAAACCACAACCTTAGCCCAAGTGCAGATCCTTATTACAATATATAAACCATCTCTTATGTTCGTGAGAAGATCCCAATGCAACCCTAAGTACCCCAAACAACCCAAAACTTAAAAAGAAAACAGGCTGAATTCAAAACTGTTTTGACCTCCGACTGTTGTAACCTATTTTTGACCCCCTTCCCAACCTCCAATTTAGTTCTAGTTTCTTGCATTGGAAAGCCACTTCAAATACCTTTTCAGGGGTATGTGGATCGTAAGATAAGAGTTTGTAGAACTCCCAATATGATCAAAACAATTGACTCAAAAATCTGCCCAGTTTTTAAAAACGGGTTTAACAAAATCAACCACATTAATTAACCCTAATTCCTCTAATTACAAGCCCTAACCCATGTAATCATTATATTATGATTATTACAACATTAATTTACTGTTTTTATATTAAACCCTAACCTAAATCCATCATAAGATTATTAAAGAAAACATAAAAACAATTTAATTAAAAAGGGATTTGAAGATTTACCTTGGATTTATGAAAACCCCCAAATTTTATGAAGAACCCTAATTTTTTATAAGACTCACGAATTTCCTTCATCTCCAGGAGAAAAATAATGAATTTGGTTTAATATATACATTATATAGGGTATGGGTGAATCCTAGTACAACCCAAAGCCCACTTTCCTTAAATATTTTCCTTTTTTCCTTTTTTTTCTCTTCTAAACCGACCCAAACACCCCTAATTTCGTTTTTTTATTTTTTTTTTCTTTTTATTGTTAATTAATATCTTATTAATATTACCTTAATTTACCTTAATTTATTTCAGCTCCTAAAGCTCCCAAAACCTCAAAACCGTAAAACTAGTCAAATTTACGCGTTTTACCGTAAAAGACGTAAAATATACACTTTTAAAAAAAATCTCAAATTTTGAAATAAACTTTATAACTAAGTCCTAAATGACTTAAAACCATCCCGAAAAATATTCATATGGATAATTACCTCACCCGAGACCTCTAAAGGCTAAACCGTAAATCCTAAAAAAAATACTATTACTATAATACTTATACGTATACGTAAACACCACAATATCACCATTTTCATTTCATAGTCACCACTTGTGAGCTCATGAACATGAAATAACCGTTCCTCGATTTACTTATGAGTACTTTATACTCATAAACGATAACCACACCAACCTCGTTCACACAAAATAAACACGTAAACACACAATTCAAGTAAGCACACATAAAATAACCTAAAAGTAAGACCAAGTGACCAACCCAAAACCACGGTTGTCACAGTTCACTTTATTGAATGACAAAACACTCCCCCTAAGTCTCGAAAATAATAAATAATGGCTAGGGCTTGTTTTAAGTTTCAAAAGTGACACATCTAGTCCCCCATGTCTCGAAATGATTTATTTGAGGCACAAAAAGTAACCTAGGGTTTTATAAATGTTTTCAAAGTGACAGAAATAGTCCTTGTGGTTTTCTTGGTTCTCGGTTTAAACACAAACGCACCCTATACTTTTAAAAATGGCGAATTTGGTCCTTATACTTCTTAAAGGTCACGAAAATTGTATATATGTTTTATAAACTTACATTTTTGACTATTACTTTCACCACTTTACAAAAATGGTAGGAAAAGTCTCCCAAAAATGATTTTGGGCTTGGTTGGCCCATTAAGGTCATGGTTTAGGTTTTATGGGCCTAACGGGCTTGCTTTGGGCTTGTTTGTATTACTAGAAATTTTATTAAGAAAAACTAATAAGTCCAAATTTACTTCTTGGCTTATGGGCTTATGTTTACTCGGCATATAGCTTATGGGGCTCTCGACTTATTTTCAATAAGCCGTATAATAGCTTATTTTAGTGTATCAATTATCAGTAAGTCTTTTCTACACCTAAACATTATTTCTAGCTAAGTGGCTTATTAATCCAAGGGTGATACTCGGCTTATAAATAAGCCGAGACTTATGGCTTGCTTGTTGGGCTTATTGTTGGTGTATAGCACTACTTTATTAGCTAGAGGTTACCTAGGTTTCTTTAAGCAAGGTTTCTAACTAGTTCATCATAGATATAAGGTTTTTGAAGCATGTTTTCCCACGAAACATAATAAGTCGTGGGCTTATATGTTGTTTGTGGGTCGTCTTATGGTGGTTTTTACGTGTGCATGCAAACAAAGCTACGTTTTCTAGGCTTCTACATGCATGACATGTGATGTGAAGTAATGAATGGAGATGTGGAGGGTTTATACTTACTTGTATGTAGAAGAGATGGTGAATGATCAAGAACTAGGGCTTCTATGCGTCGGGTTCTTCTTAGACGTGACCTAGGATGGTCTCGGCTTTTATTGAATGCTAGTGTTCTTGTGTAGACTAGCTATAAATGATTGGGAACCAAGATTTTGGGGTAGTAAATGTTTAGGGTAAGTGTTGTTGCGTCTAGGTGTTATATGAACTTGTGTGATCCAAAAATGAGTGTGAGGGGTGAGGAGTGAGGCTCTTAAGCTTTACAATATATCTCGTGAAGGTGATGTGTGTGGTTTGGGGTTAAGCCACAGCAAGAAAGAGGGTTAGGCTAGATATGATGTGATTTCTAGGTACAAGGTGGTACTAGGTTTTAAATGCAAATGATGTACACTTTCCCTTTGGAAGCCTCCTATCCGTCGCATCTATATTAGTCAAAGGGGACAATTGGTGCTTGCATAGTGTAACTATAATGAGGGTGATGTACAAGTGAGATGTGTGGGTTATCTTGGCTAAATATCTATGTGTTGGAAGGTTTATTTGGCTTGGGTATACTACACGTTTAAGGGAGAGATATGTGTTAGTTATTCTAGGTTCACTAAATTGCATATCTAAGCACTAAGATATCATAGTACTTCCCATTAATGGCAACATATGTACACTTGCTTTTGGTTTGAATATAGCCGGCGGTTTTGCAAGTCAAGGGAAAGTGAGGTGACTTGAATAGTGCAAGGTTTTAATGAGTAGATATTGGTACATGACAAGTTGTCTAGTGCAAGATTATAAGGGTTTCAAGTTTTGAGGAGTATTCGGCTAGGATGTTGTGTCTAGGATAGTTTTAAGTTTGATTATAGTGTCTTGGTATGGTTACTAGGAGTCTAGGTATAATATTGTAGAAGTAGGTTCGAGTCCGAGTCAATTTGGTTAAGTTTCGGGATCCTTGGTGAAAGTATAGTCTTACTTAAATAAATGTGTAGTTTACTTTATTTAT
The DNA here is from genome assembly GCA_025667525.1 of Glebionis coronaria. Taxonomy (NCBI): domain Eukaryota; kingdom Viridiplantae; phylum Streptophyta; class Magnoliopsida; order Asterales; family Asteraceae; genus Glebionis; species Glebionis coronaria. Next base: position 592,188,592 of record CM046874.1, read on the forward strand.
AATATAAGACACTTGTGAAAATGAGTTTAAGTTGATAATTGTAATTTCTAATAATAAAAAGTAGTTTATGTCGTATCGTAGTATTGTTTATGAGGTGAGGGAAATATATAATTATATATTTTGAAGCATAAAATAGCTCTTTGGTATTCGTTATTAAATTGTGATCATGAGTTTAGATTTTCATAAATCAAATTGATGTAGGCATATAATCAAGTGTTGTAGGTGACTTAATAGTCTCAAAAGAATGATTATTTAAAACCTCGTATGCTCATATAATGTAATCATACAAATGTGGTTGTGTCCTTATGATTAAATACTCATAATCATAATGTAATGTCATATGATCAAATGTTTCCATGTTCTGATAATTTAAATGATGTATGCTCATGTATGATGCATATGATTGCTAAAAGATTTCATGCAAAGGTGGTAATATAAATAGATATCATGAGGTGACGTGTACAATGATGTCATAGTCAAAACCTGAAAACAACAGGTTTTACAGTAACTGATGTTGAGTAAAAACACGTCTTTTAGGAAAAAGAACGTATAAATGGCAAGTATTAAACTCGACGATTTAGGAAAACCGAAGAACCGAATAAATGCGGGTTCGTTCTCGAAGGAGGTGTGTGTATTAATGTGCCAATATATAAAATAACAATGTTTGGATTAGTGACGTTTTTGGTTTAAGAGAGAAAAATTAAAGACGAGCTACGACTACGATTTAAACTACGACGTTGACGTAAAACCGAACGTAAATACGAAAAACGCAACAAAATTAAAAACAAAACCTAAAAATTAATTAAAAGATTAAACTAACTCTAAAATAATATAAATAAGAATAAAAATCCAACAAATATATTTTAAAACCTTCTATTAATTAAATATTCAATTTTAAATGCTAATTAAAGCCCTAAAATCAAATATAATTAACAAAATGTCCAAAATATAATTTTATTGAACAAATAAGTTACTTATATTATTTAAAGACTAAAAAGTATTTTTCTTAAATTTTAAAAACTATTTTTCTATTTTTAAATGACTAAAAACTATTTTTAAACTAAAATAATCATAAAAAATAATAAAATAATGCCAAAAATAATTTGACAATTTTTAAAATCCTAAATTACACTAATGAACAGTAGAAAATTGAAAAAGTTTGAAAAATGTAAAAATTTGCACTAAAATACAAAACAGTTTAATAATAAAACCCTAATTAACCTAATTTAATTATAAAAAATAATTAAAATAGTGAACAGTAAATGTTTTTAAACTAAAAACCTTAAAATATTATTCTAAGTATAAGAAAAATTTTAAAAGTGAAAAATATAACTTGTCTGCACTAAAAGACAAAAACAGAATAATAAAAAGTAATTAAAAATAGCAATTTAATCTAAAAATTACTTAATGAACAGTAACTGGAAAATAAATTATACTAAAAAATCAAAAATAAAATAAGAAAAATAATGAAACCAGTTTGAACCCCTAATTCCTATTTTGCACCACAAAAGACAAAAAAAAAGTATCTGAAAGTGACCTTTAGCTAGTTTCTGTCTTTTAGCTAAGCAGTACAAACAAACAAACTAGCAGGGGGAAGTGAGTTCCCACTGCTAGTGCAAATAAGTTGACAGAATGATGATAAGCTTAGGAAAGGTTTTTGATGGCTTTTTACTGGACAATAAGGCACCCCCACAACCAGTTGGGTTGTGGGGAGTCTATAATTGCAATAAGATCAATAAGCAAGACACAAAAATTTCACAAACAAGGGCCAAAAAGTTACTGATATTCAGAAAGGGAGGTCTGTGAACAGTAATCTGGTTTACTTGACACTAGGACGAATTTTAAAAGCTCAATACTTGTACAAAAGTCCACCAAATCACTTACAACTAATCCATAATCCTAAATAAACAGTTCAACTAACAACTTGCAATATTTCAAGTAAAATGTTGCACTAAATCAGGCAGAAACAAGGATTTGCTGATTTTATGCTATATTTACCAAAGTTTGAACATACAAGTGCCTTTTAAACCTATCAAACTGAAACTATACTAACAAATAACCCCTATTAGTAGCATAAGCAGTGTGTTAAGGCAGAATTCAAACCAACATCCTATCAAACATGCAGCTAAACCCCTTGTCCCAAACAACCCTTAATAATCTGAAAACACTATTTTTCAAACCAAAACGTTTCAAATCAACAACAAACCTATTTCTATCAAATCTAACATGCATATAGAACACAAATAAGCAGAATCAAGCAGGAAAATTAACCCTAGAACAGATTCTACACAAATCACCCTAAAATTCACACAAAACTTCAACTTTAAACAAGAAAGAGGGTTCAAAGCTGATTTACCTTGTGTACCTTACATCCAAGGTACACAAAGGCATGCTGATGCCTTCTCCATCAAGTCTAGACTTGAGCTTATGGCTTATGAGAGTACTTGTGTAGAGAAATGATGATGGTGGTGGTTAACAAGAACCCACACACCACCCAATATATCTTCAAGTGAGATGGGTGGTACCTGCTAAGAAAAAGACCAAGAAGAGTGAACTGGAAACAAATAGCTTATAAGCTATAAGGTAAGCTTATTGAAAAAGCAAGCTTATAGCTTGTAGCTTATAAAAAATAGAAATGGAAAATTACTTTTTCAAACTATGAAGCATCAAATACTCACAAATCTTGACAAGAAGCTTTTGAATAAGCTGAGACCAAACCCCCAATCTACTTTCACTTCAAGTGGGGTTTGGAATCAAGCTAATAAAAATTTCTTTCAAAACAAAAAAAATGAACTTTTCTGAAAACCCTTTTTTTAACTGAAAACTTTGGCAAACCTTTAAACTAACTTGCATCAAATGAAAGCTTAACTAATTGAACAGTAAATAAAGGAACTCAGCTTTTGTACAAGAAAAATGTTTCATTTTCATTAATAAATTCTAGCTTTTACAAAAACTGGAACAAGGGGTTGCTACAAAACCAGCACCTCCTTTTATACTACTTAAATGAAGATTCTAGGTTGCTAGAATAAAATAATACGAAAAATATCAAAAGCTAAACTCTAATTCTGGAATTCCCAGTTTTGCCCTTGGTGTTGTCTTCAAGAATTTTGTGGTCAAGACCCATGTGAGTGATGGTGATATGTAAAATGCATCATGGACGTCCAATAGTGAGTAGCCACCAAGGAATCAATACAAGTCGTTGATGATTTTTGTTTGCTTGTATTTTGGGAGCAGGGGACCATTCGTGTAGGTCCCTCAATGAGCTGGAGGGCTGTTTGATGGTGGGAAAGTGATGGGAGGATAGTTAATTAGTGATCTGGATTGATGGAACAAAAACCCCTTTGCTTAGAAATAGATTCAAGATTAGGGTTTATGTGGATGAGAGGGTAATGAACTGGTGAGTTTAATCCTGGTTTAGGGAAATTCGTGTGTTTGGCGCCCAATTAAGTAATATTTAATAAGTTTAAACGTTATTAAATATTACTAATTTGAGATAGTGGATGCTGATGTGGTATGATGAATAGGCAGAAATGGTGAGGTGTAGGCTTGTAAGTGGAGGGTGATCTTTGGCTGTCTGGTCAACAATAGTCCCTCTATTCCCTTCATTCTTTCATGTAGTAAATAATCAGCAAAAACAAATTTCCTTTGTTAAATACTTTGGCAGCTTGGCAATTTCAGTCCTTGTGTTTGGTAAAAAGTATGAACAAGGACTAAACATGTATTTTCTTCAATCTTCAAGGGCATTTAATGACAAATCATGAATCTTCAAAGACCATAGTTGTTCAATCTTGATTCTTCAAGGGCAAAAAGTGCCAACTTGCAAATCTTGAGGGACCAATCTTGCAAATCTTTAAAACTTCAAGGACTTGAATGGAAATTCAAAACTTGGGTCCGGTTCATTGTGCGGCTTCGTTTCCCGTGTTCGTTTTTGTTTGATTCTTGTAATCTTTTGGTGAATTCACGATATCCGTACCTGAAATACACAATGAACAAATACAAGCACATTTTTGGGTATTTTGATGATATTTTAAGCGTTTTAAGCCCGATTTGGACGATGAGACTATGTATATATACAGACTCATCACTCCCCCATACTAAACCATTGCCGTGTACCCACGCAATGCTAGAATTAAGTATCATAGCACTTCCAAAATTTATTTTATGATGACTTTTATTCAAGACATAAATTTAAATAAACTACTACACGCGTTTTAGACATAATGTATTGTTTTCATCACGATAAAGTGACTTTTGGGATCATAGAACAAGAACACGTGAATGCTTCGTTAGAAATAATTTCATCGTCCTCGATTTTCACTCGATTCCATGCTAAGCGTGTAACGAGATCATTGTTATTATAAGTTAGCAACACGAACACATCTCATGAGTGTTAATTACGAACCTAAACTCCCTTATTCCTACTTGGTATCTCTTATATTTTATTATGTCTTAATGATCACGAGGATACATCATTGACTTATGCGTGAATAGAGATTAAATCTAAAAATAGAAACTTAACGGTGTAACCAAAATCATTAAATTAATAATTCACCCCAATAGACAACGATGTCAAAAAATTAAGTCAACAAGAAGGATCGATAAACACGATTTTATAACGGTTTTGAACATGAGACTTATTACCAAGACTTTTATACGCCCCCTAACGGAAGGGCCTTATTATCTTTGGTTTACCTCCATCTTTTATTCAACTTCGCCATGAAGCTTTTATTATGACTTCGGTCTTGCCTTGCCTTTTATTATCCGCCTCATCGGTGGTTTTATTAGCCAAAGACGTATATCCTCACGCTAAAGCGAATTTTGGATCTTTAAAGCTTCGAAGATTAAGGCTTGATTCACTTTTAATTTGGGCATAGATTTTTCGGCCTTGTGAGCTTCAAATTTTTGCTTAATTTAGGTGAGCACTTGAAATCTTATTATTAGGTGAAGCTTTCGATTATTCGGGTGCCAATACTTCAAAACCGTGACGCTGGCGATACCTTAATGTTTTCCCAATTTAATTACATGGAAGCTACCAAAACAAATTAGAAACCAACAATAGTGACTAAACCGCCAAATCAATATTTATTAACAATTTATTATGCAAAAGCGTTGGGAGAATAAGCTAATAATTACTACACATGAGATCGTGACGATTACGAGACTTATAAATAACTCTATCATTTCTCGTCCTCATTTAAGAGACTTAGCCTAAAAAGTTAAGGAATCGAAGCTAAGTGCTCAACACGCACGGTCGAGTCAAAAATTACTCTCGTTCTCACCATCGGAAAACCTACATTCGTGTCTTAAACACTTATGAAAAACTAGAAAAATTTTAACATTTGGCCATTTTTAGCCTTATTTTGCATAAAATGATAACAAAAAGATGAATATTGGATTGCGTGTTGACGTAAGCAAGGTGAAGTATCTACTCATCCCCCCATACTAAAACTAAACATTGTCCTCAGTGTTTCGAGTCTAGGGGTGTAAACACCCCCATACTAGAGACGAAGTCGAATGCTTAATCTCGAGCATGGAAAGGGTAAAACGAATAACCTAAAAGCCGTTTATGAATTATGCTAATAAGATAAACGTTAGAACATAAAAGGATATCATCGGATATTGGAATCTCCAAAGGCAACGATCGAAGCTCGAGTGATCCGTAAAACGAACACGAGAGGCTTCAATGATGACGATGAACCTAATAAATCACAATCACAAACAACCACGAAACAAAGGTTGGAAGAGCACAAGTCCCCTCGTTACGTTAAATACGAAAGCAATAATATGTACAAGGATAAGCATGAGAATCCCCCACGAGGCACCTTGTTTTTGATAACCGAGTCAAAAGCTCGACTCGGATCCCCATAAATGTGATCATTTAGGGATAATCTTGGTATGGTCATTTTTGGTGGGGCTTACATGATAAACAAGGCCCAAAAGTACATGGAGTACTTTAAAAACCCGATAAACGTATACCGGGGTCAAAGATAGCGTCTTCGTTTTCGGATGAAAGACGAAACAACGCTACTCCAACACAAACCCCAATGGGGTAGAAGAAAAGAGATAAGAAGTAGAAAGGTGGGGCAATGGGTAAGGCAAACTTATGAGCTACTCGAGGTAGACTCACACCAAGCAAACGAAAAGATTTTCCATTTATTGCATCGGTGGAAGACCGAGATTTCCCTTTACAAGCAATTCCGGGATCGTAAATCTCGTCCTCGGTGGTAAAGTGTGAAGGAACATTTGGGGCTTCCCCCACACTAAAACCACACCAACCGTCGTCAAAAGGAGTAGACGAGGTGGTAGCACTCATGAAACGCGGTGATGACGGAGTTAAACATGTAGAAAAATCTTTTAAAACATTTTTAAAATCTTTTCCTTTTTCATCGTTTAAAAACTCTCTATGAAAACCCGATTTGATAATGTCGAAAATATTTGGCGTGTTAAATTCAAAATTAGTCGCGCTAAAGATCCTCACATTTAAGTCATTGGTGGGAGGGGGTGGCGGGTTATATAAGTTCTCAAAACGTTTATCAATAAAGAACACCGCCCCCTCGGGGTCAACATACTCGTCATCCTCATGAACGTCGATCTCATCGATTTCTTCATCAAAGATAGGCTTGTCAAACCAAGGTTTGTCATTCCCCTCCTTGAGTATCTTAGAAACTCTCTCGAAGAGATCACGATCAAGCACGAAACCATCATTCTTTTGTGGGGATCGTTGATAAGTTAGATCCTCACGAATGTGGTAAACGTCATTCTCAAATAAGGAGTGTTGATTAGGTAACTCCTCGAGAATGGGATTCTTAGTGGTCACATGAGTTGGCTCGTCATCGAAAATAAGACGTTCCAACTCATTTAGTTCATCCTCGATTTTGGAAAGATCAACCTCACTCGTAGGTGGAAGTGAAGGCATAAGAGCTAGCTCTCGTTCAATGATTTCCTCAATCTCGGGATCAAACTCGTAATCATCGTACGTCACATGTTTCTTCTTAGGAGAATCAAAAATAGCATGTGGATTTCGAAGTACGTGATCAATCTCGGCAAAATCGCCATCGTCATCGTCAAAGAAAGAGTCGATGTGAGCACTCACAACCATGGTCTTACAAGTCGAATGACTATGCTTAGGTGACTTTTCTAAGACGAGAGGATCGATGTCGATAAACCCTTTAGCCTCAACGGGTATTGGGCTAGGCAAAGGAGGCACTTCGATGGAGTTAGAAGTTGAAGCCTCAAAGACGTGGTCCTTCGAAGGTGGTGAAGACGAGCCCATATTGGTCTTTGTCGTGATGGCACTAACGTTGCCCTTCGGAATTGGTGTTTCACTTGTTTCGCTAAAAACATCCCAAAGTGAGTTTTCATCCATAAATTTACACATACCCTTTTGAATTAGGTACACGTATTCTTTATCATTAAAATCATCATCTTTAAAACCGTTTTTCTTAATTCTTTCAAAACATGCATTAAGCTTCATTATTTCCGCTAAAGTGAACATTTTGAAATCATTAGGATTTGAATCATTAGGTTTTGAAACCTCGGTTTTTTCATTCTCATTAAATCCTTGGGATTTTCTAGCGAAAGAGTCTATTTTCTCATCCCCATATCTCATAGTAAGTCTCCCCTCGTGAACGTCGATTACGGTTCTAGCCGTCATAAGAATGGTCGGCCTAAAATAATGGGACATTTAGGGTCACACTCGTAATCGGATATAACGAAATCCGCGGGAAAAACAAACTTTCCAACTTTGACATAGACATCCTCGGCTATTCCAATTGGTATTAGTGGAGTACAATTTGCAAGCTCGATTGTCATGTTTGTGGGGGTAAGTGAAGGCAATCTCATCAATTTCCAAAGAGAATGAGGCATGAGATTGATGCTAGCACCTAAATCGGCAAGGGCTAAACATCCCTCAATCTCGGAAAAATCACAAGGTAGTAGAAATTGGCCCGGATCCTTTTCCTTTCTCGGCATACGCCTTTTGGGTTTTTTAAGAAGGATCGATGCACAAGTTTCTTCAAGGGTTACTTTGGTAAGGTCGACAAAACTCTCTTTTTGAACCGTGGATGGAATTTGAGGTACACGAGGGTGTGCACTCTTTTCCTTGGTTGCCATGTTCACCCTATCGACTTTAGAACAATAAGACGTCTTAGAAGTCGAGGGTTGAGAAGAATAAACAACACGGAATCCTTCAAGGTTAGGGGTAATCACACGACCTTTCTCACGAGACGAGGCGGCTTTACATTGTTCTTTCGGATTTGCAACGGTGTCACTAGGTAACGAACTCAATGACGCACCCGAGGACTTGTTCATTATGGCCGAAAACATCTTTTTTATATCAATTTGCCCTTGCTCAATCTTCGTGTTTTGCAATTTCAATGTATTAGAAAAGTCGTTTTTCAAAGTACCAATTTCTCCCTCTAATCGTCTCATATTAGCCTCATTCGTTTTCATGTAGTTTTGAAAATCGTTTGACGAACTATTTTGATTAAAATTAAAGTTCCCTTGGTTTTGATTGTTTCTTTGAAAATTGTTTTGATTCCCACTTGAAAAATTGTTTCCTTGATTGTTATCTCGATTTTGCCAAGTTATATTACGACCTTGATTATAACCTCCTTGATTTTGATTCGAAAAATTTCCTTGTTGATTATTTCCTTGAAAATTGTTTCGGATTTGAAAATTGTTGCCTTGGTTATAATTGCCTTGTTGTGATGGACCAGCGTTATTTTGATTTTGATTTGAAAAATTGTTGTTTAACGCACTCACATTCGACGTTTGGCCATCCGTAGTCGCACACTCGTAATAATTATGAGGTCCACCACAAAACATACACGAAACCTCAACCGCTTTCACCGTAGCGGGAGCGTCTTTCTTTTGCATCTCAACGAGAAAAGACGTAAACACATTCGTCAACTTATCTACTTTCGCATCAACTCTCTCAATGTCGCGATTAGAACTACTAACATTGGCGACATTGGCAACACTCGGTGCGTTGCGGAGTTGGTAAACCTTGGATCGGTTTTCGATAATTATCAATGCATCTTTCGGAGTTTTACGCAAAAAGTTGCCACCGGCGGCGGAATTCAACGAATCTTGCTCTTGAAAATCAAGACCGTTGTAAAACGTATCGATTTGGTGCAACTCGGAAAAACCATGGTGAGGACATTGCCTAAGCAATTCCTTAAAGCGATCCCACGCGTCTCTAAAATATTCATTCGGTTTTTGCTCAAATTTTGTAATCTCGTTTTTGAAAAACGTTGTCTTAGACGGTGGGAAAAAATAATTAACGAACTTGGAAACGAGATCCTTCCACGTAACTATCGAATTAGGTGGCTCTTTCTCGTACCAATCCTTGGCGGCACCATCGAGCGAGTACAGAAAAAGCATAAGCTTGACGACATCGGTGTCGACGTTCTTAAACTTGCTCGTGGCCAAAAGACGATCAAAATTCCGAATATGGTCGTGAGGATTATCGGCTTCACGACCTCGAAACTTCGTAGCTTGGATCAACGAAAGCATTCCGCTCTTTATCTCCAAATTCTCCGCTTCGATAGCGGGAATTACGATCGCGTCTCCATAACCCTCGGTGGGCGCTTGGAGCAATTCCATCATCGAACGATTGTCGGCCATCTCCTCTTCGGTTTCTTCAACAACGATATTAGGAACGTCGGTTTCTAATTCTCGTCTACGTCGTCGATTCCTTCGATTACGATTGCGTCCATTCGAAGTTTCGCTAGAATTGGAATAATCCTTCGATCGAGTGCGCATGCACTAAGCGTAGAATGGGTGGTAGCAAAGAAGATTCTTTTTGCGGTTTTTCGATTTTTTCAAAAATTTTTTGGCTTTCGATTGTTTTTTTAATTTTTTTGGATTTTTGAATGTATTACGTAGACACAAATCTACAAATCTCCCCTTGAATCGACTTTCTCGATTAAAGGAGCCTCAAAGAATGAAAACGATCACGTGGAGTGAACGTTCTCGATGACTTTAGAACGTTGGTGGAACACCAAAACGTTCAAGAGGGTTTAATCTTGAAAACACAAGAAAATATAATATATGTAGATAATACTTGGGCGGCAAACCCTCGATTAGCCTTCTTTCTCAAAACACGCACAAGCAAGCGGGGGAAACGAGGCGGCGCTAAGCACTTAAGAGCCTTTTTCCCTTAGGTCGTGAAATACAACCGCCTTATACCCACCTTATAGTTTGTGTTAATTGAAATTAAGCCTCACGAAAGTATTTATCTATTTTGCCTTTAAACTTTTGCTTTAGATTCGAATACAATGATCGAGTGATGAAATCCCGAATCAAGGTTGCGTTTTCACGCTTTTGGAGTACTTGTATATTTATTGTTCTTACTTAGTACAATATAGTAATAATATATTCACAATAAAAACGAAAACCAATATATCTACAATATAGTAAAATGATTGATTTGTGTTTAATTTAGGAAAATTAAACACGATTTATTTGGATACTATAATATAATAGAGAAAAATAACAAAAATGAGTATGTACGATATTCACGCTTTCCAAAAATGAAAAGCAAAAACGCACTACTCGCACAAACACGATACTAATAAAAATGGCACACTAAACACCTCCCCGGCAGCGGCGCCAAAATGATGTTGAGTAAAAACACGTCTTTTAGGAAAAAGAACGTATAAATGGCAAGTATTAAACTCGACGATTTAGGAAAACCGAAGAACCGAATAAATGCGGGTTCGTTCTCGAAGGAGGTGTGTGTATTAATGTGCCAATATATAAAATAACAATGTTTGGATTAGTGACGTTTTTGGTTTAAGAGATAAAAATTAAAGACGAGCTACGACTACGATTTAAACTACGACGTTGACGTAAAACGCGAACGTAAATACGAAAAACGCAACAAAATTAAAAAAAAACCTAAAAATTAATTAAAAGATTAAACTAAGTCTAAAATAATATAAATAAGAATAAAAATCCAACAAATATATTTTAAAACCTTCTATTAATTAAATATTCAATTTTAAATGCTAATTAAAGCCCTAAAATCAAATATAATTAACAAAATGTCCAAAATATAATTTTATTGAACAAATAAGTTACTTATATTATTTAAAGACTAAAAAGTATTTTTCCTAAATTTTAAAAACTATTTTTCTATTTTTAAATGACTAAAAACTATTTTTAAACTAAAATAATCATAAAAAATAATAAAATAATGCCAAAAATAATTTGAAAATTTTGAAAATCCTAAATTACACTAATGAACAGTAGAAAAATGAAAAAGTTTGAAAAATGTAAAAATTTGCACTAAAATACAAAACAGTTTAATAATAAAACCCTAATTAACCTAATTTAATTATAAAAAATAATTAAAACAGTGAACAGTAAATGTTTTTAAACTAAAAACCTTAAAATATTATTCTAAGTATAAGAAAAATTTTAAAAGTTAAAAATATAACTTGTCTACACTAAAAGACAAAAACAGAATAATAAAAAGTAATTAAAAATAGCAATTTAATCTAAAAATTACTTAATGAACAGTAACTGGAAAATAAATTATACTAAAAAATCAAAAATAAAATAAGAAAAATAATGAAACCAGTTTGAACCCCTAATTCCTATTTTGCACCACAAAAGACAAAAAAAAGTATCTGAAAGTGACCTTTAGCTAGTTTCTGTCTTTTAGCTAAGCAGTACAAACAAACAAACTAGCAGGGGGAAGTGAGTTCCCACTGCTAGTGCAAATAAGTTGACAGAATGATGATAAGCTTAGGAAAGCTTTTTGATGGCTTTTTACTGGACAATAAGGCACCCCCCACAACCAGTTGGGTTGTGGGGAGTCTATAATTGCAATAAGATCAATAAGCAACACACAAAAATTTCACAAACAAGGGCCAAAAAGTTACTAATATTCAGAAAGGGAGGTCTGTGAACAGTAATCTGGTTTACTTGACACTAGGACGAATTTTAAAAGCTCAATACTTGTACAAAAGTCCACCAAATCACTTACAACTAATCCATAATCCTAAATAAACAGTTCAACTAACAACTTGCAATATTTCAAGTAAAATGTTGCACTAAATCAGGCAGAAACAAGGATTTGCTGATTTTATGCTATATTTACCAAAGTTTGAACATACAATTGCCTTTTAAACCTATCAAACTGAAACTATACTAACAAATAACCCCTATTAGTAGCATAAGCAGTGTGTTGAGGCAGAATTCAAACCAACATCCGATCAAACATGCAGCTAAACCCCTTGTCCCAAACAACCCTTAATAATCTGAAAACACTATTTTTCAAACCAAAACGTTTCAAATCAACAACAAACCTATTTCTATCAAATCTAACATGCATATAGAACACAAATAAGCAGAATCAAGCAGGAAAATTAACCCTAGAACAGATTCTACACAAATCACCCTAAAATTCACACAAAACTTCAACTTTAAACAAGAAAGAGGGTTCAAAGCTGATTTACCTTGTGTACCTTACATCCAAGGTACACAAAGGCATGTTGATGCCTTCTCCATCAAGTCTAGACTTGAGCTTATGGCTTATGAGAGTACTTGTGTAGAGAAATGATGATGGTGGTGGTTAACAAGAACCCACACACCACCCAATATATCTTCAAGTGAGATGGGTGGTACCTGCTAAGAAAAAGACCAAGAAGAGTGAACTGGAAACAAATAGCTTATAAGCTATAAGCTAAGCTTATTGAAAAAGCAAGCTTATAGCTTGTAGCTTATAAAAAATAGAAATGGAAAATTACTTTTTCAAACTGTGAAGCATCAAATACTCACAAATCTTGACAAGAAGCTTTTGAATAAGCTGAGACCAAACCCCCAATCCACTTTCACTTCAAGTGGGGTTTGGAATCAAGCTAATAAAAATTTCTTTCAAAACAAAAAAATTAACTTTTCTGAAAACCCTTTTTTTAACTGAAAACTTTGGCAAACCTTTAAACTAACTTGCATCAAATGAAAGCTTAACTAATTGAACAGTAAATAAAGGAACTCAGCTTTTGTACAAGAAAAATGTTTCATTTTCATTAATAAATTCTAACTTTTACAAAAACTGGAACAAGGGGTTGCTACAAAACCAGCACCTCCTTTTATACTACTTAAATGAAGATTTTAGGTTGCTAGAATAAAATAATACAAAAAATATCAAAAGCTAAACCCTAATTCTGGAATTCCCAGTTTTGCCCTTGGTGTTGTCTTCAAGAATTTTGTGGTCAAGACCCATGTGAGTGATGGTGATATGTAAAATGCATCATGGACGTCCAAAAGTGAGTAGCCTCCAAGGAATCAATACAAGCCGTTGATGATTTTTGTTTGCTTGTGTTTTTGGGAGCAGGGGACCATTCGTGTAGGTCCCTCAATGAGCTGGAGGGCTGTTTGATGGTGGGAAAGTGATGGGAGGATAGTTAATTAGTGATCTGGATTGATGGAACAAAAACCCCTTTGCCTAGAAATAGATTCAAGATTAGGGTTTATGTGGATGAGAGGGTAATGAACTGGTGAGTTTAATCCTGGTTTAGGGAAATTCGTGTGTTTGGCGCCCAATTAAGTAATATTTAATAAGTTTAAACGTTATTAAATATTACTAATTTGAGATAGTGGATGCTGATGTGGTATGATGACTAGGCAGAAATGGTGAGGTGTAGGCTTGTAAGTGGAGGGTGATCTTTGGCTGTCTGGTCAACAATAGTCCCTCTATTCCCTTCATTCTTTCATGTAGTAAATAATCAGCAAAAACAAATTTCCTTTGTTAAATACTTTGGCAGCTTGGCAATTTCAGTCCTTGTGTTTGGTAAAAAGTATGAACAAGGACTAAACATGTATTTTCTTCAATCTTCAAGGGCATTTAATGACAAATCATGAATCTTCAAAGACCATAGTTGTTCAATCTTGATTCTTCAAGGGTAAAAAGTGCCAACTTGCAAATCTTGAGGGACCAATCTTGCATATCTTTAAAACTTCAAGGACCTGAATGGAAATTCTAAACTTGGCTCCGGTTCATTGTGCGGCTTCGTTTCCCGTGTTCGTTTTTGTTTGATTCTTGTAATCTTTTGGTGAATTCATGATATCCGTACCTGAAATACACAATGAACAAATACAAGCACATTTTTGGGTATTTTGATGATATTTTAAGCGTTTTAAGCCCGATTTGGACGATGAGACTATGTATAAATACAGTCTCATCAGTAACCCATAGTTTCCTTAGGGTAAATGCCCGTGTTTTCTCCACTTTTTCACCTTTTCGTCCTAAATCACAACAAAAACACAAACCACGCATAATTCTGACATAAAAGACAAAAAATACACGTTTTGGCTCGGTTATTATTGTAATTAAGTGGTAAAAAGGATGGGTGTTTTCACACCTATCAGTAACCCATAGTTTCCTTAGGGTAACCTACAAAGATACATTTAACTGAGCGTTGTTGGAGTTTATCTCCAGAGTCACGTTTCACATACGCCTCACAACCCCAGACTTTTAAATAAGAAAAATATGGCTTCTTGCCATGCCATAGTTCATATGGTGTCTTATCAACCTTCTTTGTGGGAACCATATTCAGAATACGAACAACAGATTTAAGAGCATTATCCCAAAAGGATAATGGTAAAGTTGTAAGATTAAACATAGATCGCACCATATCTAATAGTGTACGATTTCTCCTTTCAGATACACCATTTTGTTGTGGAGTATATAGAGAAGTAAGTTTCTGAACAATTCCGTTCTCACTTAAATAGTTCTTAAACTCTTTACTTAAATATTCACCACCTCGATCAGAATGAAGAGCTTTAATCTTCTTTCCTAGTTGCAATTCTACTTCCGTTTTAAACATCTTGAATGTTTCAAATACCTCATGTTTATGCTTAAGTAAATAAACATAACCATAACGGCTATAATAATCCGTAAATGTTACGAAGTAGCTAGCACCTTTCCTTGACACATGTCTAAGTGGTCCACACACATCAGTGTGTATCAAACCAAGTAGTTCAGTAGCCTTTTAAATATTGCTATTAAAAGGTTTCTTGGTCATCTTTCCACGAGATACAAGACTCACATTTATCAAATGATTCATCATTGATATTTTCCAAAAGACCATCACGTTGAAGCTTTTGTATGCGAGTCTTTCTAATATGGGCAAGTCTACAATGCCAAAGATAAGAAGAGTTCTTGTCTAACTTTCTCTTCTTATTCATTAATACATGGCTTTTGCCTAGTATACAAATTAAGTTCGTTGAATGTGTCTAATCGAATTGACAATGGTTAACGTGCGACTCTGTCGTCTTTTGGTGGAAAACAAATAGATTGGTCGTTGTAGTAAAATTAAATTGCAAGACTTTAAAGTAAATGACGGGTAACTAAAACTGATTAAAAAGTAATTAGTGCAAAATTAAGACTTTAAAAGTAAATTAATTAAAAGACAAAAATTAAAGCTCGACAAAAAGTAAATTTGACAATGTAATAAAAATGTAAACTTGAAATTTAAAATAAAGAAAAACAATTAAAATAACACTTAAAGAAAAATGGCGGGAAAAATAAATGCTTAAAAATAAAACAGAGGATAAACAAAACCTGAGTCGGAATCCAAAATACTGTCACTATCCGGAATACCAAACAAGCTGCATATCCTGAATACAAATTCTGTCTCTTATCCGGAATCTGATATTCCACCCCAATCCGGAATAACGTTTAGCCTCTTATCCGGAATACCAGTTAAACGGCTTATCCGGAATCCGGTTTGGTCTGCTTATCCGGAATCTGGTTCTGGTTACTATCCGGAATAACTAAATTGAGTTATCCGGAATCTTGATCTACTTGCTATCCGGAATCCACCTTAGACCACTATCCGGAATGTTTTTCCCTAGGGCTTATCCGGAATCCCTGGTATCCGGAATTTGAGTTACTACCACTATCCGGAATACATATGTATTCCTTATCCGAAATCCAGGATTGACTACTTATCCGGAATTCGCAAAATGAAACCTTATCCGGAATTGCCTTCTGAGCGCAATCCGGAATGTTGAGATGCTGGTTATTCGGAATAATGCAAGTTATGCTATACGGAATACTGGGGTTATGAAAACCCGGATAACAAGAAGATGCAAATAAGCCAAAAACTAAAATTAAGCTAAAAACAAATAAGCAGTTAACCAAAACTTTTACCAAATCAAATTTAAGAAAAAACAAATAAGCCAAAATTTAAAAACTTTTAAAAACACTAAATAATAAAAACATTTAAAATCAACTTTTTATAAAATGACTTTTAAAAACACTTAATTAAAACTAAGAAAAGCACACAATAAGCTATAAAGTCAATAAGCTAACACAATCATAAACATAAAAACATAACAAATAATCAAATAAGCATAACAATAAGCACATAAACATAAAGATTAAGCAATAACAAGAAAGGTAGAATGAGAGATTAATAAAAACTCTATTAAAATTAAATATTCAACAATTAAAAGTAAAAGCAAGAATTAAAGAGCTTACAAATTAACGGTGCAAGACAAGGTAATTAAATGACAATTAAGTAAATGACATGAAATTAAAATTGGAAGAACTATTTTGTCAAGATAGTCAACACCTCCTAATGACACATTAGGAGGGTATTTATAGGGAGATTAGCAAGTGATGATCTTTTCTTCCTTTTCTCGTCTTTTCGTCTTCTAAATTCTTCGACATTTTCGACTTTGTCTCGGGATTAGTTGAACTCGTCTTATAATTTCTTCATTTATTAAACTTGAGTTCTTCGACTTAATTAAACTTCCGTCTTTAGACTTTTTCTTCGATAAATCTTCAGAGTAGGCCTTGGACTTCCGTTCTTTTTGCACTCTTGATCTTTTGATTTCGTCTTTTATCTTTTTCTTCGATAAAAGCCCGTGTTTTCTTCCCTTTTCACATTTTGATCCTAAATCACAACAAAAACACAAACCACGCATAATTCCGACATTTACGACATAAAATACACGTTTTGGCTTGGTTATTATTATAATTAAGTGGTAAAAGGATAAGTGTTTTCACACTTATTATTCATGCTAAAAACAGAATTATTTTTTCTCTTAGAATTATTATCATGCATGTTAATTTCAAAAACACCATTCACAGAAATTGCATCAAAATAGAATAAACCATGTCTGAAAACAGAAATTGTATTATTATCAATAGTGTGAATAAATCCAAGAACCAACATACCAGAAAAGGAAATAACACCCCTAACAATTGTAGGTGCATAATGACAATCATTTAAACTCAATACTAAACCCGAAGGTAAAACTAGAATAAATGTTCCTATAGCTTCAATCGCTGCTTGTGCGCCATTTCCCACTTGCAGAAATTTTTCCCCATAGGTAAGCTTCCTTTCTAACCCAAATCCTTACAGGGTATTACAAATGTTAATACCACATCCCGTATCATATACCCAGGAATTTGATTTGTATGTAAGATTAAATAACTCTATCATAAATAAGTTACCTGAAGATGCTGCAGCACTTAGCTCAGCCTTCTTCTTTATTTCTCGCAACTCTTCGAGAAAAAGAGGGCAGTTCCTTTTCTAGTGACCACTTGCTTTGCAATGGTGACAAGTCTCATCCTTTTGAGATTGACTCTTCTTGACAAAGTTATGCTTAGGTTTAGAATAAGTCACAACTTGTTTGCTCTTATCACCCTTGCCTTTACCTTTCTTCTTGTTCGCTTGCGGTTTTGGCTTATTCACTCTACCCTTTTGTACATAAAGCACATGAGGAGTAGAAGTAGATGCCTTGTCCTTTAACCCCTTTTCATAGTCAATAAGCATTGCATGCAAATCATTAATTGTCTTCCCCGTGCAATGCATATTATATATTCGAACAAAATCATTGAAGTCCTTGTTAAGGGACCTACTGATCAAGTTGATAGCCATATTATGACCACAGGGTTGTTCTAATGCAATGATCTGTTCCATATAACCCTTCATCTCCATATAATGGGCACTTACAGACTTTCCAAGAGCTTGCTTGCAACTATGCAAAGCATCTACCAAATCATAGATCTCCACAGCTTGGGGCTTTTCGAACATAGCCTTGAACTCATCAAGCATTCGCTTAGGTGAAAATAGCTCATATTTCTGTTGAAGTGGATGAGCCATTTTCCCTAACATTAAGGCAGCCACCTCAGAGTGCTTCTTAACAGTAGCAGCGTGTTCAAGCCTTTGCGCATCAGATGATCCTTCAGCAAGATCCTCCGGATAAGGAGTAGTCAAGATATCGATAGTACCCGCTACTCTCAAGACAATTCTTAGTGAGCGATACCAATCATTGAAGTTTGGACCAGTAAGTTCAGGACGATCAAAGAAAGCTTTGAACGCAAAAGTTATAGTCATATTGTTATCGGGTTGAGCCATATCTACAAAAATAAGTTCAAATATTAGTATTTTTTATAATACCTGATATGAGCTTAAACTCATATCCTTTTATCAACAAATAACCCTAAAACATGAAGCAAAATACCGATTTATCTTGCAAAAAACAGTATTATGTGGTATGTTTGTGTTTGTGTACACTTGTGTAGGTAAAAGGATACATTTTCAAGCAAACAAGGAAAAATCAAGCTCAAATGGATGAAAAAGACAAAGAAGGATCAAAGATGACAAGCCATGAGAAGACAAAGGACCTATCTTGACAACATTCAAAAGTTAAGGGACTTAAAGTGCAATTTTGGAAGAGTCAAGATCAAAGTTAAACCTGGTCAAAAGTCAAGTCGTCAAGTCAAGGGATCATTTGTGTTCAAGTTTGAAGCTCAAAGGATCAGAAATGACAAGTTTATAAAGTGCCAAGCTCAAATTATAAATCTGTAAATTCCAGGGACTGAATTCGCCAACAGCAGAAAGTGGTGATCCAAGTGTACACACATTAACCAATCACAATGCAAAGTAGTATGTCACACGGATTGAAGCATAAAATGATGGCAATTAAAGCGCATTATTTCTTCCCCCATTTAATAGAACAAACCGAATCCCAATCAACCACCACAACCAATCACACTCTATAAATTACTTTGATCCGGATCATGACCCTAAAACTCCAACAGCTTCCTCCACGTGGCATTTTCCCATTGGACAGAACAATTTATAACTCACCACCCCTGCATGTTCTCTCGCTTATAAATACCTCCTTTTGTACTTCATTTTAGACGTACGTAGAACTTAGTGTGTATTTTTTTACACACAGTTAGCTAGCCAATAGTTAGTTTTCACATAGTAGCACTTTCTCTATGTTTTCACATTAGTTAGTTACCATTCTGTTCCAGTTAGTTACAATCAGTTGTAATCATCATTTACCATTCATCAATAAAATACACTTCTTCATTCTCATATTCTCTCAAATTTCCCTTTACACTTAGCAGAATCATACATAGTTGATGCTGTTGAATCGAGTTACTGTTTTTGGCTGGATTGTGAGTTACTGTAATGAACTTTTAATGGAAGATTGAAGCTTTGTCGGAATTAGGTGTTAAACTTTATGATTCTGCCAGAGTTCTACAGAGTACTAGGCTGCAACGTTGATCATTTATAGCAATATATCGATCCTTGTTCCTGATACAAGTTCTGCTAGTGTTAGTTCGTGAAGTAGGATAATACTTCTGTTAAACAATTCTGATTTCAGTTCAAGAAGGAACGTTTTATTTTAGTTGGGATCAAGACCGTAGCAGGATAGTAGCAGCAGATAGGATCTAGTTATTTGCGGTTGGTTAGGTTTAACAGGTGTCGATATTTGAGTTTCGTATAGAGAGATTCACAAAGACGCATTCGGATTTTCGAGGTTTTATTGTAGCAGCAGATTGATCAGTACGAGTTGATAGTGATAGCCGGTGTTACATACGAAGTAATTTTCAGATCGAAGTTGTAAAGTAATCTTGAGTAGGAGTTTCGATATCAGTTTCGATTCGTTTGGTTTGATAGCTCGAAGCTGATTTACATAGTAGCAGTTGATTCCGAGATTCGTCATTACATTTAAAGTAGTACAAGTGTGGGATAGCTGAGTTCTTGCGTTGACGGCGATGATTTAACAAGTCTTTGTTCAGAAATGTGTTGCTGATATTGGTTCGATAGCTTCGAGTTCGTTTACGATAATAGTTTGTTTCGGTACACATTCTAAGGTTGTGTTCGATTAAGCTAGCTCAGCGCTAAGCTTCGCCATCAACGGACTAGACGACGGATGCCCAGGTTAAGCACTAGTTACGTTCTATATAAGTTTTCTTTAGTTACGTTTTTTGTACTGTTAGTATAAGACGTTAGTATAAAATCATGCATGCAATTCGATATAATAACTGTTGAAAAACTTTAGTTAGAATTACATTTCGCCAGTTAGATTGAGCAGTTAGTGGACAGTTTACTTCTTTTGGTTATTGGGTTTACTTGTTGGGCTATCAGAACTAGTTAATGAAAAAGGCTCAAATTAGTTTAATTCATTTTTAGTGAGTATAGATTTTATAAAAATTTAGATTTGTTAAACATTTAGATTTTATAAAAAGAATGTTATTTTTACAAGTTTTGGTATTTTTAGAATTGGTTAAATTTTATAGAATTTTATAAAATTTCATTTGTTAAAAAAATAGATTAGTTAGAATTTTATAAAAAAGGTTAGTTAGACTTTGATAAAAAATTAGTTGAAATTTTGTTGGAATTTGTTACACTTTCTAGTTGGTTAAGTTTGTTAAATTTGGTAAATTTGTTAGATTGTTGGATTAGTTACATTTTCTTGTTAAACTTGTTAGTTAGTTACTTGTGCTTTGCTTACTAGTACCTTGTCCTTAATTGAATAAAAATGTGGTATTTGACAATTTGTTTTACGTATAAGTAGATTAATATTTTCCATTTTTTTACGTGTTGTTTGAATTAGAAAATAGAATATCCAAAAAAGATTAACAACCAAAAACAGTTAAAAACCCGAAATTGTTAGGACTTTCAATTAGCAAGAACTGAGAAAAACGAACTGCATTATACTCAATTTCAAATGGCGCCGCTGCCGGTTCTTTGACTACACGAGAGACTATCGATTGACGGTTTTCATTGGCTTTTGGGATCCGTTCACTTTGTGAACGTTATTTTTACGTATCATAAATCAAAAACAAATAAAAAATCAAAAATATAAAAATATATAAAAACTAAAAAATTAACAAAACAATTCTTTTCCTAAAGAATTGACCAAAAAAATTAAAAAATCCAAAAAGCAATCTTTTTCCTAAGAGATTGCACCCAAAAATATATATTATTGGATTCTCTCGGTTTTTATGTACATATAGTATTTTCTCTTAAAAAACTCATAAATACAAAAATATTTTCCATATATTATTATAAGTAAATACGTATACGTATAAGAACAACCAATCTACATATCTTCCATAAGTATTGCCGAGGCAATACACCGTGTTGAGGGGCGTTCCGGTCCTTGACACGTGTATCGATCAAACAAAATAAAGCAAGAATAGATAAATACTCTCAATAAGCAACAATTCGAAGAATACGAACATTTAAGTGAATAGAAAGGCGATGTGCTATAAAATGCCATCTAAGGGTCAATGGGTACTTAAGTGCTTCGCGCCACCTAACCCCCCGTTCACTTGGGAGTATTCTAAGAAGGAAGGCTTTATTGAGGGTCTTGCACCCAAAGTAGTATATACGTATAGTGTTATTTTCTTGTGGATATTTAATATTGAAAATCAAAGAGGATAATCCATTTCTCTTCAAAGTCACACGAGAGCTTCTCTCTCATTCCTCGTATTGAGTTGCATGCTCACTCGCGGGCGTGCACAAATACCGATTGGTGTACAACCTCTTCCTCCGAAAAGGAAGAAAAAGAGAAAGAGTAAGACCACCATCGTCCACCAAGCCGATCACGAGAATCGTGCTTTGACTCCACCACAAGAAGCCATGGCTATTGATACTCGCACTTTTTATGAACGTATGCAATCCAACATTCATGGATATTCTAGTGCCATTAAGATTCCCGACTTTCCCGCTAACACATTTGAGCTACATACATCTATGATCAATATGGTTGCACAATCACCTTTCCTTGGTAAACAAAATGAGGATCCTCATGCTCACCTTAAGAGATTCCTTTCACTTTGCAATACCATTAAGCATAATGGGGTTCCACATGAGGTCATTAGGTTGATGTTAGTGTCATTTTCCTTAGAGGGGAGTGCTAAGCATTGGTTAGACATCCAACCACCCGATAGTATCACCACATGGGATGGTTTCACCACTAAGTTTTTGAACAAGTTCTTTCCTCCACATAAGACTATGGCTTTGAGGACTTTAATTATGGGCTTTCAACAAAAACCTAGTCAATCCTTTAGTGATGCTTGGGAAGAGTATAGTGAGTTGTTGAGGCGATGCCCTAATCATGGATTGGATCAAGTTCACCAAATAAGTCTCTTTTATGATGGCCTTAAAGCTCACCACCAAGATTCACTCAATGCTTCCGCGGGAGGGAGTATTCTTCTTAAGACTTATCAAGAGGCTTTGGACATTATTGAGACTAAGGCAATGGTTCAAACAAACAATCCATTTGAAGAAAAGGTTCATGTTATCCAAAATAATTCTCAAACTCCTTGTGACACCCAATTTCTTAAAGAGATCCTTCAACAAGTCAAACAAGGACAACAAGAAATGACTCATGAGATAGTTCAAGCTTTTAAGACCGTTTCATTGAACAATTCTTCAAATAATGTGAATGCCATTGCCATTTCTTGTGTTACTTGTGGAGGTCCCCATTCTTATGAACAATGTGATAAGGTGCAAGGGTATCAAGGGGAATGCTATGCTTACCAAGAGGAACATCGTGAACACTTCAAGCCTAATATCAATCCAAATAACCTTTCTTACAAATCCCAAAATTACCTTACTCCACCCGGCTTCCCACCCCAACCACCCACCCAAATTCCACAAAATCCTCCTCAAATTTTAGCAAGGAATCAAGGGCAAAGACCACCATACCAAGGAAATAACTACAAGGCACCCAATCAATTTCAACCTCAAGCAAATACCTTTTATCCACCACAACAAGGATTTAATCAACCACTTCCATTTATTCCCAATCAAGCATATGCTCCAATACCAAATCAAGCTTACCCTCAAGTTCCAAATCAAGGATATGGGATACAAGAGACTCAAGAGTATGTTGACAAGAAAATGCGTGAAATGGAGAAAAGAATGAGTGACCAAATCAATAGGGTTTTAGTGGCGGTAACTCAAACACCACAAGGGGCTTTACCTTCTAACACACAAACAAACCCTAGGGCCAATGTCAATGCTATTACAACAAGGAGTGGAACAACAACAAAGGATCCTTCACTTCCTAAACCTACTATTGTTCAACCCACTTGTGCTCCTACTTGTGACAAGCCCTCTACTTCTACTTCACCACCTCAAAATGCTCCCATTTCTCCAATTTCAAAGCCTATTCATGAAACACTCAATAAGGAAAATCCTTCATCCACACCTCAACCACAACCAAAACCAAGTCTTCCTTATCCTTCAAGATTGAGAAAAGAAAAGCTTAAGAACAAGGATGATATCCAAGTTTCTAACTTTTTGAGGATGTTCAAGCAACTTAACATCAATATCTCCTTTGCGGAAGCCTTAGCCAATATGCCTAAGTTTGCTAAGATGATTAAGGACTTGCTTTCTAACAAGGAAAGATTGGTGGATTTGCCTAATGCTTCATTGAATGAAAATTGCTCCGCGGTTTTGCTTAAGAAGTTGCCTACTAAGCTTGGAGATCCTGGGAGGTTTTTGATTCCTTGCAATTTCCCGGGGGTGGAAAATTGTATGGCTTTAGCGGATTTAGGAGCAAGCATAAATCTTATGCCATTATCGGTTTGGAAGAGACTTTCACTTCCCGAGCTCACTCCTACTAAGATGACTCTTGAGTTGGCCAACCGTACTATAGCTTATCCGGTGGGAATTGCGGAGGATGTTTTTGTTGGGGTTGATAGATTTACTTTTCCTGCGGATTTTATGGTAGTTGATTATGATATGGATCCGAGAGTTCCTTTGATTGTTGGTAGGCCATTTTTGAGAACGGGTCGAACTCTAATAGATGTGGCGGAAGGTGAACTCATAATGCGGGTAGGAGATGAAAGAGTTGTGTTTAACACGGGGAAGTTGTCTAAGAAATCCAATGAACACGAGACCGTGAAGCATATTGATGTTATTGATAAGGAGGTAAATCAAGTTGATATCCTTGATGAAGTTTGTGGTGAATATTTTCATGAAGCTTGTACAAGTGGTAATTATGATCCTCCATATGTTGAGACCATAGCTTCCATTACTTAATCCTTGGATTTTCACGAACCTCAAGAGCTAAACCTTGGTGAAACCCCATATGACAATCCACTTTTCCATGATAATGATGATATTCATGCGGATTTTAGTGATGAAGAATCTCTTCTTTGTGATACACCAATATATGATGAATATAGTGATGATGAGATTTTTACTTGTGACTCTCCATTTGTTGATGATCATACTTCTTTGGGTGTTGAGGAATCACCAATCTTTGATAGACCTATCTATGATGTTTATGGTGATGAGGAGGATTCTATCATTGATGAGATTGATGAGTTTTTAGAGGTGGATATACCTTTTGAGTATACTCTTGGATATTTTGATGAGGAGGGGGACATACTCTATTTAGAATCTCTATTGCATGAAGATCCTTTACCTTCTTCCTTGCCCATCTCAACCTTTCAAAGTGATAAAGGAAAACAAGTCATGATGGTTCCTTCCAAGAGCTTGTTGTTACCCATGCCTTCACAACCTTTCTCTCACCATGTGAACTACAAAGGAGAATCTTCTAAGGCAACCAACACTTGTTGTTTTCCCATCAAGGAACGGATTTTTGATCCTGGCATAGAGCTTGCTAAACCATCTCAGTATCCACCTGATGCAATAAAAGGAAACCTTGTGAAAGATTTGAGAGCTTTACCCTATCACCTTGGGAAGAACATATGGGAAACCATTTTAGAGAATTACACCTCATTCTTTTCACCATTGCTTGGGAAGCTAGTTGTTGAATTGTGTTATAAGTGGGAGGGTAATTATGTATTTGATCCTGGTGGATATTTATGGAGTTTTGGTAAATGAACACTTGTTTTACCTCATCATGGAGATTTTTCTTCAAAAGGGCAAAATTTTTTCTCCATGATAGGTTTTAGACACTTTTGAGTGTGGGATGAGTCGATCTAGAGACTCTTTAAATCAAGCTTGAATAACTAGGATTAGATCATCTAGTATAGAGTGTGATAGGATAGGAATCATAAAAAGGTATATAGTCAAGATTAAGTGTAGGGGGAGACCTTCTTTTGTCTTCATGATTGTTTGTAGGGTTGCTCACTCATCTCATGCTTTGGAGCTTATGGAGGAGGCCCTTGTATCTGGTTCACTTCGTTACTTTAGTGAATTTTCATTGACACCTTATGCTTAAACATGATTTCACTAATAGTTGTCCTTTCCTTAACTTGGGTTAAGCAACGTCTATTCATTGTCATAAGTGTAGGGGAAGTTTTTATACTTCCATGCTCTTAAACATTGAGGACAATGTTTAGCTTAAGTGTAGGGGGGTATTCTATCGAATTGACCTTACCTAGAACTTGTCATTGTCTTGCATGATAACATGGAAAATTGAATTTTCAACATTTTTCAAATTTTTGATCTACTTTGGCCAACAAAAATATGCATTCATAATTTTTGCATCAATCATTTTGCATATCACATTTGCATAGTATATATCTTTTCTTTTATTTTTCATCAAAAATATATAAAAAGAAAAAAAATATATAATAAAACATGGTTTAACAAGTTTAGACTTCTTTGACATATTAGGCCCGCCATGGATATTTTGACTCAACCCGAGTTTGCTTATTTTAGCATTCTCTAGCTAGTATCCTTAACCATGTAGTCCTTCATTGGTCTATTAGGCTAAGCATCCACCAATTTCATTATTTGAAATTTTAAATTTGTGGAGAATGGGAAATGATAGAGTTGAAGCAAGTGTAAAAGGGCTAGATAGACTTCATGGCAATTACTTGTGACTAAACCCTTCTCTTCTTTACCTCTATTTTCTTCGCATGTATATAATTGTTAATAAATAATCAAGTACGGTTTTAATTGGTTTGTAATCTCTTATGCATTTTTTACTAATCATTCATGGTTGATATGAGTACGTCTTAAGATTCTAAGTTAGCACGTTTTATGTGTACTAGACTTATGTCATGCTCCATATTTAGCGGGTGTTTTTCCTTTTCTTCTTTTCAAATTTCTTTGTGAGGAATAAAGAAAAATAAGAGCGGCTTATGAAAAAAAATGAGTGGCTAGAAAAAAAAAAAAAAAGAAAAAAAATAATACAAGACTCCCAAGAGGGGCAGTGTGGTGTTAATTATAGTGACTATTGAGTTCCAATATTACCTTGACGGGTTGCGGGGATTCAATAGATTGCTCCAATCCAATATTACCTTGACGGGTTGCGGGGTTGAAGATCCAAAGTCTCAAAAAGATGGCGGATGTAAATTATTGCGTGAGTTTTATTTTTCTTTCCTTAGCGAGTGTGTAGCTACTTATGAAAGCATGACATGAGGATTTTACACATAAGGCGAATGACTTATTACTCTTGAACGGACTTGTATTAATTGTGAGCGGTTTTTCAAGTAATGGATGAGAGGATTACTTAGGATTAAAACCTTGCTTCCTTATTTTTGGATTTTGCATTTCTTATACTTCACGCTTGAAATAAATGACAAATTTGCCCACAAGCAATTTGCTCAAATAATAACCGGTTCCACATTTAATTGTCATGAATAAGTTGATGCACTTTTTACTTGTGAATGCAATGATCCCATTTTTAAGCTTGGTATGGGAAAAGTGAAACTTGAGGGTGATAAATGTCCATGGTACCCAAGCCCTAATCTAAGCCATTGAATTCTTTATGAGTTATTTCCATCAAAACCATTTCAAGAAAAAAATCAAAAAGATATAGATAGAATTGTATTTTGTTCATTGCATTATTAAAAGTCAAAATCATGCATCATTTAGTTTAGAGTAGTGTAGATGCATCTCATATGGCCAAGGTGGGTTAATTATGAGGGAAATGTAAATTTGAGCTTTAATATATAATACTGCATGAGGACATGACAATGTTCAAGTGTAGGGGATTTTGATATGAGCTTAAACTCATATCCTTTTATCAACAAATAACCCTAAAACATGAAGCAAAATACCGATTTATCTTGCAAAAAACAGTATTATGTGGTATGTTTGTATTTGTGTACACTTGTGTAGGTAAAAGGATACATTTTCAAGCAAACAAGGAAAAATCAAGCTCAAATGGATGAAAAAGACAAAGAAGGATCAAAGATGACAAGCCATGAGAAGACAAAGGACCTATCTTGACAATATTCAAAAGTTAAGGGACTTAAAGTGCAATTTTGGAAGAGTCAAGATCAAAGTTAAACCTGGTCAAAAGTCAAGTCGTCAAGTCAAGGGATCATTTGTGTTCAAGTTTGAAGCTCAAAGGATCAGAAATGACAAGTTTATAAAGTGCCAAGCTCAAATTATAAATCTGTAAATTCCAGGGACTGAATTCGCCAACAGCAGAAAGTGGTGATCCAAGTGTACACACATTAACCAATCACAATGCAAAGTAGTATGTCACACGGATTGAAGCATAAAATGATGGCAATTAAAGCGCATTATTTCTTCCCCCATTTAATAGAACAAACCGAATCCCAATCAACCACCACAACCAATCACACTCTATAAATTACTTTGATCCAGATCATGACCCTAAAACTCCAACAGCTTCCTCCACGTGGAATTTTCCCATTGGACAGAACAATTTATAACTCACCACCCCTGCATGTTCTCTCGCTTATAAATACCTCCTTTTGTACTTCATTTTAGACGTACGTAGAACTTAGTGTGTATTTTTTTACACACAGTTAGCTAGCCAATAGTTAGTTTTCACATAGTAGCACTTTCTCTATGTTTTCACATTAGTTAGTTACCATTCTGTTCCAGTTAGTTACAATCAGTTGTAATCATCATTTACCATTCATCAATAAAATACACTTCTTCATTCTCATATTCTCTCAAATTTCCCTTTACACTTAGCAGAATCATACATAGTTGATGCTGTTGAATCGAGTTACTGTTTTTGGCTGGATTGTGAGTTACTGTAATGAACTTTTAATGGAAGATTGAAGCTTTGTCGGAATTAGGTGTTAAACTTTATGATTCTGCCAGAGTTCTACAGAGTACTAGGCTGCAACGTTGATCATTTATAGCAATATATCGATCCTTGTTCCTGATACAAGTTCTGCTAGTGTTAGTTCGTGAAGTAGGATAATACTTCTGTTAAACAATTCTGATTTCAGTTCAAGAAGGAACGTTTTATTTCAGTTGGGATCAAGACCGTAGCAGGATAGTAGCAGCAGATAGGATCTAGTTCTTTGCGGTTGGTTAGGTTTAACAGGTGTCGATATTTGAGTTTCGTATAGAGAGATTCACAAAGACGCATTCGGATTTTCGAGGTTTTATTGTAGCAGCAGATTGATCAGTACGAGTTGATAGTGATAGTCGGTGTTACATACGAAGTAATTTTCAGATCGAAGTTGTAAAGTAATCTTGAGTAGGAGTTTCGATATCAGTTTCGATTCGTTTGGTTTGATAGCTCGAAGCTGATTTACATAGTAGCAGTTGATTCCGAGATTCGTCATTACATTTAAAGTAGTACAAGTGTGGGATAGCTGAGTTCTTGCGTTGACGGCGATGATTTAACAAGTCTTTGTTCAGAAATGTGTTGCTGATATTGGTTCGATAGCTTCGAGTTCGTTTACGATAATAGTTTGTTTCGGTACACATTCTAAGGTTGTGTTCGATTAAGCTAGCTCAGCGCTAAGCTTCGCCATCAACGGACTAGACGACGGATGCCCAGGTTAAGCACTAGTTACGTTCTATATAAGTTTTCTTTAGTTACGTTTTTTGTACTGTTAGTATAAGACGTTAGTATAAAATCATGCATGCAATTCGATATAATAACTGTTGAAAAACTTTAGTTAGAATTACATTTCGCCAGTTAGATTGAGCAGTTAGTGGACAGTTTACTTCTTTTGGTTATTGGGTTTACTTGTTGGGCTATCAGAACTAGTTAATGAAAAAGGCTCAAATTAGTTTAATTCATTTTTAGTGAGTATAGATTTTATAAAAATTTAGATTTGTTAAACATTTAGATTTTATAAAAAGAATGTTATTTTTACAAGTTTTGGTATTTTTAGAATTGGTTAAATTTTGTAGAATTTTATAAATTTTCATTTGTTAAAAAAATAGATTAGTTAGAATTTTATAAAAAAGGTTAGTTAGACTTTGATAAAAAATTAGTTGAAATTTTGTTGGAATTTGTTACACTTTCTAGTTGGTTAAGTTTGTTAAATTTGGTAAATTTGTTAGATTGTTGGATTAGTTACATTTTCTTGTTAAACTTGTTAGTTAGTTACTTGTGCTTTGCTTACTAGTACCTTGTCCTTAATTGAATAAAAATGTGGTATTTGACAATTTGTTTTACGTATAAGTAGATTAATATTTTCCATTTTTTTACGTGTTGTTTGAATTAGCAAATAGAATATCCAAAAAAGATTAACAACCAAAAACAGTTAAAAACCCGAAATTGTTAGGACTTTCAATTAGCAAGAACTG
Source organism: Glebionis coronaria (assembly GCA_025667525.1). Classification (NCBI taxonomy): domain Eukaryota; kingdom Viridiplantae; phylum Streptophyta; class Magnoliopsida; order Asterales; family Asteraceae; genus Glebionis; species Glebionis coronaria. The sequence continues at coordinate 592,218,327 of CM046874.1, forward strand.
AGAAAAACGAACTGCATTATACTCAATTTCAATACCATTCAAGAAAATAAAATTACCCTGGTAATAAAAAACCATAGTATTTTCCTTGAAACTAGAATCCATATTGACAAAAACTTATCACGTCAGTTGATCTGCTAGTGACAAATGTATTCAACATGGTAACTTGTCGAACAATAATTGACAAACAAATTTGCAATTTCTAGATATTTTAGGGATTTACATTGCCAAAAGTCATTTTGCATTGTAAACATGTTTCATCCCTACTTTACGCCTTAAGTTTACAGATCTCACTAAGTAACTTAATTAAGTCGACTAATCTAAAGAACGTAAAATATTCATGCAAATTCTCATTCTATGAACGTTTTCTTTCCATCACAACATCGTCCAAAATATCATATGACGACAATTGTAACTTCAAGTATTCGTCAATTAGATGGCATAAGACTTAAATTTAGGGTATAGATTTTTGGTGTCAAAATCATGTATGGAGAAGCATGCATACATCTCCATAGCATTAGTTTAATAAAACTTTTGGTAAACCTTTTTGGTGAGTCTAAAATTTTCGCCATAAATCACAAGTTGAGGTATTGGCGAAACCAATTAAAGACTTTACCCACAACTATTCACAACGTACTTCTTCTAGAACTCGGCTAAAGCACAAAGCAATAACCGTATTCATTGTGTTTCAGATGTGAATTTGCGGTAAATCAACCTTAAGATATAATGCAAACGATAATCGTAGGTAATTTCAATTTGACGCACAGGCGAGCTGGGAATTCGGTAAGCGACTAATGGCATAGCACCTCCTTCCTTAACCGGGTACAAGACCAGCGGTGCGTTATACCCACTTTATAATTTGTCAAAAGGAGTAGACCGTTAAATTATCATTGCAAATTATCAATCAACGTAATTCTATGTAATTTAGATCTCAAAACAATTCATTAATTTGATTATGATGTAGTCCATATTATTTTTCTTGGAAAAAATTACCCTTATTTACAACATACAAAAAAACGCATGAAAACAAGTAGGTACAAAAAAAACTAAATCAAATAGCCACATGCATAACAATTTATTAAAAGAACATAATCTAGGGTTTTATAAACATAAAAGTCTTTCCTAATTTTAAAACCTTTGAATCAAATAAAGCAAATAGCATATAAAATCATATGATCCGTGAAAAAAACATGCATGTTCATCAGGGATCTCCCACATACTCTTTACAATTAAAATGCTACGGATCGTAACCATACATGACATAACAATTAATCCATGCAAACATCTAAAGATTATACCATGTAATTTTAGAGTTTACAAAAAAAATAATTTTTTTTAATAATAATTCGGCTAGGCCGATTTTTAAAAAAACAAAAAAAACAAAACCCTAATTTTTGTTAAAACCTAAAAAACAACACCTAATTTTAACTCAAATCATCATTAGTTAAAAAAACTTCAGATCTCGATAATTATAACATGTTAAAACGGCTCTCGATGTCACTGAAGGTTTATAAAGCTCATAACAATTACGCAAAACCCTAAATACGATCAAAGCACACATAGCGGAAGCGATTTAACAAGACCATAATTAATAACACAATCTATAATTAATCGGATTAGGGTTACATACATTTATCCTAGCGAAGATCCACAAGATCACCAAGCGAATCAACAATTAGGGTTTATGAAGAACAATACCAAGATATAGTTAAAAGTAAAACTATATTACGCTCTTATACACATGTAATGCAACGGGCTAATCGTGAGTCTAACACTTGCAAACCGGAGCTTCAACACTTGTGGAATATCTACCCAACAACCCTAGAGAGGGAATAGGACTAGATAATTATCTAAATCGAAAACCAAAGAAAACCCTAGAAGGGGTGTTTGTTGCGATCGGCTATAAAGAAGAAAAGAGAAGGGATAGAAAATTATGAGGGCTATGGGGTGTTTATATAGGCTTAGAAAATCTTATTCTCCAAGTAATAAACGAATTAGGAAAGCAAAAACTTTCCCTTTGCCCCCCTTGGAAGCCGACGGTCGACACCCCTCTTGGGGTGTCTTCCGGAACCTTCCGTTTCTTCTTCTCTTCTATTTAATTCCATAACGATCTTTATACTTAACTCTTAATTATTTAACGACCGTTTAAGTTAAGCTCGGTTTAATTTAATAAATATATTAAATACATTTATTAAATAAAATTAACCCTTTACGTATTGTGTGCAATCCCGTAATTCCGAGTTCGATCCTATCACACGACTATTTGATTTTATGTCCATAAACTTTCATTCTCGTCATCATATCGTACCATATGTTCATTTTCAACATTGTCGGTCAAGTTGTCTAAAATCATGGTTGAATCAACTCGGTGAGTTAACCCTTGACTCGGCCTTTTAGTCCAAGCATGTTGTGAATTCGCTTGTTATTGAAATGAATTGCAAACCTTTCACCACTTTCACTTATCTTTGTGTATGATTTTCTCATTTGGTATAATAACCAAATGCCAAAAACCACAAACACAGCAAAACAAAACGTCTGCTTAGTTTTTGATGATATGGATTGTGTGTAACTCGACATAAATCGATCCGGACTTCCTGCATAACCAAAACTTCATAGTTAAAATGCAATATAAACACATGATCATGTAGTTTAAACATCATAAAATTACACTAAAAGCTCGAAAGATGCAAATGAAAAAATGGAAATTAAAGAAACGTTACCTATGGTATAAGCGCGAATCTATTCGCACATGAACACTCTAGAATCAGTTGTGATGCCTTAGACAAAATATTTTTGAACGAATGAAGAATATTTAAATTATGAAGTGAACCTAAATGGCATATAAAACGGTCCACTACTTAAGTTGTATAAATACAAATTGTATTTTTCTGAATTTTTTCTTTAAGTACTTTTCATGTGACTTAAGGCCACTGGGCTCATGTTTAAAGCATTAGGCCCACTTATTATGGTTTACGTAAGTTGCAAGCTGTCTTCAAAATTCAAATCGTCATCGTATCTATTGGATTTTAAGTTTTAGTGTAACCAAATTCTGAAAGTATTACATGTACGTATCCGCAATCTAAATTGACGGGAACATCCGGATTTCAAGTACTAGTTTGGCACCAGTTATTATACACCCATAAGGAATGATTTCGGACAACACTTATGGTTTAATGGGGGGTATCAATTGGAGTGAGCACAAGCTGAAACTCGAACTTAACCCTTTATTCACAAAATATTTTTAGTGGGTTAGTAAATTTTTCCCAGATGGGTAACAAATGAGCCAAAACACATTGATAATGATAATATGTGTATAGTTGTATAGCACGTAAAACATTGTTTGTAGATGATGATGTGTCATTTGTCACAATTCTATAATTAGTTACACAATATCTACATAAATTGTTTATACAGTAAAAATTTTTACTTAAGGTAAAAAAAACATGTTTTTTTTTGAACTTAGGAAAAAACATTTATTAAAGTTTCATTTTCATAATAATTTTAACTTTGAAACCATGATGATTTGGACGTCAATAATAAAATTAAGACCTTGCCATGTGATTATGTCAATCGATCCTCATGATTTTAAGTCATTTTCTACACTCAAACTTAAATTATACGCTGTTAAAAAAACTCATTACTTGTTGGGTTGGTGTTCTTTTTATTGTCATTTTCACTTGTTACCTTATCTTTTAATGTCAATAACGTGATTATTATCAAAACGTGTATGCACTATAGTCTTGTGATATTTAATCAAGAGTCCGGTTATTTTGAAAACTTTTTTTTTTAATCTAAGGTGTCGTTTGGTTGGGGTATATTGAAGGATATTCAAAATTTTGACATTTTAATTTCCCTTAAATATTATGTTTGGTATGACTAACGAAGGAATTTTAAATTCCCCGAATTCCTAAAATGAAAGATATTGAAATTACTCCAAAAAGTGATGAATTTTAATTTACTTGAAAATTTTATTTTATAAATTTTTTTTCTAATAATTTTTATTCGGGTTTTTATGTTTATATAAAAAACTATAAAATTTAAAAATTTATATAAAAATTATTTTTTCGGTTTTTACTCTTTTAAATAACAAAAAAAAAATTTATATTAAAAATTTATAGAAATTTTTTTATAAAATTTATAGAAATTTTTAATAAAATTTATAGGATTATTTTACAAAATTTATATAAATTCTATAAAAATATTTCTATAAATTTTTTATAAAATTATAATTTTTTTAAAAAAAATTATATAAGTTTTTATAAAGTTTAGTTAATTTTTTTATAAAACTTATATAAACTTTATATAAACTTTTTATAATTTTTTTATAAACTTCAAATAAATTTTTTATAAAATTTATAAAAAAAAATTATAAATTTTTTTAAAAAAAATTATATAAATTTTTTTATAAAATATATATAAAAAGTTAAAATTCGATTTTTAATTCTTAAGAAATTTTTATAAGATTTATATAAATATTTTTATAAAACTTATATACATTTTTTATAAATTTTTTATAATTTTTTTATAAAAGGTTATATAAACTTTCAATAAAATTTAATGATTTTTTTTATAAAATTTATGTAAATTTTTTATAAAATTTAATGATCTTTTTATAAAAATTTTATAAGATTTATATAAAAAATTTATAACTCTTTTTATAAAATTTATAGAATGTTTTTTACAATTTATAAAAATTTCATAAAAACATTTTATAAATTTTTTTTATAAAATTTATATAAAAAGTGAACATTTTATTTTTACTCTTTTAAATAAAAAAATTTGTCTAAAAAAATTTATTCGTTAAAACTATTATAAATTTTTGTCAACCAAACAGTATTAGACATTTTAAATTCTAAAATTTTAAATTCTTGAGAATTCTAATTTACTAGATATTAGAATTTTTGTCAACCAAACAGGATTAAAATTTTAAAATCTTGAACAAAACGGTCCCTAAGAGATAAATCCTCCCCATCCATTATCTAAAACTAAAAAAAACACGAAGGGACCATTTTTGACAAAATGTCCAAAATTTGCAAAAAAAACGGCGGAAAGAATAAATTGTAAATATGACAAAAATCGGTTATCACAAGTGATATTTCGTTACTGATAAAAACAATGAAATATCACTAGAGATAAATCAATGAAACATCACTAGTGATATTTCATTAACATAGCTACTGCGTAATATCCCAGTGATATTTTATTGTTTTGTCAACAGTGATATTTCATTGATTTTCGCTAGTGAAATATCACTAGTGATAATTTATTACTCCGTCATATTTACAACTTTTGTACATCCGTCAATTTTTTCAACTTTTAGACATTTTATCAAAAATAACCCGTCCGTGGTTTTTTTTAAATTTTAGGTTAATTTTTAATATTAGATAAAAATAGATGAAGGGTGAAAATTTGTCCTTTGATTTTAAAAAAACAAATCGTCAAATAAAAACATCACAAAAGACACTTCTATCCGGCTCATTATTTAATAATAATACTCCACTAATCAAAGTATAAAAATGAATGTTTTACGTGTAATTGAGATAATCAAGTTATCAACATTTGGCAATGCAAAAGCTCGACACACGAGTTGGAATTGTACCAATTTGTTTGGACATATTGTTTCAAGCAAACGTATGGAGTACGTTGTTGGAAGTAAGATTGTATCTTCTTTTTGGTTCTTCCTTCTTTTCATTTGTTGTTGTTCCTGTTTCTTACTTTGGATTTACCGATTTGGACTTCTCTTTAGTCGAGTTAACTTGAGTTGTGCTCGAAACCAAGACAATGGGATATGACAATGTAAGCTACTTTAATCAAGGGCCAATGGATATACAGTATGATTTTGTGCCTTAGAACTAGAGGTGGCAAATCTTGCCTATTTTGATATATATGAGCACTTTTTCTCATTTTCAAAAAAAGATAGGACATTTTTTGCCCATTCTTTAGGCTAAACGGGCGCATATGTAAGAAACTAAATGGGTTTAACGGGCACACTTGTAAAATACAAATTAGTATACTCGACGAATATTTTTTATTAAATTTTTTATCCCGGCTTTCAAACAAGTTTTTTTATTTTTTATTTGTAGGTTTTTATATGTTTTTTTCCTTTTTTAGCTTGCGCCCGTTTTGCCCGCCCGTTTCGCCCGTGCCCGTTTAGCCCGCGCCCGTTTAGCCCGTCACCCGTTTAGTCCGTTGCCCGTTTAACCCGCCGCCCGTGTCCGCCCGCCCACCCATTTTGCCACCTCTACTTAAAACTTAGGAGAAACTATATACGTACATTGTTAATAGTTGTAGACGTATAATTTGGAATGAGTCTAGAATAGGCTAGGTCTCATAGAGGAGAGACTCATGTCCGACATAAATCTACTCCATACCTTATCTATCATGTTATTCACAACCTTCTCTTTTATACTACACGTATGCGGTAACTAATTTAACCGTCAGAAGGTAAATTTCGAGGTTTCGATCACGGGTCTCTTCTAACTAGTTCTACTTTGTTTACAACACTATTCAAAACTCGAAATAACAATAAACGACGCAAAAAAGTCGTTAAGAGTCATCCAACCAAATTATGCATCGACGATAGTCCTAACTTGTTGGATATACTATACACACATGATAATGCATCTTAATTATATGCAAATTTGCATATATATTCCAAACATGCCTAATAATCATTACTCTCTTTATCTTAAAATTATATTTTGATACATTTCATTTTAAATATATATAAAAAAATTTAAATTAATTTTATTATATCACTCTCACGCAAAAATATTATTACAAATAATAAAAGAACGTTATAAATTAATTGGTTAAAAATAAAATTGTTATTATACAAAAAATAAAAAAAATCATAATATTTTATTAAATTATGTACTGTATCTTTTATCAATAAAATATAATTATATAACGAAAAAATATATATCATACGCCTAACAAAAACTTGTAAAAAGATTATGTATGTAACTATTCACTTTTGAAGCGAAATACATGCAGCTTCCCGTTTTAAAAAAACACATTACATAAGAGTAGAGGTGTGAAAAACATAATATCAAAGTAATAAAACTAGATCTTACACCCAACCAACATTCCTTGGTATATTTTATTAGAAATCAGAGTACGAAAACAAAAAAGATAAAGACTAGTCCCCAAAACGGATGCTAGTCGAACGATTACAAGATAAATATGAGATTTTCCCAACTAGGTTGATCCAATCTCCCTCACTATAAGATTCACTCAATCACACACAAGAAATCAAGATGAAACTAGATGAAAACCTCCCATGAACCAAGTATGGTTAGAAAGAGAGAGAGAGAGAGAGAGAGAGAGCAGACGACACACACTAATAAGTGTGTGTTTTTTATAGATGACTGCTAACCCTAGCAAATGAGTTGCTAGGGTAATATAAACAAAAAGAATCAACCAACGCTCCAACGGCCAGAAAAGCCCAAGAAAGTAAACAAGGCCCAATAGCGAGATACAAGCCCAACAACACAAAAACAGAGATATAACACAATACAAAGTTAGTGCACCATTTGGAGGAGTGTAAAAATAACACCCTTCCTCAATCCGACAAATGAGAGAGCAGAAAAGAACATCATTTCCCAAACATGTTCACAAGTCTCAATTGGTTGCAAAGCTTCATGTGTTGGGATATTCCATGCGCCTTTGTGAAAATATTAGCAGTTTGATCAGCAGAGGCAACCTTGAAAGTCTTTATGACCCCATCTTGAACTTTTTCTCTAATCAAGTGAACATCAACCTCAAAGTGCTTGGTTCTTTCATGAAAAACAGGGTTAGCAGCAATCTGAATGGCAGAACTACTATCACTATATAAGTTAACAGGAAACAAACACTTAACCAGAAAATCATTCAAAAGATTAGTGATCCAAATGACTTCACAGGTGGCACTAGCCATGCACATGTATTTTGCTTCAGCAGAAGATCTAGAAATGGTGGCTTGTTTTTTACTTTTCCAGGACACAAGAGTCCTACCCAAGAAAACACAATACCCAGAAACAGATTTTCTGGTTCTAAGGCATTTTGCCCAATCAGCATCAGTGAAACAAGATACCTTCAAAGAGGTATTTTGTAAATCTGAATGCCAGTGCCAGGAGAGTTTTTAAGGTACCTAATAACTCTTAGATCAATTTTCAGATGTGACTGTAATGGAGCATGCATATGCTGACTAAGAAAATGAACAACATAAGAAATGTCAGGTCTGGTATGAGTAAGATAAATAATCCTCCCTAAAAGTCTTTGATACTAAAAAACATTGTTAAGTAATTTATCATTCTCACTCTCATCAACAGCAAGCACACAATTTTCAGGTAAGGGGGTTGCTGCTGGTTTAGCAGCCAACAGACCAAACTCATAGATAAGCTCAAGGCAGTATTTTCTTTGAGTCATGCAAATACCATTGGTATTTTCAAGAATTTCAATTCCTAAGAAATACTTCATCACCCCAAGATCTTTTATCATGAATTTGGTTTTAAGGAAATTTTTAAAGTTATCAATTTCCTTAATGCTATTACCTGTGATGATAAAATCATCAACATAAACAAGAAGTGCAATAAAAAGGTTATCAGACTGTTTGATGTAAAGAGAATAATCATGTTTACTTTGGATAAAGCCATGCTCAGCCAAGACAGTGGTTAATTTTGCATTCCACTGTCTTGGGTTTGCTTAAGTCCATAGAGGGCTTTGTTAACTTACACACTTTGTTCGTGTCTTGACAGTTAAAACCCAAAGGAACAGTCATGTAAATATCCTCATCCAACTCACCATATAGAAAAGCATTATTGACATCAAGTTGGAAAAGAGGCATCTCATTAGACATAGCAATGATAATAAGACATCTAATAGTAACCATTTTAACAACAGGACTAAAAGTCTCATCAAAGTCAATACCCTCTCTTTGACTATACCCTTTAGCAACAACCCTTGCTTTAAACTTATCAACAATGCCTGTGGACTTGTATTTAATCTTATAAACCCATTCGTTGTTAATGGCTTTTCTCCCAACTGGTAAGTCACAAAGGGTCCAGGTATTGTTCCTTAAGAGAGCCTCAATCTCATTGTTCATAGCTTCAACCCACCTATTGTCTTTAATAGCCTCATAATAAGAGGTAGGCTCAAAAGATTGATTCAGAGTAGTAGAAAAACAGAAATTGTTAGTGCTAAGTCTAGAATAATTGACATGTTTTTCAATACCGTATTTAATTTTGCTATCAAGAACAAATTCATTAAGCTTAACAGGAAGTTTGGTAGGTCTAGAAGACCTTCTAACACCAGGTTCTCCTACTTCTTCAGTGGTGATCTCATTTTGCTCTAAAGAAATATCAGAAGAATGAAAGATGTCATTTGTGCCCTCAGAGCAGGATTGCTGGTTTTCACCTATGATGGTTGTAGAGTCATCCTCCTGGGGATGCACTATGGCATCCTCATTTGTGGGGTTGACTCTACCATCCATAGTAGGTGTTGCTCTCTCATCATCATTGGGACTTGAAAGAGTTTGATTATCAAAAAAGGATAAGAGATCAACATCACTTGTAACAACTACATCAGCCAATTCATTTCATGTATTGTTTTTCATCTTAAAAAGGAAAACAGTTTCATAAAACCTCACATCTCTTGAAAACAAGTATCTTCTATTATCCAGACTAAAAAGTTTGTAAGCCTTTTTTAGAGAATAATAACCAACTAAAACACATTTTTCAGCTCTAGATGTGAGCTTGTCACTATTATTCAAACAAGTAGAAAAACATAGACAGCCAAAACACTTTAAATGAGAGAGATTTGGTTTTTTCTTATAGAGCAATTTATAGGGAGATCTACCATTTAAGACAGAAGAGGGGAGCCTGTTGATTAGATAAACAGCAGTTAAAATGCAATCAGACCAAAAATTAGTAGGAATCCTTCCCTGAAACATAAGACTCCTGACAACATTAAGAAGGTGTCTATGTTTCCTTTCAGCAATACCATTTTGCTGAGGGGTATGAGGACAAGAGGTCTGATGGATGATACCCATAGTAGAGAGCATAGTATGAATCTTGTTATTAACAAATTCAGTCCCATTATCAGATCTAAAAACATTGATTTTAGAATCAAATTGATTTTTAAGAAGACTTATAAATTGTTTAAGCTAATCAAAAACCTCATCCTTAGTTTTCAAAAGGTAAGTCCATACTGCTCTAGAGTAGTCATCCATAATGGTAAGGAAGTATTTATACCCTTCCTTACTCTGAACCTTGTAAGGGCCCCAAAGATCCAAGTGAACCAAGTCACCAAGATGATTGGATTTGTGGTCACTCAAAGGGAAGGGTTCTCTGGTTTGTTTAGCCCTATGACAAGTTTCACACACAGATATGTTGGTATTCTTAGAAAGGTGAAGGTCAGTCTTAAGGATATTGAGGACATGGTCAGAAGGATGACCAAGCCTACAATGCCAAAGGTCTTTGGAGGTATGAAAGGTCATGGCAGAGTTAGCATTACCTAAACTTTGAGTCTTACAGTCATCAAACAAAATAGAGCCCCCCAGATTCACTACCAGTCCCCAGAATGATCCCCTTGTCCAAGTCCTGAATATAACACTTATCCTCATCAAAACCAACAAATAACTTGCTATCCTTTATAAGTTTGTAGACAGAAAGTAGACTAACAAAATAACCAGGAACAACAAGAACATCATGAAGAATCACATTGTTAGACAATTTAAGATCACCAATGTGACTGATGTTAGCAATAGTCCCATTAAGGTGACCAACAGAAATGTTGAGATTGGAAATATCCACAACATTAGTCATGCCCACAATGGATGTGGTAAGATGTTGGTTGGTCCCAGAGTCAATTATCCAACCTAAAGTAATGGTTTTAGTAGTAAACTTGGTGTTTCCCACAAAAAACTTAGAAAAATGAATATTGAACCAAATTTTAGCATTAAAAAGGAAATTCTACCTGCCATATTAGACTGAGTATTTCTGGAAGAATCACTTATCAAGCTGAGGAGTTTCTACATTTGATCACTTGTAAAAGAAGTTGGGGATTCACAAGTGGAAGTTTGCTTGTCCCCAACCTTTAGGTCACAGTTGGCATTAAAGTTATGTTTGAAACCAGTTTGTTTAGAAGCATTAACACGCTTTTTATACCAAGCAGGATAACCATGTAACTCAAAACATCTATCAACAGTGTGGCCTGTTTGACTGCAATGAGTACAAAGAAGATTAGGGTTGGGACCCCTAAAATTTCCAGTACTATTGCCCTTAAAGGGAGGTCTGTTAGAGGTGTTGTTGTTACTATTGATGGAAGTACCTCTCCTATTTTGATTGAAAATTTTAGCAGCAAAAAAGGTGGCATTCATTTTTGACTCAGTATGACTAAAGGTCTCAGGAATACCCCTATGGGATTCCTCTCTAGAGACTGTGACATAAGCCTCCTTCACATCAGGAAGAGGATCCCTGGTGAGAAGAGCAGTCCTAACAGGCTGATAGCAGTCATCAAGGCCCATTAAGAACTGCATGAGTCTCATGATATGCTGATGCAGAGCCAGCTCAGTGCTAGCAGAACATGCACACTTAATAGCATAAATACACTTAGGAATTTTAGAAACATCATCAAACTCTCTCCAAAGAGAATTTAATCTGTGATAATAATCAGCCAAAGTACTACCCCCTTGTTTAACAGACCCAATTTTTTGAAACAGATTATAAACAACAGACCCATCAGCTTTATCATAAGTCTCATTCAAGTCTTTCTACACAATAACAGCATTTTCAGAATAAACAAGACCCATGTAAACATCACTAGAAACAACATTCATAATCCAAGTAAGAACCATAGCATTACATCTATCCCATTGAGCACACATAACATTATCAGTGTAAGTTTCCCTTAAACAAGAACCATCAACAAAAGCATATTTGTTTCTAGCTTGTAAAGCAAGTTTCATAGCATTATTCCACATTCTATAGTTTTTAGTTCCAAGAAGTTTAAAAGGAACAAGCACAAAACTACTATTATCACTGTTATGAATATGAAGTGGATTACCAGAATCCAAATTGCTTATAAGAGCAACAGGAGTAGGTGTGGTTTCAGTAGGACCTCCACTACCACCATTTCCTCCACCACCATTTGGTGTAGGAGGGGAACCACTAGCACTCATGATTCACACAATAAGAGAGCAAGCAGAAGAACAATAAACAAACAGAAGCATATAACAAAGCAAAGAAACAAAGCCAGAAACAAACAAAGAGCAAGAATAAAGATAAGACAATAAACACCCAGAAAGTAAGTACCAGAAATGTCAAGTTGTGAATTGGAATTGGCCAGAGCAGGTATCCACACCAGTCAAGGCTGGAGGGTCAAGATGTTAACCGAATCCGTTTGCACCCACAAACTCAAACAACAGTAGCTCACAAAGTAACCAAGAGATAGAAAGTAAGAAAATGAAAGAAGACTTACAGTGCTTTGAAAGCAACCAATATGTATAAAAAAACACCCAATCTCTAGATTCACTTAGTCTAGAGGATGGGTGAGCCACCACCAGAAAACCCCCAAAAAAGAAGAAGACAAATTAGGGTTAGCAAACCCTAATAAAGAATACCTGAGCAACCAATCCAACAAAGGTAACGACACCACCAAGGGTGATACCAGGATACCTAAGAAGGAGAAAACCCTAAAAAATCAAATTAGGGTTTTGAGAAACCCTAATTAGATCTTTCAAGTTTTTCAACGGCACCACCAAACAAAGCTTCCTGGGCACCAGAGACCCAAAACCCCCAAAAATCAAATTAGGGTTTGTGAAAACCCTAAGAAATTTTTTGAGATAAAGAACGGCACCACCAATACAAGCTTCCAGAGACGGTGAGAGAGCTAAAGAACACCACCAAAAGGTAAAACCCTAAAAAATAAATTAGGGTTTCACAAAGCCGAAAAACTGATATAACAAAAAACCACAAGAGAGCTTAAATAGGCTGAAAGATCAACAACCTAATTCTCTGATACCATGTGAAAAACATAATATCAAAGTAATAAAACTAGATCTTACACCCAACTAACCACCCCTTGGTGTATTTTATTAGAAATCAGAGTACGGAAACAAAAAAGATAAAGACTAGTCCCCAAAACGGATGCTAGTCGAACGATTACAAGATAAATGTGAGATTGTCCCAACTAGGTTGATCCAATCTCCCTCAATACAAGATTCACTCAATCACACACAAGAAATCAAGATGAAACTAGATGAAAACCTCCCATGAACCAAGTATGGTTAGAAAGAGAGAGAGAGCAGACGACACACACTAATAAGTGTGTGTTTTTTATAGATGACTGCTAACCCTAGCAAATGAGTTGCTAGGGTAATACAAACAAAAAGAATCAACCAACGCTCCAACGGCCAGAAAAGCCCAAGAAAGTAAACAAAGCCCAATAGCGAGATACAAGCCCAACAACACAAAAATAGAGATATAACACAATACAAAGTCAGTGCACCATTTGGAGGAGTGTAAAAATAACAAGAGGGTATGATGATGTCATGAGTGGTGTCAGTGCCCACCAGCTTAAAATATGTATGGCTCACCACACCAGTTTTCTTGTCAAACTGTTTCGTTCCGTACTCTTTAGCTCACAAATCTCGAGCCATGACACTACATTTCTATGCCTCACCACACCAAAAGTGGTGTCATAGTCCTCACGCCATAACATATATATTTTAATATATTTATATTTAATAAGTAAGGTATATGTAATAACACCACTTTTTCCATGATCTACTAATACCTCATAAAATATGATAGCATATTATTTTAGTGTTATAACATACGTATCAGTTATAATACCACTTTTTTCAATCACAATCACACTTCTATAACGAGTGCTCTAAAAGTTAAAACAATTAAACCCAAGTCTCGTAAAATTTACTGATGTAACTTTTGTACTCCGCTAGTTTAGGAAGTTAATCTCATTATCATTAGAGGTACGATTTATAGCTAGTATTATATTAGTTGATTCCTACGACCAATAAAATGTCTTCAAACATGAAAAACATAACTTGCTTTTCACAATATCCTAGTTTTCCTTTGTCTCTTTTCTTTATTTCGGCTTTTTATTTCATAGCTAGGCTTCTATCGCACACTACCTCAGGTCCTTTTTTTTTTTAAGAAAGAATACACAATCTATAATGTGATTCAAACTTTACCTACTATTCGTTTTCAAAGAAAAATACATTCTTTATGAAGTCATAGACTAGCTTACCTTGACCTACCTCAAACTTTACCTAAACATACCTTGATTTATGAGAATTACACAAACTCGGAAGTTAGCGATGGTTGAATAAGCACTGCATAATGCAATATAAATTTATGTATAATCCAAAAGGTTTAAATCGGCGGGGAAACCCTGACCCCGTGTAACCTTTTGGGTGCCGACTGACCCTTCCCTAAGGACCAAGCCCTAGGCAATAAGCACCTGTTCCAGTGACCTTTAGCCAAAAGTTTGGATTGAACTCATGACCTATTTCACAAAAACCCTCCATTGACCGGTCAACTAGACATTTATGGTGGGAGAGTGATACCATTAAAACAATGCTCCTTTGTTAAATTTATGTATAATCACTTGTACTAAATAAGCATAATGAAAAGTAACACTATATTGTGTAAAAATGATACTAACTACTACATTACAAAATTTATTAAATTTATTTACTAAATTAAATGTGTTAATAGTAAGTAATAAAGAGAGCGTTAAAAATATTTTCTTTTAAATTCTATTAAAAGGAATCATCAAAAGTTATTTAGAGGGAGCATTAAAATTTTATTATTATTAAAAAAAAAATATAAAACTTTTAATTACTTTTTTTTAATAAGAAAAAGAGTAAGCAAAAGTTGTGGGTTTCTTTATTTACTTTTATATTTAGAGAAGAGTTATTTTGGATACTATATTTTTCTTTGTATATGATGAGACTCATCCCTACCATACATTTCATTATCATCATTGGATGAGATTAAATATATTTTATTTTTACCTATTTTTTATAATTTAAATATTTTCGAAACCGTTAAGTGTTAAACGAAAATAATTATACCATCGCGACGAGCGTTTAATTATTTTTCTACCATAACGCAATATGATATACTTTCGAAATTTTTTTTTCGCTTTTTTTCTTCTTGTTAAAATTTATGTGAAATATTATATATGATAATACTGTTTCATCATATATGATAACAACGTTAAATCATATATGATATCAGGGACGGAGCTAGGAGGTTCCCGCGGATGCCCGTGACCCCTATGAATTTTTTCTTTGTAGTGTTAATTTGGGAAAAAAACATCGATTTAATCTAAATGCATATTAAATGCACCCAGTCAATCGGAACGTATTTCTACCTTTCGTTTTAATTCATTATTTACATATGTTATATTAAGGTTCAAAAAATTTGTGCACCCGGTAATATTTCGTCTTGGGTTCGTCCCTATATGATATTGGTTTCTATCATATATGATAGGTCATATCATATATGATACTGGTGTTATATCATATATGATATTAGTATCACATATGATAATTTTCGAAAATATACAAAAAATGAATGAAATTTTTTTTTGTCGAAAGTGTATCATATAGCATATTTATATGAAGATAATTAAATGCTCTTCGTAACGGTATGTTTTTTTCGCATAACGATTAGCGGTTTAAAAGATATTAATGTTTGAAAAAATAGGGTGAAAATATATTTTGTATTTAATCTTATCAATTGGATTAAAATAAGATGGATGGTGGGGATAAGTCTCCTCATATCCAAAGAAACGTATGATATCCAAATGAACTTAAATCTTATATTTATTGTGTTTCTATAAGAAAAGGTTATAATGACTTAAATAATTGTAAAGCTTATTAGTAAGTAAAATTTTTAGTAAACTATCATGGTACCCGCGCAATTGAGCGGCGGATACCCTATAACTATTTCTTAGCAAACAAAGGTTACATTTTAACTAATCAAATGTATATTCAAAGTAAAACGAAAGTTATAATAAAAATTAAATCAAATAAAAATAAACTCAATATCAATGAAAAAACTAAAATTTAACAAAAATATATTAAAATTGATGTTAAATTAAAAAGCATTAAATTTTAAAAATATGACGAAATTAGATTATAAAAAAAAGATATTTTTATTTAAAAATAAAAGTTTTTTAAATAGTTTGTTACAAAATTTGTTACAAAAGTTTATTTAAAAAAATAATAGATGCGATTAATTTACCAAATATGATTTAATGACTTAAATCTAATATTCTTGTATTAATTTTTTGTTTGGAGTTAAGTTCGGTAATATTAGGTTCGAGATTAAAATCAGAGTTAGGTTTAGAATTAGTTTCATTATATAATAATATAGATATAAATATAAAAGTATAGATAAATATTATTTATTTTGTAGTCATATTATAATCCTATGTATTTGTTATTGTCGCTATGCTCGCTAGCGGGTGATGTTTTAGGACGTGAATATTTATTCCACCAACGTAAAATGTGTTCTTTTGTTTGGCAGTATCTATTCATAACTGTAAATTTGTAATCTATACGTACGTAATACTTTTAGGCTCGTTTCGATGAGTCAAAATTGTTGTTTGTTGTTTGTTGTCATTGTTAGTTGCAACATATATCATATGTCATTAGGGAAATGCAAAACATGGAATAAAAATATAAAAGATGTAGAGTCGTAAACTGTCTTTTCTTATAAATAAAGTGTTTAATACTGTAAAAAAAATACGAAACAAAAAATATAAATTTTTACAACTCATAACTTGTAAAATACAAAAAGTACAGATAAAAAACACTAAAAAGTTTTGTTAGAAAGAGGGGTAGAGATAACTTTGAAGCATTTAGGTAATTTTTACAAACTAAAGTATATTATAAAATGGTTATAAGAGAAGCTAATTATATAAAAAGCTAAGGGTGCGTTTAGTTGGAAAACATTTTCTATAATTTTCTATTTTCTATTTTGTAGAAAAAGAATAGGGATTTCATTTTCCACAAAACACTTAAAAATTTAGAAACGCGTTTAGTTGGAGAAATTTGTGTTTTCCATTGTCTAAAACTATAAAGGAAACAAAAGGGGAAATGAATTTTCTATATTTAAAGGAAAATTTAAAAAACAAAAAAAATGAGTTTTTTTATTTTGTGTGCAAAAGGGTAAAACATAAATTTTGCATTTTCTAGAAAATATTTCTAGAAAATGATGATTCGAATGCGTTTTTTGTTTTCCTTGTTTTTTAAAAAACATTTTGTAATAAAGAGGATGTTTTCCATCCAACTAAATATTTTGTTGAAAACATTTTGTAGAAAATATTTTAGTAATTTTACATTACAAATATTTTTGTAAAAAGGTCACATGCCCTCGAAACATTTCCTTGTCTCAAGTCGATAGTTAGCGATAATAACTCCAGCTGGTTACCAAGGATAGTTTGGCTATGTGAGTTTGTAACTAATCGTGGTTATAGATTTAACATGTAAAATACATTGTGAGATATGTTGTATATGTTGTGAGAATATTGTCTTTCTAAAAAATATAAAAAGAACAATGGAATTGTACAAAGGTTGAAATTTCTAGTAGTCTAGAGTCAGATAAATAAAAATACAGTAAATAGCACGAACTAGGGGTGTAATTGAGCTAAGCTGAGCTCAAGCTTAGTAGGGCTTCAGCTTGACTTGATAATAAAATTGTATGCTTGAGCTTGGCTTGATAGCTTGTCATACTTTATCAATCCAAGCTTGAGCTTGGCTTAATAAGGCTTGATAAAAACTTGAGTTTGACTTGAAAAGCTTGAATATGTATAAATTTATTTTTTTATAGTAAAACTCGTCAATAAACATATGTATAAAAATAAAAAAACAAAAATCATTACTTAAAGCAAATTTGATTTACTTAACATTAATAAAACCCATAACAAAATTATCGTACAATCTTGGTTTTATAATTTGTTTTGCACTCCAATACGATTAAGGTTTCAAAGGCCATTGCATGATGTGAATGCGATCACAATTTAGACGCGCTGCGTTTAGTATTAAGAAGAGTACACAAAATTATGTATACACATATTGTATCTCACCAAGTACCGAGTAAATGCAATTATATTTATAAAAATAAAGAATCATTTAAAATACAAAGAACTAAAATATAAATGTAATCAGAGTTAAAAGTGCTTCTAAAATAGATTTATGAAATTAGTCCTTAAAATTAGGTTAATACTCAAATTAACAATTAGTTGCTTATATAAATTAATCATAAAAACATATTTTTGATAGAGCTTGAAAAAGTTTGATAAGAACTCGAGCCGAACTATCAAAGCTTGAGCTTGATATAGTTTCGAGTTATTTTTTAGGTTGAGCTTAGGCTTGAGCTTGATAAAATTTTGGCTTGATCGAGCCAAGCTCGAGCTCGAGTTGCTTGATAAAAGCTTGGCTTGATTACGCCCCTAACACGAACACGTCAAAGCCTATTGAGAAAGAGAAGAAAAATATGTATTCCTTTCGTCTCATAATAATAGTTCATCGATTAAAAAACGCATTTTAATAAAAATATTTTTTTTATAATTTTTTATCTTTTATTTTTTACATAATGACAACTTCAGCCTTAACTAATTACTTATAACTTATTTATTGTTTGTAACAATGACTTTAAGTGAGTGTGATATTTTAAATTTAATCTAAATTGTTTATCTATTTTTAGACTAAACTATAGTAATTTGAGACTTACAAAAATAATAACCTGAATTACTCCCTCCGTCCCACTTTGATTGTCCCCCAACAATTTTTTTATATTTTAAGATATATTTAATGAACCTGGACATTTATTGTTAAAATGACAATTTTATTCTATTAAATACAATTAATGTAGCAATTACTTTTCATATAAAAATGTATAAAATGAGTAATATTGTAAAATTATTAAATACAAACATCTTAATAAAGAAAGTGGACAAGATTTTAAAACAAACTAAAATAATAATGAGATCAATTAAAATGAGACGGATGGAGTATTAATATAGAAATAAAGAGTACATTTTGTCAAATTATTCTTCTCTTCAAAAACAAGAACTACACCTTCGGTACAGAACCAATCGATTTTTGCTCAATAGTTGTAAATTTGTAATCATTTAAAAATCTTCGATCTTATTTAAATGCATTCGATCTGGAAAACTTGTGTCCAATATTACGATGTAGAATTTCTATGCACTCCTAGTTCCTTCTCCACCTATCTAAAGCTATGTAAGAAAAAGTTCGATTGGGTTGAATAAAATAACAGTAGAGTAGTAGAGTCAAGTTGCATGCATGTGAAATGTGACACCCTTTGGTCACGTGTAAGGACAAAAGTTACACGTGAGATTCGAACCAATGTAATCAGGAAAATGTCCACTACTAGTCGACAGGACCAATGGTACGTACCTACGTATTAAATTTACAAACAAAGTAGTAAAAAGGATCTACTACTATCAGTAACCACTTTTGTATGTACGAATACATTCTATATTAAGATTCGATTTTCTACTATCTAGTAATCTGAATCTCTTTCTTTAAATAAGTGTTTACTTTAATTATTTTTGTCTTTTTTAATTTAATTTTGTTCATAAATATTTATATTTTTGTTACATAATATTGATACAAATTATATGAAAGAACTAAGTTTTAAATATAATTTTATTAATATAATTTTTATCAAATATTATATAGCACAAATATCAATATTTATGATCAAACCGACAAAAATTAAAATAAACATTCATTTAAGAACAGAAAAGGTATAAAATAGTCACATATTGCCTTATATATATATAATCTTTGAAATTCAACAGATTTACAAAAGCATAACATGTGAAAAAATCACATTAAACGCGAGCATGACTCTTATGTTTTGTTCACCGATTATTATTTTATCCGTTTTAAAATAAGTACTTATTTTAATTTTTTTTAGTTTTTACATAAATTTTAAATTTAAATCCTTTTTGTAATTTCATTTACATATTTTACATCAATTATTATAGTGAGAACAATAATAATGTTAGGTAAAGGTTCGTGTTTATGCGTCCGGCGGACAAGCTCAACATGCTTATTTTGTATTAGGTCCTATACTAAGTAGGATTAAGTTTGATGATATAATTTGGTGTAAGTGTAAGATTTCATGTTGTAAGAGATATACGTGCGTATATAAGAATGTGTGCGGAAATCATTCATTTTTAGAGTGTCATAATTTTATTTTAAGCGAGTCAAATGATAGAGTTGTCTAGACGGCGTATCCACATGAGAGCCGGGTGTGGTATGTGCTACACCCGATTTTAGGTCACGAAAGGTAAATTTGTTAAAAAAAATAGGTTATTTACGATATGTAACACCTATTTTTATATAATGTAAGGTATCTTTAGTACTAATATTCATAGAAAAAATTTATGCAACACCCAATTACAGTTTCTAGGTCCGACTCTAGTATTGCGAGTAATGCTCGAATTGTCACCCTCGTCAAGCAAGGGCCCATGGTCTGTTCGCTAATCGTGCTTGCGGATCCGCTCCGTAAAACTGATCCTGTAATGGCTTGTAGATGCCACACAAGATGGGCATTCGTTCGTTTTTATCATGCAACACGAAGTAACTATATTTAGATCGTGTCTAAAATTTGTAATGTGATATAGGCCCAATGAGTCATGCTATAGTTTCATCAAGTTTTCCAATGTGTAAATTAGTACTTTATATCACCTCAAGAAACTCATGTTTTCCTCGTGACGAGCATTGAGTTTTTCCATGTAAGTATACGGGCTTACGCAAAAACTCTTCGCTATATAACTTCATGATAGCCATACAAAAAATTTAAAGACACGGACGGGATATTGTCTCACCCGATGCAAATATTCATCAAGAGAATCAAAAGAGGATCCGCATGTCATTTGACAAATAACGGAAGCACACTTCAACAATGGTGAAAGACCAGCTCGTCCCGTACAATCTTATGTTCATTGAAAATAAGGACAGTGATCAATTATCTCTCAAGACAATTCGTGTGAATAGTGTTCGACTCATTCAAAAACGTATAAGAAATGTTGTTTTTTAATATTGTGGGTGTACATATAAATAAGCCACCACTAAAAATCACGAGCATCGTCATGATACCTATTGATGTAGCTTCGTGGGGCTCGTTGGTACGATGCTTCATAATATCTTTTGACAAGCTTCCGTAGATAACGAAAGGCCGCTAGTAATTTCATTTTTAGCGTCGGAAGAGTCATATAAAAATAGGTCGTAAGAGATTGTGCAGTTTTCGAATTAATTTGAATATGTGAGAAAAAAGATTAAACTGTGAACATATTTATAAGAGTAAACTGTTTAAATTTTAAAATTATACAATATTTTTTTAAGTACGATTTTTTTTGTTCACATGTGCTCCCTCAACTCGATTTTGTTTACGAAGGAATTACTACTCGTTGATTGACTCATTTGAATGTCGTCGCATCCAATCGTTAAAGTCTAAAAATCAGTCGCTCGAGTACCACGTTCTCTTCGATGCGACCAACCTTATTGAAAATCTGAAAAATAAAAAAAATATATTCTTTCTGTCTTAAATTATATTTTATATTTTTATTTTAGGTTGTTATAAAATTATTTTCTATTATTAAAATAGATTATTAAGTTTGATAAAGTATATTATATTATTTTTGTTTGAAATTGTTAGTTACAAATTTTAAGAAGTAAAAAAATGTAATTAATATATATTTCCAAATACTATAAACATTTCCAAATATTAACTAATATTTTTTTAAATACATTAGTTCAGAAAATATAATTAAGGTAAATAAGTTTAAATAAGATATATATTTATATTAATTAAGTTTATTTTTAGAAATATTTATAATTATGGAAAGTTAAAAAACCACTCAAAGAGTTGTTATTGAGAGCATCTCCTATGATAAACCTTTTAAAAGGTTTATAAATTTGCCATGTCATATAATTTTTAATTTCTCATTTTATAAACCTATTATCACTGAGTTTTTTACCAACTCATTGTTTTCTTAAAAAGTAATTACCATTTCATGATATCTTCAAAAATATTTTCCATTGTATTGTTTGACTTACTAAATTTAATGATATGTCTATTTTTTCATTTGACATTAAACATAAATTACAAAAGACATCAAAATGTCATTTCACCCGCTCGTTCTCTATTCCTCAAAGGCAATAAAAAAACATCATCTTAAAAGTACATTTTTTTTAATTTATTCTATGTTTACTAATTCTACTTAAAGATTATTGGTAATTTAAAGATAAAAACTGTTAAATAGTTACGTATTTTTAATTTTGTGCCGATTTGATAAACGAACTATTTTATTCAATGACATCAACAATGAACTTTCAAATTTCGTTCCGACTACATCAGTCTGGGTCGTCTCGTGGTTTTCGGTGGCCCTAGGCGAGAACAACAAAGAGGCCCTATGACATTGTAAACTAAAGAAAAAATTCTTAAAAATTTGAATTATTGTCTCGTACATGTTTGATATTATATCTGTTTATATGCGAAATTACTGAAAATGTGGTCCTTTTTAAGTGGAGGCCCTGTGCGGCCGCACCTATTGCACACCCGTCCGAGACCCCTCTAACATCAGTTTGTTCTCAAGTTGTAATTTGTTATCGGCACCACCGGTTTATTCCATAATTTTTTTTTATCCTTTTACAAAAAATTATTATCATCCCACCGTATTTAATTCTTTTAAAAATATCTAAAATTTGCGACATTTTTAAAAAAATTCGAAAATTATAGATTTGTTTTTCGAGAATATTAGATTTTTTTCGAAACATTTATATTTTTTCCGAAACTTTTAGATTTTTTTTCGAAAATTTTAGGAATTTAAAAAAATATATTATATTTATTTCGAAAACTTTTGAAATTTTTTCCAAAGATTTTAGAATTTTTTTCGAACACCTTTGGATTTTTTCAATTTTGTGAAAATCAAAAGTTTTGGAAAATTTGAGAACATATCTAAAATTTTTAAAATTGGTTCACAATGTTCAGGTTAAGAAAGATTCAAAATTTTGAAAGAAAATTTCAATATTTATAAAAAATTTCGAATTTTACACAAATTGGAAAAATTCTAATAGTCTAAAAAATAAATTAATTTTTTTTAAGAGAATCTAAAATTTCGAAAAAAAGATATAAAATTTTTTGATGCCAGTATGAACCAAATAAAATACCACTATCTAACCAAAACAATAGAATATGCAGTAATGTACAATAGCAATTACGTTAACGTAAAATATATAGAACATAAATCAACGTTTTATTATATACATGTAATATATATAGGTTAGAGTCTTAGAGAAAGGATGAAAGATGTTTGGGGATAACAAATAAACAAAAGGTGAAAGAGAATGGAAAATGCTATTTCGCCATACATTAGTTAATATTTTCAAAAATGCCATACATTGGTAATTATTTATTAAAAAGACTACTATTTAGTAAAAAACTCTATTATCACTAGGGTCCTACTAAATTGACATCACATTCACTAATTAGACACTAATTTAACTTTTTATTTATACTTGAGCAGTCAAAAAACATTAATGAATGACATCCCTCATTAGTTACTCATCATAATTAATTTTTGTATCATTAATTTCTAGCTAATTTACTCCATAATTGATTTTTTAAATTTCGACGTTTAGTTTATGTGAAAGTTATTAGTTAACTTATTTTTTGTCATAATTTTAACGCAAAGCTATCAAATATGTCATCAATCATGATTTATTTTTTATTATTTTGTTAGATGATTTTTGGTTGTTTTGTGTTTTTTTTAATTTTAATAGTAGTATTGTATCTATATAGTGCAGCGAATGCAGCAACGAATATCTATCGTCTATTTTTTCACGATAAAGTTAATGTTTCTAGAAATGATAAAACCATAAAATAAGTTAAAATATATGAATATCAATGTTTAATATTTGTAAAAATATAACGCTTCGTGGTTGATGAAATATTTTTTTTTGAATGCTCACTCGTATATCTGTAAAATCACAAAATAAACAAATAAATAAAAAGTTTTATATACTTGTACGCCTAAATGACAAAATATAGTGAATTAACGTCGACAACTAAGTTTATACTACATTCCTTCTACATTTATTGTCCACTATTTTATTTTGGGTTGTTCTAAATTATTGTCCAATTCCTAAAATAGATAAAATAACTATTATCATTTTAAAAATATAAAAAGATTAACAAAACAAAAACATAAGTTGTTTGTATCATTAATTGCTAGTCTTAATAATATTAAGTTTAATATTAACTAATATAATAATTGGTGTTATTTAATGCTAGTTTTACATTGTTTTTTGTAAAATCTAATTATTCTAATAATCATAATTTAATTGGTGTCTATGGTTAAACTTGTTGAAACTTTATTATTTAATGAGGTATTAAATGATTTATATGCATTTAGTGTTCATGAAGAAGTCCATAAACTTAGACCTATTTCATTCCATGTCATCATAAACCTCATCTTATTATGGTGATCTAATTTATAAACCTTTTCAAAATTTATAAACTTTTCCATGAAACTCTCATAGTGGATACCCTGAGTAAAAGTATTTTAGATACCTTATTAATCTTTGATACCAAGGACTCATCCTTACTATCCATATCTATCTCATCTAATGGATAAAATTAAAATATTTTATTATATCACTTATTTTTATAATTTAAATATATCTTAAACCGTTAAGCATTAAACGAAAAAAAATATAGCATCTTGACGAACATTTAATAAGTTTTATACAATTATGAATTATGATATACTTTTGAAAAAAAAAAAATCATTTTTTTCGTTTTTTAAATTTGCGTAAAATATCATATATGATAATAGTGTTTTATCATATATGATATTAGTCTTAGGTTACAAATTATTATTGAATTATATGATATTGGTTTATATCATATATGATAAGTTATATCATATATGATATAACGTAAAACAACGTAAAAAAGCGAACTTTTTTTTGTCGAAAGTATATCATATAGCATATCTGTAGAAAGATAATTAAATGTCTGTCATAACGTTATTTTTTTTTTCGCGTAACGATTAATGGTTTAAGAGATATTAATATTTGAAAAAAAAAGAAATAAGTTCTTGTTTATTAGTTTATATCATATATGATAATTTTCGACAACAGAAAAATTATATCATATAGCATATAGCATATTTGTAGAAATATTATTAAATGCCTGTTATAATGTTATATATTTTTGCATAACAATTAACGATTTAAAAGATATTAATATTTAAAAAAAAAAGGTGAAAAATGAGTTTTTTTTTAATTTTATCTGTTGGATTATAATAAAGATAGGATGGTTGAGATTAGTGAATAAATTTATGTTATTAAAATAAATTTAAATAGTAGTACGTGTTTTACACCTTTATGGGTCCGTAATAAATAAGTAGTCCTATATAAGTAACCCCCACATCACACCCTCTCCTCATTCTGCTACTCTGCCTTCACTCACTCACCACTCTCTTCCACGTCTCATCATCTTTCATTTCATTCCATTCCCAAAAATGGACCAATTCAGCAACCTCACTTTAGAAATCTTCACTAAACTTGAACACCAATGGCTCTCAAACCACCCCATCTCTACCAAAAAGACACGTGTCCTCACCATTGACGGCGGAGGTGCCTCTTTCTCCACCGCCTCAGCCGCATTGATCCATCTCGAAAACCATCTCCAGCTCAAAACTGGCAACCCAGATTCACGTATCATCGACTATTTCGATATCATTGCTGGTACTGGTACTGGTGCACTTTTAGCAGTCATGCTTAACGCTGATGATGGTACTGGTAACGGAAGGCCACTTTACACTGCTACACAAGCGGTTCACGTTTTAAACGAAAACCTAACTAAAATTTACAAGGTTAAAAAAAACGGGGTTTTTGGTCGAAAAACTAGGTTTTCTGGTGAAAGCATGGAGAATGTGATGAAGAAGGTTTTGACAAGGTGTGCTGACGGCAAGGTAATGACGTTGAGTGACACGTGTAAGCCCATGATCGTTCCGTGTTACGACTTGAACACCCACGCGCCGTTCGTGTTCTCACGCGCTGACGCGGTGGAGAACGCGAGCTTTGAGTTTGAGCTATGGAAGATATGCCGAGCGACGGCGTCAGATCCGTCGGTGTTGAAACCGTTTAAGATGACGTCAGTTGATGGGAAGACGTTGTGTAATGCAATTGATGGGGGGTTGGTGATGAATAATCCTACTGCTGCTGTTGTGACGCATGTGTTGCATAATAAACGTGATTTTCCGTTGGTTAATGGGGTTGAGGATTTGTTGGTTTTGTCGTTGGGGAATGGGAATGGGAATGGGGGAATGGGAATGAAAGTGGTGGATAAGAGTGGGTATTGTGATACAAGGTTTGTGTTTGGGGTTGTGTGTGATGGGGTGTCTGAGACGGTTGATCAGATGTTGGGGAATGCGTTTTGTTGGAATCATGCGGATTATGTTCGCATTCAGGTAATGTTTGTTTACTTGTTTTATGTTTGATTTTGTGTTTTGGTTCGTGGTTTCGGAATGCTCGACTTGATAGCTTGACCAAGAAGTCTGCTTTGGGCAATTTGATAGCTTATGAGTGGCTTATAAGCTTATTTGTTTTTCGGCCTATATTTCATAAGCCTCGATTGTTGGGTATATTTTAAGACTTGTCGCTAGCTTAATCATATACTATACTACTTATATAAGCGTACAAATTTCAAAATAAGCCAAAAAAATTGGAGCTTATGAAATGTAAGCCAAAATGGAATAAGCTTATAAGCCCTAACCTTAAAGAAACCGGGTTCTGTTCAAATATATCGAAAATATATAGTACATGTTATACAAATGACACTAAAAGCTATAGATGTTCCAGAGCTCATTTTTGTGTGCTAGATCAAACTTAAAATGTTGAACAAACAATTTTTACTAGCTTGAGTTCAGCTTGCCTTATATTTTCAAGTTATGACTTTCTTGAATAAAAGCTTGAAATAAAAAAAATCTGAGTTAAGCCGATCTTAAGCTTATTTGATGGGCTTACAAGCATATGCAAAATTCGGAAAAACTCATAAGCTAATTATCTCAGTTTAATTACTCCGTATTAGTTTACTAGGTTCAGTTTACGGCCTTTTAGTCAAAAGGTCAAGTAGATCAAATGAAAGCTTGTAAACTCGTGAAACTTGGCTCGTTATGTTTTGAGCCTATTTTTACACTCAAACTTGGCTCGGCTTATAATCATCCATTATGTATTCCAAGATCGTATGAGTCCGCCTTGTTATATGTTTAGAACTCTTATATAGGCTCGAGTCCGGCTGGTTAATAGTTTGATTGGTTTATTTGTGCAGGCAAACGGTTGTGCAAAGGGAGGAGTGGGGCCAACAATGGAGGAAGTATTGACAGAGAGAGGAGTGGAGTCGTTGCCGTTTGGTGGAAAAAGGTTACTGACGGAAACAAACGGACAAAGAATTGAGAACTTTGTACAGCGACTTGTAGCATCTGGAACTACTACCAGTTTGCCTCCAAGTCCGTGCAAACCACCTGCCGTTACTCAACTTGTTAACGGTCGTTAGTCTATTACTACTATTAGCTTTTTTATTTTCGTTTTTTAGGATTTACTTTTTGCATTTTAGGTTTTTTTTACATGAAAATTTAAAATGTTGTAGTCTGTTTGCTGTGAAAATCCCTTGTGGAGTTCAGTTAGTAATAAAAAGCAATGTTAATGTAATTTGTATCACACAAGTCGTGTGTTTCATTCAGAATTGTTGTTGTGCCAGAGACTCGTTAATTAAATGGTCATGGGTCAAGTTCTTTTGAAGACATTATAGATATTTTGTAGAGGAAATTATCGAAAAGAACCAAACTTTTTTCTATTTTCTTTTTTGAAGTCGAAAAACATGTTTTTTCCGTTGTTCTAAATCTAAGGCAATAGATAAACAGAACAATAATTTAAAAAGTATCCAAAAGAGTAAAAAAATAAAAAACATAAAAATGTCATGTAATACACTCCTTGATTCTTCTTGTTACCCGAATTACCTTGATTCTTCCGGTTACCTTGAACTAAATTGACACATAACACATTTTTAATCTTGTTTAAAAAATTGCAGTTAAATAATGGATTTTTTTAGGAATTAACCTTATTTTATACAATGTATATATTTTTTTGCTATGATCAATTATCATGCAATAGTCGAGTACATATATAGTATGAATTTAGTTCAAGACTATCTCCCTCTTAAAATTATAATTCATATATATTTTTTTCTCAAATTAATTATTTATTTTTAAAAATAAATAAAAAAATTAAATTAAATCTATTACTATCATTCTCACTTAAAAGTAAGAATTACAAACTTTTAAGAAGTTACTGTATAAATTAATTTGTTAAATGTAAAAGTGTCGGTATATAAAAATAAATGTAAAGTTGATATTTTTTTTAACTTTGTATTTTTTGTTGATTATAAGACGTACAAAGATAATATGTTTTTATATTATTTTACTCTAATATTAACAATAACAAATTCGCCAAAAAAAATACAAGCTTCATTTTTAAACTTGTGAAATAAGCTCGAGCTCATTTCTCCAAATTGTTAGTTGCAGTTTAAAAAAAGAGAAATAAATTCTAAATGCAATCTGTGGTAATGTTTCTGGTTGGAAATTATAATAATCATGTATTGTTGTTGTGTTATTTTTTATCTTGCGGACCAAATTATGAGATTAGAGTAGTTAAGATCAATTATTCTCGAGTATTTTGTCGTTTGTATACTTTTGGATTTTGTGTAACTAAGCATTATCGAATACTCAACTTTGCTTTCTTTAAACTAGTGCACCATAATGTATGGTGTCTCGCCCCATTATTAAATTCGTAAATTACGGAGTATTATTATGTTCTGTTTATAGTTTTGGTTTTTCTAAACATGGCATTTACGAGTTTAAAGACTATAAAATGGTACAATATAATGATACGTGCATGTGTTTTAGGTTATGTTTGGTAACATCTTTTTTTAAAAACGTTTTTAACAATTAACATTAACATTAATTAAAAAAAAACTTGTTTAGTAACAATTATTAATATAAGCAATTATCACAAAAATGCTTTTTTCATATATGTTCTTTCGATGAACATTTTTGAATAAACATATTATTAAAAGAGTATAATTTTTAATAAATTAAATGAATATTTTTATTAATATAAAACATTAAAATTAAAAAAGTTTTATATTTATATATGCATGTCTTTTTATATATTTAAATTACAGCTACTATTAATTAATTAAATATTTTTATAAATTAATTACTATTGCTAATTACTTATGTTAACTGTTTCTACCAACTGCTATTGCTTTCTGCTACTACTTACTGTTATTATTGAGGTGATTTTTGTTGAGTGTTCGAAGAATAGAGCACTTGAGCTCATGTTTGTCGTGTCTAGGTTCTCGATAACTTATTGTCATGGTTAATGACTTTATGTGCTTCTAGCCTTTTGAAGTTGTTGTACATCTGAATACGTAATAAATTTACACTGTAATCAAATGAATATCAATAATACATTACTGTAATACATACTGTCATGCATTTGACCATTAAATAAAATTCATTATCCATCAATAGCTTTGAGTTCTTTTTGGCCAAACCATTTATTCAATACAACATTTATGTTGCAAATTGAAAACATACATTATCAGTTAAATTGACTGAAAGTGAACAAAAAACACATAGAGCTTATTCAGTTAATGTAAGTGTAGTTAATATATTGACTTGAATAAAAAAGAGACAAAACAACAGTTTTTGGTATTTATTGATTCACATACTAATAAAAGATCTTCAAGAGCAAGTGGTATAAACACAATTACACCATGGTCCAGAATGATTATAACATATTGATAATAGCATCTGTAACGGGTCAAATTTAGATCGTATGGACCCATTCTCATATGGTACATTTTCACAATTATGTAATGTGTTAGTCTGTAGTTAATATATTGACTTGAATAAAAAGGAAACAAAACAATAGTTTTTCGTATTAATTGATTTACATACTAATAAAAGATCTGCAATAGCAGCAAGTGGTATAAACACAATTAAACAATGGTCCAGAATGATTATAACATATTAATAATACCATCTGAAACGGGTCAAATTTTAGATCGTTTGGACCCATTTTCACAATTTTAAGGGGGTGGTCTCCTCGATCATTTTCACCGACGATGGTCATATCTCGACCCGGACCCCTGCCCTGGCCTGGTTGGTGACGATGGTACGTTCTATTTTTGTTAAAATTAAGATCAAGAAGTAAAAAAGACAACACGATAACATAGTACATTCTTCACTATAACACGCTATGACATAGTTATGTTACTGCAACGGATGTTCAAAAGAAAAAAGGTTTTGCTAATGACAGTCCTAAAGGTTGTCGTTAAGAAGTAAAGTTTATTACATTATTATATTGAATGATTATGATTGGATGGATATTCCAAAAAAAGTGGAGACAATTCTTGAAAATCTGAATTAACAATTAACACTTGATTCTGATTGGCTAATTTAGTTCATTACAACCAATTGTAATAAAAATTCAATTTTTAACGACAACCCTTAGGGCTGTCATCAGCAAAACCCAAAAGAAAAAGAAGCTTAAAACGTAATGTTGAAAAAATTCGGTTTTTAATACTTTGGACATAATTTTATATATGTATATGTTACATACTATTATTAGTATTTAGTAGCATTACGTTTCCCACGAATAGAGCTTCGCAGCGAGGTAAAGTATGTGCAAAATATAGTTAGTATGAATGATATATCGTGTCTCAAAGTGGGACACGTGAAACACAAAGTTGGAGAAAATTAAAATATCCCACATCGCTCAATACATGAAATGGATACATGTTTATAATGAACTCTTGCTTTCTACCTTCAATATTCATTTGTGGGTTTTTACTCCCACGCCTAGGCGTGCGCAGGAGTGCAGAAAGTGAGATTTCTAGGCCAAAAACGGGTTCGAAGCTAATGAACTTGTGCATGAGCGCGCGGACCCGCGGACACGAATGTAGCTCCGAAATTCGCCTGGATGCGGGCAGATTTCAGTATCTTTTTTGCTACGAATTCGTTTTTTTTTTCTCCAGAATATTCAGTAATCTATTTTATGAATAGATTTAGACGTATTGAGTAAGTCTTAACAGAATAAAGTTTGTGTTATATCTGATATACAAATCGTGTTATAAAAATAACAGATTAGCAAAATATTTTATATGAAACAGAATATCTTGTCTTGGTGACCGAGACAAATGTTCACTATATAATGAATCTGTCTCATTCAGTTTTTATCATCAGAAAAACGCTGCCTTTTTCTAGCTCCATTACCAGATGGCTTTTCCAACAATTTTCTATCAGAAACGCAGAAGGCTTCCTTGATCTTTTAGGGCAAGTTTGTCTAGTCCGGCTGTACAACAGCTTTAAACGTTGTACCCAAGGAAACAGACGGCGAATCTGTTTTAAGGGAAGCGTGTTAAACACGTAACTCGTCTCTAGATATTTACTGCTTTCAATTATTATTTGTTATTTAATTATGTTCTTTGTTTTCTGTTAATTTATTACTGTTATTTAATAAAAGTATACAATTTTCCCTACTATTTTAAGTAACTCCCTCATATTGATGTGACTTCCCCCACATTTCTATGATTAGGTTGTCCTATCGAACCTAGATCTTGGGATCTCCAGTCAACTGGGTTAGGTTTTCCTTCATAGAAACTTATTCCTCCAAGGGCTTTAGTCTCATTCCTTTAGACGACTCACTAACTAACTCTCTAATTAAGCCTTTTGTAAGCGAATCCGTGATGTTATCATTTAACTTTACGTAGTCAATCGTGATAACTCTAGTTGGGAGTAGTTGTCGCAACAATCACAATCTATGATGAATATGTCTTGACTTACCGTTTTACATTGTGATACGTCTTTTGCAGATTCTTTCCATCATTGGAAAAGAAATAGAGTTGTAGGCATCAAGGTAAGGGACCGAGAGTTTATACTGCTGCAGAAGCGGAATCAAAAGGGTTGCTTGGAAAGTCAGAATAGCAAGCATGATTGACTGGTTGCGCATTTCCTTTGCATGATTTCGTGGTTTCACACGTACTGTAGTTCTAACATTTGAATTTCTCTTACATTCTTTATTTCATTGTTGTGTCCGAGACCATCTTAAATTAAACAATCGAATTACTTTCTAGATTAGCATTACCCGCGGCTATCCAAATCATAGCCAGCTGGCGAGTCGACCGGCTACGCAATTTAACCATCCACAACTACACGGAGAAAGTGGACGAGTCAGTGCAAATACCATCAAAGAGCAACTGAGCGAAAGAGTCATAACGCCGCTGTTTACCAATAATAATGTGGTGTTGCCGCCCGGAAAAAATGCCTATGACGTCATAGACGCCTTAGTGTATGGGGACAACGTTCAATTGCTTGCGGCGATGTATCAGGATCTTTGTTGCCTGGGAGTGGAAAGTAATACATACCTACTATTACTATAAATCTCAATTTCTTGTGACTCCTTGTTCGAAATTTTTGGCATTTTCTGTTTTGTCGAGATGAAGGATCAAAATGCCTAAAGAGTCCCATGCCTTTCTTGGTCGGACCAAGCCAACTATGAGCTTTGTCAAATTCTATTGACTATCATTCTTTATAAACATGGCTGTTACCGGTATACGCCATTTTGGTATGTCATTTACGAATTAGCGTAAACTTTCTCGCATATTTTATAAATTTATCTCAAATAATAAATTCATATTTCATCATAGATTTAGATATAACAGTCTCTTTAGAAGACTTTCAAGATTTCTAAGACATAGCTTTCCACTTAGCATAAATACATCCGCTTTAGTGGATCTATATTCTTATGCGTAAGAATCCATATTTGCATTACTCTATCACTTGATAGTAGTCGAATATTCCATAATGCAACATACTTAGTATCATAGTACTCAAAAAATGCTTATTCAAATGGTCCCCACTTGAATTACTAATATATTTGTATAACCTGATTATAAGTTCTAAATCAGGTTACACACACGTCATTAGACATATAAGATGCCCAATATTCTTTGAGTATTCAAAATGGGCAAACCTTTACCAACAGATTTAATAAGATGTCATTGGATTCTAGCTAGGCCAGAATCCCCCACATTGAACCTCTCAATAATATTGTTTTCTTAATGTTTGACTTCAAAAGAAATCCATATGGGTTCAAAACAAACCAAACAACTAATGAAGTTCATGACAAATCTTGACTACAACTGTGGGAAATACGTTTTACGTATTTAAGAAGGTTCGGTCACTCCGACAATATATAAGTTAGTAGCTCGTAGTCTTGTATCATAATATTAAACAAACAAGGCCAAGGCAAGCCTACAACATGTGTAGGCCGGCGGTCCATTGTAAGCCCAATCCCATCTCATGGGCTTTGGTATATAAACCCTCTCCTTAGTTGGAGATGGTGTGGTTCACATTGTTTTAAACATAATAGAAAGGTGTTTTCTTTCACTTTATCTCCCTAAAAGTGTGTGTGTTCTCACCATCTCTCTATCTCTTTCTCACTCTAGATTATAATCAAGATTTACATAATCCTACAAATGGTATCAAGAGCCATGGGATGATTGTATTGTTTATGTGTTTGTATTTGTGTTAGTTCGTGTGTTTTTGATCAAAATACCTCGTGTCCCAAAAAAAATTTCGTGTTTTTTTATGGTTTAATCTTGTTACAAATCATCTACATAGTTGTGGTAGTGATTTGGTATCTTTGTTTTGGCTAAAAGCACAAAATTTTTGGGCCGTTTAGATCGATTGAAGCAAAAAAGTACGTTTATCAAGTTTATTGCGAAATTCGTCCTTGTTTTTGCGAAATTTATGCTCCAAAGACTTCGCAATAACTAGGGTTTTATTTTTTGCAAAGTCTGCTCAATTTTCATTATTGCGAAGATTCAGTTTTTAGTTATTGTGAAGATTCAGTTTCAATTATTGCGAAGATTGTTATCTTTGTTATTGCGAAGTCTGGTGATTCCATTATAGCGAAGACTGTAAGTTTTATTATTGCGAAATCTGGTGATTTCCTTTATTGCGAAATCTATCTACATTAGGTTATTGCGAAATCTCGCTCAACTCCAATATTGCGGAATCCTTAATCATTGGTTACAGCAAAATCCATTGCATCTTCATTATTGCGAAATATTGAATAGGGCAATTATTGCGAGCTCTTCATAATTATTCCAACATTTTTTTTAAAAAACGTGATTTAGAAAATTTCGTATTCGTGAGTTATTTGGTCTTGGAGAATTTTTGGTTTCTCGAGATCATTTAATTAGGGGATTTTCATCAATCTCTCATCACAAATCAAGGAATCAAGTTCTTTCGACAACAACAAACACATTTACTTTCACTCATTGTTCGATCAACATTTGTCAATCTTTAACTTATCGAAATGGAGTTTACTTCACTTACGGATAAGTCCATCCTCTCGGGTACGGATAATCGTCCACCAATGTTGGTGAAGACTATGCACGAGGATTGGGCTTCCCGAATGGAACTTTATATGTTGAATAAAGAGAACAGACATCTCATTTGGGCATCGGTGCTCAATGGACCATTGGTATATGGTACTGTGACGGAAGGTGCAGTTACTCGTCCACGAACAACAGGTGAATTAACTGGAGATGCTAAGATTCAAGATAAGTGTGATAAACAAGCTACAAACATCATTCTCCAAACCCTTCCTCCAGATGTCTACAAACTCGTGAGTAAACATAAAGTTGCCAAAGAGTTATAGATAAAATTCGCGTTTTAATGCAAGGCACCTCGTTAACTAAACAAGAACGAGCGTGTAAGCTGTATGATACGTTTGATAAGTTTGCCTATGTCCCCGGGGAGACTCTCAATGATTACTATTTGAGATTCATTTTATTGATGAATGAGCTCAACATTTATGGCTTGGCAATTCCGACATTTCAGTTAAACACCAAGTATTTGAACACTCATCCTTCTGAATGGAGCAAGTACGTGACGGCTGTTAAATTGGCTAAGGATTTAAATCAAACCTACGTGGATCAACTTCAAGCTTTTCTTCAATAACACGAATGCAACGTGATCGAGGCTCGGTTGTCAACACCTCAAGTTCATGATCCACTTGCCATGATTGTTCTCATCAAATGAATTCTCCACACAATTTGGCATTTTCTTATCAACAACCGTCATATATGCAGCAACCACGACACACATATCAGCAACCACAACAACCATCTTATCAACCACTAATGATGCCACAACAAGCATTTCAACAAAGTGTTCTTCGACAGCCTAATCCACAGCAACCATCACATCCGGCATTCCCATCATAAGCTATCACTTCTCCAATGGGCTATACTCCCCAACAAGGATATTTTCCAATTGAAGCACCACAAGCCTTTTATTCCAATGAACTTCCACCAATTCAAGCACCGGTCTTTACTCAAACTAATACGCCAACTAGTGTCTTGAACCATCTTACTGCCTACTTGTCAAAACTTGTTGCAACTAGAGGTTTTCCACCAACGAACAATCAACTCAACACTTCTTCAAATCCTCGCCAACAAGCCACTATTCAAGACGGTCAAGTGACGATGCAAT
This sequence comes from Glebionis coronaria, assembly GCA_025667525.1. Taxonomy (NCBI): domain Eukaryota; kingdom Viridiplantae; phylum Streptophyta; class Magnoliopsida; order Asterales; family Asteraceae; genus Glebionis; species Glebionis coronaria. The sequence goes on from CM046874.1 coordinate 592,254,015, forward strand.
CCATACAAGGAAGGCAAAACTCATATGGACCAACTACAAGGACCGTGAACGCTCAAGCTGTGAACTCTCAAGCTAGTGGAAATGGAAGTCCTATTGGTCCTCAAAAGGTTGTGACCTGCTATAATTGTCGAGGACAAGGTCATATGGCTAGGCAATGCACGCAACCAAAAAGGAGAAGGGATGTAACGTGGTTTCGGGAGAAGATTTTGGATTTCGAGTAATTAGCATTTCTTACAGACCCAGGGGCAGCAGATATTGAAGGCATTGCAATCGTATCTACTTCTAATGCATCATATCAAGCAGATGATCTTAATGCATATGATTCAGATTGTGATGAAATTCATTCAACTCAAGATGCTCTCATTTCTAATCTTTCTCACTACGGTTCTGATGTCGTCAGTGAGGTACCAACCACAACCAATAATATTCATGATAGTCCACATCAAGTTGGGCATGAAAATAACAATCCCGAACAGCCTTCGGTAAATAGTACTTCAAATGCTGGGTTATCCAATCCTTCACATTTGATTGAACCTCAACCAAATGCTAAGACGGGTATGGAATCTTATGCTCAACATGATTTGGTAATGGTGCCTAAACATATTATTGATAAAATGAATGTGGCTGTCCGACAAACCGTAGATATGAATGTCAATCTAACCGCTGAGCTTGCGCTGTATAAGGAAAAGGTCAAAACTTTTGAAATGGTCCCTCAAGCAGAGAAAATAACTTATTCTGAATTTGACCAATTTCGTTTTGAAAGGATAGAACACTTAAATGAAATAGAATCATTAAGAGCTAAACTTTCTAATGAATTAAAAGAAAAACAGTCGGTTGTAAATGATTTTCAGAAACTTAAAACGAATTTCAAAACTCTCGAGTCTAAAAATTTTGAATCGGAAATTAATGCTACCAAACTTCTTAAATTCAAGGAACAACAACTTTTAAAACAATACGCTTCTACATAAAAGGTTCGCCCCAAAGTTTGTCAAACGAAAACCTTTCTAGTACGTCTCCTACACTTGTCAAAAAGGATTTAACTAAGTTAATTGCACCGGTAAGTAAGGTGTCTAATAGCTTAAATGCGTTGTACCAACACTTTGCTGATTTTGACAAGGTCATTAAGGAACGTATTACGGCTTCGGCCATCACGGAAGGTGAATGCAATTTTAAACACACTAGAGCTGTGTTTCGAGATGAAATAATTCCGTTTGTGGACAATATTAAAGCGTGTTTTAGCAATATTGATCAAGATTTGGCTTTGGAATTAGATGAAGTTAAACATGTTTTCAATGAAATGGATGATGCTTATGAAAACAGTTTAGTTGAAATGGAACGAATTTTACGCCAAAATGATCATCTTCTGAAGCAAGTGATGTCGCATGATATTGTTTCCGTCTGTGTGAATAATAGTGTTGATAATGATTATGTTGTGCATAATGTTGAATGTGTGGATAATATGGTAGATAGTACTTGTCACAAATCTGACGCTGAATTTTTAAAGCTTCAAGATTCTTATACTTCGCTTTCCAAACGTTTTGATGAGATTCAAAGACATTGTATTTCGCTTGAATGTAAACAACAATTTATTCAAGAGATTTTTGAAACGTCATTCGAAAGTGTTAATATAGATGGTTCAAATTTTCAAAAGAATTTTCGATTGAATTTACAATCAAAACAGCGTCAGTCAAGTGACAAGGTTGCTAAATCATTGCCAATAGACATAGAGAAATCTAAAGATATTAACCGTGTGAACGTACTTGAGGTCGCTGATAATTTTAAACTTGATCTAGATAATCGAGTTTCCAAGATTTTGTCCAGAGTTGATAACTTAAAACAGAAAAATACGCAACTCTTCGATTCAGTAAAGCCCGCATGTGCTAATACCACTGCACAGACTCAATCATTGATTGAACGGTTGAATCAAAAGTCGATGGAAATATCTGATTTGAGGGAACAAATTTGTGATACAAATTTGGCTTTGGCTGAGTTAAAGGACACACTTCTTACCCTAAAAGGTAAGAATGTTGTGGATAACGCAACCACCGTCTCAGCATCGTCCTCTAGTGCAATCAAAAGGAACCTCATCGCCGTCACACCATTTAACAAGGGCCCTAGGACTAAACCATCTCAAACATTGGTCACTAAAGATAAGGCAAAATCAAAACCAGCTTCTAATATTCCCGTGTTGCCTTCTACAGGAGTAAACACCACTACTAAGGCTCAAAGATCTAAGCTTAAAAGAAACACGAAGAATGATAGGATCTTGCCCCCATCTAGTTGTCAAAGATCTAAGCTTAAAAGAAACACTAAAGGTTCTGCGGTTGTGCAACGTTCTAAGCCTATTGTGAATTTTAATTTGAAATGTTGGAATTGCAATGAATGTATGTTTTCTAGTCGTCATGATTCTTGCCTTATTGACCATCTGAATGAGTTGTATGCTCGAAAGCACAATTTATAATGGAAACCGATTGGGAAAGTGTTAACCCAAGTTGGATGGATGTGGCGTCCCACTGGTAGAACTTTCATTATAGTAGGAAATTCGTGCCCTTTAACTAGGATCACTCCTACTAAAGCAAAGAAAGTATATCATTTAACTAGGAGTACCAAGGCTACTAAAACACAAGCGTGTCCTTTAACTAGGAACACCAACACTACCGTAGGAATCAAGTGCCCTTTAAATAGGTCTACTCCCACTGTAGTGCCCGCTAATAATCCAAAACCTCAGGAAGTTGGAACAATAAAACATGTTATTGGTAAAACTCACATTAGAAAACGCCGGAAAGCTAAGGTTGACACAAATGTTAATAATTCTGATATTAATATATATGTATCTGCTAACACTTCGGAACCATAGTTTCCAATGGATTGTATATTGTTGTTGTAAACAGGTTTTCCAAATTGTTCTCTGGTATTTGGACTCTGATTGCTCCAAGCATATGACCGGAGATCGCTCTTAACTCAGAAATTTCGTCAGCAAGTTTCTTGGTACGGTTCGATTCGGAAATGATTATATTGCAAAGATAATGGGTTACGGTGAATATCATATTGTGAATGTTATAATTTCAAGAGTGTATTATGTCGAAGGTCTCGTTCACAATTTATTTTCTGTGGGACAATTTTGTGATGCAAACCTTGAAGTCGCCTTTCGTGAGCATACCTGCTTCATTCATAATTTGGAACGGGTTGATTTATTGAAAGGTACTCGAGGGAATAATTTGTATATGTTGTCTCTTCAAGATATGATGGCCGCTTCACCCGTATGTCTTTTCTCCAAAGCTTCGAAGACTAAGTCATGGTTATGACATCGACGGTTACCTCATCTTAACTTTGACGCTATTAATCATTTGGCGAAAAACGAACTTGTTCGTGATCTTCCTAAACTTAAATTTCACAAGGACCATTTGTGTTCCGTGTGTACAATGGGGAAGTGCACTAAGAAATCATACAAACCCAAGACTGAAGACACCAACCAAGAGAAACTTTATTTGTTGCATATGGATCTTTGTGGCCCAATGCGAGTTGAAAGTCTTAGTGGTAAAAAGTACATCCTCGTCATTGTGGATGATTACTCTCGGTTTACATGGGGTGAAATTTCTTGCAACCAAAGATGAGGCACCTAAGGTCATCATCATATTTCTCAAGATGATTCAAGTGCGTCTCAACACTACTATTCGTCGCATTCGTACAGATATTGGAACCGAATTTGTGAATCAAACCTTGCGTAATTATTATGAAGAAGTTGGCATATCTCATGAAACATCCGTTGCTCGCACTCCATAACAAAATGGTGTCGTTGAAAGGCGAAATCGCACACTTATGGAAGTTGCTCGAACGATGTTAATTTACGCAAAGGATCCATTGTTATTATGGGCAGAAGCAGTATCTACAACAGTATACACCTAAAACCGATAACTATTCAAAAACGCCATGGTAAAACACCTTATGAGATTCTACATGGAAAAGTACCGGATTTATCATACCTTCATGTATTTGGTTCTCTTTGCTATCCAAATAATGATGGTGACAATTTGGGAAAACTTCAGCCAAAGGCGGATATTGGTATTTTTATTGTTTATTAATACAAGGCTTTTAGCCCGTATAAAAAGATTTGTTCGTTGAAGTTCGTTGTGTTGGTCTAATCGAATTGATCTAGGTTTTCTATGTGACTCAGTTTTATTTTGGTGGAAACAAATAATTTTGGTTGTTTTTAAATTTAAAAGTGCAAAACTTAAAAGTAAATGTCGTTAAAGTAGAGGGCAAGTAATTTAAATCTAAGTCTAATTTAAAATTAAATGTGCGATATTTAAAAGCGTGACAAAAAGTAAATTAATTTAAAATGACTAAAAATAAAAGCGTGACGGAAAATTAAAATTAGACAAGTATTAAAAACATAAACTAAAAATTAAACAAGACAAAGCATAGAAAACAACCCCCAATCGGAATATATTCCGTTCAGCCTTACCATCGGAATGAACACACCACCTATCGGAATGTTGAAGAAACCCAGATCGGAATATGTCACCTTTTCAGATCGGAATAACCTAACAACCTCAGATCGCAATGTAGCCCAGATCGAAATGTATGCTATCGGAATACCAAGATGTAACCTGTCGGAATGTACCTATCGGAATGTACCTATCGGAATGAGGCTACGGAAAATTGGGCAGCACTTCGACTTAACAAGCCTCAAGAGCCGTCGGAAAGAGCGATCGCAATATGCGATCGCAATCCCCAGATCGGAATGAGGAAAAGTTCCACCTATCGCAATCCCGGATCGGAATGCAAAACCCTTTGTCCCAACACTGTCACTATCGGAATGTGGAGTTGCAACCGTCGCAATGTGGAAAACCCTAGCTTTCCGATGGAGTACCAAATTGGTAATAAGCACAAGAACTAAATAAGCTACTTCTAGTAAGCCGTGACCAAAAACTTGAATGAAATGGAATCAAAACATACCAATAAGCTAAAAAGTTAAAAGCTTTTAAAATTTTAAATGACGAAATATAAATGGAATTCAAGCTTAAAAATCGGAACTTTAAAGAAAACTTTTAAAACACTTAAACGAAATACCAAATAAGCACACAAGGTTGTCAATCTCGTGGCTTATTTCGTATGAGGAGATAAAAAGGACAAAGCTTTAATCAAAATAAGCAAATGGATTAAGCAAAACTTGCTTAATCCGAAATGTAAACCGAAACAAAAAGAGAGAAAGGTAGAATGAGATTGATAAAAAGAACTTGATCAAATGATAAAGAAAGGTAAAGACAAGAATTTAAAGAACACAAATTAAAAACTTACTTGGAATTAAAAGGTAATTAAAGGTGCAAAACATGTAATTAAAAATGACAAGTAAATAAAAGTGCATAAATGAAAGGTGGAAGAACTAGTTTGTCAATCTAGCCAACCATGGAAGAACTAATTGTCACTATTAGTCAACAAAACTAAATGAAATGAAAATGAGAGTATTTATAGGTGATTAGGGGAGAGGTTAGAGGAAGCTTCCTCTCTCCTTCCTTTCTTCCTTAATTGCATGCTTAGGTCCCTCCCCTTCTTTAATCTTTTTGTTAATTGCGCCATTAGTCCTTAAGCCTTCAAATCTTCTTTAATCATGGGCTTTAACGACTTTTGGCTCGGGATTTCTTTGGACTCGTCTTTTAATTCTTCGATAAATAAGACTTGAGTTCCTCGGCTTAAGTAAACTTTCGTCTTTTGACTTTTTCTTCGATAAATCTTCAGAATTGGTCTTGGACTTCCGTTCTTTATCCACTTTTGACTTCTTGACTTCGTCTTTCATCCTTTTCTTCAATAAAAGTCCGTAAATGCCCGTGAATTCCCGTGTTTTCTCCACTTTTCACCTTTTCGTCCTAAATCACAACAAAAAACACAAACCACGCATAATTCCGACATAAAAGACATAAAATACACGTTTTGGTCCGGTTATTATTGTAATTAAGTGGTAGAAAAGATGGGTGTTTACACACCTATCAAATCCCCTACACTTGACCATTGCAATGTCCTCATGCAATGCATTAGTTACAAAGCATGTTTACACTTTTCATCATAATCAATCCCCATTGGCCTTTATTAAAGAGATAGAAAATTATAAAAATGCAAAGCAAAGAAATTTAAAGCATACCTTGGGTTTTGAAAATGTCATGAATAATCATCATCCTCAACTTTTCACTTTCTCCAAACCAAGCTTAAAAACGAGATCATTGTTATTATAAGTTAGTAGACTAACACGAACTCATGTGGGCCAATTATTTACTTAGACTCCCTTATTCCTAGGTGTATCTCTTATATTTTATTATTTGTCTTGAATGATCACGAAGATGCATTGTTTGACTTCTTTCGATAGTTATTTAGTCTGAAGATAAAGTGCACGATTTAATCAATAGTTAGCTAAAGGACCAAATCTTTTAAAACTGCTTCTCGGGATATCAGAAAGTTCATATCTTGGCATAACTTGGTTCGCGATTTGAGACCTTTCTCGGGCCGATATTTGGCAGCGACTTCATACTTCAAATCTTGAGAGACGTTCATGAAATAAAGGTCTTCTCTTCATAATTGGAATTTCTTCACTTGAAGTTTTTGAGAGATTCTTCATATATGGACCACGACTTCTTCATTTTTCTCCAATCTTTATTTTGGATTTTGATATACAACGATCCGCCTCCTTTATTGACTTGGATCTATTTATCCTCATACCTTGTAAGGGTCTTTTCGGATACACTTCTCCATGACTTTTTGGGAGTTTTTGCTTTTCGTCGTGTGTCTCGATCCTTCATAATGATTTTCGATAAATGATTCTTCACATCACTTTTGGATCTTTAGCAACAAAACATAGCCCTCATGCCTTGTTAGGGCCTTTTCGGACTCGCCAATCTTCGCGCCCCGCTTCATTAGTTATGCCTTGGCTATGAACTCTCGTCATTACCGAGCAACTTTTAAACGATCTGGGGCTAGAAGCTAAGTAACTTTTCAAATCGTACAACCTTATTTATTAGCAGATAAATTTATTAGCAAGCGATGGGAGAATAGGCTCATAATTAACTCACATAAATTCTCGAAAGAATACCGACTTATAATTGGCTCTATCATCTCTCGTTCTCCACAGTTTAAAATCTCAAGTAATGAGACTCGTGAATACTTAGCCTATTAAATCAAAGTTTTGGGTTTTCGAGTCGCCTATAGGATCTTGCAAATTCTTAGACTCTTTCAAGTTTAGGAATCGCATCTTAAAGTTCCCTTGATAAACGACTCTCTAGGATCAATTATAGGAACTTGCGAAAAGTTCTTGTTCTTAACCCGTGAGAGTTAAGACTTTCGCGTTTTATAGCTCCCTATATAAAAGCCTAGCAAAACTTGACTTAAACACGTTAAGGATACTAGCTAGAGTAAACTCGGATTGAGTCAAAAGATTCACAACGTTTGAAAATTAAAACCACTTATTAAACATTTATTCTAGCAAAGAAAGAAAATAACTATACAAAAGGGAAAAACTAATAGGCCAAAATAGATCAAAAATTTTGAAAAATGTCGAAAAATTGATTTTCCGGTTAAAATGAGGACAAAAACAAGGAAAAGACCACTTAACTTCGATAGAAGTCCCCCCTACACTTAAGATAAACATTGTCCTCAATGTTTAAGCATGTGGGAGTAAACTCCCCTACACTTAGGACATTGTGCACGTTGTTTAAATCTTGCTAAGGAAAAGACAACTAAAGAGATTCCTATTTTAATATTGAGAAAATATAAAATAGTGAATCGAAAAGAGTTTAGGATAGAACCGGGATGAAGTAGAACACGGAATCCCGGGTCGTCAAGAATCATCAAGAGTGGATCATTGAAGCTCGAATCCCTGATTAAGAAGTGAGGAGAGGAAATAGCAATCCAAAGGGTCCCCCCTACACTTATGGTAAAGAAAGCGAAAAGATAGATGCATGGGTTGCCTCCCAAGAAGCGCTTGGTTTTTGTTAACCGAGTCGTGAGCCTGACTCGACCTTGATCATCAACGGAACATTCAGGACTTCTATCGAAGTTAAGTGGTCTTTTCCTTGTTTTTGTCCTCATTTTAACCGGAAAATCAATTTTTCGACATTTTTCAAAATTTTTGATCTATTTTGGCCTATTAGTTTTTCCCTTTTGTATAGTTATTTTCTTTCTTTGCTAGAATAAATGTTTAATAAGTGGTTTTAATTTTCAAACGTTGTGAATCTTTTGACTCAATCCGAGTTTACTCTAGCTAGTATCCTTAACGTGTTTAAGTCAAGTTTTGCTAGGCTTTTATATAGGGAGCTATAAAACGCGAAAGTCTTAACTCTCACGGGTTAAGAACAAGAACTTTTCGCAAGTTCCTATAATTGATCCTAGAGAGTCGTTTATCAAGGGAACTTTAAGATGCGATTCCTAAACTTGAAAGAGTCTAAGAACTTGCAAGATCCTATAGGCGACTCGAAAACCCAAAACTTTGATTTAATAGGCTAAGTATTCACGAGTCTCATTACTTGAGATTTTAAACTGTGGAGAACGAGAGATGATAGAGCCAATTATAAGTCGGTATTCTTTCGAGAATTTATGTGAGTTAATTATGAGCCTATTCTCCCATCGCTTGCTAATAAATTTATCTGCTAATAAATAAGGTTGTACGATTTGAAAAGTTACTTAGCTTCTAGCCCCAGATCGTTTAAAAGTTGCTCGGTAATGACGAGAGTTCATAGCCAAGGCATAACTAATGAAGCGGGGCGCGAAGATTGGCGAGTCCGAAAAGGCCCTAACAAGGCATGAGGGCTATGTTTTGTTGCTAAAGATCCAAAAGTGATGTGAAGAATCATTTATCGAAAATCATTATGAAGGATCGAGACACACGACGAAAAGCAAAAACTCCCAAAAAGTCATGGAGAAGTGTATCCGAAAAGACCCTTACAAGGTATGAGGATAAATAGATCCAAGTCAATAAAGGAGGCGGATCGTTGTATATCAAAATCCAAAATAAAGATTGGAGAAAAATGAAGAAGTCGTGGTCCATATATGAAGAATCTCTCAAAAACTTCAAGTGAAGAAATTCCAATTATGAAGAGAAGACCATTATTTCATGAACGTCTCTCAAGATTTGAAGTATGAAGTCGCTGCCAAATATCGGCCCGAGAAAGGTCTCAAATCGCGAACCAAGTTATGCCAAGATATGAACTTTCTGATATCCCGAGAAGCAGTTTTAAAAGATTTGGTCCTTTAGCTAACTATTGATTAAATCGTGCACTTTATCTTCAGACTAAATAACTATCGAAAGAAGTCAAACAATGCATCTTCGTGATCATTCAAGACAAATAATAAAATATAAGAGATACACCTAGGAATAAGGGAGTCTAAGTAAATAATTGGCCCACATGAGTTCGTGTTAGTCTACTAACTTATAATAACAATGATCTCGTTTTTAAGCTTGGTTTGGAGAAAGTGAAAAGTTGAGGATGATGATTATTCATGACATTTTCAAAACCCAAGGTATGCTTTAAATTTCTTTGCTTTGCATTTTTATAATTTTCTATCTCTTTAATAAAGGCCAATGGGGATTGATTATGATGAAAAGTGTAAACATGCTTTGTAACTAATGCATTGCATGAGGACATTGCAATGGTCAAGTGTAGGGGATTTGATAGGTGTGTAAACACCCATCTTTTCTACCACTTAATTACAATAATAACCGGACCAAAACGTGTATTTTATGTCTTTTATGTCGGAATTATGCGTGGTTTGTGTTTTTTGTTGTGATTTAGGACGAAAAGGTGAAAAGTGGAGAAAACACGGGAATTCACGGGCATTTACGGACTTTTATTGAAGAAAAGGATGAAAGACGAAGTCAAGAAGTCAAAAGTGGATAAAGAACGGAAGTCCAAGACCAATTCTGAAGATTTATCGAAGAAAAAGTCAAAAGACGAAAGTTTACTTAAGCCGAGGAACTCAAGTCTTATTTATCGAAGAATTAAAAGACGAGTCCAAAGAAATCCCGAGCCAAAAGTCGTTAAAGCCCATGATTAAAGAAGATTTGAAGGCTTAAGGACTAATGGCGCAATTAACAAAAAGATTAAAGAAGAGGAGGGACCTAAGCATGCAATTAAGGAAGAAAGGAAGGAGAGAGGAAGCTTCCTCTAACCTCTCCCCTAATCACCTATAAATACTCTCATTTTCATTTCATTTAGTTTTGTTGACTAATAGTGAAAATTAGTTCTTCCATGGTTGGCTAGATTGACAAACTAGTTCTTCCACCTTTCATTTATGCACTTTTATTTACTTGTCATTTTTAATTACATGTTTTGCACCTTTAATTACCTTTTAATTCCAAGTAAGTTTTTAATTTGTGTTCTTTAAATTCTTGTCTTTACCTTTCTTTATCATTTGATCAAGTTCTTTTTATCAATCTCATTCTACCTTTCTCTCTTTTTGTTTCGGTTTACATTTCGGATTAAGCAAGTTTTGCTTAATCCATTTGCTTATTTTGATTAAAGCTTTGTCCTTTTTATCTCCTCATACGAAATAAGCCACGAGATTGACAACCTTGTGTGCTTATTTGGTATTTCGTTTAAGTGTTTTAAAAGTTTTCTTTAAAGTTCCGATTTTTAAGCTTGAATTCCATTTATATTTCGTCATTTAAAATTTTAAAAGCTTTTAACTTTTTAGCTTATTGGTATGTTTTGATTCCATTTCATTCAAGTTTTTGGTCACGGCTTACTAGAAGTAGCTTATTTAGTTCTTGTGCTTATTACCAATTTGGTACTCCATCGGAAAGCTAGGGTTTTCCACATTGCGACGGTTGCAACTCCACATTCCGATAGTGACAGTGTTGGGACAAAGGGTTTTGCATTCCGATCCGGGATTGCGATAGGTGGAACTTTTCCTCATTCCGATCTGGGGATTGCGATCGCATATTGCGATCGCTCTTTCCGACGGCTCTTGAGGCTTGTTAAGTCGAAGTGCTGCCCAATTTTCCGTAGCCTCATTCCGATAGGTACATTCCGATAGGTACATTCCGACAGGTTACATCTTGGTATTCCGATAGCATACATTTCGATCTGGGCTACATTGCGATCTGAGGTTGTTAGGTTATTCCGATCTGAAAAGGTGACATATTCCGATCTGGGTTTCTTCAACATTCCGATAGGTGGTGTGTTCATTCCGATGGTAAGGCTGAACGGAATATATTCCGATTGGGGGTTGTTTTCTATGCTTTGTCTTGTTTAATTTTTAGTTTATGTTTTTAATACTTGTCTAATTTTAATTTTCCGTCACGCTTTTATTTTTAGTCATTTTAAATTAATTTACTTTTTGTCACGCTTTTAAATATCGCACATTTAATTTTAAATTAGACTTAGATTTAAATTACTTGCCCTCTACTTTAACGACATTTACTTTTAAGTTTTGCACTTTTAAATTTAAAAACAACCAAAATTATTTGTTTCCACCAAAATAAAACTGAGTCACATAGAAAACCTAGATCAATTCGATTAGACCAACACAACGAACTTCAACGAACAAATCTTTTTATACGGGCTAAAAGCCTTGTATTAAATGCCAGATCGGAATATGTCACCTTTTCAGATCGGAATAACCTAACAACCTCAGATCGCAATGTAGCCCAGATCGAAATGTATGCTATCGGAATACCAAGATGTAACCTGTCGGAATGTACCTATCGGAATGTACCTATCGGAATGAGGCTACGGAAAATTGGGCAGCACTTCGACTTAACAAGCCTCAAGAGCCGTCGGAAAGAGCGATCGCAATATGCGATCGCAATCCCCAGATCGGAATGAGGAAAAGTTCCACCTATCGCAATCCCGGATCGGAATGCAAAACCCTTTGTCCCAACACTGTCACTATCGGAATGTGGAGTTGCAACCGTCGCAATGTGGAAAACCCTAGCTTTCCGATGGAGTACCAAATTGGTAATAAGCACAAGAACTAAATAAGCTACTTCTAGTAAGCCGTGACCAAAAACTTGAATGAAATGGAATCAAAACATACCAATAAGCTAAAAAGTTAAAAGCTTTTAAAATTTTAAATGACGAAATATAAATGGAATTCAAGCTTAAAAATCGGAACTTTAAAGAAAACTTTTAAAACACTTAAACGAAATACCAAATAAGCACACAAGGTTGTCAATCTCGTGGCTTATTTCGTATGAGGAGATAAAAAGGACAAAGCTTTAATCAAAATAAGCAAATGGATTAAGCAAAACTTGCTTAATCCGAAATGTAAACCGAAACAAAAAGAGAGAAAGGTAGAATGAGATTGATAAAAAGAACTTGATCAAATGATAAAGAAAGGTAAAGACAAGAATTTAAAGAACACAAATTAAAAACTTACTTGGAATTAAAAGGTAATTAAAGGTGCAAAACATGTAATTAAAAATGACAAGTAAATAAAAGTGCATAAATGAAAGGTGGAAGAACTAGTTTGTCAATCTAGCCAACCATGGAAGAACTAATTGTCACTATTAGTCAACAAAACTAAATGAAATGAAAATGAGAGTATTTATAGGTGATTAGGGGAGAGGTTAGAGGAAGCTTCCTCTCTCCTTCCTTTCTTCCTTAATTGCATGCTTAGGTCCCTCCTCTTCTTTAATCTTTTTGTTAATTGCGTCATTAGTCCTTAAGCCTTCAAATCTTCTTTAATCATGGGCTTTAACGACTTTTGGCTCGGGATTTCTTTGGACTCGTCTTTTAATTCTTCGATAAATAAGACTTGAGTTCCTCGGCTTAAGTAAACTTTCGTCTTTTGACTTTTTCTTCGATAAATCTTCAGAATTGGTCTTGGACTTCCGTTCTTTATCCACTTTTGACTTCTTGACTTCGTCTTTCATCCTTTTCTTCAATAAAAGTCCGTAAATGCCCGTGAATTCCCGTGTTTTCTCCACTTTTCACCTTTTCGTCCTAAATCACAACAAAAAACACAAACCACGCATAATTCCGACATAAAAGACATAAAATACACGTTTTGGTCCGGTTATTATTGTAATTAAGTGGTAGAAAAGATGGGTGTTTACACACCTATCATTTATGCACCCACAAAGAAGGCATTCCGAATCTACAATCGTAATTCGCGTAAGATCCTAGCAACTATGAATGTTGATTTTGATGAGCTGACAACAATGGCTTCTAAGCAAAGCAGCTCTGAACCCGCACTTCATGAAATGGGACCCAGTAACATTAGCTCTGGTCTTGTCCCAAACAACCCTTCTTCATCATCATTTACACCACCTTCTAGGAATGAATGGGATACGTTGTTTTAACCGTTCATTGATGAATTCTTTACTCCTCCACGTATTGTTGCTCCAGAACCTGAAGAAATAGCTCCGGTCCACGAAGTTGTAACTCCAGCAAATGAAGCACAATCGGATGTGTCGACAACTACAATTGGTCAAGAAACACCTTCATCGAGTAATTCTCAACCAAAACATGTATCAAGTACCCATGTCATGCCTATTGATGATGAAGAGGATGATGATGATCACGATTTGGAATTTGCTCAAATGCGTGAACTTCTATTCTTTGGTGTACCAATTCCCGACCATAATCAAGCCGGGTCGTCCACCTCAGAGGAAGCTCCTAATACGGTATACTCCAATCCACGGATTCGTGAACATGACTGCAAGTGGAAAAAGGATCATCCGATAGATTCTATTATTGGTGACCCTAATCGTCCGGTATCCACACAAAGTCAGTTACAAGAAAGTGCATTTTTTTTGTCATTTTGATACTTTTCTCAGTGAAGTGGAACCTAAGACGTGGCAACAAGCTTTTACCTAATCTAGTTAGATAGAAGCTATGCAAGAAGAACTTAATGAATTTGTACGTCCTGATGTATGGGAACTTGTCCCATGCCCGGATCAAGTGAATTTACTCACTTTGAAATGGGTTTACAAGGTGAAACTCGACGAGTTAGGCGGAATATTGAAGAACAAGGCTCGACTAGTAGCTCGTGGGTACAAACAACTATTAGGCATCGACTTTATGGAATCCTTTGCACCCGTTGCCCGTTTGGAAGCTATTAGACTATTCCTTATGCAGCTCATATGAGTATAATTGTCTATCAAATGGATGTTAAGACGGCATTTCTCAATGGTGAAATCAAGGAAGAGGTCTATGTACAATAGTTGGATGGTTTTGTGAATTCTAAATATCCTAATCACGTGTACAAGCTTAAGAAGGCTCTATATGGGTTGAAGCGAGCTCCACGCGCGTGGTATGATCTATTGTTACAATTCCTCATTATGCAAGGCTTCGCTAAAGGAAAAGTGGATCCAACGCTGTTCATTCAGAAACGAGGTAAAGATATGATTATGGTACAAATATATGTTGATGATATTATATTTGTTGCCTCGACCCAAACCTTATAGGAAGAGTTTGGGACTCTCATGTCTTCCAAGTTTAAGATGTAAATGATGGGAAATATATTATTTTCTTAGGTCTTCAGATATCTCAGAGTCTCAGAGGCATCTTTATCAATCAATCCAAGTATGCCCTTGAATCGCTAAAGAAATATAAGACGGAATCTTGCGACCCCGTGGATACTCCAATGGTGGAAAGAACTAAGCTAGATGCAGATCCAAATGGGATTGCTATTGATCCGACACTTTATCGTGGAATGATCGGTACCCTTCTGTATATCACAGCTAGTCGAACTGATCTTCAATTTGTTGTATGTGTATGTGTTCGGTATCAAACTCGGCATACTGAGTTACACTTAGCTAATGTTAAACGGATCTTCGGTATATTAAAGGAACCATTAGTCGGGGACTTTGGTATTCGAAGGACTCTTCGATTGCACTCATGGCATATGCAGATCCGGATCACGCGGGTTGTCAAGATACAAGGCGTAGGACAAGTGGAACTTTGCAACTACTAGGAGATCGACTTATCAGTTGGGCATCGAAAAGGCATAAAAGCGCTGCAACTTCAAGTACATAGGCAGAATACATAGCTATGTCCGGTTGATGTGCTCAAATTCTTTAGATGAGATCGAAGTTAACCGACTATGGTCTAGGTTTCAACAAAATTCCGATGTACTATGACAACAAAAGTGCCATTGCCTTATGTTGTAACAATGTTCAATTCTCCCGGTCGAAGCATATTGACATTCGCTACCACTTTATCAAGGAGCAAGTGGAAAATGGAGTGATCAAGCTTTACTTTGTCCGATCTGAGTATCAATTGGCGGATATTTTCATGAAGGCTTTAGATCGCGCTCGAATTGAATTTTTGGCCGAAAAGCTAGGATTGAGAACTTTCTCGCCCGAGACTCTAAAGGATTTGGCAGATGAAGCGAAAGAATGGTGGTGGTAAACTATTCTCCGTATCCTTGGTGATCATTTGTATATATTGTTTTTATTTTTATCCACAAAAGCAAAATACAAAAATATAAAACCATATAAAAACCATAAAAATAGAAAAGTTCAGAAAAATCCAAAAATATTTTCTACTTTATTTTTTCAAAGGCATGTCTTTTGGGAGGATAATATTTACGGCATTAGAAATGTGGATTAATATTGACACGGCGCCATAAATTGAGTTCGTACAAAAGTTATAAATATTTCATAAAACATGCCTATATGGCTTGTAGTTATTTCAGACTGCAAACCGTTTTTCATATTAAAGTCAAGTATTTCTTTTGAAAACTTTGGCTCAATAACGGGAATTAATTTTCTCAGGCATGTTTTATGTTAATGCAAAGCAATGCCTAAAAAGATTGTTAGTATTAATTATTCTTTCTTAGTTTTGATCACGACAAATTACAAAGACATTTATTGTCAAACACAATCATAAAACGAATTATCTAACAAATACTATCATCAAGGTAATAATCATTACACTAACGTATCTTAATCATGCTTAGTGATCATAAAAGTGATTAGCCTTAAAACTCACTTTTGTCAAATGTAACAAAATATTTTTAATAAACTTTATTTTTAAGAAAATGTTTTAAAATGAAAATGTAAATTTGAATATGGCATATTTCAAATGGCATAAGAATATCCTTTGGAGGTTTAAACAACCTCAAATATTTCAAATTCACTAAAAGACAAAAAGGAACGGAGTCTACACTCCGCGGTTCCTTAAGTGCCTACGCGGTTCCTTATCGATAAGAAACCGCCTGGGTAGCTAAGGAACCACCCCCAGCTAGCCGTTGGGATTTGTCTTCTATAAATAGTGGATCATTAACCCTTTTTGGACATCTCTTTCAGCCTTCTTTTTCCTATATAATCCTAGTCATTTGTAAATGATCACTTAATGTGTTAAGTATGTTTACTTATGATTATCCTCTTGATCTCCTTCTTTACCTTGTCCAAAGAGAAGATCACTCACACACTTGTGATGTGATTAAAGATGAAGCCTTGATGAAGATCATCCTCTCCTAAAGATCTAGTCATGTTCATCATTATTTTATTTATGTCTTGTGTAGATCCAATGTATTTGTGAATACTTAGACTAGTTGTGTTCATCCAAGCAATGTGTAAATACTTGGATTAGAGTTGTGTAAATCCTTTGCATATGGGTGTGCTTGGATTTGTGTTGTGTAGATCCAAGCTACATGTGTGTACTTGGATATGTTTAGTTGAGTTGTAATAAGTTGTGTTAGTTCTCACTAAACTATAAAGTGATGTGGTTGTGTCTTGTGAGTTCTCACTAAACTATATAGTGATGTGTAGTTGTGTTGTGTGAAGTTATCACTTAGCTTTAAAGTGAAGAGTCGTGAAGATTGGTTCTAGCTTTGGATTAGAACTCGACATCTAGCCTTGTGTCGGAAAATGTTGAAGTAGGCAACATTGTGAAGATTGGTTCTAGCTTTGGATTAGAACTCGACATCTAGCCTTGTGTCGTAAAATGGTGAAGTGGGTGACGTTGTGTAGATTATTCCTAGCTAAGATTAGATCTCGACATTTAGCTTAGTGTCAGAAAATAATGTAAGCGACGTTGTAAGGTTTTCTCCGCCAAGAAGGGAGCTTGTGGATATAGTGGAAATCTCGAGTAAGGTGTACTCGAGGAGTGGAGTAGGAACGAGGATAGAGCCTCGTTCCCGAACCACTATAAATCTTGGTGTCTTCCTACTAGGTTGTTTCTTTCCTTACTCATTACATACATTCAACATCATTACACTTATTACTTATTGTTAATGCATTAGAATTGAACCTAATCATTATGCAACTAGCTTTTTAGGAAAAGATAGTTTTGGCACTCACCTAATTGAAAGGAATTTTAATTAGGAGATAAATCGATGAGAAACTATTCAACCCCCTTCTAGTTTCTAGAGTTTACTTTATAACCATGTAAGAGATTGTGTTTACGTTATAACACAATCTAACACAAATATATGTACGCATCAGTGCATTTATTTGTTAAAACAAGAGAAATCTTGTTTTTTATGAAGTTCTCATCTCCACAAACCATAGCAATTTACAATTGGTATATACATACTCGACGATGCGACTACTCAACCGACGACTACAGCTCTTTCAATAGAACACGGGTCAACAATTGAGGGGGAGCAATTGTCAAGCATTCAGAATCTTCGATGCCGAAAGTGCAAAGTTCACAAATTGGTGTCAAGACGACAATACCAATCGTACATGTGGTGTTAAGAGATGACTTCAAACGTGACGAGACCAACATTTTCCGACAAGAACCATCTGATCTTATCATATGATGTTCCCATCAATCAGTTTCAACCTTGTCAATTTATTCTTAAATGGTGAATATGTGATTATTTTACAAATCGGTATCATATCACACACATTGGTATCATGAAGATAAAATGTACTTGCATTTTTCTACCTAATTTTTTAAAAAAACTTCATTAAATCAACTGATATCAAAAATATCGGTTGGGTTAATATTTTTAATATGGGGAGAAAATATTATTTAATTTGAGAAATGATTGATCAAAAATGGTTTGAATCAACGTGATAGCTTTTCCCGACATGTGCAAAATGTTTTCGAATATCGTGGCATATGTTAAGGGGGATCAAAACGAATTTACACATCAAAAATAGATTTTCTTGGTGACATATACTTACCCTAAACCCATTTATTTCACGACGATAAATATTGTGGTGACATAAGGATGGTAGGATAGGTTAAGTCCAATGATTCTTCCAGAACCGGAGGAATCTTCCCAAGGACATTCTATAGCTAGAAATAGTAGTCCTTAGGAAAGATGGAGAAAAATTGTGAACGTAGCTGAATTCCGACCAAGTACTTAAGTTAGCACTGGAACAATCACAACAAGGTGCTAGTTATGACGTATTGGTAAGCATTGAAGGGGTTGAAGAATGAAAAAGAATTGTAAAGATAAAGGGTGATAAAAAAGCAACCCTCCTTACAACCTTAGGCAGAAACCGGGTCAACTCATGTGTTATTTAAGATAGACATAATGGACCCAGTGATGCAATGCACAACCCATCCCAGCTAACTCAGATATCTCTCAAAAGGTATTTGTTTTAATCCACGGAGATCAACAAGTTATCTATCGATTTATTCACTCCGAATAAATAGGTATTGAAATGATGACACTCCTCTCCAGCCTCCGATCACTAAAATTCAAAATGCACGATCGAGTCTAGAGCCATTTGAGATCATCAAATATCTCATTAGGACACATTTCCATATTTCCTTGCTTCTTCACACACTGTGGAAAGTAAGAAAGATATTAAGAGCCTAGGCAAAATCTTTGTAATCTTGCCTGAACATCCAAGTAATACGCAAGTATTTACAATGAAGATGGAAATCCTTCTTGAGCGAACACTAAAAAACTCATGGTAGGTGACTTGTGCTATTCTTTAAGAATCAAACTTGTAATAACTGGAAAGCGACAGTGGTTTAATTCTTAACTGAATTTAAACACGTTCCAGGCCTTAACTCAATATCTTAGTGATCTTTCCAGAACATTCAGAGTAATACTTTTTAATATTTACAGTGACGAATGGAAATCCTTCTAGTGTTAATGTCAAATAGCACTTGGTAGGTAGCTTGCAAGATCTAATATGAATCAATCTCGTGACAACTGGAAAGCAACGATGGTGCGATTCTTTAATGAATCAAACTTGTTCCAGGAATTGGAATTGACGGCTTCAGTCATGCGGATAATTTTATCCAAATGATTCACTCTTTACGTTCACAGTCAGCTTTGGACGGTCGAGTAAAGAGAATGGGTTTACCCGCGAAATCTTGTCAAGGAGATTTTTTAATTAAATCTACCTGCCACAAGTACGATATTTAATATCGTCCAACGGTCTTCACCGACCGGAGGTAAAATGCTACCGATTAGAATGAAATGTTCAAAGCCATTTCGTTCGTGTCTACTTATGTTACTACATTTGAAGACGGTGGTGTTACGGAATCCGAGAAGAAGTCGTCCTCGCATGCTTATACTTTATGCACTTAATACTTCATCTAATTCAAGAAAGCCTAAAAGTCAAGTTTTCCGTTGTATCAAACTCTTAAGCTTTCAAGAATTACAAAGGTATAAGTATGTGGGACATGATGTCACGAGGAGGACAATATCACAAGTGATGTATGCACAAGATAAAGGCAAGAGATTAATGCTCAATATTGATATCAAAGATCACATCAAAATGTTCACCAGAAAAGCAAAAGAAAAGAAAGACGAAGACTACGAGCCCAAGACAAGCATAGTATGCTAGGTTTATTTTAATATTGTAACTTGGGTAACACCCTTGTTTGGAGTGACCTCCCTTAGGGGAGATTGTTGGAAATACGTTTTACGTATTTGAGAAGGTTCGTTCACTCCGACAATATTTAAGTTAGTAGCTCGTAGTCTTGTATCTTAATATTAAACAAACAAGGCCAAGCCAAGCCTACAACATGTGTAGGCCGGCGGCCCATTGTAAGCCCAAGCCCATCTCATGGGCTTGGGTATATAAACCCTCTCCTTAGTTGGAGAGGGTGTGGTTCATATTGTTTTACACATAGTAGAAAGGTGTTTTCTTTCACTTTCTCTCTCTAAAAGTGTGTGTGTTCTCACCATATCTCTATCTCTTTATCTCTCTAGATTATAAGCAAGATTTACATAATCCTACAACAACATATCATTAGTGGATTTATTCATCTTGTTATCACTTCTAATGATAAATATATCATCTCTATATAACACACAAGAGTACATATTTACTATTGATCATACATACATACATTACTTTTGAATCCACATTATAACATAATGTGGTCAAAAAGTTTGGTGTCATTGTTTGGGAGCTTGCCTTAAATCATATAATGACTTAATTAGCCTACAAACTTTTCTCTCTAGTATAAGAACCATGAAACTCTCAGGTTGGTTCATGTATAGTTCCTTTTCTAAATCCGCATTTAGAAATATCGTTTTCACATCCACATAAAGGAACTTCCAAAATTTATTAATGCGACAATGAAGTACCATCCTAATTGAGGTTATTCATGTAACATGTGAATAAGTATCAAAGGAAGTTAGACCTTGATTTACTGATTTTATGTATGTGTTGTTCGTACTCGATTCAATTCGAATTGATCACGGTTTAAGGTGGAATTGTTGTCTTTGGTAACTAAAAGGGGCAGCTTGATTATCTAAGTCTACTAATAATATAAACGTTAAAGCTATTAAACATAAAAACAAAGGAAGGATATCTAACCTCGATTGCTTGTCCAAAATGAATGTTGCATAGTAGAACTTGGTGAAAGAAACTAAAGGTGATTATCTATAACTACTTAAAAAGTAAACACGAAAAGTATTAGAATTAAACTAAAAATTAAAACGATATTAAAATGAATATTAAAACAAATATTAAAAAGAAACAATTAATAAAAATAAAACTAAAAATAAAAATAAACTTTCGACTTAAAAATAAAACTTACCAAATAAAAAATGAAAGAAATTGGACTATATGGCTACTATAAAACTAAACGAGGCAAATATTAAAGCGGACGGTTAATAAAAGTTAAAACTTAAACTTTTCGAAAAATAGTAATACTAAAATTTGCGGAAAAATATAACTAAAAATAACTGACTTTCAAAATAAAAATAAACACGAATTTCGGATAAAACTAAATTGACTACGGATGAAATGTTGAATTAGGGGAGACATGTTCCTTTAGGGGGAACACTAAATTTGGAGGGAAAGAATGAAATGGCAAGACCTTTCGTAGGAAATTTTGTTTCTAAAGCTTTCGTAGAATTTTGTTATCCAAACCTTTCGTAGGTTTTGTCTTTCGTAGGTTTTGTAAATAAAAGCTTTCGGAACATCACAAACCTTTCGTAACATTTTCCATTCGTAACTTCTTCTTTTTGTGTTTGCTTCGTAACCTTTTTTTTAGATTAATATAAAAAGCTTGAATTAAAGATGATTTAGATTCAAATACAAGATTAAGAAAACTTGAAAGAGAAAATCTAGAGAGAGAAAGTATTACTCCTAAAACTTATATTGAAAAACTAAAAATAAATACTAACTAAAAAATTAACTCTTAATGGCCTATTTATAGGAGAAGGGGATGTGATGATGTTGCTTCTCTCTTTCTTCTTGTCTTCTCGTCTTTTTAAATAACTCGACTTTCTCGACTTTGTCTCGGGATTTGTCGATAGATAAAATGATCTCGTCTTCTAATTTTTCTTCTTTTAGTAGACTTGGTTCTTCGACTTCATTAAACTTCCGTCTTTAGACTTTTTATTCGATAAATCTTCAAAATAGGCCTTTGACTTCCGTTCTTCTTGCACTTTTGATCTTTTGACTTCGTCTTTTGTCTTTTTCTTCGATAAAAGCCCTTGAAAGCCCGTGTTTTCTTCCTTTTTCATATTTTTGTCCTAAACACAATAAAAACACAAACCACGCATAACTCCGACTTTTACGACATTAAATACACGTTTTGGTCTCGTTTTTACTTGTTTTAAGTGGTGAAAGGATAAGTGTTTTCACACTTATTAGACCTTCTCGTTGTCTAAATTCTTTGATTACCAATCTTGCTTTGCACATGTCAATGGTGATGCCATCAAATTTCATCTTCTTCTTAAAGATCCATTTATAGCCTAGTGGTTTACAAACTTAAGGTAAATTCGCGAGCTTGTAAGTTTACTTTTGTAAAATAGAATCTATTTCACTTTTAATGGATTATTTCTATTGATTCCCTTTCAAAGAAGTTACCGCTTCTCAATAAGAAGTAGGCTCATTTTCTACCATAAAAGAAATAAAAACCAAATCCAACCAATCTCTCGGTTCATGCCATTTTCTTTCTTCTAGGTTCAACCTCTCCTTGGGTCAATCTTGTCTCTCATCTAAGAGATCATATCATCTCGTTGTCTCTAACCTTGGACAACCTCTTCACCTATTCTAGATGATCTTCCAATTTCCTTCGTAAATAAGGAAATATATTTCAAAAGAAGGAATCATTCCTTAATTCCATTACTGTGTCAATTTTTTATTCATGTACAATGAAACGATAAGCAATGCTGTATGAATTTCATATGGATATCTTAGCTAGATATCCCCCACATTTGTAAGCACTTGTAAGATAGTTTTCTTCTCACCCATAGTTCGTAAGAAGTATCTTATTTTGTTTACAAGGGATCTTAACTAAAAGATAAGTAGTCGATATAATCGCTTTCCCCCACATGCCATGGCTTATACCTGGACTTAAGAACATAGCATAAACCATATCTTCTAAGGCACGATTCTTTTCTATATCAAGAGCAATGAATTTGTGTCTTATTCTAATGTTTTCATACAAATTTAGAAATGGAGACACATATTCAACTCCAATGACTTCGAATCACCTTGTTATCGATAATAAGTTGGTTCTCAACTTCCTTATATAGATCATCTTGTTTTTTTGGTAATGGGTTTCCCCGGTAAATAGATTAACCAAAAAAACAATGAAGTACAAATGGAATGTGGATAAGGTACCACATTAACCTCAAGCTAAACAGCTTGATAAACACCTAAATCTAGTGCTTATGATAAGCCATAAACACTTACAAAACACGCAATACCCAACAAAATGAACTAGCTAACAGCTTCCATGAAGGAATTTCCACCTGCATTTGTTTTAGGGAATAAATTGGTTGTTTCATCATAAACCATTTCAACCTCGACATCTTCATCATCATGATCTAATACAAAATAAGTATTTGATGTAGATAGCCCAACACCTGATGATGACGTATCAGTAGACTTCAACTTGGGCAAAGCAACACTCTTCGCACTAGTCACTCCCTTCATCGGGTTACTAATTGTAGCTTTTGGAACAAATTTAACATTCGACTGAACCGATGAACCAGTAAACTTACCACCCTTGAAAGATTTCGTCATATTTCTCTTTCTTTTGGTCACCGTTTGGAAACCATCATTATTCTCAACAACAAGAGTAGCACCAGAAGTAGATGGACCAGTACTAGCAGTAGGAACTATAGGAGAAGCAACCACCTTATTAGAGCATTGATCAATAGAGTGACCAAAAGTCTTACACTCAGCACATCTAGGAGGTCTCCATTCATATTCAACACGGATAGTTTCCTTTATAAAACCCTCCTCCGAAAGAGAAGGGACACCAATGGTAACAACATCCCCAAAATCAGCCTCAGCATTAACCTCAATTAAGCATCTGGCAAAACTACTCCGACCCCATGACTCCATACACATAGAACTAGTGTAGGAATCAAGCATCACAGGGTTTCCAATGAAAGAAGCAATCAAACTAATTCCATCTTCTTCAAAGACTTGAATAGGCACATCATGTAATTTTACCCAGACAGGAATACGAGTTAATTCTTCTTTAATCAACCTAGTATCCATCGACCATTTTTTGAGAATGATCGGAGATTTACGAATCAACCACGGGCCCTCCTCTAAAACTGCTTCCAAACCAACAAGTGACTTGAATTTGAAAAAGAAAAAGCCCTTATATAGATCATCTTGTCTATATCCTTACTCTCAAGTAAGTGTAAATAGCAATATTTTGTACCACAATCAGCCAATATGATAAAGTACCCTATATTCGCTACCTTAGTAGGTATCCATTCCAAATCACATAAACCATGTGAATCATATCAAGGTTTTCAGTTATTTCTGTTCAACCAAGAGAAAAGACTTGTCAGTTTGGCTTCAACGCAATTTTTAATTTCGTAGTCCGTGTCAATATAAAAATGGGTATCCAATTTGGTTTAATTGGACAACATGTTGAGTAAAATTTAAACATGTCAAATTAAGTCATACCATACACTTAAAAAACAAACAAATAAGCCGAATTCACCCTCATTTTCCTAAAATGATCATTTGAAAACATAATCAACTTAACCATTTTAAGAGCGTAACCGGTATGCACTTAATTTATGTTATTTGTTAACTCAAATTTTATTTGATTCAAACACAAATGAAAGCCAAATTTCATTAAGCAACCATCTGGACACAAGATTTATATGAATTTCTAGCACACACAACGTTGGTTAACTTAGTGTATGTTCTAGATGTGAATCACATCTACTTTTCCTTGATATTCGCAGTTGGAGAATTGCTCAAACTCGTTCTCTCCATTCTCGACTGCATTATAAGAGTTAATCAAACTTTTATCACCATATACATGACAAGATACTGAAGTGCCAATGCACCATTATATATGGTTGGATTCACTCATGGCCTCAGTTTTCATGTCTTTCTAGCCATTTAACACATAGTTATGGCACAAAAGGTTTCTGAATGCTTTAAAGCATCTACCTTACACATAAATTGAGTATTGGTCTCCCTTTTTACAATTAAGGGAGCAGATCCTTTAGATGTCACTTGTGACATTCCAAATAATTTGTTAATCTGATGTCTTATAATTAGTTTGAAACTAGTTTTTGTTACTATTAACAACGTTCTAAATCACATAGTGTTTCTTATCCAAAATGAATTAAATCGAATTTTGTTTCAAACCACTATTTTTTTAAGATCCGTTACACAAAACCACTTTTAAGTAAGTCTTTCGACTAAACAATTAAAGAATGTCTCATATAACATAATCTTTCTAACAAAACCACATATGTTTTCAATCTTCATCATGAAGATCTTAATAGATCAATTTCATATGATCAATTTCTACAATGAAACTCAACAAGGTTTCAGTAGATACATTCTTCTAAAGAAACTCAACAAGGTTTCTATAGATATGCCTGTAAACTCAACAATGTTTCTATAGGTATTTCTATAAACTCAACAAGGTTTTTGTAGGTATATTTATAAACTCAACAAGGTTTCAAGAATATATATGGTTTATAATTAAACTCGGCCCAATTTAAAATAAATTACACAAGTCAAACAAACACTTCCACTTATTTAGTAAAATAGTGTATGTAATCTGATATTTAATGATCACTCGTACCATTGCTAATATCTTGTTTCAAAAAAAAATTCTTCTTGATTTCATTGAACACGTTCCAAAAATTTAATAAAATAACAACTTGCATTTTATGAGATCAATGAATACATTCTAATAATCTCATAAAATAGCAACTTATATTTTACGAGATTTGTGTCAAAGAAACTCCACTTGGTTTCAATGAATACAAATTCATCATGATTTCAATCATGTTGTAATTGGCGCGCCAATTACATTTACAAGATACACTAGGGATACAAATGTGTTACCACAAGTTAAGAACTATTAAAACAATCTAGTATCTAATAAACTCAGCATGGTTTATATTAACTTGTACCAAATCTAAGTAAAAAAACTCAATCGTGGCTTCAGTAAATTTAGGTTAAAGCTATAACATATATAATAAACAAACTAAACGAGCAATTTGAAAACAAACTCATCATGGTTTCAATACAAACTGATACAATAAACCGGTTTTAAAAATCGTTTATAGATCTGTAACACCAAATCTGTTAATTAAAATTTTGTTTACTTAAAAACTGAGTTTCTAAAGAAACACAATCTCGGTTTCGAGGGAATACAGTTTATATAAAAATTTGTTAATTAAACTAATATGATTTTAGCAAAAATGTTTAATTCTGTTACACATAATCTGTTTTAAGACTGTAGGGAAACTATAACACTTTTATTTATAAATAAAATTAATCAAATTAATATGATTAACATAAAACAAATAACAGAACATAAATAACATAAAAACAAATACAGACATAATTATAAACGATAATTAAATAAAACAATAAAATAATAAAAAGACTTATGAAATCACCATCAAGTAGCGGCACGCGTAAGACACGCTTAGAACTAAAGAGTCGAGGCACGTGTTTGACACGCTTCCCTTAAAAAAGATTTTTGTCGTTTGTTTCTCAGGGTACAACAGCCAAAATAAGTTGTATTGTCGGACTTAACAAAACTGCCTGGAATTTCACCTTTTCAGATGCGTACTCCATATGTTGGAAATCAATAATAATACTTATTGATTTGATGCGTGAAAAGCTATGAAATTAGGCCTCTATTTATACACAATCGACTCCCTTTCAGTTTACTCATCCCACCGATGTGGGATAAAAATAAACTATTTTTTTCTTTTTAAGCATGGTACCAAATGCTTAACTTTGAGACACGATATCTCATTCACATCAACTTCATTTTGGAGACATAAAAGCTCATTGCGAAGCTCTCTTCAAGGAGAACGCGAACCTATAAAGTATCACTAATATATATGATACATACATATACATAATTATGTCAGAAGTTGGTCAAAAGTCATTTGCCAACAATATTTTTTAACACCACCTTCACTCCGCTCCGTCCTACCAACAATCAAAAGAAATTCGTTTTCCATATAATTTTGAAAAGAACAGTGACCATTTTTCACACCATAGTTTGGACTTTGGACTCCTGTTGGTCCATTGATTAGCATCCGAATTGGAGTGTTTTGTTAATACACACATTAACCTCCCTATTATAAAGGGAATCACGCTTCCCTATTAACCTCCTTATTATAAATAGGAATCATGCTTCCCTAGGAGCAGTGATTCCCCTCACAACATTATTAAAAAATGTATTAACTCGCCTCTCACATCCATCGCTTTCCCTACAAAAAACACACACACATAACACACACCGTTCCCTTCCACGTTCCGTTTTCTGACTCCGTTCCTCATTTATGATCTTTTGGCTTTTTTCACGTTGTCCCGTTACTCGTTAATTCAATTAATTGATGCCTTTCCCTTTCCTTAATTCAATTAATTGATGCGTTGCCCTTTCCTTACCTTTATTAATTTGTTCTGCCCTTTCGGGTTTATTTTAATTGTGTTTGCTTTGCCCTTTGGTGACTAATCCTTAATTGGTGTTGTTTGATTGTGTAGTGGCTATAGGATACCATCCTGCCCGTTCGTTGGAGATTCGTGTAACCATGGTCACCATTGATGATTTTCCCCTTCCAGCCATATATATAGCAAAACTACCAACCAATTTTTTTTGGGGATTGTATTATTTGTGGGTTAGCTACTTTCTTAGATCAATTATTCAACCTTCGCCTTTCTCCTACTGATCCGGTTAACAAACGGTTGTAAGTTTCCACCTTTTCATTTGCTTTAGATTATATCTTACACGATTTGGTTTAGATATGTTAGACAATTTGTTTAGATTACAGGTTTAAAAAAATTAGGTTGCTTTAGATTAGATGTTACACAATTTGGTTTAGAGTACAGGTTGCAAAATATATCTTTTTTAAATGTAGTCTCATCTCCTGGGATATGATTAGGATAGGATCGGAAATGAGCACTAATCACTTTTAAATCACCCTCTAAAGGGATACATAATAATAAATCATCGAAATTCTTTAACCCTAAATAGTTGGTTGATAAGCCTCCTATTGATGCAGTCTAATTACGCTCTGTTTACCCATTAGATTACCATGTTTTGTGTTGGCATGCCAACGTTTTGTTTGTTGTTGCCGTTATAAATTTGTTGTTTAATGTTTGCATATGCGTGTATTGGTGGTGATAGTAATAAAGAGGTGTACTTTGGTGATAATAGTAATACATAGGTTCATTAGTGAGAATACTTTCCATTGTATTTGTTTGTGCACGTTGTGGTTAGCCACTCAGACCGTACCTCAGATTGTATAAGGTTTATCGTCCACCCCTTTTGTTTGCTGCTGTTTGTTGATGTTAGGTTTGTGTCGTTCGTCTGGTTTGCTGTTTCCACCATGAATATATGTGTTGTGTGTGGTTTGAGTGGACCCGTTGGGACTATCCCTGTTTGCTCTCAGTGCAGTGCAATAGATCATGCGCATGGTGTGCAAAACCCTAAAATAAGAGGTTTGTCTTTGATCCCGCTTCCCCTTTGAATAGCATTTCGTATGTTGCTGTCCACCTTATTCTGACTTCTATTGGTCGCTTATTGCTTATGCAGCTACCTCTGAACAATATATCGCTCATCATGGGCTTTTTCTCCTTCCTCAGCCACAACTCTGGGCTGATATATTCGGAACACCTTTTTCTGTTGACGAGCACCCATGCCGTCTGCAGGCGTCCCCGTGCCCTGGCTCAGCTGGCTCAGGCCAGCCTATAGGCCACCATGTGCTTTCATTACAAGCTGGCCCCTCCGTTGTAGATGTGGATACGCCAGTACCTCGGCCCTCCCCGCCTAGGAGAGGCACAGGGCAACGTGCCATACGACGCCTCCTCTTCTCACCTGCATCAACCTCAGCAACAGGCCCGCCTGCTGGTAAGCGTTTCTTTTAACACACACCGAACAAACCAACTCTCGTTGTGCTTTCCGTTGCATCTTTTGTTACTCTATTGTGCTTGCACGTTTTACTGAATACATAGGTTCCTTCAGACATCACCCTAGCAGGCCCCCTGTCGCACCAAATTCCTTTGTCGTTGATCCTAGCACAAGTACCCCTAGAATGTCGTCATAGACCGGTCAATGTTCAATGCTATCTGGCGTTAGAATCACCCCTCGGGCCCTACACCCCTCTTAACACCTCCTGGTTAGTATTCCTTTTAGCACCTACCAGGCAACCCGATTACCATTTTCATCCGTTTTTTTTATTTCGGTACTGAATTTTTGTTCTGCGTCCATCTCAATACACAGGGCCCTCAAATCGCATCCCCAGCAGGCCCGGTGTGACAGCAACTGAAACGGTAGCTGATCCTGCTCCAACTGCCTTTGTAGATGCACCGCAATTCGCCCCCGTCCCATGATATCTGCCATTGGAAGTACTTCCTTAGTCCCTCCTAGGGGTTAGCTTCCTTTTCTACATGTATACCCACACTACTTTTTATATTGTCTCGACCCCCCCCCCCCCCCCCCCCTTCTGACTACATCTATTTTTCAGGTACTCCCGCTTATCGTGACCTAGGGGATTGTACATACCGTTGCCACAACTATAATGCACTCTTCTGGCATAATGAACGGCTGAAGTCTAGACGCTATAGTGTAGAACCAGAATACCATGCCTGCTGTGGCGTTGAGAAATGTTCATTCCTCAACCACCGCCCCCGCCTGTTGTCATTCAACAACTACTCACAGATAGCCATTTTATGGAAAACATACGGGCTTACAACCAGATGTTTGCAATGACATCCTTTGGCGCTAAGGTTGACAACTCTGTTAACTAATCCGCAGGCCCATATGTTTTCAAGATTTCCAGCCAGGTATACCATCACATTGGGTCACTCATGCCTGAGGAAGGGAAAAGGCCCTAGTTTCTACAGTTGTACATATACGACACCCAAAACGAAGTTCGAAATCGCCTGGCTCCGTTTGGTGGGGAGTCAGAATCGTCTTTAAACCCGGTGATAGTTCAGCATCTTATACAAGTTTTTTATTATACAAACGCGTTGGTTCAGTTGTTTAGAACAACTAGGGATAAGTGTCATGACGCGAATATTCCAGATTTCAACCTTAGACTATACAATATGGGTGGCGTACGTGGCTATGAACTTCCCACAACAAGAGACATCGGCGGGATTGTATACCAAACTGGCCGCTATTGTCGAACTGACTATGATGTCATTATTGAGCATAGGTCTGGGCCACTAGAGCGCATCAACAAGCTTCACAAGTCATACATGTCTCTTCAGTTTCCTATGTTGTTTGTGTTTGGCCAGCCTGGATACTCTAAAACTTTGTTGGTTATTCGACGAGATGGTCGTAGCGATGGAATAACAACAGTTTCAATGAATCGTTACTATAAATACCAGCTACACCCGCGTGCATGTGACTACGGGCTTATATTTAGAACAGGCAAGCTGTTCCAACAGTATGTCATCGCTGTCTATTGTGCTTTGGAACAATCTCGCTTGGATTGGGTGCGGACTCACCAAAACGACATTCGGTCTGACTACCTGGCAGGATTGTATGACTCCTTGAATAGGGGTGACCGGGAGGGGGTCCAATGTGTTCATTTTATTCTTCTACCGATGTCTTTTACAGGGGGCCTCGATACATGTACAACCATTACCTAGACGCGCTTGCACATTGCCGTGCGCTGGGCAACCATCAATTCTTTATCACATTCATGTGTAACGCGAGATGGCCTGAAATAGACCGCTACATGGCCCAGTTTCCACTGTTGTCAACCCCCGATAGGTCGGACGCTACGTGCCGGATTTTTGAGCAGAAGGTCAAAGACTTTGTAAAGTTTCTGAAGGAATCCAGGCCTTACGGGTCTGTCACTGGCCGTAAGTCTCAACTCCTTATTCTGTTTGTTTACAAAAGTGATTCCTCCAACACTTGACTATAATTTAAGTTGGGTTTCGCAGTTCTGTACACCATTGAGTTCCAGAAACGTGGCCTGCCCCACTGTCATACCCTTTTGTGGCTGCACGAGAAAGATAAGATTGTGGACCCAGCACAACTTAATGCATTGGTTTCAGCTGAGCTGCCAGATCCTGATACCGACCCAGAAACGTTTACGGTTTTGTCTGACCTGATGCTCCATGGACCATGTGGCACGGCAAACATGAATTCGCCTTGCATGAAGGATGGCTTATGTGGCAAAAATTTCCAAAAAAAATACAATGACCAGACCTTTTTTGACGATGGTGGATACGTACATTACCGACGGCGGGACTCAGGCTATGTGTCACTAAAAGAGGCTACGATCTCGACAACGCTAATGTGATGCCATATAACCGAACCCATCCGCTCGTCTTCAAGGCACACATAAATGTCGAGTATTGTGGTTGGAGCATGTTGATTAAGTATTTATTCAAGTATATATCCAAAGGCCCTGATAGGATATTCGCCAAAGTCGTAAATCCAGTTGGTGAAGCGTCAAACTCTTCGTAGCCTCAACCAAAACCAAGGGACGAGATCCGAGATTATGTTGACGGACGGTACATATGCCCTCATGAAGCTTGTGTGAGACCCCCAGAATCTGACATGAAACAACTAGGCAACGAGGGGATCACACGTCAAGGTACGAGTAACAATGAGTTATAAATGACACAAAAATGACGCAATACAAGACACATATATTACATCACAATTTATCAGAGTTTAGAAACTTCGGTCCCATAAGTTTTGAAACATAACAAAGTATCATAACATCATAGTTTAAAGTTTTAAGATAACAAAAGATCAACGGAAGACTTTAACCACGTCATTTATAACAAAAGCATAACATATCACAACACAAATCTTTCCAAGCTGCCAACATCCTGCGGTACCTCGTCCAAGCCCATTAAGCAGTATTACCTGAGATTAAAACATGTAAAACCCGTCAACAAAAAGTTGAGTGATATTCATAGGTTTAGAAAGATAAGTAATGGAACACAATAGAATTTGTAAATCACGTAATGGGGGGGATAACTATGTACATCGTCCATAGTCACGATGAATATTATTGCTATTTAGTCTCATGAAGCGAAGCTTAACTCGAAGTAAGTTCCTCTAGGGAGTATTCAGCCTAAACACTCAAGTATAAACAAATGTAAGTGCGTCAAAGTAAACGGGATGGGGATTGTCAGTCCTGATGGATCCACCCACAACATTCGCGCTTAGCGCAAAGCATACGGGACAATTAACGATTCATGATAAATAGAGGAAACTCAAGGCTAACGTCTAAATGCAATAATATCATTAAATTCATCTGGCAGAATACAATTCTGAATAGCATACAATTTAAAAGATTGTGTTCCAACATGTTAATCTCACCCCGTGTTTTAAAACAATAAACAAGTAGCTAGAGGGGCTATGAACTCACCTTAGCTATAAGGTGGAATCAACACGAAACTGGAGGGCTCAGTAGTAACAACGGAAAGTCAAACAACGTTAAGTCATCCGAGACCTACGATAACGGGACGCGAAAGTTTAGAAGACACGAAATAAATGTTTATAAAAACACTTGAAATAAATGAGTACATAACTAAATTATGACACATAAGAAAAACCATGCAAGGGGTACTTCTAGACTCCATCTATAAGTGTACTTTTATTAGATAATGTTTTCGATAAAAATTGCCGGCACATACCAAATGTACGGCCTGATTTACCTCGCTTAGACACGTCAAATGTTTATGGTACTAACTGAGAAGCTCACTTAACATCTATAGAAAGACATATAAAAATCTCGTCAAAAGTTTTTACTTCTAAGACTCACTGCCCGACACATCTTCGGGTTACAAAATCCGGACAGATTTACGTTAATTTTTCATACAACCGTTTTAACTTATTTATACGACTCCGTTTACAAAACCGACACTCGGGTTTTAAAGTAAACTCAACCTCTAAGGTAAACACCTCATTATCAGTAGGTTACACATTTCAAAACTTCAATTTAGAGTCCCCGAGATTCGATCCAAATATCGACAACAATTTTAGATTGTGTTGATACTCGTCTCCCGGTACACGAATAATCAAACTAACGCCATTTCTAACTCGTTTGGAGTTGGAAGCTCTAATTTATATCCAATCGAAGCTAAGAAAAATATCTACAGCCCTATCTTATTTGTTTAATAATAAAACAAGATTAAGTTACCCAAAACCTTCCTCAACTTTCTGCCTAAAATTGGCACTTTAAAAATCATGTCAAATGATGTTTTCAACAAAATCTAATCAATTTCCCACTCATAAAATCATCCTAATATCATCTTTAAACATCCTAAACCCTTGCATGCATCAAAATCAAAAGATCAAAATCAAAACTTTAGACTTTTAAACATCAAAACCATGGAATTTAACCATGATCATGCTAAAAACAATGATCAAACATCATCCCCACCAAGAAATCACCAAAACTTGAAAACTTGTTGCATGTACAAAATTCTTGTACCATTAGAATCACCTTACAAAAATAGGAAGTGGTCTAATTTTAGTTTAGCTTAATTCATCTTCGATGATGAAGAAATTTGAGGGTTTTTGGGGGTTGATCTCACGGCAAGGAGGGAGGGGGGGGGGGGGGGGTGATGATGTTTGTGTTTTTTTATTTGTTTAATATGTGTTAGTGGAAGTGAAATGTTTATTTTATGTATGGTTAGTTAAGTGGAGGACTAAACATGTCACTTTGGAAACTTTAGGACCACAAAATAAATACTTTGTTAAAAAGTGAGAAATGACTATTAGTCAAATTTACAAATATTTACGGGGCTCGGGTTTCGTAAAAATACTCCTCAAAAGTTAAAACGCACCCAAAATAAGATAATATAGACTCCCGACTCGACTTATCACGACATTAAAAGAAAACATCAAAAACGTCGAACATTAAATATGAAATACAAGAATTTATTACTGTGCCCGTTATCAGTCTAGACTTAATACAATGTAAAGATAAATATCTTTAAGTCAAAAGATTTAGCCATCGGTTCTCGTTTCGTTGATTCAAGTAAACATTTATAAAAATGCACGTGGTTGATTTTAAATCAAAATATTTGATTTAAATAAATATGGAATTATAAAATAAAAATAATTTTATAATTTTGAATAAGTACCAACAATGATTAAAATAATGAATACGAGAAAAATAATTACGAGGAAAATACGAGATCTCACAGCTTGCTGGCGGATTTTTGATTTCCCAATACACAGCAGAAACCGGCTGTCCAAATTCTTGCAGTTCACTTAGAAAACATGCAACAAATTAATTTCCATGAACGTGATGATGTTTCTGTCATTGTTAATCTGCCTGATAAAAAGAAAACAACATTGACTGAATGGTATGCCTACAACGCCAACAACGATGATGGCAGACACTTAACCTACCTGAAATTTCCAACAGAATTCGTGTGGTATGCAGACGCAAAAGCCTGGAAACGGAGGGCAGTTAGAACAAAACTCTCTTACGGACGACTTGCTTTTGTACACCCTAGCGCCGGTGACCTGTTCTACTTCAGGATTAATCTGTCTCACAAGAAATTTTGTGCATCTCCAACAAAGGTACAGACCACCGACAATCATATTTACCCGACCTACCGTGCTGAATGCGATGCGTCATGTCTCATTGGGGACGATCGGGAATAGGATATCGCTCTGGAATAAAGTACTGGTCATGCGAGTGCATCTGAAACACGGACTCTGTTTGCACAGATGTTAATATTTTACGAGATTGCTGATCCCCGCAGGCTATGGGAGAAACACTGGGAGAATATGTCTGACGACATTGCGTCAAGGGTGTCTGCAACTGTGGGTATCCCGGGTTACTTTGTGAACGATGCTGAAAAGAAAGGTTACATTTTATACGACATCCTGTTTATTTTGACAGACAATGGTAGGATGCTAACGGAGTTTGGCCTCCCTTCCCCTCCACAAAGACTTCTAGATGAGCTTAAAAACAGGTTGCTGATGGAGGAGAGAAACTACAATCGGGCGCAATTGTTCCACGAAACAATTGACGCTCTTCCTAAACTCACTGCTGGGCAACGCAAGATTTACGATGTTGTCACGTTGACAGTAGTACAGAACCGGCAAGAACTAATCTTTGTGTACGGTCACGGTGGAACTGGAAATTTTTTGTGTGGAAAACCATCATAAGCTCGTTGAGATCCCAACAGAAGATTGTCTTAACCGTTGCTTCATCTGGCATTGCATCCCTCCTTCTTCCGTTGGACGTACGACTCACTCTAGGTTTAAAATACCTCTAGAGTTAACAGATGAATCAATGTGCCATATTAAAAAACACACAACTGAGTCGTCTGTTGGCTGACACAGACGTTATTATCTGGGATGAGGCGCCTATGAACAGTCGTCGCTGTTTTGAAGTATTTGATCGAAGCTTTAGAGACTTAGTGGGTACGCTTGATTCTGTCTTTGGTGGAAAAACAGTTGTTCTAGCTGAGGACTTGCGTCAAACTCTTCCCGTAAAAAATGGGCTTCGCGACTTGAGCTCATAACCTTATCCATATCCCAGTCATCTCTGTGGCAACACTTTAAAGTTAACACACTCACTCAAAACATGAGGCTGATGAGATACGACCTTACTGCAGCCGAAAAAGATAAAGCCGGAGAGTTTGCTACATGGCTGCTTGCAGTTGGAAATGGTGAAATCAGCGAACCAGATGAGGTAGAACCCGAAAGCACGAATTGGATATCAATACCACCACAGTACTGTGTTTCTGGGGACGAGAATGGGCTGGCAGAGCTTATAGAATTCATATATGACGAAGACACTTTAAAGAAACCAACAACATGTTCTTTTCAGTCAAAAGCAATTGTATGCCCAAAAAATGAAATTGCTGATGTTATCAATGACTGAATACTGGAACAGATCGCTGGTGAATCAGCTACATACTTAAGTAACGACGTTGCCTACCCAAACGGAGGCGATACTTCAGAAGCAGACATACTTTACCCACCAGAGTTTTTGAATACACTGACCTTCCCCGGGTTCCCACCACACGAATTGCATCTGAAGGTAGGCTGTCCTATCATGTTACTACGAAACACCAACTTAGCTGGCGGTCTATGCAACGGGACACGTATGATTGTGCGGGCGCTTAAGTCAAAGTTAATAGAAGCTCAGATAATCGCAAGGACACGCGTGGGTGAAAAGGTGTACATTCACCGTATCCCCTTGGCTCACCAAGAACCGAACCTCTCTTTCACTTTCAAACGGAAACATATCCCTTTTAAGTTGTGCTATCCAATGACAATCAACAAAATCCAAGGCTAGTCACTGTCGAAGATAGGTGTCTACCTACCAGAACCCGTGTTTATTCACGGTCAACTATATGTCGCGCTGTCGGGGTCCACTTCCCCAGACGGGTTGAGAATACTCATTAAACCACAACAAAACAAACCTCCAAACATGACTAAAAACATTGTGTACACAGATTTCTTAGACAACATATAACAACAAACATCTGCCAAAATCATACATGCTATAGTTTTTGTGTTCTGCTTTTTTTAGTAGTTGATATGCTAAATCACATTTGGATACACTGCTGCTTACGTTATTCAGCCTAATTTACTATATGTTCTTTGAATGCTATGTGTGCAATGCATGCTCTGCGCTACCTGATGCTTACTTTGCTAGCATTTACTTGGAAACTTATGACACTACACGTGACATTAGGATAAAGTGCCTTCTGTGAATGACATGCTCAGGTCCATTCCTTGCTTATTACTCGCGAGATATAAATTTTAAACATTATCCCAAAGGCCTTTCATTTTTTCCTTGCTAAGCAGCATCTATTTTTGTGTTGTTGTGAAGGTGAACCTTTCTCATGGCTGGCACAAGCACAAATGCATTAGTGGTCGCATCAACACCAATTTCTGATTTAACGCCACAGAAAAGAGGATGTGTACTTGAAGCAACGGTGTATCGCAGATGGATGGCTAGAAGTCTGCCTACGAAAATTTACCCAACTATCAAAGACCTTAATTACTCATGCATTCTTATCGACAAACGGGTCCACTTTTTTTAATCACGCGACACAAAATAGATTAAAACATACGTTCTTTTGTTAACATATATTCCTTTTGTGTGGCTATAGGGAGATGCAATTCAAGCGAACATGGATGTTGCAAATGCTTCGCACTTTGAAGCTCTTCTTGGATATGGAAAGGTTTATTGCATCACAGACTTCTTTTGTGAGAAAACAAACCCTTACCAACAAAAACTCGACAGGGCGACAACGCTTAGGTTTGGGAAAATCACGAAATTCGAACACCTACAGGGGCAGGAGAAAAACTACCCACAACATTTTTTTGATTTCGTCCCATACGACCGACTTGGTACCAGAAAACCCTTCAAGGACGCGTACAACAGATGGGTTTATCCACGCCTTACAAGTATAACTAAAAAGACCACTCTTTATACTTAAACTACAGTTGGCTAACAGATCCACTTTTGCTGTTTTATGATTACTTTGGGTGCATACGATCCATAGGAGACCTGTCTCGGGACGCAAACATTAGAAGAAAGATTACCAGTGAAAACTTAGATTGAGTCTGCGTTTCACTAATTTTCCCGCATAACATGTTGCCTCTGCAATTACCTCTCCTTTTCATTATCTTTCACATTTTATCTTTCTTTTTCAACCCCTTTTTCACATTTGCCAAGTGGGAGCGTTATAGAATTAACTTTGTGTGACAACCTTGCTATCAAATTTGATAAGGAAGGTATTGAAAAGCGCCCTCCTCCTATCATGCTTGCGGTTGGATGATGCCGAGTTACCGATTACAGAGGTTTGTTATAACCTACCCTATCTCTGACCACCAAATAGTGTTTAAGGAATGCACCTAATGTTCACCCGTTGCAGGTTTTAAACTTTCTAGCACATCTGCCACCTTTTGTTACATTGTGTGACACCCCAGGCAAATCCCACATCGGTTGTGGCCATGAGAGATCCATGGTTCATAAGATAACATTCGCCTTCTCATGACACAACGCGTTTTGTGGTCTACTGCACGTGGGGTTCTTAGGAACTGGCAGTTAAGCGTGCTCATGTCAGAGTAGTACTAGGTTGGGTGACCAGCCGGGAAGTACTTACAAGAGGGCCACAAAGCAAAGCCGTGAGCCTGCGGGCAAAGCGGACAATATTGAAGTCTGAGTAGGCGGGATGTTACAAGTGGTATCAGAGCTACTCCTGAGCCGTTCGGGATGGTGGGGCAAACCTCATCGAGGACGATGAGTCCCGAAGGGGGGGTGATTATGACACCCCAGGCAAATCCCACATCGGCTGTGGCCATGAGAGATCCATGGTTCATAAGATAACATTCGCCTTCTCATGACACAACGCGTTTTGTGGTCTACTGCACGTGGGGTTCTTAGGAACTGGCAGTTAAACGTGCTCATGTCAGAGTAGTACTAGGTTGGGTGACCAGCCGGGAAGTACTTACAAGAGGGCCACAAAGCAAAGCCGTGAGCCTGCGGGCAAAGTGGACAATATTGTAGTCTGAGTAGGCGGGATGTTACACATTGACCCTGACGTACCGACGGTTCAGCAAGCAAAACAAGCGTACGGTTTCCTATTTAGCTAAAAACAGTTACGAAATAATACGAACACTTGCATATGTTCTGGCCCATTGTAACACACTCACTAACACGCACGTTTCTTGAGCGTTTTAAATCAACTCCAATGATACAGGTGAGTAGGCACCACTTCAGAGCACCAGATGCACAACAAAAACCTAACATTAAACCTCTCTCCTCTTTGCTGTTACAAAACCCTTGCGGTTACAAGGTACACTTAAATACTAGACCATATAATATCTGCACATGTTAGCCACAATTAAATACATATTGTTTTTTTACTCAGGGGATTCAATTCCAGTGTACTGCAACTATAACGGACATCGTACGCAACAGAATTTGGTACTATGTATTATGCAAAAAATGCTCCAAAAGGCCTAAGGATTTTGAAGGAGCGTTTGTCTGTGAAGATGACGGAGAACTACAGGACCCTTTATTCAGGTATGCCAACAATGCTCACAAGACACCCACAATAACTAACCAACATACTAGAACAATCATATTGTGTGATACACCAGGTACAGTTTCAAAGCACGTGTTCACGACGGCTCTTCCCAGGGGAATTTCACGTTCTTCGATGAATCTGGCTTGCAAGTCACGATCAGGCCTTGCGCTAAATTGGCTGCCAATACAGACAGGTTGATAGGCGCACAATTCCAACCGAACTTGAAGACTTAATTGGATAAACACATACATTTAAAATACGGTTTACTCCAAACACAAAGAAAGGTTCGGGTGAGTTCATCGTCGACAAGCTCGTCACCACCGAAAAGGTGCTCGAATTGGAACAACCGAAAACATTAATAGAAGTAGAAAACCCTTTGCCCGTCACGAACGAAAAACTGCTTGATTGGAACAACCAAAACCATTAGAAGTCGTTACTCCAAAATCAGATGTGACAGAAATGGCAAGCGCAAAGGAAACAGAAAACCCGTTGACCCTGACCGACGACCCGCAGCTACAAATACCCAACAACACCGCACAGAAAATGCAGAAGCATGAACCAGGTATCTCTCTCTCCTACGACTTTGTTAGAGCTCACCCGTTCACTTTGTATGTATGCAATCAAAATAGTATAAAAAACAAACCATATGAACAAAACAAACATACGAGTACATACCCATATATTATTCAACCAAATAATACACAGCCTTGATAGTCCAACAACATGACTGTCAGTACGTAAATTACACTAGCATAATAACACTGGGAAGATTAAAGAACTGCAAAGTTAAACATGCTTGTCACAGTTTGACACAGTTTGTTTATTTTTTGACACACTTTGGCACATTGACGGCCAAATTTCAGTCTCACACGTCGTCTTGCAACCTTTGGATGAACATTTCCATCCGTTTGATGCGGTTGCTAGCCGCAGCTGCTTCAGTCGCGAGCTGGTCGCGGAGAGAGCAATCTCCATGTTGCAAAGTCTGTAAAAAAACCCACCATCTGGTTGATGACCGGTCCCCCTTGAACGGTCCGCAACTCATAAACAAGGTATGTCCTATCAACAATGCCGTTATTCAACTGCTGCCACATATGTTCCAACTTATCTTTCCAGCTCATTTCTCCTTGCATCTCATGCCGCAAGTGGGAAACAAACATGTCCGCCCAATCGTCGGATTGGGCATTTTCCTCCAAAGCAGCTCACTTGGGATGATATGTCATTTGCAGTTTCCTTTTAGTAAGTTACCTACAAATCTGTTTGAGAATGTGTGAAAACAAACATGTTACCACCCCATTATATACCACTGCCTCCTTACTTGCATCATCTAATGTCAAGCACTAACAACGTCCACTATCAACACAAACAGTACCCACATCCCAAATTTCGTGGTTCTGTACGCATCTTTCCAAAAGTAGATAAAAAATCGCAATACCACCAGCCACAAACTATTCCCATACTCAATAATTATGCCTTATTTTTTTTCCCAAAAATAGATACATCACAAATTTTATGCCTATATGCAGATTTTCCCAAAGATAGATAAAAAAACCACACCAACACCACTAAATAACTGTTCACATAGTCCATTATTATGCCTTATCTTTTTTCCCAAAAAAATATATGATATTATATTACAGAAACAAGAACCATGCGTTTTTTTAGATAGCTAAACATGGTTGCTAATGCCATTTGAGAAATTCTAGACAGATACACTAACATATAGGAACAACTCGATTCCATCATTAAATGACAGATAAAATATATTACAAAGAAGACGGAATACATTTTCAAAAGAAAGAACATACACCGTGCTTACAACACATAAAACATAAAGAACAACACATCCTAGGCACACATTCCATAGACGAATGGCTGCTGCCGTTTATTAAAACATTCAAAACACGTTCCTTCCCGCTGATCACAAAGATCGCATGAAAACCTCCATTTCATAAATTCAGGCATTCGATTCATCCATCAGCGCTCCCAGCTTACAAAGCTCAGCAACGTCACGCTCTTGCATCACATTCAAAAGGCCAACCATTCGGTGCACGCGACGGTCATAGGTTAGAAAAGAGAGCTCCAAAATGAAAGCAGCCATGTCATCAATAGCACCGCTCTTCTCGTGATGCAGAGATTCAATCCTAACCCTCCAATCCCTCTCCTCTTCAACCCTCTGATTCAAATAGAATTAGAAACAATGCCCATAGTCGCTTGAGCTGCAAAGCAATTGCAAGGCCTGAAGCACAACTCGCGTCATTCTTTTTGGTTTAAATGTCTCTGTATACTTGTTGCCTGCAATGGCACACTTAAATAGAGGCTCTCTACTACACTGTTGCCATGTGACATTGGATCCCATTTTTTTACTTAGTACCACTAGAAACCAAACCATGCAACAGTTGCAGACTCAAAACTATGGACCTCATTCAACAACACACTAAGAACCACAGATACCCCACTCCTAGCAGCAGGCCTGCTATGTGCATCCAAAGAAGTGTTAACAGACTCAGTTAGAACCACACATAACCCAATGTTACCAACAGGCCTACTTTCTTTACTTTAATTATACATATGTTGAACATATTCATAAACTCCGATGCATTAACCTATCGTTTGCTTCTATCCCATTAACATTGTTATTATGGCATTTTCTAATCTACCTTTAGCTAAGAAAATGAAAACTTTTACAAAAGCCCGTATTTCGCGACTGTAACAAATGCTTATCCGGTGCAAATCAACAACCTTTGTTTGAGCCGGTGGGTTGTGATTGAGCTTAGCTTGGCAGATCTCGCACTGTAATGCGAGTGCTTCACACTGATAAGGATGAAAGAACTTTCGATGAGAGAGCTGGTTATGATCTATTGAAAGAGTTGTGTATTCCCGGTGAAATTGCATCTATTGGACCAGGTGAAGGCCCTCTTCTGTTTTACATCGCGGGGCGATCTCGCATTTATTTAACCAAGGAAGGATATGTGATATATAAACATTAGATATACTACTATCTAAAAAAGATGCCTCAAAGGGATGATTTAATGGTCATTAGTGCTCATTTCCGATCCCATCCTAATCATCAACCTGGGGAAGCTACTCAATTTATAATAGCCCCTCAATGTATCACTAACTTGTTACATCTTTTTAGATCTCTTGGTATACCCTAAAACAGGACTATTGCAACAGGAGGGCTGTTCAGCGAACGGGAAGTGATTCGGGTGGTTGGTGGCCCCTTCGAGATTTGCGGCTCCTTGTCGCTGCATGAGTGGTAGCTCACGCCCCCTCTTGTATCAGGTGCGTTGCCATCGTCTCTTTCCCCTTTGCCAGGTTACGCGACATGGATTCGCCGATTGACGAATCAGATCTTGGCTCGCTGTCCCACCGACGAACCAGTCTAGAAGTCGAAAGGGAAGGCAACAGGATTTGATTCTGCAAGCGGTTCGGTACGAAAGAAGAAATTTCGAACAAAAGGGTCGGAACTCGCCGATAGGAAAGGCCAGGGATCACAGACGAGATCTACCCTAGTGGTTTCGCTTTCATTCATTAACTATACGAAGATCTTCTTTCTTACCTACTAGATCGAGAAGCCTTCGGGTTACAGTCAACTCATAAAAGACTCTCCTAAGGAGATATTCTTTCTATCCATAAAAAGAAAGCGAGAAGAGAAATGAGTGTGCCATTCTTTCACATCACTCTTATCAGTCTTAGATGCACCAAAAAGTCTCTCCAAGGTCGATCCTTGGGAAGCAAAAGTGACAACGGGGCAAGACCGTCCAATCATCTTTCGAGTATACATAGAATCTTCCAAAAAAGACTGCGGACAATCAGACGGAGCA
The DNA here is from genome assembly GCA_025667525.1 of Glebionis coronaria. NCBI lineage: Eukaryota > Viridiplantae > Streptophyta > Magnoliopsida > Asterales > Asteraceae > Glebionis > Glebionis coronaria. The sequence continues at coordinate 592,296,663 of CM046874.1, forward strand.
GAATCTTTTTCTTTTAATAAAGAATAAAAAGACTTCTCAGCACATACAGATTTCTGTCGATCCTTCAACCAGTACTGCTTCTCATGATTCTCAGATTCTCAAGAATGATCGCATAAGCCTATATCAGATTGGTATTGAAACTACTTGGTATTAAGAGAAGCTCGCTTGCTGTCTTGTTCTCTGTCGCGAACTGGGATCGCTCGCCAGCTAGGTCAGATTGGAGCAACATTGTATGAGAACATATTACCCATATTCGGGGACAAGGGGCGAAACGACCCCTCGATCTACTTACTGCAGCATAGGAATAAAAACGTCGTCTACGCGTTACCTGTTGCTCCGATCTCCCCTACGCCTAGGACGTTGTCTGGGCCCACCAAGAGCCATAGTTAGTTGCTGTTTCCATTTGCTAGTTTTTTTCTCGTTGTTGATACTGGCAAGACCCAGCGTGATGATTTCTGCTGGTTGGTAGTGAGAGGACTCTTAGTACCTGCATTCCGTAAGTAACTCAGTGAGCGCCTTTCTAAGAAAGAAGGGCTTGGAAGAAGAAAATGAAATACGAACAACCACGCTGGTTGTAATAGATCGACTTTCATTCTAGTTCTTGCTCTAGCATGAAAGTTCCATTTCAGGTAAGGATGACGTACTATGATACTTTCTATTTTGTCGAGCCTTGCTTTGGTCTCTGGTTTGATGGTTGTACGTAAGTGCTTCCCACGGAGGAGTATCGCTGTGAAGCTCTATTCGATGCCGGTCTCAGCTGTATGTTACTGAGCTCTAGGTCTACTTGTATCTAGATACATAAAACTTGCCTTACCACCATTTTAGAGTCAAGCCTCCTTTTCTGATAGAAGGGAGTGAGAAAGAATGGATTTTCGGATCGCCTAATTCAATATCTCAAAGACCTGGTTCCGCACATATGAGACAGGCAGAAGGTATGCGGCGACCAGTTCACCATGGAAAGCGAATTCGATACTATAGTCGTCTTCTTTGTTCGATAAATGCGCAGTGGAAAGGGATGCTAGTCGGCTCGGATGTGAGCCTAGAAGCATTAGCCGAGTCTATGAATATTCCCGAGGGTTCTCAGGATAAAGACAGCCTTAAGGTGCTAACGGAGCTTCCACGGTCTCAGTCCATGAAGGTGCTTGCTTTATTGGTTGGCAGCTTGGTTATAGTCGTTGTGAAGAATGAAGGAGCACTACTGCACTTCCACGACATGGGAAAGGATCATGGGATGAGGAAAAGAAAGAAAAGGTGCAAGGTGAAATGAGTGCCTTGCACCTCTTAACAAATGTTGCTGAAAATATCTCCATAGTTGGCCAATAGTACCCCCAGGTCATCAGGTGATCATAGTCACTGGAACCGTCGACTATCGGAAGGGGATCACTACTTTTTGATAAAAAAAACAGAAGGCCATTTAAAAGCTCTTTTCTTGTGTTCTTGAGTACACGTTAGGATATTAATTCAGGGGCTATCCAAGCCATTGAGGAGCCTGCTCAAGCTGCTGAGGATGATGAAGACTATCGCCCACAATTAGAACCATCTAAAATAACGTATATGATGGATCCATTACGAATGTATCATCCCAGAAGACCATCACTCTAGTTTCACTGGTCGAGCAACGCGGTTATTTCGTGGACCTTTCTGTTCCTAGTTAAAGTGTAGGCCTTTTGGACTTAAGCTGGGATTTGGTATTTCGAAGGCCCCAGGTGTTACTATCATTTCTAGGCATCGTCTGTACTTAACAGTTCCCTTTAGTGTAGTTTCTCGGAGATATCTGGATTCTTTTTGATTATTAAAAAAAGAAGAGTCTGGGATGAAAGAGAAGAAAAAAGGTAGTTTAATTGCTTAGTGCTTGTGCGCTAAGGGAAGAAAGATCAAAAAGTCGAAACTTTCGAAAGCGCACTCACTCTTCTCAAAATCTCTTAAGAGAAGAAAGATCTACGCTACGAAAAGGAGCGAGCGGGGAGCTTTTGGAGAACTTCCAGCTATCAATGAGACGAAAAGCTCTGTGAAGTAAAAGAAAAAAAGGGTCGCCGATTGCTACTAAGAACCTAACAGAACTTTTCAAAATTGAAAACGATTTTTATCTTTCTAACCCTGTATAAATACGATAGGAAAGAAGAACATCTCCGAAGAGAAGACACCTTTAATTGCTACCACTACCGAAACCTAAAGCCTACCCCATACCCCTGCACAACAAATCAAGAAAGCAGAACCATGTATGTTTCTGTTGCACTCGGACCCTAAACGTAGCATTTACTTTCCTTTAGACTTGCTTCGTGCACATACGGACAAACTCAAAAAAAACCATACACACTTAAAATAAACATATTAGCACACACAACAACATTTTTAAATTAACAACATGCAAATGCCAACACATTGGTCGCACAACACACAAGTCACGGTATGCGTACTAAATAACCAATATCAAGGGTAAACACACACTACCCTTACTTATTCTACACAAGCGCTCCCAAAAAGCTTGACTATGACATTGACAGAAAACTAAAGACAAAGAAAAACAACAAAGCAATTACTAATGGGGCCACCACGAGACCATCCCACTTTATTAACGTTCCACATGACTACACTTTCACAGGCCTTCAAACACGAACACTCAACAGACCCACTTCCTGTTAGCTTTGCCATGTACCCCTCCTTTTCACGGATGCGCTTCGCAGCCGCCTCAACCTCCCTTGCAAGTCTGTCACGAAATGGACACCCAGTGTCCATTGTTTTACTCAGATAAGTTACCATACGGTCAACGTCCCGGTCACCTTTGACCATTCTCAACTCTTGGTGCAAATGCTCACGGGCCACAACACCCATATTTGCCTCCACGTATAAAGCTTCCATTTTAGTCTTCCAAGCCTTCTCAGCTGCAATATCTTTACTGATGTAGCAAATAAACACGTCAGGCCAGTTATCTGACTGGGCTTCTTGCTGTAATTCATCACATCTAGGACGAAAGGCCATGCTTTTTTTAACGAATTTGTACACAATAACTCCTTAGATTGTGAAAAACAAATACTCTTTCCATGTTTTAAATAGAATAAACTCCATTCATTCCTACACTCAATAAACACAATCCACTATCATTCTTATCTTTAACTACAGTCTCCACCTACACCCCACAGTACCACCACTTGCCATTTATACGGTAGTGTCTCAATAATTTTAAAAGCTAAAACACAACTAGCGCCTACAAACAAACATGTCCACATTTGGAAAAAAAAATTGCTTTATATGACCAAACACACAAACCTGTACCAATATTCACAATCTCCCACTGTTCCCACACCCTTTTGTCTTTTCAATCTTCAAGATTGTTAAATTTGGAATTTAAAAAGTAAAACATGCCTCCAATTAAAATACGCACAACTAAGGACTTAAACATTTCACATTACAAAGGCCCTAAGCTACCATTAATACACAATACAGTAAAAAAATACAACACATAAACACATAAACAAAACACAAACAAGCAGCAGGATTGTTGGCAAACAACACAGCTACAGGTACCGGCCTATGCAGCTACCTAACAACCAACTTTATTAAGAAGTTAAGAAACTCACAACCTTACACCAGCCATCACCTACGACACCTCCCACCGATCACATGCTTTGGATAAAGGACTCAATGTCGTTCACATGCACATCAAACGCGTCCATCAATCCTTGCAGGTGGAGAAGCTCCGCTTCGTCACGATCTTGCATGTCCAATAACAAACACACCATTCTGCTCACAAGCGCTTCTGGGCTGGTTCTGGACAGCTCGCTTATAAAAGCATCCCTCTCAGCAACAACAACTTTCTTCTGCCCATACAGAAATTCAAGCCTACCTCTCCAAACCATCTCATCGTCCACCTTCTGCTGCAAATACAAGTAGAAAAAGCTTCCGAACTCATCAGAACCACATTGCCTTTGCAAAGAGTATAGAATTTGCCTCCAAGCCATTTTTCTTGAAACTTATTGGTACCTATCTTATGTAAGCTCTACTGCACTTGCCTGTCCTATCATAGTTATATAAAATTACATGACCCCAACTATAGCCACAACAAATTAGATACCTTACATTATTTTAAAGTATATGCCCAACAAAATCTGCCAACCCTTTCACAACCAGCTTTAACAGGATCATTCAGTGATATGTCACACATGCCACACATTCCAACCAAGGCATTGCACATGTGCATCTACAGTCATAAAACTTAACGACAGTTTGACTAAATTGTAACCACAAATAAACATTGTCAACAACAACTGTGGTATGCATTGATACTAACCTTGGTATACATAACATTACAGTCCATATACGTATGCCGTTTCTTTAAAACCAGCAAATACATTAACAGTCACTAGTTCCATCTAACTCGTTATTATGTATCTATAAACAGGTACCCCAACAACATATATTATTAACAAAGTCGCAGAAGCAGTTGTAAACGCCTTCAAGACAACAGAACATCTGGCGAAACCAAGGTCCTCAAAAAGAGCCCTCTTCACTTACTTAGAACAACCACCGAAGAAAGAAAAGAAAAACTAGAACAACGAACAACAGAAATTAGCAATCTTTTGGGGAAAAAACTTATTATGCAAACTATTATAATCTATGTAATGTATAACCCACTGATGGACATGGCTTTTAGTTTTTGTGTTTCATATAATCACTACATTTCCTTTTATAAAACTAAGTTTTCCCAGCCAGTTACCACTAACGCTTATTCATAACGCATCGGCCAGCAACAATATCACAAAACAGTGAAACCTTCCCATCAACGCCCGCCTTTCGCCGCGGCAAAACGCGGACATAAATCCTAGTTTGTGTTTACTCATAGAATTACTTTATCAGCATTCAAAAAGATAGAAATTTAATTATTTTTTTCATACCTAGTCATATTGACGCACATGTCCTTGAACTTCATTTTTAGTATGTACATGAGAACTTGTGAATTGTCACCATGATGCACATCCTATCAAATTTTATGTACCATCCCACTTGACGTAATATTTCATCCGCATTAGATATTTAGATGGTAGGTCAACTAGGAGATGATGGGAAACAAGAAGAGAGGTCCTCTCATTTACGAAATTTGTTAGTAGGGGTCACAAATAGCACAAACTAATAATATTCGTAGTACAATTATGTAAGTAAATGGGTGTTTGTACGACGGTGTGATAATCTTGAATATCTAATTTTAATCGTGTTAAGTTCATTTTTCGTATAAAGTATTTCGAGTCTATTGGTGTTTGGATTACACGAAATCTTTATCAGGATAATTCAAGTAGAAACATTTTGATTTTAGGTAAAAGTGATCAAAGCAGGAATAAAGAGAATTATGAGATTTTCATTCTGTTCATATGAGATTAATGTCTGTTAATGAACAGACAGAAAATGACGGTTAGATATAGTTAACAACGGTTGAAATACAATTAATTCCAAGGGTCACAACTGTTGGATTTTAGCGGGAAAATAAGGCAATTCCTTAATGTCAATTTGTAAAAATCATTGAGGTTTTGGGGCGCTGCCCCAAACCTCGCGAGGGGCGTCCGCCTTCGACCCCGCCCGCTGACCTGGCAGCGGGACTCCAGCAAGGGGCTCTGTCCTTGACCCCACAAGGGGGCGCAACCCGCTTGACCCATGCATTTTTATCGTAGACGATAACATATTAGCTCAACGAGTGTGCACTCCACACTTCCCCTAACTCACGTCAGAACCAAATATGAAATTTCATTGATCTCTAATAAATTCTGATTAAATAAAATAATTTATGACACTAAAATCACTAACAAGTTATTCTTTTACGATATTTACATTTTTTTTTAAATTTATGGTCTCTATTCTAGTCATGTTGATGCATAAACGATATGGATATCATCATCGTGAAACCAATGTGATTTTCCAAGGTATTCATAAATTTTTGTGGTGTATTTTAATTAGGGACGGAAATGAGTCGAGCTGCTTGTGAAAAGTTCAAAATTATATTGATAGAAAGTTCGAACGAGTCGTGTCTAGACGAGCTCGAGCCCGAGCTCGAGCCTAAAATGCAGCTCGTTTACTAAACGAGCTCGAGCTCGAGCTTTATATACAAAGATCGTATGGGTTCGCAAGCCTAAACGAGCATAATATTTTATATACGAGTTTTTTAACGAGCTTAATAATAAGCTTATTAACGAGCCTAATTTAGATATATTACGAGCCGAGTTTCATTTTTACATCGCCAAATCGTATAAACCAGCCGAGCTCGAGCCGAGCTCGAGCCGAGCTCGAGCCGAGCTCGAGCTTATCTACCATACAACGAGCCGAGCCCGAACCTAAATGATAAAGCTCGAAACGATCCGAGCTCGAGCTTTATAAAACTTAAACGAGCCGAGCTCGAGCTCTGGCGAGCTCGAGCTCAAGCTCAAGCTTTGGCGAGCTCGAGCTCAAGCTCGGCTCAGCTCATTTCCACCCTTAATTTTAATTGTGCTAAATAAACTTTAACTTAAATACATCCGATTTTTTAAATGCGTGTTTGTTGTCTTGTTGAGTTTATTTTAAATGTACATGCTTATTTTGTATCATAGTTTTATCCAATAAAATTAGATAGATGTGTTCATTAGTTAAAAAGACTTGATTGTTTCGTTTATGTTTTAGTGATTCCAAAAATATCATACATATATCATATAGAAGCAAGGCATAAAAACAAGGAAAGTATATAGACCGGACCATCTATCATATAAGGGTGAGATATATATATTTTAGGTTTTTTCGTTTCCTAAATTTATACCATCTGTTTTTTATATGGGACTACAGGTTGAACCAAAACAAAATAATTTTTTTTATACCTGAAAAGTTTCATTGTTTTGTAGTTGTATGTCTTTGTTGTAGAGGTGGCAAAACGGGCGGGCGGGCGGGCACGGGCACGGGCCAAACGGGTGCGGGCTCAAACGGGCGCGGACTCAAACGGGCGCGGGCCAAACGGGCGCGAGCCAAACGGGCGCGGGCCAAACGGGCGCGGGCTAAATGGGCGCGAACTTAAACGGACACAAGTAAACTATCTTTAAAAAAAACTAAATTGGAAAAGAAAAAAAAAAGTTCGGATATCACAAAGATGTATTTCGCGTGTTTTTTTAACATGTATTTTGCACGTTTAATCTTAAAATTTGAAGGTCAATTCAACTGGTTAAATAAATAAACAAATTCATACACTTGGTAAAATAAAAGTACAAGCACGATCAACACTGTTTGATGGCAGTTCTTCGACAACCACATTGTAAAACTTCTGGATGTCTGCAACCATCCTTTCATCATCCAAACTCCAAAGTCGCAAAGTTAATAACAACACCATTTCTTCAAACCTTCTTCCACTTCGTACACCGTGCAACAAGAAAAAAATTAGTGACTTCGGATATAAAAATCTCGGATAGACATGCAGTTTATGTTGTGGATATAAAAATCTCGGATAGACATGCAGTTTATGTTGTAACAAAGAATATGTATTATTTATGAAATATAGTTGAATACACAAATTCTAATTAACTACACTAGTAGTACTTCAATTATGGATAAATCTAAACTACCCTAGCAGCAGCTGGCTGCTAAAGTCGAATAAATATCTTGGGTATAGATATCTTAGGCATGGAAAGTATTTCGCCCGAGATTCGTTTAACTTAGGCATGTAGTTTATGTCTGCAACCATCCTTTCATCATCCAAACTCCAAAGTTTCTAACTTAGGCATGCAGTTTCGTAGAGGACTCAACTACAGCTATCTACTACACAGTACACATTACTGATCCTATTCTGATATAATATTTGTCCGTGAGAGATTGTATTCTAGTTATACATTACAAAGGCTGTAACTAAAACATTTTCAAGCATAATAAATAAGCGCCAAATGTTTAAGGAACTGATTTAATTGATGGAGCATTGCAGGCTAAACTTTTTCCTAATTGAATAGAAAATAAAGGAAGAAGTTACTTACTAGATAGAAATATTAACGTTTAATATAAGCTTCGATATCTTCTGATAGTTCTTCTTCCATTTCGTCCGTCTCATCTGAACATGTTAAAAGAATTTAACACTAACTAAAAGTACAAAGTAACTAAAAGTAAAAAGTAACTAAAAGTACAAGAAAAAGAATGAAACAACACACCTTCTAAATCTAACCAATCCCGAGTGCATAACAACACCTCAGCACTTGATGGCAACAATGAGCTTCGATATTTACTCAATATTCGGCCCCCAATACTAAATGACGATTCTGAAGCTACTGTTGCGATCTGAACACTTAGCAAGTCTCGAGCCATAAGAGCTAATCGTGGGTACCTTGCCTGATTTTCCTTCCAATATTGTAAAACATTAAGGTTTGTTTTTCTAGGAAGTTTGGGCTCCTCTAGATACAATTTTAATTCGGATGTGCCACTTGCTACATGTCTTCGAAAACGACTAGGAAAAGAGTCAAAATCAGCCAACTCATCTAACTCGTCATTTGTTTCACTCTGATTAGCATTTTCACTCCCACCTCCAAAAGAATCTTGCATGGTCTCATAATTAAGCTCGTAATCCTCATATAACTCACCTAAAGCATCAACTATAACACCCACTTTATCTAGACGTACTTCAAGTTCCATTCCAAGTTTGTCAAAACAGTAATGAATGAGTTTATCCTTAAACCGAGGATCCATAATAACCGCAAAACACAAAACTTGGCAATATTTATTCCAATACTTGTCGAACTTCTCTTTCACATCTTTTCCCATATCTCTTATAACGGAATCAGAATTGTGAATTGCTTCTTTGATATTAAACTGAATTTGGTAAACTTTGTAAAAGTATAGGTTTGAAGTAGGATAAGAGCTTCCTGAAAATAAGGTTGTGATCTCATAAAAAGGTTTAAGAAACTTGGTAATTTCCCTAATCCTTGTCCATTCTTCTAGTGTTGGACAACAAGTATAATTATCATCAACTAGATCCAAACGAGCATATGCATTTTGATAAGCTAATGCACAATCATGCATCAAATACGTTGAATTCCACCTTGTTACAACGTCTTGGCATACAAGCCTCCCACATTGCAATTGTAGATGTGCAATACATTCTGCAAAACTAGCTTTTCGTAGACTACCTCCTCTTACGTACTTTACCGACTCTCGAACCTTCCTAATCGATCCTTCAATCGCCTTCAAACCCGCTTGTACAATAAGATTCAGTATGTGCGCTCCACAACGCACGTGTATGAATTTACCATCACAAACTAACACGTTATGCAAACGTAGATGACTTTTTAAAGCATCTACTAAGTTATCATTATATTTAGCATTATCTAATGTGATGGTAAAAACTTTGTTTGCAATCCCCCAACCTGATAAAAAGTTTGTCAAAACAGATGCTAAAATCTTACCCGAATGAGGAGGCGGTACAACATGAAAATTTAACACTTTCTTCCTTAATATCCAACTTTCATCCACGTAATGAGCCGTTAAAGCCATGTACCCATCATTTGCTATCGAAGTCCACAAATCAGCCGTGAAAGAGATCTTACTACTTACCTTCTCTAGCTCCATCTTAAGTTTTGACTTTTCCCTCTCGTATATAGCTATCACGTCTTTCTTTGTTGTATTTCTACATATGGGAACCGCGTCTCGGTGCAAAAACATATGCAATTGTCTTGTTGCCTTATGTTCAACATAAGTAAAGGGGTAATTATGTTTTATAATAGTAATGGCTAATTTCTCCCGATACATATCTTGGTCTAAAGGGACGCGTTTCCGTGGTTGCCCGCCTTCTTCTACATCAAAACATTTAAGCATGTGTCGCTTCAAACTTCTAGTTCCAGAACTCCGTTTGGCAGAAAACAACTTCCCACAATTATTACAAGTTGCCATTCTATCGGTTGGTCCTTCAACCATTTCAAAACAACGCCACACTAAAGAACGACCATTCGTTGAAGTAGCCGAAGAAGCGTCATCTTCGTTATCCCCTTCCGTACTCATCCCTTGCCTCGACATATTCGACATTTTTCTGAATCATAAAACATAAATGTGCAAGTTAGTTATGCATAAACGACATTCCTTTACGCTAAACTAACACATTTTGTTTTTTACGTGATATAAAACTACAAAAAAGACGGTACACATAAACGACATTCCTTTTCTTCAAACAATAAGGTTAAAAAGAAGGACCAGAGACAAGAAAATACATGATACAGTTATGTTCGTACAATATATACAAACGCAACTAAACTTGAACAAAGCAATACTGAATACATGATGCAAGCCAATAATTTTTCTTTCATCATTTGGAAGACTAATGAGTAATGAGGCAGCATAAGCCACTTGGGTATTCATAAAACTACTAAAACTTACCACCTCAAAATTGTACATTGACAAGTTCATGTAGACTACTGTACTTACAGATTACTAAACTTAATCCAACATATCAGTGAACTTGCAGACTAAAACACTTGCAGCTGATAGACCACAAAAACCACATAATTTGCAGACTACAAACTACAGGGTGTCACATAATATGGTTCTGCTACAACATACTGCACATACTGACGTCAAACATTTACTTGCTGATGAACATTACAGCCACCAAATAAAAATAGCAGGTAATGAAACATGAATTTTTCATAAAATAAAATTGGCAGCACGCTTATGAATCTAAAACTTTGCTAATAATGCATCGGATTAAAAGAAAATGATTTATAAACAAAATGCATCGAAGCAAACAGATTCAGACTCAGAAGTTATTCAGGGATGAAAGACCCATTAGAATTTAACTGTGAATTATACACGGTATAATTATGGAGGATCCGCTTTTTTGTTTTGGAAGATCCGCTTTTTTGTTTTGGAAGATCCCTGAATCATGGAGAATGATATGGGAGAATAAGACGCATTAAAATGTTCCATTCTCTCAATTCTTGACTTTTTTAGAAGAATCATATTTAAGGAATGAGAATCAATTTTCAGTCTCTGGTTTCCATCCTTGTGTCCAACAAACACGGGATGTGATTCTCCACCCGTTTCTCGTCATTCTATTCCATCCTACCAAACATCCCCTAAGGTGAACTGACCCATTATGATGTACTTATGTAACCTCAGTAAGTAGGGATTCTGTTCGAATGCTCATAAAGACAATAGGGACGCCGGAGAGGCGGTATGCCAAGCATTTGCTCTTGAAAGAGTGTCCTCCAAATCATTATATCGATATGAAGCTTTTTTGGATGCTTTTGGAAGGAAAAGCATGGATAAAAAGCAGCTTGAATAGGGAGTTGGCATGCAGCAGCTCCTGTATTTTCTTGACGTTCTATTGGTTCTGCTTGCCGATAAGAAAAGAAAAATGGAGCAGGAAGAAGCTGAGAATAATTTACAAATTATGCATGATTTTTAATAACTAGATTTTAGTAAGAAAATTATCTTTCTAGTGGTCTTAACGAATTGATCTGGTTTAACTATGTGACTCAGCTGTTCTTTGGTGGAAACAAATAGTTGTCGTTGTAGTATAATTAAAATGTGCAAAGACTTAAATGTAAATGACGTAAAAGTAAAATGGCGTTAAAATAAATCTATATTAATTAAAAGAAAAGGGTGCAATATTAAAAACTTTGGAAAGTAAAATAATTAAATGACTAAAGATAAAGGCGTGACGAGAATAAAAATTGACAAAGTATTAAAATGTGAAAACTTAAAAATAATAAATCAAATAAAGAGGCGGGAGAACAAAGTTTAAAATGAAATAAGAACAAAACAAGTAAATGGGTCCGATCGTACTACGATCGCAGCCAAGGAAACTGGTTGGATCGCACCCTGATCGTACCCACTATTGCAGCTTGATCGCAGCCTAGATCACTTGGATCGTAGCCCACGATCGCACTTCAATGCGATGGAAACACAAGGTGGTGGATCGTACTCAGCAGTACTATGGATTGAAGTGATCGCACTCCCGATCGCAACTACGATCGCAACAAGTGGATCGCAGTGGTGATCGTAGCCTGATCGTGACCAAGCGATCGCAACACAGATCGCACTCTAGATCTTACCCACGATCGCAATGAGTGATCGTGGGGTGGATTAAGAGGTGTGATCGTAATACGATCCTAGTCCTTGATCGCAACCCTGGATCGCAAGTAGAAACCCTTAAGGGTTTATGCGATCGCACCAGTTGGATCGTAACACAGAAACCTTAAAGTTAGGAACAACGGAAACCAGTAAGCAAATAAGCCAAACTAATAAGCTAACTTTGACAATAAGCAAATTTCAAAACTTTACCAAAACAATAACAAGACGAATATAAAAAACAGAAATTTAAAAAATTTTATGAAAACAAATTAAGTAAACAAAATAAGTAAGCTTTTAGAAAGATGAACTTTTAAGAAAACTTTGAAATCAATTAAGCCAAATACCAAATAAGCACATAAGATTGTCAAACTTATGGCTAATTTCGTATAGAAACTTAAAAGGAAAAGAAAAGACAAAACCTTAAATCAAATAAGCAAATGGATTAAGCAAAAACAAGCTTGCTTAATCCGAAATTAAGCCGAATTAAAAAGGAGAAAAGTAGAAGGAGATTGATGAAAAGAAACTTGATCAAATGTAAATAAAGATTAAAGCAACAAAATTAAAAACACTTATTTGAAATTAAATGGTAAATAAGGTGCAAGACAAGGTATCTAAATGGACAAGTAATTAAAGTGCAAGAAAAATAAAGGTGGAAGACTAATTGTCACTTTAGCCAACAAAAAATGAAAATGAGATACTAATGGTCTATTTATAGGAGATTAGGAGAGTGGTTAGAGGAAGCTTCCTCCTCTCCTTCCTTTCTTGTTAATTGCACCATTAAGTCCTTCCTTCTTAGTCTTTTGTTAATCTTGGACTTTAAGGACTTTTGGCTCGGGATTTCTTTAAACTCGTCTTTTAATTCTTCAATAAATAAGACTCGAGTTCTTCGGCTTTTGGTAAACTTCCGTCTTTTGACTTTTTCTTTGATAAATCTTCAGAACTGGTCTTGGACTTCCGTTCTTTTTGCACTCTCGACTTCTCGACTTCATCTTTCATCTTTTTCTTCAATAAAAGCCCGTAAATGCCGTGTTTTCTCCACTTTTCACAATTTCGTCCTAAATCACAACAAAAACACAAACCACGCATAATTCCGACATAAAAGACATAAAATACACGTTTTGGCTCGGTTATTATTGTAATTAAGTGGTAGAAAAGATGGGTGTTTTCACGCCTATCAAATCCCCTACACTTGACCATTGCAATGTCCTCATGCAATGCTTTAGTTACAAAGCATGTTTACACTTTTCATCATAATCAATCCATAGTGGCCTTTATTAAAGAGATAGAAAACTATAAATATTCAAAGTAAAGAAATCAAAAACATACCTTGGGTTTTGGAAATGTTATGAATAATCATCATCCTCAAGTTTTCACTTTCTCCAAACCAAGCTTAAAAACGAGATCATTGTTATTATAAGTTAGCAAACTAACACGAACTCATGTGGGCCAATTATTCACTTAGACTCCCTTATTCCTAGGTGTATCTCTTATATTTTATTTTTGTCTTGAATGATCACGAGGATGCATTGTTGACTTATTTCGATAGTTATTTCGTCCGAAAATAAAGTGAACAATTTAATCAATAGTTAGCTGAAGGACAAAATCTTTTAAAACTGCTTCTCGGGACCTCATAAAGTTCATATCTTGGCATAACTCGCTTCGCGATTTGAGACCTTTCTCGGACCGATATTTGGCAGCGACTTCATACTTCAAACCTTGAGAGACGCTTATGAAATAATGGTCTTCTCTTCATAATAGGAATTTCTTCACTTGAAGTTTTGAGAGATTCATACTTGGACCACGACTTCTTCATTTTTCTCCAATCTTTATTTTGGATTTTGATATACAACGATCCGCCTCCTTTTATGACTTGGATCTATTTATCCTCATACCTTGTTAGGGTCTTTTCAGATACACTTCTCCATGACTTTTGGGGAGTTTTTGCTTTTCGTCGTGTGTCTCGATCCTTCATATTGATTTTCGATAAATGATTATTCACATCACTTTGGATCTTTAGCAACAAAATATAGCCCTCATGCCTTGTTAGGGCCTTTTCGGACTCGCCAATCTTCGCATCCCGCTTCAATAAGTTATGCCTTGGCTATGAACTCTAATCCATACCGAGCAACTTTTAAACGATCTTGGGCTAGAAGCTAAGTAACTTTTCAAATCGTACAACCTTATTTATTGCAGATAAATTTATTAGCAAGCGATGGGAGAATAGGCTTATAATTAACTCACATAAATTCACGAAAGGATACCAAACTTATAATTGACTCTATCATCTCTCGTTCTCCACAGTTTAAAATCTCAAGGAATGAGACTCGTGGATGCTTAGCCTATTAAATCAAAGTTTTAGGTTTTCGAGTCGCCTATAGGATCTTGCAAATTCTTAGACTTTTTCAAGTTTAGAAATCGCATTTTAAAGTTCCCTTGATAAACGACTCTCTAGGATCAATTATAGGAACTTGCGAAAAGTTCTTGTTCTTAACCCGTGAGAGTTAAGACTTTCGCGTTTTATAGCTCCCTATATAAAAGCCTAACAAAACTTGACTTAAACACGTTAAGGATACTAGCTAGAGTAACTTAGGCAAGTAAACTCGGGTTGAGTCAAAAGATTCATAACGTCTGAAAATTAAAACCACTTTATTAAACATTTATTCTAATAAGGAAAGAAAATAACTATACAAAGGGCAAAACTAATAGGCCAAATTAGATCAAAAATTTTGAAAAATGTCGAAAAATTGATTTTCCGGTTAAAATGAGGACAAATACAAGGAAAAGGCCACTTAACTTCGATAGAAGTCCCCCCTACACTTAACATAATGTAACACCCCCAAATTTATACAACTCAATACAGCGGAAGACTAGTTGGTGTTACGGGTTAGCACATTACTCACATCATAGACAACGCATAAAAATCGCGTCGTTTATTAATAAAGCATTTCCATTCATAAATATCAAAGTTACATCGGTCCCAAGTCATTATATTTAATACAGGTTTTACAAATCATTTGAATGGAAATACTTTATTAATAAACGACGCGATTTTTATGCGTTGTCTATGATGTGAGTAATGTGCTAACCCGTAACACCAACTAGTCTTCCGCTGTATTGAGTTGTATAAATTTGGGGGTGTTACAGTTTGGTATCAGAGCTCTCGTTATAGAGAACGAAAGATTTTTAAAACTAAGGTTTTGAATAAAACATTTCAAAATCTTTTAACTAAAAACATTTTTCTAAAAATCTTTTGACTATAACGGTGCCGAAGAATTCCCGAGTTACCGACAAGGCCAAGACTGAGAAGTGTTATTTTAATATATATATAACTTGGATTATATATATACATATATGATGTAATTTCATTACATGATTGTTTGATGATTACTTTGATATTTATACGAGGTATTTATACGACGCAGATTGTCACAAGGAACCCTAAATCCCCTAGTAAATTAATCAAAGCTATTCTCGTAGGAATTCTAGCTATCCTAGATCTAAACCAAGTTGTGGATATTTATGATCCCAACAAATGGTTGATATTCGTAAAAATGTAGATATTAGGTGATTGTGATATTGAAAAAGAATTGGCGAGATTAAATCTGATATCGATGTTATGACGATCTTTTCTTATAGAGTGGAGTTTGACAAAATGTTACCACCTAGGAAGATGTCATCTGATTCGTTGTCATCCAATTCTTAAATTGAAACGAAAGGGTGAATGTTGCACTTGAGACTGTCATTGGAACCATTACCCAAAAGCCTCATGCCACTAATACCTTTCCGAGAAGTCTAGTTGAATGATCAAGTCATTTCATATTAATGACTCATTTGATGATTGTTGTTGTAAGAGCTAATAGGATTGGAAATTAAGTGTTGATTCATATTGAGATTGTATTGCCTTTACAAGGCCGAAGAATAAGGTTGTAAGTATTGGAGAATAAGGTAGGATGTCGAATTGAGTATAAAAGTGGTTGAAACTTGAATAAAGTAAAATTTAACCCGTATGGAATATGAGATTGTTAATATAAGTCGTTAAGTTCTGTGATTGAATTATAAGGTTTTAATTGATTGTTGATTCGTGATAAGGGTTGTTCCTAGGCCATTGTCCACTAACGAGGATGCCCAGTGTCCAATAAATAAATTGAAGAAATCTTCTTCTGAATTGGGACCAATGGATCTCCCGGGATATATGGAACACCTAATGACTCTTGTAGATTAGTATTCATTGTGGTATCTTTTAAAAATCCCTAACTTAACTGAGATATCAGTTGGTAGGATGAGTTCTGAGAATTGTATGACATAGTGACACGTAATGTGTTACGGTACAATTTGACTTGTTTGTGATTAATGAAAAAGACTACCTTTGATTGCTAAATCCTACATGTATCGATGTTATCTATCCTTTATTGCTTCATCCTAATGCTCGCATTAGTGATGCAACCATTGAACAAGTACTCATCTCGATTTGAGTTACGTTGTGTATTATTCTTTTTGAGTGCCATCGAGATCATGAACCTCATGATTAATTGGCTAAGCTCATTTCCTATTATATTGTAGTTAGTTCTTGGTGAACAACTCTTCATCACTCTTTTGCAGATCACACATTGTTTTTAGAAAGATAAAACGGTATCCTTTGAGGAAATTTAAATTTTCATCACAATAAGGATTATTCAAAGTGAGATTTATAAGTGATTGATATCAAAGTAAAGTTGTTTATGAGACGCTTTGGGAACTTAATTATTTCCATAACAAAGAAAACCTTTGTAAATATATTTTTGATTCTTATTTAAGAATTAAGCATGAAAATGTTTTTATTATAAACATGATGATAAAAATTTTGACGAACTGAGTATTGCATCGTTAATCTTGAAATTGTATATAGTTGCGCGCCTACATAAAATTTGGAATGGACCATGCAAGGCTGACTAGTAGTCACCATAAAACTGATTAATAAACACTACATTCTCTTTAAAGGTTGTGAAAGATTAAATTTTATGAGAT
Organism: Glebionis coronaria; assembly: GCA_025667525.1. Classification (NCBI taxonomy): domain Eukaryota; kingdom Viridiplantae; phylum Streptophyta; class Magnoliopsida; order Asterales; family Asteraceae; genus Glebionis; species Glebionis coronaria. The sequence goes on from CM046874.1 coordinate 592,313,715, forward strand.
CTGCAAGAAGTGAAAAATAAGGACATTATGTTAGGGACACCTACATATGTGCCTGTAACACCTATTCTTCTGAGTCGAATTTACTCATCTGTGGAAATTGTCTTATTTGACAATTGACAATTCTTTCTTGTCCAATTCTCCCGTAGTGAGATTCTTAGGAAAAGTATCTGATTACCGAGTGTTGATACCCGATTGGATGTATCGACGTTCCTATCATTTCTTTTGATTTGATTTCATTTGAATGACATGGGTAACGATCCGAGGAGCTTTCGAATGCGTACTAAAATTATGAAAACATGGGATATATTTATATTCGTTAAATATTTTCGTCTGTATCTGATTTGAAATTCTCTCACGTAAATTATGCGTTGACCTTACTCTTTTAATAGTAGTTGTGTCTCCTAATATCCTTGAATTTGTGAAGGATTATGAGTTATTATTAGTCTTCTGAGAAGTTCACATCTTATCGATGGCAATGAAACTGGAAAGTGATAGTGCCAGTAGATTGGATTGATTGATTATGACATGACGACATTGTCTTAATTGATGGGAACTCGAGTAGAATTTCCCTAAATGATAAGATGTTGATTATCAAAAGTGATCTAAATAATTCTTGATGGATGACTTGAAATTATACCATGAATAATTGTGAATTAGTTATAGATATTATAATCTAGAAAGAACCTAAAATGAATTTATTAAAAAGATGTTTCCGATATCTGAAACTTTAGTAAGTATTTGTTGATGAATTACCTAGACTTTTGCCATTAAGGCGGATTGAAATTGGTATTGATTATATTCCCGGTGTTGCACCTGTGGCATGTGCACTGTACGTCAGCACCATCTGAATTAAAGGAATTTCCGTACAACTGAGAGAGTTGTCGGAGAAAAATTTATTCTACCAAGCCTGTCATCATGAAGAGCTGTGGTGTTATCATTCCTTATATTCATAGATTACTGTGAACTGAGTAAATTGACAATCGAAAACGATATCCATAACTCGAAATGGAAGATTTGTTCGATCATTTACAAGGTTCTAGCGTATGTTTTAAAGATTTGATTCACGACATGGTTATTATCAACTTCGCGTCCGCGAAGAAGATTATCTATTCCAATCATTACATCCGGTACTTGTAATGAACATTATGAGTTTCACGTGGTGACGTTTGGATTGACTAATACACATGTAGCATTCATAAATTTGGTGAATCACGTGTGTAGGTTGTAATTTGATAAATTCATGTTCGTGATCATTAAGGACCATTTATTTGTTTATAAGAATAAGAAGGAGTTAATAATTATTTATAGATTGCCCTGAATTGGCTTAACAATGAAAACCTATACCTTAAATATTTAACATGAGATTTAAGACTTAATACTTTACATGATTTAACCGTGTGATTAATAGATAATGGAAAATAAATTGACTCTTCAAAAATTAAGAGCCTTTCTAAGACTTTGGATTTTACCAAAAAGAAATGGAAATATGTTTTGACAAATGTTTTAACAAAGGATTTTTAAAGGGATTATTCCCTTATACACAAACCATTTAACTAAACTTCTGTTTAGGGGTAAATGTTTGTGTATACCTCAAGATAACCTAAAAGGGATTGAGGAAACCATTTGAACCATGACTTGAAAATTTGAAACGATAATTTACGCTTTTCAAACTAAGAAAACTTTGACCAAAGTATAAACAAAGGTTTTTTCGAACATTTACGAATCTTATTAATTATTTTCGATAAATCAACGAAAATTTTGTTAATTAAACTCAAATTTATTTTGAACATTCTATATAATTGGTCGAACTAAGAAATTTAAAACTTTTACGTTTACGCTTCATAAAAATTAACTAATAAATATTTAATTAATTATAATAATTATCGACGCTTTACACGACGGATTGAGAAAAACGGATAAAAATGATAGTTGAGAAGAAACTAAAACTCAGAAAATGTGAAGAAATAATTTTTGAATAAATACAATTATGATATTTATTTCATCAGGAGAAAGTGAACGTAATTACTGACGTATAATATAGAAAGAATATCTGAGTAAATTATGGACGTGATAATTATATCATCATGAGAAGTGAATATAGATACCGACGCATTATGAAGAAAATATAAAGAACCAGTTAGGACATGTTCCTTAATAATGAAGGTGCAAAATAAATTGCCGAACAATATAAAAATAAACGATGTTTGTAAAAAGGATAATATAGATAATAAAAAGGGGTTCACGACTAATATGAACCATTAAAATTGAGAAGCCGATAACGTTAAATATTTTAAAGGCCACTTGTGGTTGCCTAAATATGGAAATTTTGAGACGTAGTTATATTGGAATCTTGTAAGTATAAGTATTATATGTATGTCATTTTTGACTAAAAATATCTTTGACAGAAGAAGTTGTACTAATGACAAATTATGAAGGCAGACATCGCCTCATACATTAGTAAACGTCTAGCTATTGCAAAGGTCATCATCTGAATTTGATTCGATTTGGGTCATCGTCGACAGACTGACCAAATCTGCTAATATCATTCCCGTTAATGATAAATGCAAAAGAGTTATGTAAACATAGTGTGCCTGTATCGAACGTCTTTATCAAGATCCTCGCTTCGCATCGAATTTCTAGAGATTTGCTCAGAAGTCATTGAGAACGAATCTTGATGAGAGTACTATGTACCACCCCAAATCGAAGGGACGAGGTAAAGTAACGATACAAGGTAATATAAGTGATGTTTTATGTTTGAATGATTGACCTTTGGTAATGAACCGTATAACCGTTTTCCTTTGGAAAGATTACCATTGATAATTATCGTATTAGGATCGAGATCGAATCTTGTTAAGATCTAAATATTAGAGCATCTGTAAGCAGGAGTTGAGATAAAGACACCCGACATACACCCATTGTGAGTAGGACATGTCTTTTAGGTTTAAGGTTCCTATGATGGCGAACCTATCCTTACAAAATACCCGACCCGCGAAATCTGAAATGATTGTTGAAATTAGGATTTGATTATTAACTGCCGATAGTGGGCAGGAGGTTATGTGAATATGAAATGTAGATCTTGAAGTGCCAAATGGGTAGCGAAGTTATGCCAAAATTTTTAACTTTGGAAAAATGAATTCATGATCTGACAAATCATGGGATATAAGTCCCCGTTGTATGGGACCATAGAGATGATGTAAAAAGATTGGTTTGAAAGGCATATAAGCTGGATCTACCCTAGGACTTCAAAGACTGCGTGAATTATGCTTCGTATATCGAACTTGATGGAATATCTATCAAGTGAGAATCTGATTATTCTTAGTAGAGCTTAGACCGGCGAAAAGTTGCATTCATCAAAAACCCGTGAACATCATGGATAGAGAAAGTAAGTCAACATTAAGCCTGATCTTATTCCCGTAGTTATGTTTGATGAAACTCGCGTATTGTAATGAATTGCACTTGTGAGAAAAGACCGAATGTGGAGGAAATACCCACATGGCTTTAACTCTATAAGAAGCGAGTAGTAAGATGATCTTTGAGGACAAAGATCCTGTTTAGGGGTAAATGCTGTGACAATCCGTCAATTTATGATCAATATTTTATTCTCAATATTTATTTGAAAATATTATTTTATGAACTCACTCATTTTCGGGAAGAAATTTGGATTTACGTCTTGGAGTAGCATCGACTACGTCTAAACCGGAGGATTCAACGTTACGTGATTACGTTTACATACACCATCTTTGGTGACAGTCCGACATTTCAGAAAATAAATTTATCCGTGAATACTATTTTGGAGTTTTAAATTTGTGTTGGTTCATAAACTCACAAATTTACGAGAAGAGATTAGGACTTACGATTTTATTTTAACGTCTCTTACGACTAAACTGGAAACCTTAGGATTACGTATTTACGTTTTCGAACTCCGTTTTTGATGAGACAATTTTTATTAGATTCGTTTTGTGCCGTTGATTCATAATTTATAAAAACGTTTTTCGTAAAACGACCCGAGGGCACGCAAATCGAGGAAACTAGAATCGAGAAATACCCGTAAACTAGTGAGATGGGACAAAATACATTGTCCCACCCCACTAGCTTAAGTTGGACGGCACACATGACACCACACCATAAGATGTGGCATCATGTTAGTTCAAAGCTTACATGTGTAAGCCATGCTTACTCTTTAAGCAACTTACACTTCCACTAACTTGAAAACTAGCAACTAGTTTTCACTTCCATTCTCCACTCATGCAAACCACACACATTTTCTCTCATCTCTTCCATTTTTGGCCACCCCATTTGCTCCACAAAACACCACATTCATACAAATTTTAACCATAAACCTATGTTATAATTAACATATGTTAATCTCCATTCAAAAAGATGAAGATTGGTGCAACTTATAACATCCATGGAGGAGTTTTCATGGTGTCATGGGGCTGATTTTCCACTAGGAGTTGATGAAGATTGGAGGTCTTGAAGATGGTCTTGGCTATGCACAAGTTTCTCCATCAAAATCCATGTTTTGATCACAACCTACATCAACTTGGTGGTATAAAGATTGTCCTCCTCAACTTCTTGTTATTTTGATTATGTAAACATGTATTTTATTTCCTATTGTATATATTTATGATGATTATATGATGATAAAAATATTGTGTGGGGATTTGGTGTTGATAATCATGGATAAAAAGATGAAAAACTATAAGTAAAAATGGGTAAATCTTGTTTAAATGATAGGCTGTATAAAAACAGTAAAGAACCATATGGTAAACTGATAAAATGAGGAAGTAGAATGGATTTACAGTAAGCTATGGGTCTTGTACACATGTGAGAGTTGGCCATGCAATGGAATCAAAATAATGAGTGAGATATGATCAAAACAAGTTTAAGATACAAATCTGAGTTCACTGTTTTGGACGATTTTTAGAAAATATTTAGAAGATGATTCAATAGTAGCTATAAAAGTTAATTGTAGCACATATCATGTAGTTTATGTGATAAAAATTTGAGCTTCTATCTCCATATAGAACTCAAGATATGGCAGTTTTGGTGAAAGTGAAGATAAAAATCAGATTTTGGAAAATAAAGTATAATACTATTATATAAGCACTCAAAATTATATTGTATAAAATGTAAAGTTAAAACCCACTAACTCATGAATTTTATTTATATAAATATGTTAAAGTTTAAATAAGTGGACATTTTATAAAAATGGTAACTTGCTAAGTTTTATAAGTTATAAAACTATAAACATGATTTTTACGACTTTTTCGGCTAATACCGTAAAATTTACGTTTTTGTTAAATAAAACTTAGATGGTTGGACCCGTCTAATGAAAACTTTATAAAACTTATGTACTGATATATAGACATGTATAACAAGTAAAAACCGATAAAAACCCGAACTATAGGACAAACGGACATTAACGAGCTAAGTAAACACATTGGGCTAATAATTGGACTAAATAAGTTAAATACTTGTAAAAAGAACTTATTGGGCTTAACCCATTTGGGCCCAACATGGAAAGTTTAAATACTGATAATATAAGTACAAAATGGATTAAAACAAGTTAAATAACTTATAATAAGTTTATTGGACTTAAAATGTGTAAATAGGTAAAACTAGTAAACTAGTATAAAAGTTATCGACATATAACACTAGAATGAGTAAACGAGAATATGTAAACCCACTTGATCATCATATATAAAAAATCATCATATGTATACATAATTGATATTTTTATAAAGTCATTGGACAAACGTCTAAGACCGATTATTATTTATATAGGTTTCCGTGATTGAAGCACGTACCGTACGTCCGAATTGCCGATAACCCACCTTCCCACATCAACGTGAGTTCATAGCCTCGCACTCTTTTAAAATTTTTTTGGAAATGTTTTATAAACCCGCGAGGGAGATAACATGTTAGTTTTTATAAAATAGGACGCCATTTGTCCCGATTGTTTGTTTATTGATTTTGGACCCGAATGATTGAATGACCCGATTGTATGACCTGATAAATGATTAGTGGACCCGATAGATGAAATAAAATGGATTATTAAAGTTAGGTTATGTCACTAAAAGTCCCATTAGCATGAATTGTGAACTACCGGGAGTTGGTAGACGTTTATGCATTTAATAGTACTATTTGGGGACGATCACCCCAGTTCGCGCCTTGACGGTTGATCCCCGTCGTGCCACATTGATTGGTAAGCGAATTTATGTATGAGAAGATTTCCATAGCGTGACCTTTGTGACGACACGCTACTTTAGATGGGCAAACTGAGTATCGGGTTAGCTACCCGTTGTTGGTTTAGTAAGGTAACAATGTCATGCGGCTTATAATAATCCAAAACTAACGAAATACTACTAGACGCTTCGAATTACGATGTATTGCCTGACTAGCAATACAGGGTCATACTATTGATATTATGTTCGTGTTTTGGTTTTCATAACCATATTCATATAACGGTTTTTATTTGATTTTATACAACGTCATAAGACGTATTGTATGATGTTCTTACGACATTGGCTCGTATAATGATTTTTAAGGCAAATGCCTATATTATGATTTTCGATAAGGATTTGTATAAAATGACTTTGGCTATTTTATGGCCTATTAAAATGATTTGTACAAAATGATTTCTCAGTAATAATTTTATACTGATATTATATTGATGGATTTTATTAAACTCTATGAATTCACTCGGCGTTATCGCTGACCCTTTTCTTTTAACATGTTTTATCTCAGGTACTTGAAGGTAATTCTCGGGAAGACAACAAGAATTCATGGCCCGCACCTAAATACTTATTTCCATTCAAATGATTTGTAAAACCTGTATTATATACAATGACTTGGGACCTATGTAACTTCGATTATTTATGAATGGAAATGCTTTATTATTAAACGACGCGATTTTTAAGCGTTGTCTATGATGTGAGTAATGTGCTATCCCGTAACACCAACTAGTCTTCCGCTGTACTAAGTTGTATAAATTTGGGGGTGTTACACATAACATTGTCCTCAATGTTTAAGCATGTGGGAGTAAACTCCCCTACACTTAGGACATTGTGCACTTTGTTTAAATCTCGCTAAGGAAAAGACAACTAAAGAGATTCCTATTTAAATATTGAGAAAATATAAAATAGTGAATCGAAAAGAGTTTAGGATAGAACCGGGAAGAAGTGGACACGAAATCACGGGTTGGCAAGAATCATCAAGAGTGGATCATTGAGCGCCCGAATCCCTGATTAAGAGAGAGGAGAGGAAATAGCAAACCAACGGTTCTCCCCCTACACTTATGATAAAGAAAGCGAAAAGATAGATACATGGGTTGCCTCCCAAGAAGCGCTTGATTTTTGTTAACCGAGTCGTGAGCCTGACTCGACCTTGATCATCATAGGAAGAAGCATGAAACATATCCACCAGGATCAAAGACATAGTTTTCGTCCATCAAATAGCAGAGGCTTAAGGCGAACAAGGCAAGCCAAAGAAGAGTAGGCAAGGTTCCCTTAAGCAGCGATGGAGCACGGTGGAAGCAAGGGTGAAGTGGTGCAAGCATGTCTTCAATAATTCCAAAGATTTTTCCTTTTATTTCATCAGGTGGATACTGAGATGGCTTAAAGATTTCAATACCGCGGTCGAACACCCTTTCCTTTAAGGGAAAATAGCACTCAGGCTCAGCAGAATGGGAAGAAGATCCGCGAAGAAGCACAACCTCGTCCTCAGAAGAGGGACAAGGAGGAGCATCACTCTCATGAGGGAAGTAAGTGTTGAGAAACGCATAGAAGTCTTCCTCAAATGAGTAATCGTCCAAAGTAGGATCGAGTGATGGCGGAGGATCTTCATCATGTGAAGAATCGCTCGAAAGAGTATCGGCCTTATCAAAATCATCATACGTGGGCAGCTCGGGATACTCAGAAGTAAGGTCATCATAATCATCCGAATCTGAGCTAGAATCATCATCATAAGCATCAAAGATCGGTGGAGAATCATACATGGGAGAAGGTTCCAAATTGGAGAGAGAATCATCCACATCATCTTCAAAAAGTGGATTATCAATGGAAGAATCGAATAGAGGATTGTCGTAAACAACAAAGTTATCATGCACATTAATCATATTCACTGATTCTCGGCCTCCAAAGGATTTGCTAGTAAGCTTCCCCATTTTAAAAACTTGTGCATCATCCCCGACTCTTAAGATTAACTCACTTTCGGCCACATCCACTAAAGCTCGTCCGGTTCTCAAGAATGGCCGACCAAGTATTAAAGGAATACGAGGGTCCATTTCATAATCAAAAACGACAAAGTCGATCGGGAAAGTAAATGTGCCAACTTTGATGAACACATCTTCTGCTATACCAACGGGGTAAGCGAGAGTGCGATTTGCAAGCTCAAGAGTCATCTTTATTGGAGTGAGGTCGGGTAATGATAGTGTTTTCCAAACACTCAAAGGCATAAGATTAATACTAGCCCCGAGATCAGCAAGGGCAGTAAATTCTTCAGTTTTGTTGAAAACGCAAGGCAACCCAAAACGACCGGGATCTCCAAGTTTTTCCGGAAGTTCTTTAAGAATAACTGCAGAGCAGTTTTCATTTAAGCGTGTGTTGGCGAGTTCAATCAGCTTCTCCTTCTTGTTAAGCAATTCCTTAAATGCTTTGACAAATTTGGGCATGTGGACAAGTGCCTTAAGAAAGCTAATGTTGAAGTTCATTTGAGAAATCATCTTCACATATCGTGACACTTCAGCGTCATCCTTGGTTAGCATTTTGGTCTTGCCTAAACGAGAGGGATAAGGGATATTGGGTTTGGGGGGTGAAGGTGCAGGTGTAGTAGGTAAAGGTTGAGATGTTGAAGGGTGAGATGTTGAAGGTGCCTTCCTATGGACATCGTCATGACGAGGCGGAGACGGTAATGGTGCACTAATACTAGGTGTAGGAGGAGTAGGGATAAATGGTGGTGGAGGAGGTGTAGATGATGGGGGCGGGATTGGTGGATCGACAATGGTAACTCCACTACGAGTAGTAATAGAACTCACATTTGCTCGCGGATTGGGGACGGTGTTTGAAGGTAAAGAACTCGAAGAAGAAGGTTGAGCTGCGGGCAAGAAACTAGCAAGCATATTCTTCAAATCATTGGTTTGATTACTCAAGGAGGATTGAATATTATCTCGAAGCTCAGATCTTATCTCATTTCCTTGCTTTGTGATATCTCCTTTAAGATTGATAATTTGGCTCTGCAGATTCTTGATTTGCTCACCTTGGGTTCTCATGATGGCTTCAACATCGGGAGTAATGGGTGGGGTTTGTTGGGCGGGTGGGTGATAAGGATTAGAAGCTCTTGGTGGGATTTGGTTGCTTCTATTGTAGTTGTTGGCGGGGTTTTGGTTTTGAGGAGAAAAACCGGGTGAAAGGTAGTTGTTTGACCGGTAACTCAGCAAATTTCTATCCCCTTGTGGTCGAGCTTGGTAATTTTCTGGTGAATAATTACCATAAGCTGCATACACATTTTCCGGATTTCCTTGTGTCGAAGGACAATCGGTGTATGAGTGAGGACCGCCGCATGTTTCACAAGGATTAGCAACCGCTTTAACTTGTTGTTGTTGTTGGTTTGAAGCGAGAAGCGTGATACTTTTGCTCATTTCAGTCATCATGCGGGTGAGTTCGGTCATCTCAGGGTTTGCTGAAGTAGAAGAAACATTGACACTCGGGTTGTTCCTTGAAGAAGCAGAGGAATCCCAGTTTTTATGATGAGTAGTCATGTTCTCAATAAGCTCTCTACACTCCTCGGGTCTCCTTTTCATAAATGTGCCACCGACGGCTGCATTCGTATCACGATCTCGAAAAGTCAAACCGCTGTAGAAAATATCAATCAATGTGACGGGAAGCATGTTGTGGTTTGGACAACGATCAATCAAGACATTATATCTTTCCCAAGCATCAAAAAGAGATTCGTCAGGGTCTTGCATGAAACCGCTGATTTGATTGCGAAGGCTCGTGACCATGGATGGTGGAAAGTAGCACGACAAAAAGCGTTGAGTCATGTCATCCCAAGTGTGAATAGAATTCTTTGGGAGACGATCAAACCATTTCTCGGCATGATGGGATAAAGTATGTGGAAAGATTTGTAGGCGTAGAACATCCATTGTGGCACCAAGCAACTTCATGCTTTGGGTGATTGTAATGAACTTGTCGAGGTGTTTGTTGGCATCATCATCAGGCATTCCTCTAAAAGGATTTGTTTGCACTTGCTGAATCATGTGGTGCTTCAACGAAAACTCAGGAGCGTTGATTTGCATCGGCGCAATCGGTCCTCCTCGTCCAAACATGGTAGGTTGATAAAGTTCCTCCATGGTCCGAAGATCGGGCTGTGGAAGAACATTGTTGTTATTATTGAGGTGCGGTGGAATATTGTTGTTGACACCTGACATACTTAAATCTTCTTGAGTCTCGGGCTCTTGATAATTAGAAGATCTAGTACGCATACACCTGAAAATGCAAAAGAAAAAGAAACAAAACACAAAGACAATATATATACACAATAAAAATAAAATCTTTTTGGATTTTTGAAAATTTTAATTTTTATGGATTTTTAACAATTTTAATTTTTATGATTTTTTTGAATTTTTTTGTGCAAGAAAAATAACGCTCACAAGTGAACGGATCCCAAAAAGCAACGCGTCTTTCACAGAAAACCGTTAATCTTTACGAAAAGAGCCGGCAGCGGCGCCATTTAATAACTAGATTTTACCTAGTAAGAAAATTATCGTTCTAGTGGTCTTAACGAATTGATCCGGTTTAACTATGTGACTCAGCTGTTCTTTGGTGGAAACAAATAGTTGTCGTTGTAGTATAATTAAAATGTGCAAAGACTTAAATGTAAATGACGTAAAAGTAAAATGGCGTTAAAATAAATCTATATTAATTAAAAGAAAAGGGTGCAATATTAAAAACTTTGGAAAGTAAAATAATTAAATGACTAAAGATAAAGGCGTGACGAGAATAAAAATTGACAAAGTATTAAAATGTGAAAACTTAAAAATAATAAATCAAATAAAGAGGCGGGAGAACAAAGTTTAAAATGAAACAAGAACAAAACAAGTAAATGGGTCCGATCGTACTACGATCGCAGCCAAGGAAACTGGTTGGATCGCACCCTGATCGTACCCACTATTGCAGCTTGATCGCAGCCTAGATCACTTGGATCGTAGCCCACGATCGCACTTCAATGCGATGGAAACACAAGGTGGTGGATCGTACTCAGCAGTACTATGGATAGAAGTGATCGCACTCCCGATCGCAACTACGATCGCAACAAGTGGATCGCAGTGGTGATCGTAGCCTGATCGTGACCAAGCGATCGCAACACAGATCGCACTCTAGATCTTACCCACGATCGCAATGAGTGATCGTGGGGTGGATTAAGAGGTGTGATCGTAATACGATCCTAGTCCTTGATCGCAACCCTGGATCGCAAGTAGAAACCCTTAAGGGTTTATGCAATCGCACCAGTTGGATCGTAACACAGAAACCTTAAAGTTAGGAACAATGGAAACCAGTAAGCAAATAAGCCAAACTAATAAGCTAACTTTGACAATAAGCAAATTTCAAAACTTTACCAAAACAATAACAAGACGAATATAAAAAACAGAAATTTAAAAACTTTTATGAAAACAAATTAAGTAAACAAAATAAGTAAGCTTTTAGAAAGATGAACTTTTAAGAAAACTTTGAAATCAATTAAGCCAAATACCAAATAAGCACATAAGATTGTCAAACTCATGGCTAATTTCGTATAGAAACTTAAAAGGAAAAGAAAAGACAAAACCTTAAATCAAATAAGCAAATGAATTAAGCAAAAACAAGCTTGCTTAATCCGAAATTAAGCCGAATTAAAAAGAAGAAAAGTAGAAGGAGATTGATGAAAAGAAACTTGATCAAATGTAAATAAAGATTAAAGCAACAAAATTAAAAACACTTACTTGAAATTAAATGGTAAATAAGGTGCAAGACAAGGTAATTAAATGGACAAGTAATTAAAGTGCAAGAAAAATAAAGGTGGAAGACTAATTGTCACTTTAGCCAACAAAAAATGAAAATGAGATACTAATGGTCTATTTATAGGAGATTAGGAGAGTGGTTAGAGGAAGTTTCCTCCTCTCCTTCCTTTCTTGTTAATTGCACCATTAAGTCCTTCCTTCTTAGTCTTTTGTTAATCTTGGACTTTAAGGACTTTTGGCTCGGGATTTCTTTAAACTCGTCTTTTAATTCTTCAATAAATAAGACTCGAGTTCTTCGGCTTTTGGTAAACTTCCGTCTTTTGACTTTTTCTTCGATAAATCTTCAGAATTGGTCTTGGACTTTCGTTCTTTTTGCACTCTCGACTTCTAGACTTCATCTTTCATCTTTTTCTTCAATAAAAGCCCGTAAATGCCGTGTTTTCTCCACTTTTCACAATTTCGTCCTAAATCACAACAAAAACACAAACCACGCATAATTCCGACATAAAAGACATAAAATACACGTTTTGGCTCGGTTATTATTGTAATTAAGTGGTAGAAAAGATGGGTGTTTTCACACCTATCAATTTTCTGCATTGCTTGAGAAAGCAGAAACTTGAGGAGCTAAATGAGGTCTTCCTCCATCTTTTGTATCTGTTTTGTCGTATATATGTGATGACGTTGACTCTCTTTTTTTGTTCTCTGTAGTTACAAAACTATCTTAAAGAAGACATACATGCTGTAGAGAGACAGAGAATATAACAATATCGAGCGAGAGAAAGATGTTCGGTGAAACTAAGGATGCTTTCTGACGATCCTGGTGTAAGATCATCGTGGCCTTCATTGATGGACAAACGTAACAGTATCAATATGTCAAACAACGCTCAGGGTCAATTCAGGCTGGGTGCAGCAGCAGGTTCTCAAAGTAGGACGGCTGATAAACCGTCTCCTGTAACTTCTCAAGCAGCTCAAAGGAAGGATGCTTACAGTGGATCCGATTCACAAAATACTCAACCAAGAGTATCTGTAGCAAGAAAGAGGCGTGTTCATGCTCAGGTCAGTGCACTTTTTCTTTTGGGATATATTAGTTTTATTCTCGGGACATGTTGACTGTCGTTTTTATATGGAACTGGTATATGATTACTAATATATTCTCTGCTGATTCAGTTCAACGACTTGCAAGAGTGTTACTTACAAAAGCGCAGATATCGGGCAAGACAAGCTCAGAAGCAGGAAGAGATGGATTGTACTCCTGTGCAAAGCAAAGGTTATCATCCGGGACTCAAGGATTTTCAGTCTGTACTTTCTTCGTTTACACGATACAGGTTTGTTACTAATGGTTATGTGTTGCGTTTAACATCTTTATATTATTCTTAATCGGTCACAAGGTTTGCAAGCTGAGTTTATGTGTCTTCCGTGCAGTCGGTTACGGGTTGTTTGCCAATATTTTTATTTATTTAAGACTGTCCCGAAATCTGTATGTGAACATAAATGATCACATTCTTCCCTTACGTTTTGCTCCGATGCTCGGCCTTTTAGAAATTACTATCTACCGCAGTTGCTCTTTTCTCGTTGAGCAAATGAGTCAAGTGTTTGGCGACAGTGCAAAGTTTTTTGTTGAGGTTAAGACGGGTCAAGCCGAGGCTAACTTGAACCCAGACCATGAACTCAGAAGGCTAAAGCAAATGTTTGAAGGGTGAAAGAAAGATCATACCGCGAGGTTAAGGGAAACAAAGGTAATTTCGAATGAGCTTGGAAACAAGTCCAAAGAAGTGTACTAACGAGACACTCTAAATTGAGAACTACAAGAGTAAGAAATCACCTTAGTGTTTGCCAAACGCATGACAGTATAAAATCATTTGCAAACCACAATAGTTTGCGAAACAATCTGGCTAGTACCTTCGTTGTCAAACTATCTATTATTCACTGAGACATAACAATACAACATGAACCGTACTCGCTAAAAGCCAATTATGCTTTGCCCAAAACAGCTCTATAGATAACTAAAACTATAAATTACGGACTTGTGGGCGTGAATGCCTAAAGGCAATTACTTACGACCAGTCGTCCAATTTAGCAAACTTGCGAAACTTATGATAATCTAAGGTTGTGACTTGTGACTATATCTGTAGTATGATCAGTGACACTCTAAATCATCAAGAATGAAGAAAGTGGGATCATATTATATCAATAAGCATTAAGCAAAGTTAGAGGTGGGTCAAACATACTGATATAAAGACTTTTAAAAACCTTTTTCTACAAATTAAGTATATGTTTTCACAACAGAAAGTATCTACTGTATATAAGTTTACAAAAGAAATAGGCAGTTGTTGTACTAAGTTATTCATATTTATGTAATCTCTTTAATACGGTACCAATATTACGTCACATATTATCTGAAATCTTAAAGAGAAAGGCAGAACTAGTTCGACCTAACGTCGAAACATTTGCGGTTTTCAGTAAAATTAAGAGATATCAAGTTCAATTACTCTTAGTTCGAAACAACTTGAAAGTGGTCGGATCAAACTCTCGAAAAAAGATTACTCATTTAAATAGCATACAGAATCCATACTTAAACAGCATCAACACTTTTTCAGCTTCAAACACACATATAGGTAGCGAATTTAAGAACACACTTTTCGTTCTTTACAACCTCTACCCGGATTACTTGTGTTCTACCTTCTCTGCCATTTAAGTTTTAGACTCGGAAACCATGACAGTAATAAGAAACTCTTATATCCACCAACCTACAATTGAAAGTTCAATATGCCTATTTCATCGTATTGTTTAACATAAAACATATATGTTGTCGTATTCCAACTACATAAGCAAATGTTTAAGGGTGGAAGATCAGTACCAAAGTGGACCTAGGATCGAATCTTCACAACAAATCGGCACCTAAAAAACCATAAATTTGACAACTTTATAATCGAGACACCTAAAGATCGAATCTTTACACTACATAATCAAAAGGGCACCTAAAAAACCTAAAATTTAATAAGTTAAACTAACAAATCAACTTTAAGATCAAATCTGCACACTAAATTACCAAAAGGGTATCCAGAAAACCATAAATGTAACAGCTTATCAACTAAAAGATCAAATGGGTATATTAAAAAAACATTCAATCTTATATAAAAACAACCCAAAAGACCAAATACCAATATTAATTATGAATTAAAATTTAAAAAATAGCATAATACCTGTTTGAACGAAGAAAAATGAATCAGTAGTAGAAGAACGCCCAAATCCGCCCACAGCGTTTAGTGTTTTGGAAAGAAAGAAAGAAAAAGAAGGGGTAAAAGAGGTTTGGGCAAAATTTGCCCATTATTTACAGGGTGCGCCCAAATCCGCCCATTAACTTTTCTCTCTCCGCCCAAATCCGCCCATAATGAAAAAGGTTAGGGCAAAATGCGCCCATCACTTTTAAAAAACTGTCAAAAAACGCCCAAAGTTTGGTAAATGGGCTCATTTTGCCACCTCTACTTTGTTATGAACAATTTTGTGATCACTTATTGGTATAAATTTGTTGTATGTGTAATTTCGATTTTTTGTCCAACTAACTTAAAATTAATTTTCTTATCTCTAAGCAGCATGAAATAACTAATAAACGTACAATATTTAACCAATTCACAATAACATATACTTATAATAAGTAAAGAATAAACTCAAATAGAATAAAGCGTACGGGGCTGTGACCTCAACGTTTTAAATACAATCTTTAATAGTTAGAGGGCAGGGTACGGTGACTGGCCGCTCGATTAGCCACGACGGCGCGAGACGACGGCGGCGCCAACCGTACCGTGGGTGGCGTCGTCGTGTTTGGGCTGGCTACAACCAGTCGACGCCGTGGGCGACGGCGCGAGCCCATGGCGCAGCCAACCACACCTTGGCTCGCGTAATGGGGCTGAGTTATACATTTTTTTTAATTTTTTTAATTTTTTTGAAAATTTAAAAATTTGTATTTGTATTTTTATTTTTGAATAAAATTTGTTTTTAGTTTAAAATAAATTGTTTAAAAAAAAAAGTGGTGGGGTGACGAAGACACGAGAATGTTGATGTTAACCAGGGAGTGCGGTTGAACCATCGTGGGGTGTTTTGGTGTCGTGGAAGAAAAAGGTGATGTGACATTACTTTTTACCCACGAAACGAGTTTGATGGCTCGACTGTACCTAGAGCTCTTAGTGCAATTGTTTTCTAGTTTTGGGCTTTTATCGATTATGCCCTCAACTTATTTGTATAAATGCCCTCAACGCATTATTGGTTAATTCAAAGTAAAAGTAATGTAATACATTAAGTCAGGTGGTTATTTGATGTGAGTATCTGATTTATTTCGCTATTAAGTGTCTCTGTGTATTCTATATTCTATTCATTACAAGCATTTGTATAGTTATAATTGTTGGAAAAATATTGATGCTCGTCTTTTGAGACTATACAAATTTTTTACCCTTAGTAATTTATTTTTTTGGCTTCACCACGGAATAGATAGCTTATAACATCGATATAATTACATTGAATGGTGCGATATAGACACGTTATAGGAGCAACGTTGTGACTATAATGACCGGCTTGTGTGTGGTTTTTTACATCTTTTTTTTTAATGTGAAATGAGATTTTCTTTATGAAGATGTGTGTTTGAGCTTTTGTGTTATAAAAATGTTAGAGATCGAGTAAAACCTGGTGGTACGCATATAACTTGAGGAGTGCTTTTCTGAGTTCTTGTGTTATAAGAATGTTCAAAAGCCGAGTAAAAATTAGCGGCATGCCTATAGCTTAACGGATGTTATCCGCCGCACCTAACTGTCTAACCCTAGATTATCCAAACTATATATTTGATCATATAGCATAAAATATCTGGGCTTGTACATTAAATACATACCAATATGAAAAAGCAATTCCAATCACGTTTCAATATCTTTACATGGATGGGATCGTGGAAGCATTAGTTTGGAGAAAACAAGATTTGCAATGGGATCTTGTCTCCTTTTGGAGTTTTCTGGCACCATACCACGTCCTTTTCGTCCCAACAAACAATATAAAGCATGTATAAGATGATTGATTGTATATATTTTTTTTAATAATAAGTGGACGTGTATCTGCTAGCGATAAATAATTAACGATCTATTAATTAGTTTGATGAATTGGTGATTCGACCGGATTAATTTGGTGATCGAACTCGTGATCCGGTGACTCAATTGTGTTTACTCGGTTGTTGATCCTTTGACCCGATAATTTGATCGGATCTACCCGCTGGTCGAATTCGTAAACCTGTGATTCAACCCGATAGACCCGATGGTCGATCTTTGTTGGTCGAAAAAATGAACCAATGATTCGATCAGGTTGACCCTGGTCAATCTTGTGACTCGGTGAATCGACTCGATTGACCCGTTGGTCTAATCGGTGAACTTTAGACTCGATCGGTTTGACTCAGTGGTCGAACACGTGACCCAGTGGCTTGATCAAATTAACTCGATGATTTAATCGGGTTGACTTGATGATCGAATCATGATCCGGTGATTTAACTGAGTTGATCTGATAATATAATTATTAATTATTCAATAATTGTGTGTTTTTTTTCGTGAAAAAATTAATTTGAGATTAAGAGTAATAAAAGATTGTAAGATAAACGGGATTAAGTCATAGAATATCAATGTACTTTTCAAAATGTATCGATTTAGCATGTGTACTCTTAAAAAGTTGTACAATAGCAACGAACTTTCATAAGTGTTCTCTTATGCACATTTTGATGATGTGTCATCTCGAAAAGGCTAACATGTGTCTCCATTAATAACGTGACACGTCACCCAAATGTGCATATCAGAACATCTTATAAAAATTCGTTATTGTTGTATAACTTTTTTAGAGTACACTTATCAAAACGGTACATTTCAAAAAGTACGTTGCTATTATACGACTTAATCCCAATATAAAGTGACCGGTCATTGTTGTATGCAAATAGCGTGCAACTATACACATGGATTTCTATTTCGGCGCATTTTCTTATCGCAAACTAGCACTTAGCTCCAAAATGTAACACCAGAATACCAGATTACTCTTACTAAAGTAAAGAGTAAAGACGATTCCAAAAACATTTTACAATATCCTTATTACTAATTTTTAAAGGTTTAAGAAACATTAAAACATTTTTAGTTAAAGAAAACAAGCTAAGAACACACGCACTGCAGTCAATCCTCTATAGCTTTTTCTTTGTGCTGCAATCAATTTTTAAATAAATGTAATATTTCAAGAAGTCATTAGTACATATGCTCTTCAATAGATAAAAGCTTTTCAAAAGCTTGACACAGATATATCATTAACGAAAACAACTTGGTGAATATGTATCAAACACTTGATACATGTCAAGTTATTCTATTATAAATTGTTTGTCAAGCTTTTCTCACAATGGTTCAAGTCTTCCAAAAACTTTGTAAAAACTAAAAAGTCATGTAAAAAGTGAACCACTGCACATGCTCTAAGGCTGCCCGCAACGCAGTCGGGAAATCTCGGTAGAGTGTCGGTCGCGACCGAGTCGCTGCGTTGCGGCGATTCGGTCGCCGGTCTCGGTCGGGCACAATTTGACCCTAATCACGATCGAAAACATAATAAAGGTGTGTTTGTGTTTGTGTAAAAAAAAAAACTGTGTTTGTGTTTAAAAAAATAAATAAATTTGTATTTGAAATTTATACTATATACCATAAAAAGAAATGTAAAAATCTTGTATTCAAATGATGTGAATAGTTTTTGTTCACTCATGTAACATTTAAAAACTGTAGTGAATCGATAAATAAAATTGTTCATTCTAACTTATTATGTAATATGTTAATTCTAACTTTGACGTGGTTATTCTCTTTCTGTCAGCTATTTCTATGCGAGATAAACTTGAGTCATTGTGTAGGGAGCTGCAACGTCAAAACAAGATCTTGATGGTACGTTTCAGTCTTACATATGTATTGTTAAACCTCGTAGTGATAACATGATGGTATGTTTCAATCTTTATGTATGTGGAAGTTACTAAATCTAGTCTAGAAAACCATTTGCCTTGTCTAATAAATTTCCTTTGCCTACCTCCATGGCCCGTTACCATGTTTAGGTTCTGTATAGCATGTAATCATTTTTTTATCTATAGTAGCTTTGCTTGAGTGGTGATATATGCTAACAGCTTCTTGTTCCATAAGATTAAATCTGGATATACTTTGTTATATGGATTCATCGGTCAATAGTTTTTCATGAACAATTTATAGCACATACTAATTCATTTGGGATCAGTGCAATTTGTTTCTTTGTTTTGCTACCTTATATGTTGATTTGCGATGAGTTCTCTTAAGAATTATGATATCATGTATCTGATCACTTCTTTTTTCTCGTTACAATGTTGTTGGCAGTTATAATCGATCACCATGTCTGATAAAATTTACTTTTTTCTTGTTACAAGTACTTATTAGTCATCTGTTGTTTGGCAGGATGAGTGTAAAAGAGTATCATCAGATAGCCAAAACCTAAGACTAGAGCTATCAAACAAGTTTCAAGAAGCAATAAAGGTATAATCAATCTTTTTTAAAGAGAAACTACACTTGTTTTTATATTGAAAACTAAGTAGTGTTTTTATAATTCTTCTTCCTGTGATGTACGAGTATCTTCCTAGTTGTGTTTTTTTTAATAAAGGGGTATATGCGTTTTGCATCTAACTAGTTTAGTTCTTGCTGTGTTATAGGATGTTACTACTAAACTGGAGGAACAAAGGGATGATAGCCTGAGTCAACTGAAGGAGAAGCGCAACAAAGGGATGATAGCCTGTTCAAAGATATACTTTTGACAGTTACAAGCGCAACATATAAACGCCGAATTCAATTTAGAAAAAATATGCCCGTCGCGCGGGTGCATTCTCACTCGTTTTATACTATTCTAAATAAGTTTTCCAGTCAACAATAAGTTTCTAGCTCGGCCTTTGACCATCCTCTAAGCTATATTCATTAGATATGATATTTCTGCATTTGCGTTTTATTCCAGGAATGTTTGGAGCTAGATGTTTCGTCTGCAGTTCTCAAACAGGTAACAAAAGTCGATTAAACTCGATAAAATTGCCCAAATTTTATCTGACCATTCTGATATTTAAAAATTTACTTGTCAGGCAGAGGGTGGATCGAAAACTAATGTGAACACGACCAGTTCAAGTGTTTTGGCGGATGATTTTGATGTCGTATTGCGTTTTACAGACTTATCTTTTTTTTCTCAGAAACTGGCTACCCTCGGGAAACCAAGTGCAGTAGCTAACATCAGTAAGCTGATCAGATTTGGCGTACACTGAGATTTAATGAATCCGTTTGTAATCCTTACAATGCTGATTTTGATGGTGATGAGATGAATATGCATGTGCCTCGGATAGAGGCTCTTATGCTGATGGGGGTGCAAAACAAATTATGCACACCAAATAACGGAGAGATTTTGGTTGCATCCACTCAATATTTTCTAACATCATCTTTCCTTATAACAATGAAGGACTCATTCTATTATCGTGCTTCATTTTCTCTGATGTGCTGTTATATGGGTGATGCAGTGGACTCTCTTGGTTCGCCAACTCCAGCTGTAGTCAAGCCTATAGAGCTATGGACTGGTAAACAATTGTTTAGCGTACTCTTGCGCCCGCATGCAGATATGCGTGTTTATTTGAATCTCACTCTTACCGAAAAGAGTTGCACTAAGCCAAGTGGAAAACGGGAGAAGCCTTATGAGACAATGTGCCCTAATGATGGTTATGTCTATATCCACAATAGTAATGGAGCTATAAACTTTTGGGATGCGTCATCTCCACTTCTGATTCCAATTGTATCATTTAATCAGCAGGTAGCGTCTCTATTTAGACTAAAATACCACGGATGAAAAATTATAGTAACATATCACTGGTTTTACTGATGTAATTTATAATAATGTAGAATGAGGATGATGACGCTTTAAGTTATTGCGCTATGAAATTTAAGCTCCTCTCTGAATGTAAGAGAACAGGTGATATTATTAGATGCCCTCATATGTGGCTAGGAATAACGAGTCATGAAAGATGGGACTACTTGGTCCTAGCTATGCTTTCACAAAGGATTGGTGCTAGGAGTTGGTAACGAGCAGTGTTTTTGTGTTTTCACATGGATGTAGTCATTTGAGGTATCAGTATCTAAGGAGGATGGATGGTCTTAGTGTGAGACTGTGAGCGACGAATCCTTCCTTTGTTTTTGGTTCATACCATTTTGTGAGGATATAGCTGTAAGGTGCTAGGGGTTGTTTACGTTGTGAGGGAAACGTAGTCCTCTTGATGAACAGTGAATTAGTATAGTGATATAGTTTATTGGTAAAGTATGTTACTTTGCATTCTGTCATTGCTATTTTACATCTGCAATCAATTTGATAGCTATGAACATGTCATATGCATCTTTTGATTTGCTGTTTGGATGTTTATATGTTTGGAGGTAATATATATTTGTTCACCAATTTACCAAAAAGGGTACTCGTATTTGAGAATTTTTATATGAAATGAGGATGTAGTGGTTTTATTTTGTTGTCATTTATGTTATCCCCAATACCCAGATGTCTGCTCTCGATCCCATTGCTTCACTTGCACACCTTCTTACCAGATGTCTACCATTCTCAAAGTCACGGATATGTCTCTTTTCTGGCACAGGAAGCTAATAATTCCTTGGCTGGAGAAAGAGGGTATGTTCATCTACGGATATGGGCTGTAGAGTCTGGAGAAGTGGCGGTGAAGCAGTGGCGGTTGAGCAGTGGCGGTGGAGC
Organism: Glebionis coronaria; assembly: GCA_025667525.1. NCBI lineage: Eukaryota > Viridiplantae > Streptophyta > Magnoliopsida > Asterales > Asteraceae > Glebionis > Glebionis coronaria. The sequence goes on from CM046874.1 coordinate 592,335,493, forward strand.
AGTTGAGCAATGGGGTGGATCAGTTCTGCTTCAGTTAATTTGTAACTTGGCGGAAGAATGGTGGTGAGTGTGGTGGTGGAGCAGTTGAGCAGTGGCGGTGGAGCAGTTGAGCAGTAGCGGTGGAGCAATTGCACCGTGGCGGTGGAGCAGTTGAGCATGGGGTGGAGCAGTTGAGCAGTTGATCATTGAGGTGGAGCAGTTGAGCAGTTGAGCATTGAGGCCATATATCAGTTAATTGTATAGAAGTAGCATAGCCATGTATATATAATGAAAGAGAATAGGATGAGCTCATACAACAAGATGACATTTTTATAAAACTTATCTAACCAAAGTTGTTATAGATTACAACAAGCCGATAATCAGATACCAAGTTTCCTATCAAATTGCTTAATATTAGAAGCACCAGCAATAGCATGAGAATGAAGACGGTACTCGGCCAGTCTTACGAATATATGCTGCTTGTTCTTCTGATCTTGCGGCTTCCTGGTTTCTCTTTGCCTCTGCTGCAGCACGCTTCTCCTCGGCTTTGAGTCTTGCAGCTGCTAATTTGTTCATCAGTCGGTCATGCGCTCCACCTTTCATCCGTTCTACCTCTACCTGCAAGTTCATGGTATTAGTACGATGAAAGAAACTAATAAGTTATGTTCCGAGGATTGGTTATACAGTTGACTAGATAGGCATGTTGGGCAACAGGCCAAAAGGGTTTGGGTCAAAACATGTTATTTTTTTATACGGGTCCAAACATGTCATCCAAACAGTTTGATACAGGTTGACCAGCAAACACTTCTTGCAGTATTTATAGGCAATTAATGTGTTTATTTAGTAAAGAAACAATGTTATTACAATAAAAGTGAATAATAATGTGAAGAATTATTCAATTATATGATGGTTGTAAAGTTATATACCTTGAACACACGTGCACAACTACCATTGTTTATGCTCCAATACCTTATCTCCCCATCCCCATCACAGGAACAAATGAGATCATATTTATTTGGGTGGAAGTCTAATGACATCACGGATGCAAAATGCCCGATAAATATACGCAGTGAAAACCCAGGCTGTGATTTTGAGTTATAATGCAGATCGTCCAAATTAGAAGTTTGAATTCTCTGAAATATATATTCGATTTTGAATCAGTAAAGACTACTAACATTATCATCATCCCATACACGAACTGTTTTATCAAAAGATGAAGTTGCAAGGCGATGCTTGGACTGAAGCGGACGTTTGTGATCAATGATGAATGTTCCTCGAGAGTGGTCTTTGGCTTTAGAGAATCTGTGTACCACAACACATCCTGCACAAGAAAATCACCCACTAACATCTTATTCTTACAGTTTGGAGTACATGAAAAAACAATCAAGGAGAGAGTAGCGAAATGACATAAAGTGTACACTTGTTTATGCATGTTCAGGACTTGGACAAAACAGAAAAAGGAAGTATTGAATTCATAACTTTCGATATTCTCTAGTTGGAAAGCAAAGAAAAGGAAAGTCATGAACTTTAATAATCTTTGAGTTCAAAAAGGAAACAAAGCTGATATAAAAAGAACAAGAATCTACTCTTATATAAAATGTTGGGAAGGAAGAGGGGCCGTATATGGAATCTAGGATGTTTTGTTATTAAGAAGTTTTGTCATTGTAAAACATAAAGAGAGAAGATAAGTCGTTTTTTGTCATTCAAAATGTTACTAGAGAAGAGAAGGGGTGGTTTTTTTATTAGAAATGCTTAGAAGTGTCTCGTTTCTTTTTCTACAAATCCTCCGGCATTTATGAGAAGTGCTTTGGATGGAATTTTAGCCACAACTTAGCATCTATTTCCTCGCATGAAAAAGCTCGAGAACAGGAAGACTTATACCTTCTTATCATGGCCACCACTCGCGAGAAGTTTTCCATCAGATGAGAAATGGCAACAAACTACTTTAACGTATAACCCTGTAAATTGGTTAAGAGGAACTGAGCCGAGAGAGATAGATATAACGTCGACACCATCGTGAATTGCGCCATCAATTGCTACAAGAATGTCGGCATCTGAACAGTCCTCGAACCAGCAGGCTTTATAGATGGCAAGTCTAGCACTCGGCACGCCTCCTGTTGCAGTTCCTGAGCCAAGTCCATATAAACTAATGTTAGAAACTTGTGATCCAGCGATTGTCGATGACGTGTGCGTCCCATGGCCGTCACTGTTTCGTGGTGATCAGAAGAATGTAAGGTTAGTGTTCTCGAGAGGTCCATTTATTGCTTCAAATCCTTTCGAGTAATATCTAGCTCCTGTGATCTTCCTGTAATAAGAAGTTTGAAATAAGTGATATTGAGAAGTAAGACTTTTGAAGTTTGACGACATAAACCGTGATAGGCAGCCTGGGGTTGTTAATTATCTGAGACATCTCTTACTTCCGGTTCTATATTCACACGAGAAAAGAAAAAGGCTTGACCAATATTAGAGTATGTGATTTCAGCCATTTGCAACAACATAAATGACATTTTCTGGCATAATAGATGATTTTTTTTCCTATTGTGCGAATGAAATGTTGCTAACCTGTTGCAGTTCGATCATGTAAAATTTTGTCCCTGTACACATTCTCCCTTGAACTTTATTGGTACAGGCCTTAGTCCATAGTCATTAAAGCTTTTCGACTTAGGCATATGAAACAGCTTAATAACGCCAATAGTGCATTCCAATACTTACGAGCTCTTGAATCAATTCACTATAAAAAGTAAGATTTTGAAAAGAAATGTAAGTGGGTCAGGGCAAACCGCTTCGTTTGACCAGTTACCCATCCTTTCATCCCCACCCCCGCATTTCGTTACGTCTATTTACAAGGCATAACATGGTGTACTCTCAGCTCCAACTGATAATAATCAAGACTTCAAAACACGGGGTTTTGGGTTCAACCCTTGTTACTAATAATTTTTTTTAGCTTTTTGTCAATTTATATCACATTACAATGTAATAGGTTTATTGAACTTCAAATACCAAATGAGGCCAGTATAAGTTTACCTTGAGGCCGTCGGTGATTCCGCGGGCTGCATTAAAGCATGCACCCGATATTCTTCCATGTTCACGTAATTCTTCCCTGGGTGCTTCTCCCAACCTTCCCTCTGGATCCGAACCAATCACATTGAAGTATCTGGAATTTGCACAAACAATGAAAAGCAAATTATGATTTGACTCCAGTATTGTAACCATAAACACAACAAAAACTGCATTATTACATAACAGTTGTAACTTATTTTAGTAAAGTGAATTAGCATGTTTTAATGAATTTGGATACACTTCGGATGACCCTTAGCCCATTTGACCTGTTGTCTTTTTTAGCAAATCCCTTTTATTTAACCCATTTGACCCGTTACTTCTTTAGAGATTTAAACACAACCCAAATCAATACATTTATATGTGAATGAATCGAGACTGGTGCAAAATACGTATGATACTAACCTTAGAATCATGACCGCCATATTTGAGTTTTTCGTTTCGTTGGTTTAAGATCTGGACTTGGATCGAAAGCAAAACAAAGAAGAAAGAGAAGAGAAGAGGAATATCGTGGAGCAGCTTATGAAGAAAAAGAACCAGTTGGAGAAGGAAGAGAAAGAGAAATAGATAAGAAAAAGAATAAGGGAAAAGGGTGTTATTGTAATTTCATTATTTGATAATATTGTGTCAGTGGACACATGGCGTTCATTCGGTGGAGTTGTGTATTTGTGCAATTGTGTATGACCAAATTTGTCACAATAAAAAAACTTGACCATGGTTTAACTTTGGAGAGGTGATTTTGACCAAATTGGTCTTTATGTATTTTGCTCACTTTGTTTTGAAACAGTCGTGTAATATTTTCGTTGTACACTGCTTACTTTTTTTTTTCAAAGAGCACTAGCTACAGTACTAAGTTGTGAGCTTATATCGTAAAAAAAAATATGTTATGTTACCGAACTTATATATAACATCAGTATTAACATAACACAAAAAAAACTATAACGATTAACATCAGAATTTATAGTGGCTTTACATATAATATTTTTATAAAAAAAATAAAAACTACTGTGCAAGATCATAACGCGAGCTACGTTGTGATATCTCGCGTCGTGACCTCGCGTTATGGCCACCATTTTGAACTGACAATTACGACGCGAAAGCCTATAACGCCACCTACGATGTGATGTCTCATGTCGTGAGACTGACGTTATAGCCACGGCTTAAGTCATCAAACACCATACCAAAGGCCTCTAGAGAGGTCACCACCATCCTCAAGTTTCACTAATAAAGACCATAACTACTTTTGATCAGCTGATAAAAAATTTGATCGAATGACTGAAATGCTGTCGAAGTGTTTTTTTTTTCTTTTAGGAAGTGATGTGCACATCACAATAAGGTAATGTGTACACACGGACGGATTCAAGGTGGGTATTGGGAGTCCTGGGTCACTCATAAATTTTTGTTACATAATACTAAATTTGCTTTTGTGTGTTGAAATGTGATGTTTTTGTGTGTTGGCGTGTCGCAATGTTGTTGCAGCTGGTATTGAGTGCTTTGTGTTCGTTTGATGCGGGTGTTCATCTCAGGTCTGCGTTTTGATAATTAGTTTGCTACAGGTATTTGATTTCCGGGGCTGTTGAGATTCTGTTGATAGTACTTCATCTCAAAGTGGTATTTGGCGTTTGATTTTGGCTGGTGTTAATCCTAGTCAGTGCTAATGTGAGACTTTAGTGGTAGTTGTAGTATTGGAATTCTTTTTTCTGTTTTTATGTGTTTCTTCCCTTTAATTATCTTGTTAAGGGGTGACTGTACTTTGGATGTTCCTTTTAATGCATATTGCTTTTAAAAAAAAAAATACTAAATTTGTTAAAAAAAATTGTTATCTGTTTTGGTTCCGTCTCTGTACATAACATTTGGTTAGACAAATATGTTTCGTTTCACTTAAACGCGCCCTTGTATTTTTGTACTGTATATACGGAGCATTAAAATTCATGAATGCTGAAAACATTAAAGTCACACGTAAAGCTTTTTTCGAGAATATATAACTCCTTTTAAACATACTTAAAAACATCCAGAATATAAGAATAATGGGAAATAGAGATTATGAATAATAAATTAACACTAAGAACATCTCGTATTTAGTGGATGATTCATGCATGGCTGCCACGAGTGACAATTCACTCCTATAGAACGTTGATACCAAATTTAGACATCTTTAATTAAAATGAACAAATTTGACATCTAAAAACCAAATATGATAGCAAAATCCTAATTATATGTAAGTAGATTCTACGACAAATCTATGTTTTGTTCACTACTGTTTAACAGTCATAACCATAATGGGGTGATTTTTTTAATACCTTTTGTGATATTTTTTTTATTTTAAAGTATGAATTTGAAAAGTTCATTATATTATTTTTAAGTGTAAAGATTTATTCCTTTCTTTTCAGATTAATACTTCACTTTAATATTGTCTGACCTCCAAATTAATAGTACACGTATAAAAATAGATAAAAATTATAGATTGAGTTTATCATATTACTATCACTTGATGGTATTATTACAAATAATAAATAAGTTGTAAATTAATTGATTATAGGTAAAGTTGTTATTGTGTAAAAATTAAAAAAGAGAAAACAAAAAAAATAATTTTTTATTAAACTGCGTATTTTTTATCGGAAAATTATAATTATGTGACGAATGGAATAATAAACTTCATATTATATTTTAAAGTGTAAGTATTTTAAAATAATTGTTTATACTTTCAAGTTCTATGTACGATTTTTTAAATAATTGATCATTTTTTAATACCTTCACACTTTAAAGTGTGAAAACATTGGAACAATTTTAACATCTGTAAATACGAATATTTTATAAATAAAATTTATGCTTTTTAAAGTGTGAAAAAAAAATATTTATCTGAATTATCGGCAATAGATTATTAGACCTCAATTTAACCTATTGATCAAATGAAAACATAAAATATCGACTGCAAATGAAGACCGACAGTAGCGCTAGTGGGATATATCTCCATGACTCGATCAATGAGTCAGAGAACTCAGGAGCATCATGCATCGATGTTACCTATGGTATTCTATGAACCTTTTCAAACTGTTTCGAGCTTTTCCACTATGGTCACGGAATTTTAGTCCTCAATTTCAGCAAATATTCACTTCTAAACTATAAAATGATTGGCATGTGCTATAGTTCGTGTACAATTTTTAATTCCAATATACTTTATCCTAAAAACAGTTACTGAAATCGTTTGATATGCCATGTACTAGTAAATCTTTATTAACAAGAAAAAAAAATCGAGAATATAGTTTCCATTTTTTTAATCGTACATATAATATATTATTTATTTTATTCGATATTGAATTAAATTAAAGGTTGGTGTACGTGGTGTCCCCATGCAAATATGTTGATCAACTTTCTATCAAACAGTAGTGAAGGAAACAAAAACACCAGAAGCACTATTCACAATTTAATTTTGACCACCAACTTACCCACCTAAAGATTCTTCCTACTCGCCCTAACTTTTTTCCAATACTGTACTAAATTTGTATTTGGCTTCTAGTTTGACGTTCTTTTCTAATGAAATATAATAATTTATTCGCTTCAAAATTATAGTTTATATTAGTATTTCTAAACGTATCAAATTAATTGTTAGTTACAAAAATAAATAAAAAAATGTAGATTTTACCATATCACTCTCACTTAAGAGTAATATTTACAAACAATAAAAAATTTTAAATTAATTAGTTATTAGTAAAATTGTCATTTTGTAAAAAGTAAGAGATAGAAAATTATAAAAGTGATATTTTTATGAAATAAACAATAATTATAAGACGAAGAAAGTACCATTATTTGTATTCATGTTAATGTTCCACTTGCATGATAAATTATAGCCTTATAGCCATAAATGGACCTTCATAGGGACCCGGGGGACTGTGGCTCTCCCAAGACTCAGTGTTCATAGTATAATTATATTAAAACTTAAGGGTGTTTTTGGAAAAATTTGTATTAAGCCCTCTCAAAAAATATTGTCGGCCCTCCCACTAAAATTGTTCAAGTTCCGTCTATGCTTATAGCCTTATAGGTATGAGTTTAGAACGAGTATTAAACTAGTTAAAATAAAAAGTCTTACTATTAATACTCTCTATTATCCAAAAAAATTAAAAAAAAAGTACAAATAGTTTACTTTTTATCCCTTTGTCCCTCCAGTTTACAGTTTAGCACCAGTTTTTTTATCATTATCGGTTCCGTATTTTTTCCTGTTTATTACTTTAAACCTATTAAACTTTATAATTTTTATTCCGTATTTTTAGGATCTCAGTTTTATAACATAAATAAAATTATAAAAAAAATTCAAAAAACAAAAGGGTATAAATGATGTTTTGAGAGGTACTAATTTTATTTTTTTTTGAACAACCTCACCCTAAAGTAAAACTTATTTTAATGACCTGAACAAGATTTTCAATGCAAACCTAACTAAAATGTTACTCCCTTTGTCCCAAAATAAATGTTCGCTGTTGATTTTTAGAGTAAAAAATTTTCAACTTTTTCCTTAAATTATTTTGTTTGTGTTATATATTATTTAATAAAAATTATACAATGAAAATATATTTAAAACTCATTCAATTCATGTATGTTGCATCAAATATTACGTAACACAAACGTAATAATTTAAGATCAAAATTGTAGATTAATAACTTTAAAAATAAACAGTGGACATTTATTTATAGACAGAGAGAGTATGATTCAATAATTTATATAATGTTAATAACAGGCAACAAATTGTATCGCTAAATTTTTTTAACTTCTAAAGCTAGTTTTATGAAGATTATATTTGTCATAACATTGTTATTTATACATGTTAATAGAAATTAGAGTATATTAGTGTGCATATCAACTTAAGAAAATTATGTTTATAAACTGATATGCTCGGGTTTTGAATGAGGGCGGGCCAAACATGGATCATTAGTATTATCTTATATTTTAGGTTTTATTGTTAGGTTTATAAATATCATGTTATTGTTATCAATGTAGTCAATCAAAGTTAAATAAACTCTGGTCTTCTCATCTCAAGTTCTTATGAAACAAGCACACGCTTGAAGTGGTGCTATCTATCCCGATACATCCTAACCGGGCCGTATCAACTGGTGCTTTCATTAAGAGTTGGAGAACAAACTAGGTTGGAGAACAAAGTGCGTTGAAGAACAACTGGATTGGAGAATTATTTGGGTGAAGAACTGGAGAAGTGGAAGATAGGACTGCGGTATGATTAAGATATGGGATCCCAGGATCGATAGTGTTTTTCAAAACATCACCTTAAGGGCAAGGTGGATTTGAAGGAGTAGGGAATGATACGCCCGGGCTTAGGATGAGGGCGAGCCAAACATGGGCCATTAGTATTATCTTATGTTTTAAGGTTTCATTTTTAGGTTTATAAATACCGTGTTATTGTTATCAATGTAGTCAATCAAGTTAAAAGTTAAATACACTCTAATTTTCTTATCTCAAGTTTTTTTAAAACAAGCATACGTTTAAAATGGTGCTATCTATCTCGATACACCCTAACCGAGTCGTATCCTAAACTAAAAGAAAGTCGGTGCCAAAAAAAATCTTGCTAGTCCCAAATGCTATATGGGTTCATGTCATTTTCGCTAGAGCCATGGGCTTGACATGATGTATGGCATCTTGCATCTTGCATCTTGCATCCTCTTAGTTTTGTCATTTAATTTTAATATTTTGAAATTTGTATTTATATTTTATTTATAAACTATTAAATTTGGTGGAGTAATGCGGTCAATAGACCAATATTTCAGGTGAGGTTCAAGAGGGATTTAATTTGTTCTATGGTAATTTATTGAAGTGTAATGATACCTTAGTAAATAATACTGTATTAAGGGTGCGTCTGGTATAATGTCGTGAATCACAATCGGTATAAGTTTAGGAATAAAATAGAATGATAATGGACTATATCAAATTCATCATTCCAATTGTTATTGTTTGGTTTAATAAGTTAAAACTGGGTATCAAAACAAATAACATGTAAAAAAAAGAACTAATATAATTTTTTAAGTGGGCAAGTGGATGCAAAATTTTAGTTAAAAAAATATATTAGAATCAATATTTGATAGATACCTCTTTTGAGTGGAATGACACATAAATAAAATTAGGATATCAATTCAAAGACTCATTCTTTTCTAATGCAAACAAACAATATGCATCACTATGATAGGCATTGCCCATTACCAAAATATACATACCAAACATGCCCTAAGAGTGCGTTTGATATGCATTTGGAGAATAGTAGAATGACCATCGTAATTAATAAAAATGTTTGGTTAATATTTATGGAAATGAGGTTATGAAATGATACAAATAGATCCATAATAGTGGGTAAATGTGACTTTCATATTTCATTCCCGTGGGTTCCGTGTATTCTACTTCTCCATCACATATTTATTAAAATACAAATTTCTTCATCACATATATTTGTAAATTTTAAATTTTATTAAATTATTACATACCCAACTAATACAAACCAAACAACAATATCCATTATAATATACTGTATTCATTACCATTTCACCCGTATAACATTCTGTTACCGATAGTGATTCCTCTTAGCATACCAAACGCACCCTAAGTGATCACTTATCAGGTGTTATTAACCAACTGGTTTAACTCAGTTGACCATCAAAGTTTCATTAAATGGATTCTTTCGAGAGAATTTCTGGAGGTCTTAGGTTTAAGACCTGTCAAAGGTCTTTCAGGCGAAGTGGATAAGGAGTCTAAGATAACTAGGTGAAGTTTCGAAAAATCATTCTTCCACTAGAATGTTATTGCACAACTCAACCCGCTAACCACTAACATTTGTCGTTCTAAAAAAAACTTATTAGGTATGTATTATTATTGTGATCACTTATTAGTAGGGGTGTCCATTATTTGGGTTTTACCCACGAAAACCGAAAACCGAACCGAACAGAACCCGAATTAGAACCGAATCGAAAATAAAACTCGGGTTATAGGTCATAAACGAACCGAACCGAACTACTAATCTGGTTTTCAGGTTGGGTATGGGTTTGGCAATCGGACCCGAAAACCGAACCGAAAACCGAAATTATACAAGTATATATGTTTTTATATATATTATATATATAAAATAATTATTAAAATTAAATCTTAATATAAAAATACAATTTTTATACTCGAAATAATTTTTTTTGGCTAAATATTTAAATAATTATGTATTTTTTTAGAAAATTCAAATAATTCGAGTTATTCGGGTCAACCCGAGAACCGAACCGAATTCAAATTCGGTTTTCGGTTCGGTTGAAATTTACTTAAGTTCAGTTCGGTTCGGTTTATACTTGAAATAATTTTTCTTGGCTAAATATTTAAATAATTATGTATTTTTTTTAGAAAATTCAAATAATTCGGGTTATTCGGGTCAACCCGAGAACCGAACCGAATTCAAATTCGATTTTCGATTCGGTTCGGTTCGGTTTTCAGATTGACCCAAAAAAAATTTTAACTGAATAACCTGAACCGAATAAATCGAACAACCCGAAAACTAAACCAAAAGACCATGTAAACTAAATTTACATGAACAATACATGTAAGTTAAATTTCCACTATCATATTAAGTGATCACTTATTAGGTGTTATTATTGTGAAATTGCATATAAATGCTGAAAGATGACACTGTTGAGTGTCGTTAAGCTTGAAAATGGAAGCTCTTAGGCTATCCACAACGCTACTAGGTCGCGATTTAGTTTTTTCGGCTGGCGACCTAGTGCGATCTATTTGCCATAACTCGGCGACTTAGTGCGACCTAATTAAATTTATTTATTTATTTTTTTTAAATCATTATTTTCTCTTTATAAATACCATATTTTCACACAGTTTTTTCACACACAACTCAATATTTTCTCTCACACAACTCTGTTTTTTCACACACACACATTCAGAAATAAAAAATGGCATGCTCATTCCTACATACCGAAGCCGAGATTAAGGCTATAATTAAGAGACAAATAATTCAACAACAACGCCGTTACGAGGAGCTTACGAAGTTAGGTGATGATTTCGATGCTGCGTCCGAAGAGAATACGAAATTGAGCACGACATGTAAGAAATGCCGTGATCTCTCCCCACAGGAGCGTCAGTTTAACGACACGTATCTTAGTAAGCAAGCTGATTTGGATTTCAGCCTCTGGAGATCTTTGTGTAGAAAGTCGACAAAATTGGAGGCTAGAATTGAAGAAAATACTAAATGGTTGAATAACTTTGTTTCTTCGTCCTGATATCAAACAATTTAACACCCCCAAATTTACACGCAGCGGAATATATCATTGGGTGCTAAACAATGCTACAATAACACATAATTTATAAAGAACGACTCGAAAAGAGACGTTTTAAATTTATCGTTCCTCAAAAATTTGTCAGAGTAGCGTAGTCCCAAGACATCGTAACCAAAGTAAAACTAAAACAAAAGATTTATATTGTTTTAAGGAAAGGAACGATAAACATTCAAAGAGTTTAAACAACAAAAGCAGTGCACAACTTCATTCCCGTGACCTCCAAGCTTCACACTCCTTGATTATCTGAAATACATGCTTAAAATCATCAACACAAAGGTTGAGCAAGTCTATAGGTTTTACAAATCATCATTTGAACACAAGAATTTTTAATCATCTCAAACTTATCACACAGACAAGTCATATATATAGATAAATGCATTAAGCTCACGCCACTGAACGTTAACCAACATGTCAAACCGAGTCACTTACGGCGCCCCTACTAACAGGTAATATTGTCATATACCAACGACCTCTTATACATAATATCCCTCTCAGGTGTTCACAAGGATACAAACCCTAGGATAAGGCTGTCAAACCAAATAGATCTATCATATGTATTAGCGTTTACCCCTTCGAGTAATTAACAGTGCATGAAATTCAGGGACTTCATAAGACAATGGTAATTATACATTTATCATCTCATTCGGGTCCAGCATATCGAAAACAACTTGTGTTCATTTTATAAAACAACATGTATCCCCTCGCGGGTTTCAAAAATATTTGAATGAGCTCAAACGAGGCTATAGACTCACCTTAATAAATAGAACGTGAATAAAAGAGCGAGCGAAAATGATAATAAAATCGACCCTCCGTTACTTGGCGCGATCTTAGCTTTTAAAGTTAAGTTCTCGTTAATTCTTACGTTTCAAGTTATTCAATATGTACATGGAAAACTTGCTATATAAAATGTTTGTAAAGTTTGTTTTTATATATATATATTTTTTTTTTAGGAAAGATGAGGCGGTTTAGAAATGAATAAAGTAACGGTTGAAAGTATCTAAAAGAAAATTATGTACAGCTCATGTTTATTAGACTTCCACATATTAGATTTAGACTTAAATGTTGTCATGTATTATATAGCATAACGTGTATCATTTAAGTAAGTGGCGAATGTTTGAGAGATCTTGATACAATATGTGGAAAACTTATAAGCTAAGATACCAACATATAATATATATACTACTAGTTTATATACTATGATTTAAGAGAATTGTCATACTTGCATTGTTTAAGCGCATGACAACAAATTGTCATGTGATAGATGACATAGAAGTAGTGAGTGGGTTAGATTAATAAAATCTTGCTCCACATTTGTTAAAGCGGGTATTATTGAAGTCCAATATTTTAAAAGTTACGCAATTTGAAAAATACTCGTAAGACACGAAAAATAAACGCTCAATATAAAATAAAAATATTGACATCCAAAGGACATTTTTATTTTAATAAATAAATGACTAAAAAAAAATTAATATGTCGAATGAATGAATGACACTTAAAGGCTTAACGTAAATGACGAAAAATACTTTTAAAATAAAATAAAAATTATACGACAACAATAAAAAAAATATTAAATATCGAAACTATCGATAATAAAATGTAAAATTTTGGGCACCCGTCGGCATCGCGATCACTAGCAGATAAATTACATTCGTAAGATTAGCGAAAGTTATAGTTTAACGATTCCCATTTAAAATCAATTAAAATCAATAGATCAATTCAATAAAAATTTGAATTAAATTATATTAGAGTAAAATATGACCTTATTTTTGCGGGTTTTACAAACAACTCATATTGGTCCTTCGTCGCAACAACACTGAAGCAGAAATGAGTCGCCCGATCTACCCTTTCCAATTCCAAACGACTCAAATGGCAGAATGACTGACAATGAGGTGTATCAACTATACCTAGATCAAAAAGTGTTGAGACAACAAGAGGAAGAAGAAGAAAGGGAACGAAGGGAGCTGGAGTCACAAATTATGGCGGAAGAAGATGATAAAGAAACAATGCGTTGGGAGTTTCCTTGTCGTCGGTTTTCGGATTCGGATCCGGGAACTGACTAATCGTATTATGTAATTTATTTAATCTATTTAGTATCGTATTGCATTTCCTATTGTATTTCAATAGCAGTATTTTCATGTTTTATTAGTATGGAATAAATTTTTAACCTTGCGTGTGTAACATTAGTTTAATCTAATAGGCCACACATTGGACTAAAATAGGTTAAACGAAGGTAGCTAAGTAAGCACAAGTATGATAGAAAGCCCTACTAATAAAATAACAAGTGTCTCTAGTACTTTGGATGATGTTCTCGTGTTTGACCAATCGTCCACGAGCATCTAGAACGGTGAACTGAAAGGCACAAACATGAGATCTTTTATTAATAACAGGAACAAACAAATATGATATTAAAGTGAAAAGTTAAGTACGTAGTTTGCACCCATTTACGTATGAATGGGTCGACGCAGGTTATGCTCTAAAAGTAACATTGAAGTGTGAATTGGTTCAAACATGTTTACATACATTCCTGAAATGATGGTCCGTATATTTTACATATACAAAAGAAATATTAATAATACAACAACAACATACCCAATCCCGAACATACCCAATCCCGAACATACCCAATCCCGCCACTATAAACAGATTTGACGGTTTTATCACCCCCCACTAATTTACTGTAATCTTAATCATGTCATTCTGAAAAACTACAAACAAAACTCTCTAGCATTAAAGCAAACACTTACGGTTGTATCAAGGATCCTAGTAATGTTATTAATACGATGCACTGATCTAAGCAAAATAAATCCAATTAAGGTTCTATCAAGGATCCTGAACATAGCTCTAATCATGAAAAATCATAATTCACTTAATCAGTTGTTAGAATGATTATTAAAAACTATTATCAAATAATAAATCGAATATAAATAAAATCAATGATTAGAAGATTTGGCAAATAAAAACCCCCGATTCAAATAGTATTAAAATTTGGCAAATAAAAACAATTTAATATAAAACATACCTGAACAATGAGATTTACTGGTGATTGCAATGGGCGTAGTTCGTTGGAATCGAGAGTTGGATAAAAAAATACGGTGTAGAAAAACCGTATTTGAGATCGAAGAATAGAAAAGTGCAGATGTATATATGACGTAAGAATATGAAGGATGAGAAGGAAGAGAGCAGAACAAAGCATATGAAAGAAGAATAGAAAGAGATAAGAAAAAGATTAAGGGTATATTTGTAATTTTAATATTTTAATAATATAATAAATATTGTGTCAGTTAGACACATAGCAATAAAGTAGTGGAGTTGTGCATTTGTGCAGTTGTGAAGTGCTCAACATGACCATATTGGTCTTTGATGGAAAACTTGACCATAATAAGGTTATAAAGTGATCAAAATGACCAAATTGGTGTAATAAACTACTTTTCTTTTCACCCTATGCAACCTTTATGTACATGGAATTATTAAGCGAAGGCACAATTTTATATTATTTGAAGCCGTTGCAAATCGTGGAAAGCTATGACGTGCGCACATTAGCATCCTAAAGCCAAAGACCGTGTAAAGTATTCAAAGACCGGGCGTGAAACCAGGCACTACATGCATTTCTAAATTCAAACAGAAGTATATTAAAACTAGGTAGACTAATACATTGTTAGTTCAAGCCCATAACTAGCCCATAAACTCATAAGAAAATACACATTTTGTTAATAAACTTATAGAAAAGATACTATTATCATTCATGAAATTAATAAATCTGTTTCAATACCACTAATATTTTTCAATTTTGCAACATGTAACTTTTTGAAACCGACACGTCATCATTTTAAATAAATACTTTTTTTTAATTTCATATAAGGTTTTTTTTTTCGTCGACCAATGTGTCAGAAATTATAATTTAAAAAAACAAAAAATTTCTTCTTTAAATTCTTTAAATACATTGATAAAAGTCATTTGGTAAAAAAAAATCAACAAGTGCAAAGGATAAATAGTCATTTCACTTGTAGAATGAAGTCGGAAATCAAAAGCAACCCTTGGGCAAACAACCCTTTTAAAATAAGGCTGCAATCAAGTTAAATTTTTATCAAACAACTCGAGCTCGAGTTTGAGTTTGGTTTGATCTAGCTAAGCTTTTATCAAGCTCAAATCTAAAATAGCTTGAAACATATATCAAGGTAAAGTTCAAGATTTTGATAGCTTGGCTCGAGCTTTTATCAAACCTTTTTCAAACTTTATTAAACATGAAAACAATTGGTCTTGTCTCTAATACTTTTGATTCTGTAGAAACTAGAAGGGGGGGGGGGGGGGGGGGGGGGGGGGGGGGGGGGGTTTCTTAAAATTTACTTGTCAAAAGATAGTTTTTAAAAATCATTTTCAAAAACTTAGACTTGAGTGATTATGTGAAACCTTCTTATTCACAATATGAACAAGGTATATTGCAACTAAACTAATAATCACAAGTATAAAAAATAATGAATGTAAAGAGATAAAGGAAAGAAAGATCAAACCAAACACCAAGAACTTATAGTGGTTCGGCAACGAAGCTCACTCCTCGTCCCTACTCCACTCCTCGAGTACTCCTTACTCGAGAGTTCACTAATCAACAAGCTCCTTAAGGTGGAGAAACCATACACAACGTTGCTTATCCAATTTCCGACTATAAGCTAAAACTCGAGCCTTAATCTTAGCTACGACCAATCTACATTAGTATACTTTAAGGACCAAGTATAAACCTTAGTACATACACAACTTTCAAATAGACACTAATACTTAGATCTTCACAACTATGACACAATAATGACTAAATAAGATTTGATCTTCAATGGATCTTTGAGGTAGACACAACACTTCAAGGATGAAAGTGTTCTTCTCTTTGCACTTGGAGAGGAAGAGAAAGGAGAAGAAAGATTCACTTCTAAACAAGTAGTAATCAACCAAATGACTAAGGATTTGAGTGATTTTAGAAGTATGAAAGAATCTAGAATTATATGTACAAAAGAGGTGAAGAGAAAATCTGAGAATTGTCCACTATTTATAAGACAAGGCTCCAACGACTACATCTGCACGCGGTTCTTTATTGTAGCCCACGGTTCCTTATCGATAAGGAATCGCATAGCCACTTAAGGAATCGCCGGAGTAGACTTCGCTTATTTTTGTCTTTTAGTGGTATGGTTCGAATCTGGTGATTAAAATATCCTGAAAGGATATTCCAAACCAAGATAAAATATGCCATTTTTAAATTTTCAAATTTTCAAATAATTAATTTAATAAAACATTTTCTTAAAAAGAAAGTTTAATAAAAACTTCTCATACTTAATAAAAAGTGAGTTTTAAGAAAAGATTAAATCCTTGATCACTTAATACTTGTTTGTACATAACTTAAGTGATAATGGTTGAAATGAAAAATACTTGAAATCAAGAATTCGTTTTTTGTTGTTTTCGTAAATGCTTGTTTTTACATATTATAGTAATCAAAACAAAGCGAGAACGAAAAAGGCAAGTAACGTTTTTAGGCATCATTGCATTAACAATCTCCCCCTTTTTGATTTCGACAATACATAAACTCAATCACAAGGAAAACAAGATTTTCTAAGACGTGTTTATTTCACTTCTCCCCCTTTGTCGAAGCAAAAAGGTTGCAAAAGTCTTTGTAGAAGAGAAGAATCAGACTTTGCAAACGCTCCCCTTTGGTGCTTACTCCCCCTTGCTTGAGACACCAAGGAATCGAGATATGGTGACAAGCTACATAGAAGGGTTAGTAGAAGAGAAGGAACATCCAACAAGATATAACAAAGGTCACAAAAAAATTAATAAAAGGGAAGAGACCAAGATCCAAGATAAGTCATGTTAAAAGAAAAACATGAATAAAAGATACAAGGAACAAAACATACAAAGATGTATGTAAAAGAAAATAAAACAAGCCAAAGCATAAATCTAATCCTAGTTAAACTAGAACTCTAAGATTTGCTTGAACTAGATGTCTTGAAGATAAGCAACCAACGCTTAGATAAAAGACAAGGTAGTGGCGGAAGGAGGTGGTGGTGGCTTGGTAGTAATCTCATAGTCATAGTGAAGAGAAGATTTGACTAACAGACTTTTGATGTAATTGAACTCCTCATAGATATGAGCCATAGAAAGATGTTAATATTGACAACAATGACAATATGTTCCATGATGCATGACATTATCATGTGAAGGAGGAAGAACACTAAAGGGTGGAGGTGGAAGAAAATAAGTTCCACAATCAACATTCTTAGAAGGAGAAGAAATGTGATTTTGAGTGTTCTTGGGTGAACTGGGATTGAAAGCAATTGGAGAAAATGGAGGAGAATCAAGGCTTTCATTTGGAGAATAAGACATTTTGATTTTAGAAGGATACAAAATGCTTAGGGTTAAATAGAGAAAGCTCAAGATATTTTGAGGGTGGTCAAAGGGTTAAAACAAAGATTCCAAAAAGTGTTGGAACAAATTTGGAGTTTCAGAAATACCCGAAATAGGAAGCACTGTACGCGGTTCCTTTTCTCCACTGGCGGTTCCATATCGATATGGAGCCGCAGTTTCTATAAAGAATCACCCACAATGGGTTGGTTTTTGTGATGATGGAGGATTTTCTGATTCAGCAAATCCTATTTTTCTAGTCTAACTAATCATATAGATATGCTAAAAAGCAAAGAAAGACAAAGAAAACACACAATAACTCATCAAACAAGGTTTTGACCAAAATACATGGATTTTAAAGAAAATCGATGTTGGAGGTGTGTTGAACTAGACAATAAGTCATGGTACAATGATCCTTCATAGTTCATTTTTGTTCTTGCTATACTTGAGAGACACATACATATGAATTATATAAGCTCATTATTAATAGCAAGAAGCTATGAAAAACGTTTTTAGATTGAATTAACAATGCAAAAACATTTCTCGACCATTTTCGAAAGAACTTTGAGAATTTTGAAAAAGAGAAGAGAGGTTTTCCAAAAAGAGTTTACAAGAATCAATGACTCAAAGAAAGAAAAGACTCAAAAGAGAAAAATACTCGATTAATAAAATGCGCAATTAAGGAATATGTTCCATTAAACCTAGACCTAGACGCAAATAATTAAAAGGTTCCCTCTTAAGTGGCTTAGTCAAGATATCGGCTAAGTTTTCTACCGAGGGCACCTTCTCAATTGAAATGTTCCCCATTTGAACATTATCCCTAAGGAAATGGTGGCGAATCTCTATGTGCTTGGTTCGCGAATGTTGCACGGTATTCTTGCTAAGGTCTATTGTACCCTTATTGTCGCACATGATGGGAACATCATCAAGAGAAATCCCGTAATCAACAAGCGCTTGCTTCATCCATAGAGCTTGTTGACAAGCTTTACCGGCACTCACATACTCGGCTTCCGTGGTGGATATAGCAAGAGCAGTTTGTTTCTTGGAGAACCAAGAAGTTAAACAGCAACCCATGAAGGTACAAACTCCACTAGTGCTTTTCCGCTCCACATAGTCTCCCGCATGATCCGAGTCCGCGTAGAAAATGGTTTCTACGCCGGTCCCTTTAGGATATCATAATCCTAAATGTATAGTGCCCTTAATGTATCGGAAGATACGCTTAACCGCTTCAAGATGAGAGGTTTTGGGAGCCTCTTGGAAGTAAGCACAAAGGCGAACACTGAACATGATATCTGGTCGACTTACCGTTAGGTACAACAAACTACCAATCATACCTCTATATTTGGTGTTGTATACCGACTCACAATCATAATAAACGGTGAGTTTAGTATCCGAGGCCGTAGGGGTCTTCATTGGTCTAGAGTCTTTTAATCCAAATTTCTTTATCATTTCTTTAACATACTTGGATTGATTAAAGAAAATACTAACGTCCATTTGTTTAATTTGGAGTCCTTAAAAGAAGTTAAGTACTCCGATTATACTCATTTCAAACTCGTCATGCATGATTTTGCCAAAGTCATCACACAATGATTGACAAGTTGAACCAAATATAATGTCATCAACATATATTTGTACGATAATGAGGCGAGAACCTTTCTTCTTTGTAAAGAGCGTATTGTCTACCATCCCATGGTATACTCATGTTTTACAAGAAACGCTTTAAGTCTATCATACCAAGCTTTGGGTGCTTGTTTGAGAGCGTAAAGAGCTGTCTTAAGCTTGTAAACATGATCCGGTTTCTCAAAATCAATGAAGCCGGGAGGTTGAGCCACATATGCCTCCTCATTGATCAAACCGTTAAGAAACACACTTTTTACATCCATTTGTTGAAGCTTAAAGTCCAAGGCACAAGCGTAGGCTAAAAGGATTCTAATGGATTCTAATCTTGCTATGGGTGCGTATGTCTCGTCATTATCAATACCTTCTTGTTGATTATAGCCTTGAGCTACAAGTAGCCTTGTTACAAGACACAACACCATTCTCGTCTAACTTATTCCTATATACCAATTTGATTCCTATAATGGTCGAACTTCTAGGTGGAGGAACAAGTTCCCAAACTTCATTAACAATGAATTGATTCAATTCTTCTTGCATAGCGATGACCCAACTCTTGTCCATCAAAGCTTCTTTAACATTCTTTGGTTCATTCAAGGAGACGAAACAAAAGAAGTTACTTTGATTTTGTACTTGAGATCTTCGGGTCCTTTGATTTAATTCGCCTATGACGTTGTCGAGAGCATGATCCTTTGACTCCTTAATGTTTACTCCCTTTTCAACATTAAGGTCTTCAACCCCTATGTTTCTAACATCTTTGGCTTTGACTATGTCTATTTCATCCAAGTCATCATCTACCAAAGGTGATGTCTTAGATAAAGGAGGGGTTTCATCGAATGTCACGTTAAGTGATTCTTCAATTACACCCTAGGTTCTATTGAGGACTATGTAGGCTTTGCTAGTTTGAGAATAACCTAAAAAGATACCTTCGTACAACTTTGGGTCGAACTTAGTATGGTAATCTTTGGTTTTGAGAATGAAGCACTTGCTTCAAAACATCCTAAAGTATTCCAATGAGGGCTTCTTACCTTTAAGAATCTCATAGGGGGTCAATCCTAGGAAAGGCCGAATAAGAATTCGGTTAAGAATATAGGTCGATGTGTCCACGACATTGCACCAAAATTTTTGAGGCAAAGATTGCTCATTTAACATCGTCCTACTCATCTCTTGGAGGGTCCTATTCTTCCTTTCAACTGCCCCATTTGATTGAGGAGTGCGAGGAGCCGAGAAGTTATGGGTAATACCATAAGATTCGTAAAAGGCACCGAATTGCACATCATTATCAAATTCCCTACCATGATCCGTCCTAATAGAGACAATTGAACATCCTAGTTGATTTTGGATTCTCCGAGCAGAGATTTCGAAGTGATTGAAAGCCTCATTCTTAGACGCCAAAAATCTAGTTCAAGTGAATCTAGAATAGTCGTCAACTATGATTAGGGTATAAAGGTTACCTCCATAACTCCGTATGGCGGAAGGTCCAAAGAGATCCATATGTAGGAGCTCTAAGCACCGAGAGGTCGAAACCAAATTCTTGGCTTTGTGACTTGAGTGAACTTGCTTCCCAACTTTACAAGCATCACAAAAGTGACTATCAAACTTCATCTTGGGGAGATGTCTTACCAACTCCTTAGAGACTAAAGATTAAATTAAACGCATATTAGCGTGACCTAATCTCCTATGCCAAAGAGTATAACTATCATCTAAAGTCGCTAGACATAAGTTGTCCTTTGACTTCCTATTGACCTTCATGACATAAAGCCCATGCTTTCTAACACATTTTCCAATGACCTTTCCATCTTTTACGATTTCACTGTCATATTCCGAAAAGATGACCTTACACTTATTGTCACAAATTTGACCTATACTTAGAAGGATAAAACCTAAGTTATCTATGTGCTCTACATTTTCAGTGGTCATAGAGTCAAGAGAGACTGTACCTTTGCCAATGATATTACCACGTCGATTACTTGCGAATGTAACGTTACCTCCATCATATGCTTTGTAGAGCGAGAACAAACTTCGATTACCCGTCATGTGTTTAGAACATCCATAATCCTTAATCCACTCGTCGGGCTCTAAATCGATTCCCGAGCATATCTCTTTTGAAGTGTGAGCCATGAGACATTTCTCATCTTTCGGTTTGTCATTAACATCTTCCCCGCTATCGCTCCATGAACCTCTAACGAATGTTATGTGGTTCTTGTCGCGTGAAGGCTTAGGACAATCACCGAAGAAATGATTCGGATCACCACATCTAAAGCCTTTCCTATCACCTTTATCGTCCTTGGTAAAACGGTTTTTGGTGAAGGATTTCTTTTTGTTGCTTGGTTGCCTCACGTGTTGACCTTGTCTTTTGAAGAACTTCTTGAAGTCTCTAACCGCCATGGCATACTCCTCATCACTATCTGAGGAGCTTTCATGGTCACTTTGTGCCTTCTTGGCTTTAAGTGCTAGAGACTTTCTTTCACTCTTGGTTTTCACCAATTCAGAGTCCTTCATAATTATCATCTCATGAACTTTCAAGTTGCCAATTAGTTCATCGAGTGATAACGTGGTGAGATCCTTTGATTCTTCAATCGCCGTGACTTTGGATCTCCACTTTGGATGCAACGCCCTAAGAAACTTCCTAACATTGTATTGCTAGAAAAACCTTCATCAAGTGCTTTTAGACTAGTAATAATAGTGTTAAATCTAGCAAATGCACTATCAATAGTTTCATCTTCTAAGATGACAAATTGTTCATATTATTGAACAAGAAGATCCATTTTTTTTCTTTGACTTGGCTATTAACTTGGTGGGTTACTAAAAGAGTGTTCCAAATATCTTTAGTGGTTTCACACATAAAAATTCTTTCGCACCCTTTTTTTGGTAAAGCATTATAAATCACCATTTTAGCCTCATTATTTTTAGCAAGTTTCCTTTTAGTGTCATCATTAGTTTTGTCAAAAGTGACTATCTCTTTGCTTTTAGAAACTTCATTATATTGGTAAGGCAAAAAATCACCATGGGTAAAAACCTGTCAAAGATCTAAATCTATTGATTTCACATAAGTCTCAAATCTATTTTTCCAATAAATAAAACTATCAATTTCAAAAAGAGGTGGTCTTTGCATGGATTGCCCATCTAGGTACTTATGGGAATCCATAGATCGATTCAAGTTTTAAAATACAATAGATTTTAAAAAAAGGCTTGTGCAACCACGCTCTGATACCAATTGTAGAAGCTAGAAGGTGGGGTTGAATAGTTTCTTAAAATTTACTTGTCAAAAGATGGTTTTTAAAAATCTTTTTCAAAAACTTAGACTTGAGTGATTATGTGAAACCTTCTTATACACAATATGAACAAGGTATAGTGCAACTAAACTAATAATCACAAGTATAAAGAATAATGAATGTAAAGATATAAAGGAAAGAAAGATCAAACCAAACACCAAGGATTTATAGTGGTTCGGCAATGAAGCTCACTCCTCGTCCCTACTCCACTCCTCGAGTACTCCTTACTCGAGAGTTCACTAATCAACAAGCTCCTTAAGGTAGAGAAACCATACACAACGTTGCTTATCTAATTTCTGACTCTAAGCTAAAAGTCGAGCCCTAATATTAGCTAGGACCAATCTACACTAGTATACTTTAAGGACCAAGTATAAACCTTAGTACATACACAACTTCCAAATAGACACAACTACTTAGATCTTCACAAATATGACACAACAATGACTAAATAAGATTTGATCTTTAATGGATCTTTGAGGTAGACACAACACTTCAAGGATGAAAGTGTTCTTATCTTTGCACTTGGAGAGGAAGAGATGGGAGAAGAAAGATTCACTTCTAAATAAGTAGTAATCAACCAAATGACCAAGTATTTGAGTGATTTTAGAAGTCTGAAAGCATCTAGAATTTTATTTGCAAAAGAAATGAAAAGAAAATCTGAGAATGGTCCACTATTTATAAGACAAGGCTCCAACGGCTATATCTACCCGCAGTTCTTTATTGCAGCCCGCGGTTCCTTATCGATAAGGAACCGCATAGCCACTTAAGGAACCGTCGGAGTAAACTCCGCTCCTTTTTGTCTTTTAGTGGTATGGTTCGAATCTGGTGATTAAAATATCCTGAAAGGATATTCCAAACCAAGATAGAATATGTCATTTTCAATTTTTCAAATTTTCAATAATTAATTTAATAAAACATATTCTTAAAAAGAAAGTTTAATAAAAACTTTTCATACTTAATAAAAAGTGAGTTTTAAGAAAAGATTAAATCCTTGATCACTTAATTAGGATGAGTACTTGTTTGTACATACCTTAAGTGATAATGGTTGAAATGAAAAATACTTGAACTCAAGAATTCATTTTTCGTTGTTTTCGTAAATGCTTGTTTTTACATATTGTCGTAATCAAAATAAAGCGACACCGAAAAATACAAGTAACGTTTTTAGGTATCATTGCATTAACAGATTCTTTTCATATATTTATATCCACAAATTAAGTAACATATCATTATGTGAATTTTATATTGTAAAAATTTTGTGAGTGTAGCATTCCTCTTAAATTAATACTCAAATTAACCATAAGTTGTTTATATGAATTTATCATAAAAGCACATTTTTAATAAAAGGAATACTACACTCACAACTTATGGTTAATCTGAGTATTAATTTAATTATAAGGAATTATTTCATTAATAAATAATATATTTTAAAAAAATTTAACTCTGACTAAATTTATAATTTAGCTCATCGTATTTTAAATATTTTTATTTTATTTTTATAAATTTATTAGATTTACTTGATACTTGGTGGAATATAATATATATATATATATATATATATATATATATATAAATTTGTACTCTTTTAGCACGAAGGTGTCGTAATTGTGTTCGTAATCACATCACGCAATGGCCTTTGGGACCTTAATCTCATTGGATCGTAAAACACAATTTGAAACCAAGACTATACAATCATCTTATTTTTGGTTTTAATAATATTAAATGAATCGAATTTTGTTTTGATTAATGGTTTTGTTTGTATTACTTTATACATATATTTTTTTTTTATTGATGAGTTTTATTATAAAAAAATTAATTTATACACATTCAAGCTTTTCAAGCCAAACTCAAGTTTTGATCAAGCCTTATCAAGTCAAGCTCAAGCCTGAATTGTTAAAGTTTGACAAGATATCACGCCAAGCTCAAAATTACAATTGTTTTTTCGAGCCAAGCTCAAGCCTTATAAAGCTTGAGCTCAGATTGACTCGAGTGCACCTCTATCTGAAACACTGTTACCTTTATCACATCCCACCACCATCACTCCTCCTCCACCACCGCAACTCTCCCCCCATGTCCACCTTCATCTTCAAAATCAAAATTCAAACCCAACCCCTAAGTCAAAACCAAAATGTAAACTAAATCTCTAAAACAAATTTTAAACCAAACCAAACTCAAGTCTAAATTAACTCGTGATTTCGTTTATTTTTTATAATTTAATATTGTAGTTTTTTCTAGAAAATACCATCGTCTCCCATTTCCAGTCATAGTCACAACCTACTTTCAGCCACCATCACCCAATGATAAATCCATTATGAATATTTAAACACATATTTGAACCATAAGCACAACTCGAGAGCGGATTTAAACACTGATCTAACCTACCTTTGACTCATTATTACTTTCTCTGACCTCATTCACTCATAATCAATTACTCTAGTTGAAAGTGGTTGTGAGTTTAAAATTGGAGATCTATGTTAGAGTTGATTGGGAGTTAAAAAATAGGCTTTGATGTGGTAAGAATGTGAGTAAAATAAAAATAGGGTTTGATAAAATGAATAGTTTTATGGAGAATATGGTTTTTAAGGTTTGGGAATTGAATAATGCAAGGGATAGATGTGTTTTAGGGCTTGGGTGGGAAGTGTTTTGTTAATATAAATAATTTTATAACAACTTTATTTGTATTTTTTAACCTTTCTAGGTTTTGATAATAACAAGTAAAATGTTCCACGTTAAAAATAAACGTTTACAAGTTATTAGTCATAAATTTCTATTTTGACGTAAATCACTTAAGGCATGTACAAATAATGACTAAACTTGTGATATGATCAAAAATATACATTTTCACATTTTCTAAAAATGTGACAAATATTTATACAAAAGTATAATTATATAAATATTTTTGTGCTTAAAAGAAATGTTTCATCAAAATTATATATTAAAATTATTTGGTTTCCTCCTTAAAATAGCTAGTTTTACACCAGATACACTTTCTCCACTAAATAACAAAGAAATAAGCGTCCCCTAGGGATGGTCCCCTTTTAGGCTTGATGAGTGTGTACTAAATCGAAGCTTATGAAAATCTCTACAGCAAAATCTAATCATCTCAACTTATATTCAAACTTAAGACTTCAAAAAATGTCTTCAAACTCGCTGATCTAAAATACATTTTTAAAAATCATACTAAATCAAAATTTTAACCCAATTCAGCCAACTCTATACTGCTAATATCAACCCACAATCATCCATTTCAAGTTCTAACACTCCTAATTCACTTGCTTGAAATATTATTTATTAAAGGTTTCTAACCTTAAGGTGTAATACAAATAATAATCGTAGGTAGTTCCAATTTTGACGAACAGGCGAGTCGGAAATTTGATCAGCAACAATGGAAACACGTATCAGTATCTTACTACTTTATAAAAGATTTAAGACATTCTGTTTAAAGAAGTCTTAAAATTTTAAGCCAAAAACATTTTTATAAAAAGAAATTAAGAAAAGTTACATCATATTATCATAATTGTAACACTCATTTAATCAATAATTAAATCAATTAATACCAATATTAAGTATTCTTACAATTTTAAACTTCTAACAATTCTTTAATAGGTAACTAAGTTACACCTCAATATTCAAATGTTAATTATGACCATTTTTAAAATATTTCATCCTTTGAATTTACGAATTCAATAAAAACATAATACATAAATGTTAACTAGGACAATAATAACCAACTTTAAATTTACATATGTAATTATAGCACCTATTCAATATGGTCAGCCCGTTAAAATATTAATATGTCATCTCATTAAAATATTCGTTTATAACGGCCTGTTACATATCATCATTCACATACAAATATAGATACAAACTAGAATCATCAATACCGTCACCAAAACATTAACCATTTGACCACCGCCATATGCCCATATACACCATCCGACCACCACACATTCAATTCGAACCTACTTGTTACCATTCTTGTCTACCTCTGTTTTACACACAAATTATATATCAAAGTTTTATTTAGCATATGACGTGTTTGATGTCACACTATAGAGTGGTCAATATCATTCATTAATTTGGGCTACTTATGAATACTTGTTTGCTTCTCGACTTTCAGGTTGATGTCGCAATCAACACTCGCTTTGACCAAACAAAAGAAACTATCTGGCAGACGCTGGTGTGAAGCCATGGTACAATAGCCCATCTTATTTTCCTAAAGATTTATGTTTATATTATGCATGATACAAAATCTGTCTTTCATCTTGTTTCCAATGTTGTGAAGAATGTTGAGTGCTTTGAAAGTTTAGATTAAAGTGGCTTCTCACATTTGATGGCTTATCATTTGGAAAAATATGAAGTATAAGATTTTTACATTAGGGGTGGCCATAGGTGTGTTGGGTAATGAATACTTGTTTAAAAATTAATCGTGTGATTATTAGGTAATTAACCTCAAACCAATACAAAGATGTGACTGTTATAGTTTTCAAAATTAGATTTAGTGATTGTATAATGAGAATATCTTATATTATAATTTATGATTATGTGGTGTACTTTTATCCGTTGTTAAAGTATTAGAACATGATATCGAATTGTGCACACAAAACAAAATCACACAAAGTCATCGCTCTATCTCAACCATCACCCGCCGTCGCCGACTTTGAGATACTAAAAAAACTGTGTTCGTCGTCTCCAGAAAATATGTTCGTTTTTGTAATGGTGGTTTCGTGGTTTAGCCAAATCTTTCGATATAAGATATGATTTCATGCATTTGTTTTTGTCATGATATTAGTCACCGGCTATCCGCCGCCGTATTGCGCGGGTAGCCAGCTAGTTATCTCTAAAACACACAAGAAACAACTAAATATACCTTATTAGGCTTGAAAATATCAAAATTATGTGTGGTTTGGTTATTTGTGCTTGTGCAGGCAATCAAGGGTACAAATGAAGCAAATACAAGAGTTTACGGTTAAAATCTAAAGAATTTAAGACATAGAGTTGAAGAGGGCACATTATCAAAGTTTGAGGGATCAAATATGTCAAAGATCAAAAGTTTCTGTTCATATTGACAAGTCTTCAAAAGATCACGGACTAGTTATGTAAATTCCTCAAAGTTACAAAGTTCAAGGCTTAAAGTGTTAAGTTGCAAAAGTTGAAGGAATAAACTTGTCAAGTTCTCAAACTTCAAGTTAAAGGACTAAAGATGCCAAGTGGTGAAATTACAAAGAGAAGGACTGAAATTGAAAATCTTCAAACTAAAACTTCAAGGGCTCAATTTGCCATTAAGAGAAAGTATACTCCAACGACTCGTCTTGCCAAAGTCTGGAAGTTTTATTTAACTTGCTAAATTGACCAATAGGAATTAGAAATAAAGGAGCACATGGATTACTATCCAACCAGTGATATTTCTTTAATTTGGATAAATGATGGATGGTGCTGATTATGATCCAAGATCAAATCATTCAGCCAACTAAAATGTCATCTTATTCTCAAAAGAACAATTAAGGGTGATTCAAAAGGATTCAAGGATTGCAACAAAAAAGAAAAGTGTTATTGTTCACCTCTCCAACACTCCTATCATACTTAATTACCCTCTAATTCATTCAATCAAAAACCCCCAATTCTTCTGGAAAACGTATGAACCCTAAATCCACGTGTCAAGCTCCCATTGGCTTGAACACTAATAAGTGTGAAAACACTTATCCTTTTACCACTTATTTCCAATAATAACAAGACCAAAACGTATATTTTATGTCGTAAAAGTCAGAATTATGCGTGGTTTGTGTTTTTATTGTGTTTTAGGACCAAAAGATGAAAAAGGAAGAAAACATGGGCTGTCACGGGATTTTATCGAAGAAAACGAGAAAAGACAAAGTCAAAAGATCAAGAGTGCAAAAAGAACGAAAGTCCAAGGCCTATTCTGAAGATTTATCGAGGAAAAAGTCTAAAGACGAAAGTTTAATGAAGTCGAAGAACTCAAGTCTAATTATAGAAGAAAATTAGAAGACGAGTTCAATTTACATCGACAAATCCTGAGACGACGTCGAGAAAGACAAAGAATTAAAATCGAGTCGAGAGAGAGAAAGAAAGAAGGAAGCACATGCACCTCCCCATCTCCTATAAATACCCTCCTAATGACACATTAGGAGGGTGTTAGTTAGTTAATTTAGTCATTTTTTTATTTTTTTTCCTTTCTTTAGTTTTTACAGAGAGAAAGTTTTAACTTTCTCTCACTAAGTTTTCATCTTTTCTTCATTTTTCTTTCAAGTTTAAGCTTATTTCATCCTTGTATTTGGAATTCATTAATCACAAGTTCAAGTTAAGCTTTTTATCTTTAATCTTCTTCTACCTTTCTTGATTTTATTTACTTTTGATTCGTATCATTTTTCATATTGCTTCATCTTGATGTTTATGTGATTAAAAAGTTTATCTTTTGATCATATCTAAGTTTTTGTGCAAAATAAGCTTTGAGCTTTTTTTGCTTATTGGCTTATTTGGTACTTAGCTTATTTACTTTTTAAAAGTTTTCTTAAAGTTTTAATCTTTTTCTGGTTTGATTTAAAAGTTTTGCTTATTTAAAGTTTAAAAAGTCCTTATTTCATGCTTATTAGTTCGGCTTATTATTGAGTTGGTTAAGTCTTGGTTTGAGCTTATTGAAAATAGCTTAATTCTTAGCTTATTTCGAATCACAAATCCATCGCAAAGTAAAACTCTTTTGCGATTGGGATTCCGACGCACATTGCGATCACTGCATCGCAATAGGGTTTTGTATTCCGATGCATTTTGCGATTGGGATTGTGATAGGATTCCTTTTGGTTGTATTGTGATAGGATCTAGATCCCATTATTCCGACAGAGATCAGTTTGTGACATTACGATTGGATTTAAGTTTCATTTTGCGATAGGTTATTGCGATAAGTGCATTGCGATTGGATATTGCGATCAGGGCATTGCGATAGATTGGTATTGCGATAGATTGGATAGAGGACATATTGCGATTGAAGGATATTGCGATTGCACATTCCGACGGGATTGCGATAGGTCGTTCCGACGGGGTTAATTGTTTATTTTTAAATTCATTTTCTAGAAATTTTTAGTTTAATTTTTAAAGCTTTTATTTTACTCAACGACATTTTCTTATTTGCTTTTAGTTTAAAATATATAACCAACCCATTTTCTTTTCCACCAATAACGACTGAGTCGCACTTTCTACTAGTAATCAATTCGAAAAGGTCGGACGATAACTCTTTTATAACTAAGTGAAAACCTAGTTATTAAATGGCGCCGCTGCCGGCTCTTTTCGTTAAGATTAACGGTTTTTAGTGAGAGACGCGTTGGATTTTGGGATCCGTTCACTTTTGAACGTTATTTTTCTTGCTTAAATTTTCAAAAATCCTAAAAAATATAAGATTTTCAAAAAATCCAAAAAAAAGAAAAACAATAAAAGCCAAAAATATTTCTTGTCTATTTTTCTTTTCCTTTTGTAGGTGTGTATGCGTACTCGTGCTCGTAAGAAGAAAGTTGCTCAAGCCGAAGTCATTACTCCACCTATTGTCACCATGGAAAATCAACCAATGATCGAACTTCTGCAATCGCACGTAGAGGGCAACACCGATGTTATTGTCATACCCGAGATTAGAGCCAACAACTTTGAGCTCAAACCCGGCTTTATTCAAATGGTCTCTGCTCAACCTTTCTTGGGGCGTTCACTTGATGATCCTCATGACCATATAAAAAGGTTTCTTCAAATCACCAATACGGTTAAGTATAATGGGGTTTCACAAGAGGTGATTCGCTTGCAACTTTTTCCTTTCTCCTTAGAGGGACAAGCCCGCCATTAGCTTGATAAGGTACCGCCACAAAGTATTCTTTCGTGGACGGATTTAGAGACTAAATTCATCAACTATTTTTTTCCCACCCTCACGTACTACCGCTTTGCGGAATGAAATCATTACATTTGAACAAAAGTACGGTGAGACATTTAGTGAATCTTGGGACCGTTTTAAGGAACTTTTAAGAAAGTGTCCACAACATGGTTTCACGAAAGTACATCAAATTAACACTTTTTACAATGGTTTAAGCATGAATGACCAAGATTCACTAAATAGTGCCTCGGGGGGGGGGGGGGGGGGTAATATTTTGGTTAAGTTTTCTAATACCGATTGGGATATTATTGAGAACAAGTCTAGAGTACAAACCAAGAGTGTTCGGACTAATGTGGCTAGTGCTAGCACTAATGAGAGCGACAAGAGAATTGATAAGCTTACTTCGCTTGTTGAAACACTTGCTCTCCAAACCGGTAACAACACCAAAGCTATCAATGCACAAGTCAATGCTATGAGTCAGTCATGTGAAATATGGGGGGGGATCTCATTCATACACCGATTGTCCTTCAACTCATGACAATCCGGAAAATGTGTATGCCACCAACGGTAACTTTTCTACGGGAGGCTATCAAGCACGTCCTCAAGGTGACCGTAATTTGCTCAGCTATCGCTCAAACAACTTTCTTTCACCACCCGTTTTTCCCCCACAAAACCCAAACAACCTCAATCACAACAATCAAAACCCACCACGAGCTCCAAATCAATATCAAACCCAAAGAAACCCATATCCACATCAAGGAAACAACCAAATTCACCAACAACCCGCTTACCAACCACCTGCCTACCATGCTCTTCCTCTCAACCAACCTACCGCATCCAATCACGAGGTTGAAACTTACATGAGGACTAATGACGCAATAGTGCAGAATCTTCAGCGGCAAATGTCTAGCTTAAAAGGAGATATGGTAAAACAAGGGAATGATCTTCGAGCCGATATGCGAAACTCTTTGAGCAGTCAAACGAATGACTTAGGGGAAATGATGGCTAGTTTCTTCCAAAGTAATCAAGCCTCTGGTTCGGGTTCTCTTCCAAGTAACACCGTTGCTAATCCTAGAGGGGAGATGAAAGCAATCACCACTCGAAGTGGAAAAGGTTTAAAGGAACCCGAGCTTCCTACACCTACACCGGTGATTGTGACTAAGGAAAACGAGTCTATTTCTCCAATTCCTCCACCTTCTATTTCACCAATTCCTCCATTTTCTACTTCCACCCCTCCACCACCCAAGGATGTGAGTGAGAATTCCATTCCAAAGCCTTCATCTCAACCCAATATGCCTTATCCCTCAAGGTTGAGGAAAGAGAAATTGAAGAACAAGGATTATATTCAGGTTTCTAACTTTCTTAAAATGTTTAAACAACTGAATTTCAATATCTCCTTTGCTGAGGCTCTCGCTCACATGCCCAAATATGCTAAAATATTTAAAGATCTTCTCAGTGATAAGGAGAAACTTCTTGACATTGCTCAGACCCAACTTAACGAGAATTGCTCCGCAGTGCTCTTAAGGAAATTACCCACCAAACTTGGTGATCCGGGTCGTTTTCTCATTCCTTGCAACTTCCCCGGGGTAGAGAATTGTATGGCCCTATCCGATCTAGGTGCTAGTATAAACTTAATGCCTTTAAGCGTTTGGAAACAATTGTCTCTACCTAAGCTAGTCCCCACACGAATGCCTTTGGAATTAGCCAACCGTACGGTTGCTTATCCGGTGGGGATAGCCGAAGACATCTTCATTGGTGTCGACAAATTCACCTTTCCGGTAGATTTTGTTGTCGTTGACTACGAGATGGACCCCCGTGTTCCATTGATCGTTGGACGTCCATTCTTGAGGACCGGTCGCACTCTCATTGAGGTAGCCGCGGGCGAATTAATCATGAGAGTTGGTGACGATAAAATCGTCTTCAACATGGGTAAACTTTCTAAGCAGTCTTCTGAAAACGAGAGTGTTAATTTCATTGACGTTCTTGATGAGGCTTGTGAAGAACATTTCAAAGACGCTTGTAAAAGTGGTTCTTCTTCTCTACCTATTGTTGAGACCGTTGCCTCTATTGCGCCATCACTAACTCCATTTGGAGAAAGTGATATTCTTTTGAAAGAATTTGAAGCAACTTTGGGAGATGTGGACTTGCAATATGATGATTCTCCCTCCAATTGGGATGAAGACATTCGTACCGTTGAGAAACTTCTCAATGAGGACCATATTTCTCCACCATCTCCTAAGGAAATCTCTATCGATGAGCCGAATTTGACTACGCCTTCCATCGAAAATCCTCCGGATTTAGAGCTTAAGGACCTACCGTCTCATCTCGAGTACGTTTTACTTGAAGACAATAAGAAGTTACCCGTCATCATCGCAAAGGATTTGAAAGAAGACGAAAAATCCCGACTTATCGCCGTGCTGAAGAATCATAAGAAAGCGATTGCTTGGAAAATCTCCGATATTCGTGGAATTGATCCTCACTTTTGCACACATAAAATTCTCATGGAGGACGTGTTGGGTCAAAAAGTTGATGTGGCAGAAACTCAAAAACGAAGAAAACATGAAGACATTTGTCTAAGCGTTGTCAAGAGCAAATCAAGCGTTGACAAGAGCAAATCGGAGGTTGATGGCTTAAGCATTGTCATGTACAATCCAAGCATTGTCATGTACAAACTAAGCATTGACAGAAACGTAGACAAGAAGCCTTTGGAAGCTTCTATTTAGATAAACATGCAGGATATATTCTGTATAAGTTTATTTGAATAGAAAATTTACATGTTTATTTGATATTATCTCTTGTAAACCCTAATCCTTACACTATAAAAGGAACCAAGGGTATTAGGTTTATTCATAACTTTCATATACAATGTAAACCTAAAGCGTGTGTCGACTAGACGCGGGATTCAATGTATACACGTCTAGTGATTGTTAATTATTAATATAGTTAGCAATCCATTTGTTTTAATTCATGTTCTTTGTGTCCAAACACCTTGTTACATAGTTATTGTTCTTTTCCGCTTTGATTGTATGATCATATGAACAATGGTTATGCCTAGTAGCTAAAAGATCCGGAATCTCAAGTTTCCACAGTTGGTATTAGAGCCTCGTGGCTCGTGATGCTAGGACCAACAAGGTGTTCGTGTATGGTGAAAAGAAGAAAAATCCATCTAGGGTTTTTCTGGACGTTTTTGTGTGCGCAGCAGTATTCAGAAGGTCATAACTTTTGATTGGACCGTTGGATCGTCACGAAATTTCTTGTGTGTATTCTATACACATATATCTAGACATTTACCGAAGGGATTGTCAAGTTTTATCCCAGGAAAAAGTTATTAAGCGTCGAAGTTGGCTGTAATGGTGATTTTCAGATTTTCTGTTTTCACATAAAATAATGATTTAGGGTATCTTTAAACCCTAGATCATTCTTATACAGAAAAGAGACATGCTGTTCTTAAAGGACTACTCGTACTAGCTTTGGTGAGTGATTTCTTGGAATCACGATGAACCCTAGTACGATGTTCGTTGATCATGGTTGCTGCGTTTGACAAAAAGAATTTAGGGTTTGTCTTAAAACCCTAGAAACAAGAAAAGGTAGCACCAGCAAGTATGATTGTTAGGGTTTTGATTATAAACCCTAGATATTAAATGACTGAAAGTTTGGTTCGTATGGACTCTCAAGACAACAGACGTATTGGATCACGTGAGAATGTGATATCAAGTAACAAAGGATGTGTATTCATACGATACAACTAATCAAGCAATGTGTGGTCCTAGGTTCTGTAATGAAACTATTCCCGTAAGTTT
The DNA here is from genome assembly GCA_025667525.1 of Glebionis coronaria. NCBI lineage: Eukaryota > Viridiplantae > Streptophyta > Magnoliopsida > Asterales > Asteraceae > Glebionis > Glebionis coronaria. The sequence continues at coordinate 592,369,769 of CM046874.1, forward strand.
TCATGTTTATTATGGAAGTCACATATGTTCTGCGTATAAACAGTTTGCATCCCTGATTTATAGGCATTATTCTATGCATGGAGATCAAATGTGATTCGAGATTTATGGCTGTTAATTATTCAGATCTTATGTTTCCTATTTTATTGGAAGTACTCAGATAAGTTTTCACAAAGGGTGATATACTTTATTTGGGAACAATATATGGGATGGTTAACATATATTCTATGCGTGATTTAAGGGAAAAATATGGAAGCAGTCATAGTATTCCCACGTGAATATTGGAGTCCTTTTAGTCTGGACGTAGGATATACTTTGAGGTAATAACGAAATTTATTACAGTACCATGAGTTTCTTATGGGCTGCATGTAAATTTGGGCTTAGTTTATACAAGTTATTGTTATTATTATTATTATCCTCAAGACAAATGGGACGTGGCCACAAATAGCATCAGTGTTTGATCTAGACGATGACAAGTATTGCGTAGACGCTGACAAAGGATAAGTTGACGCTGACAGAATAGGCGTTGACATGAGTTGTCCGAGAAATGTTTTGTCCAAACGTTGATAGGTGTTGTCCGATATGTGACAATACACGTGGAAAGATATTGGATAAAGGGAGATGTTGGAAAACAAAAGAATAACTGCTGTTTTGGAAAATTGGTACGTTTTTAGCACACAAAAAGGAGGAATTTACACACGAAGGTACATGGAATCTCCGTTTTTATATAGAATATCAAGTTGATATTTATGGCTTGGATATTTTTAAAAGGGATTAATGATTTTAATGCGAGTTAGCAACAATTCGTGAGGTAATTTATTGGATTTGATTATGTAATCGGAGTAGCCTTGTAAAAGAGTTATCCGTCTAATGGCTTTTACATATGATATGAAGAATAAGTTTCGTCATGAAGAGGTGTTGGATTAAGGGGAAGAATTCTTATGGTAAGTTTGATGTTCGAAGAAGATTTTCGCGAATTTGTGTTTTATCATATCTTTAAATCATGGTTAACATCCCATTGATTTTAAGATAACTTGTTTATGCCTACATTGTTACTAATGAAGTGATACAAGATCTAGGAATATGTGATTTTTCTTATGGTTCTCTATGCACATATTTTCTAATCACTTGAAGGAGTTACATTATCGTGCTCAGTGTCTCACAAAGGATGAGGATTTTTGTATCAGCAACACACTTCATCACATCGTACAAGATATGGAACATAGGTTTGGGTTACTCTACTTCAACATCAAGAATATTATAGTTATTTTTCTTCAAAATCATTACACAGAGCCAACATTTAGAGAATCTTCAAGATTTCATACATTGTTTACTTCCCTGTTGATGTGATAAAAAGGGGAAGACATACATGCTACAATTGAGGGGAAGCAATTTGAAGATAATGTACAACTTACAAGAGATACACAAAGAGTTTTGCCAACATCAACTAGGGGAAGATTGTTGGGTCAAAAAGTTGATGTGGCAGAAACTCAAAAACGAAGAAAACATGAAGACATTTGTCTAAGCGTTGTCAAGAGAAAATCAAGCGTTGACAAGAGAAAATCGGAGGTTGATGGCTTAAGCATTGTCATGTACAATCCAAGCATTGTCATGTACAAACTAAGCATTGACAGAAACGTAGACAAAAAGCCTTTGGAAGCTTCTATTTAGATAAACATGCAGGATATATTCTGTATAAGTTTATTTGAATAGAAAATTTACATGTTTATTTGATATTATCTCTTGTAAACCCTAATCATTACACTATAAAAGGAACCAAGGGTATTAGGTTTATTCATAACTTTCATATACAATGTAAACCTAAAGCGTGTGTCGACTAGACGTGGGATTCAATGTATACACGTCTAGTGATTGTTAATTATTAATATAGTTAGCAATCCATTTGTTTTAATTCATGTTCTTTGTGTCCAAACACCTTGTTACATAGTTATTGTTCTTTTCCGCTTTGATTGTATGATCATATGAACAATGGCTATGCCTAGTAGCTAAAAGATCCAGAATCTCAGGATTCCACAGGACGACTTTAAACCCACTATTCAAAGCCAAAGAAGGGTGAATCCCAAGATCCATGACGTTATCAAAAAAGAGGTTATCAAACTTCTTGATGCGGGAATGATCTGCCCTATCTCGGATTCACCATGGGTTAGTCCGGTCCATTGTGTGCCTAAGAAAGGAGGAATCACCGTTGTGCCCAATGAAAACAACGAGTTGATTCCTACTCGTCTCGTTACAGGGTGGAGAGTTTGTATAGACTATCGCAAACTCAATGATGCTACGAGAAAGGATCATTTTCTCCTTCCTTTTATGGACCAAATGCTTGAACGTCTAGCGGGTAATGACTATTATTGATTTTTAGACGGTTTCTCCGGGTATTTTCAAATTCCCATCGATCCTAAAGACCAAGAGAAAACCACATTCACTTGTCCTTATGGAACATTTGCTTACAAACGAATGCCTTTCGGCTTATGCAATGCTCCCGGGACTTTCCAAAGGTGTATGATGGCTATCTTCCATGACATGGTTGAAGAAACTATGGAAGTCTTCATGGATGATTTCTCGGTCTATGGTGATTATTTCTCTCATTGCCTTGCCAATTTAGAACGTATGATTAAGCGGTGTGAAGACACTCGCCTTGTTCTAAATTGGGAAAAATGTCATTTCATGGTAAAAGAAGGCATTGTGCTTGGACATAAAATCTCAAAAGGTGGTCTTGAAGTGGACCGTGCTAAAGTGGATGTCATAGCCAAATTACCTCCACCTTCAACCGTGAAGGGTGTGAGAAGTTTCCTTGGTCATGCGGGCTTCTATCGTCGATTCATTCAAGATTTTTCTAAAATCGCTCGCCCGATGACCCACCTCTTGGAAAAAAGATACTCTTTTTATCTTTTCTAAAGAGTGTCTTGAATCCTTCAATCTTCTTAAGGACAAGCTAACTAAGGCACCGTTCTTGGTTACCCCTAATTGGGAGCTACCTTTTGAATTGATGTGTGACGCTAGCGATTTTTCTATTGGAGCGGTTTTGGGCCAAAGAGTGAACAAACACTTCCAACCAATCCACTATGCTAGCAAGACAATGACGGGGGCTCAATTGCATTATAAAACTACCGAAAAAGAGATTTTAGCTGTAGTGTATGCTTTTGAGAAGTTCCGTTCCTATCTTGTCCTTTCCACCACCATTGTCTATACCGACCATTCCGCGTTGAAGTACTTGTTCAATAAGCAAGATTCTAAGCCAAGACTTCTTCGCTGGGTTTGCTCCTTCAAGAATTTAAAATTGAAATTCGTGACAAGAAGGGAGCCGAAAACCTAGCCACGGATCATCTAAGTAGACTTGAGGATCCTTATCAAGGGGATCATCCGAATCAAGAGATCAACGACTCTTTTCCCCTTGAGGCCTTAATGTCTATCAATTCCAATCTTGATGACACCCCGTGGTTTGCGAACATTGCAAACTACTTAGCGGGTGGTATTCTCATCGAAGGGTTAACATCCCAACAAAAGAAGAAGTTCTTTAAAGATGTTAAGACTTACTTTTGGGATGACCCTTATCTCTTCAAACAATGTGCTGATCTGATTATTCGTTGGTGTGTTGATGGACTCGCAGCTTTAGACATTCTCGAAGCTTGCCATAAAGGACCCACCGGTGGTCACTTTGGTCCCAACTACACCGCGAAGAAAGTGTTTGACTCGGGATTCTATTGGCCCACCATTTATCGTGACGCTCACGAGATGGTTAAAAGTTGTGATTCTTGCCAACGCCAAGGCAAGATCACACATAAAGATGAGATGCCTCAAAATTTCATACAAGAATGTGAAATCTTTGATGTATGGGGTATCGACTTTATGGGGCCATTTTCATCATCTAAAGGGAACAAGTACATCCTCGTAGCCGTTGACTACGTATCCAAATGGGTTGAAGCTAAGGCTCTCCCTATGAACGATGCGAGGGTGGTTGTGAACTTTCTGAAGCAACTTTTTGCTCGATTCGATGTTCCTCGTGCTATAATCAGTGACCGCGGGACTCATTTTTGCAATGATCAATTTGCTCGAGTCATGGCTAAGTACAGTGTCAATCACCGTCTTTCCACCGCTTATCATCCACAAACTAATGGTCAAGCCGAGGTTTCCAACCGTGGATTAAAGCGAATTCTTGAGCGTACTGTGGGAGAGCATCGTGTCTCATGGGCCGATAAGTTAGATGATGCTTTGTGGGCTTTCCGTACCGCATATAAGACCCCGATTGGTTGTACACCTTATCGTCTTGTGTACGGGAAATCATGCCACCTCCCTATCGAGCCGGAACATAAGGCATACTGGGCCTTGAAGTGGGCCAATTTCGACATCAACAAAGCCGACGATCTTCGGAAGATTCAACTCAATGAGCTAAATGAACTAAGGAATGAAGCTTATGAGAACTCATTGATCTACAAGGAGAAGACCAAGATCATCCATGATGCTAGGATTAAGAACCGAGAGTTCCACGTTGGTGATCAAGTTTTACTCTTTAATTCTCGGGGTGAAGATCTTCTCGGGCAAGCTGAAGAGCCGTTGGTCTGGTCCATTCACCGTTACCAAAGTCTTCCCCTATGGCACCATTGAGCTTTCTCAGCCAAATGGGACCAATTTTAAAGTGAATGGCCAGTGCGTGAAGTTGTACTTTGGTGAGGACATCTCTCATGAGATGATTCCATCCCTCACCACGTTTCCCTTGAATTAGTTCTGGGTCGAGTCAGGCTCGTGACTCGATTAACAAAAACAAGCGCTTCTCGGGAGGCAACCCGTTGATCTATCCTTTCCCGTTTTCATAATAAGTGTAGGGGGAGCCCCGTATGTGTTTGTTGTCTTGTTTCTTTTGATGTGCAGGGATTAAAAGCTTCAACGATCCACTCTCGATGACTTTTCACGAACCGTGATCCCGTGTACCCATCTTCCCGGTTCTATCCTAAACTGTCGTGATTCAATATTTCATATCTTATATGTTCACATTCAAATCACTATAGGTGTCCTTCCCTTAGCAAGATTTAACCAACGTGCACAATGTGCTAAGTGTAGGGGAGTTTACTCCCACATGCTTAAACATTGAGGACAATGTTTATATCAAGTGTAGGGGGGACTTCTATCGAAGTAAGTGGGCTTTTCCATGAATTTGTCCTCATTTTAACCGGAAAAATTGATTTTTCAACATTTTTCAAAATATTTAATCTATTTTGGCCTAGTTCTATAGTAGTATTTTCCTTTGTTATGGTTATTTTCTTTCCTTGCTAAAATAAAATTTTAAATAAAGTAGTTTTAAATTTTTCAACGTTGTGAATCTTTTGACTCAACTCGAGTCTACTTATCCAAGTTTACTCTAGCTAGTAGACTTAACGTGTTTAAGTCAAGTTTTGCTAGGCTTTTATATAGGGAACTTTAAAACGCGAAAGTCTTAACTCTCACGGGTTAAGAACAAGAACTTTTCGCAACTTCCTATAATTGATCCTAGAGAGTTGTTTATCAAGGGAACTTTAAAATGCGATTTCTAAACTTGAAAAAGTCTAAGAATTTGCAAGATCCTATAGATAACTCGAAAACCCAAAACTTTGATTTAATTGGCTAAGCATCTACGAGTCTCATTCCTTGAGATTTTAAATTGTGGAAAACGAGAGATGATAGAGTCAATTATAAGTTTGGTATTCTTTCATGAATTTATGTGAGTTGATTATAAGCTTTTTCTCCCATCGCTTGTTAATAAATTTAATTGCGATAAATAAGGTTGTACGATTTGAAAAGTTACTTAACTTCTAGCCCAAGATCGTTTAAAAGTTGCTCGGTATTAATTAGAGTTCATAGCCAAGGCATAACTTACTGAAGCGGGATGCGAAGACTGGCGAGTCCGAAAAGGCCCTAACAAGGCATGAGGGCTACATTTTGTTGCTAAAGATCCAAAAGTGATGTGAAGAATTATTTATCAAAAATCAATATGAAGGATCGAGACACATGACGAAAAGCAAAAACTCCCCTAAAGATCATGGAGAAGTCTATCCGAAAAGGCCCTGACAAGGTATGAGGATAAATAGATCCAAGTCTTAAAAGGAGGCGAATCGTTGTATATCAAAGTCCAAAATAAAGATTGGAGAAAAATGAAGAAGTCGTGGTCCAAATATGAAGAATCTCTCAAAAACTTCAAGTGAAGAAATTCCTATTATGAAGCGAAGAACATAATTTCAAGAACGTCTCTCAAGATTCGAAGTATGAAGTCGCTGTCAAATATCGGTCCGAGAAAGGTCTCAAATCGTGAAGTGAGTTATGCCAAGATATGAACTTTAAGAGGTCCCGAAAAGCAGTTTTAAAAGATTTTGTCCTTTAGCTAACTATTGATTAAATCGTCCCACCTTATTTTCGGCCTAAATAAACTATCGAAATAAGTCAAACAATGTATCCTCGTGATCATTCAAGACAAAATTAAAATATAAGAGATATACCTAGGAATAAGGGAGTCTAAGTGAATAATTGGGCTACATGAGTTCGTGTTAGTTTGCTAACTTTTAATAACAATGATCTCGTTTTTAAGCTTGGTATGGGGAACGTGAAACTTGAGGATGATAAACATTCATGACGGCCAGAACCCCAATGTAAGTCTTTGATTGTTTTACTTGTTTTGTACATACTTCTATCTTTTTAGTTTCCTTAAAGTTTATTATTTAAAAAAGGCCAAGGTGGGTTATTTACGATGAGAAATGTAAACTGTGCTTTGAAATTAATGCATTGCATGAGGGCATTGCAATGGTCAAGTGTAGGGGATTTAATAAGTGTGAAAACACTTATCCTTTTAACACTTATTTCCAATAATAACAAGACCAAAACGTATATTTTATGTCGTAAAAGTCGAAATTATGCGTGGTTTGTGTTTTAGGACCAAAAGATGAAAAAGGAAGAAAACATGGGCTATCACGGGCTTTTATCGAAGAAAACGAGAAAAGACGAAGTCAAAAGATCAAGAGTGCAAAAAGAACGGAAGTCCAAGGCCTATTCTGAAGATTTATCGAGAAAAAAGTCTAAAGATGAAAGTTTAATGAAGTCGAAGAACTCAAGTCTAATTATAGAAGAAAATTAGAAGACGAGTTCAATTTACATCGACAAATCCCGAGACGACGTCGAGAAAGACAAAGAATTAAAATCGAGTCGAGAGAGAGAAAGAAAGAAGGAAGCACATGCACCTCCCCATCTTCTATAAATACCCTCCTAATGACACATTAGGAGGGTGTTAGTTAGTTAATTTAGTCATTTTTTTTCATTTTTTTCCTTTCTTTAGTTTTTAGAGAGAGAAAGTTTTAACTTTCTCTCACTAATTTTTCATCTTTTCTTTATTTTTCTTTCAAGTTTAAACTTATTTCATCCTTGTATTTGGAATTCATTAATCACAAGTTCAAGTTAAGCTTTTTATCTTTAATTTTCTTCTACCTTTCTTGATTTTATTTACTTTTGATTCGTATCATTTTTCATATTGCTTCATCTTGATGTTTATGTGATTAAAAAGTTTATCTTTTTGATCATATCTAAGTTTTTATGCAAAATAAGCTTTGAGCTTTTTATGCTTATTGGCTTATTTGGTACTTAGCTTATTTACCTTTTAAGAGTTTTCTTAAAGTTTTAATCTTTTTCTGGTTTGATTTAAAAGTTTTGCTTATTTAAAGTTTAAAAAGTCCTTATTTCATGCTTATTAGTTCGGCTTATTATTGAGTTGGTTAAGTCTTGGTTTGAGCTTATTGAAAATAGCTTAATTCTTAGCTTCTTTCGAATCACAAAGCCATCGCAAAGTAAAACCCTTTTGTGATTGGGATTCCGACGCACATTGCGATCACTACATCGCAATAGGGTTTTGTATTCCGATGCATTTTGCGATTGGGATTGCGATAGGATTCCTTTTGGTTGTATTGCGATAGGATCTAGATCCCATTATTCCGACAAAGATCAGTTTGTGACATTGAGATTAGATTTAAGTTTCATTTTGCGATAGGTTATTGCGATAAGTGCATTGCGATTGGATATTGCGATCAGGGCATTACGATAGATTGGCATTGCGATTGATTGGATAGAGGACATATTACGATTGAAGGATATTGCGATTGCACATTCCGACGGGATTGCGATAGGTCGTTCCGACGGGGTTAATTGTTTATTTTTAAATTCATTTTCTAGTAATTTTTAGTTTAATTTTTAAAGCTGTTATTTTACTCAACGACATTTTCTTATTTGCTTTTAGTTTAAAATAGATAACCAACCCATTTTCTTTTCCACCAAGAATGACTGAGTCTCACTTTCTACTAGTAATCAATTCGAAAAGGTCGAACGATAACTCTTTTATAACTAAGTGAAAACCTAGTTATTAAACACGTCGACACTTCCTCCCTTAACACCTCACTTACTCTATAAATACCCATGTACCCTAAATTGTACAATCATCTAGTTAATTAGTTAGTTTTACATTTTTACAGAGTTGTAGGTGTTTTTATCATTCAATTCAAATTTTGTTATTAGTTAGTTACAACCTAGTTAATCGGTTGTAACAAATTGCTTTCCACCATTAATAAAATTTCAGTTCTTCAATTCTTTTATTCTTTTACTATAGTATAAGCTGTTTTCTAAGCCATAAGCTCTTACAAGCTTATGGATGTTCCATAAGCTGGCTTCTAAGTCTTCTTGATGCTTTCAAAAGTTACATTATTATTTGTTTCAATTCAAAATCTTTAAATCTCTTATCATTCTAACAGCTTTTGAGTCAAAAGCTCATAAACTCATTAGATCTTATGAGAGGCTATAAGTCAGATTTTTGATCATAAATCAGTAAGATTAGTAGTAATTCAAGTTGATCATCAAGTCTTATCACTTTTCGTCAAAGTTGCAAGAGGAATTCAGTTTCAAGGGTGTTTTTAGATTAGTTGGATAATAAGTCGTAGAAGCTTATTGAGAATTAGTTAAATTTTTGAGGATGTAATTAGGGTTCAAAAGGCTTATGTCTGGTTATATGAGATTGAGAAAGAGCTTCAGCAGCTCAAATTGTTTGATCAGGGTGGATAGGTTCTAGTTCTTACCAATTCTTTAGTTTTTTATTTTGTTACGTACTATTGTACTGCATTTGATATTCATTAAGAGTTTTTCAGATAGTGATAGCATTAGAGTGATCTTTATTTACTTAGTTAGAATTAGGTCTGTTGTAGAATTGTAGGTTTTGACTTGATAAGTGGTGTTTGGAATAAGAAGATTTAAGTTGTTCTTGCTTTAGGTTTAGATAACTGAGTGTTGATAGTTGTTACATTGGTTAGAAATAGTAGTATAAGTGTTCAAAAGAGTCAAATTAGTTAAAGAAATAGAAAGTCAATAGGGTAAAATTTGTCATTTTCCTTCTAGCCTTAACGAGTAACATTTGCAGATAAACAGTGTGAGTCTTAGGGTGAATTAGAGTCTGAATTTGCTTGATACCTGATAATTAACTTACAAAGTTAATCTATTTTAGGATCATTTGTCTAATAGCTTATTAGATAAGCTTTTAAATTCAGTTCAAATCTAGCTTGTTTTAGCCTGGTTTAAATAAGTGAAGTGTTCAATGTTTATATTTCAAACTTAAACTGTGGGTTTGAAGCAAAAATTAATAGAGTTTGATCTTGATATGGCAATCTTTTCTTCAAAAAAAGTGTTTAGACAGGTTATCGATAAGTTGTGTAAAGCTTTTCATAAAAAAAGTTCAAAAAGGTTTCAATTAGACTCGAACCCGTGACCTTATGCTTGTACATCAATACAAACCTACCCCACTAGTCTTTCAATTCATTAAAGCTTTCAAACTAATTTCTTTTATCCACATTTTGAGAAATAAGTTGTATTAGCTTATTATAACTTTTTAGCTTAACTTGTTGAGCTTATTGACTTTAATAACTTTAGAAATCACTATTTTTAGCTCATAAACATTTTCCCTAGGTTTGTTTGAATTGGTTAAGTAGATTTTTCAATACAAACTTTTGTCACTAGTTAAAAATAGAATTAATCACTTTTTGGTTGTTTTGCTTATTGATTTTTGGTTTGTCTAGCTTATTTTCCATTTTAAGCAGTTTGAAATTGGTTTGAACTTATTTCATCCACTATAAATCTTAAACTCGTTTGTTGTAGCTTATAGTCGCGTTTTTATAATTTTAAGAGTAATACGAGATTAGTCCTTTAACTTTCTACTAGTTTCAGTTAATGGCAGTAAGAATTAGTCCTTGTTGTTAGAGAGTTGTTGCATTGTTAGTCCCTAACGGTTAGTCAGTTAGTTGGAATATTCAAGATGTTGGACTCATTAGTTTGTTGGGTCGTATATTTTGTTGAGCATGTTAGTGGTTTTAGAATAAGAATAGGTTTAGAAGCCCGTTTAGTATTAGTATAAGCCCTATATATAATTAGCCCGTTTTGGGCCATTAGTATTTTAGAATATAGTATTAGTGACTGCATCATTTTGCGTGTCTAGTTGTATTTTCAATTTTATATTCATCGACATTATAAAAATCTTAAAACGAAAATCTGAGAATGAAATTTGAAACGTAAACTTGGCTTTCAATTCAATTTGATCCAAGAGAAAACGAAGTTTACTAGAACTATAAATTAAGGCTCACTGTACCCAGATATATATGGGGCCATCGAATGTTTATGGGTCCGTCTACAGCTAGAACGCTCCTCTCTTTTACCTATAAATAGGGGACCGTTTCAAGACCTATTCTAACCGTTTTGCACACACTTATTAATGTTCTAAACTCTCTCTACATCATTTCTTATCTATGATCATATACTTGTCTAATCTAGTTTAAACAAATTATCCAATTCTTTATATCATCTTTCTTCCTCAATTATAAAGAGAACTTGTATTCATCAAGAAACGAAGTGTCATAGTTTTAGTGTGTCTTACTGATCTTTTTGTAGATCCACTCTTTTTCCTCTTAATATTTTGTTATAGTGTAGACCCGGATAGTGTATAGGTACAAAAGTGTTGTATGTATGATGGTTAGTACTTTAGGCCTTAAGTACATTAGTGTGTGGTAGATTGGTTCTAGCTAAGATTAGGACTCAGCATCTAGCTTAGTGTTGGAAAGAGTATAAGGTACGTATACGATTTTCTCCCTCTAAAGAGAGCTTGTTGACATAGTAAACTCTCGAGTGTAATACTCGGGGAGTATTGTAGGGCGAAGAAGAGCTTTGTAGCTGATGATACATAAAATCACGTGTCCTACTTATACACCAAAGTCGTTTAGACTTTTATTCCATAAGAGCGTACCACGAGTTCAACATCATTTAGTGAGTCGATGATTAGTACGAACAAATAACGGATACATGAGGTTGCTAATGCTTTTTTAGGTGGCGTTCCCCTTAGGTAACTTGATATTGCATATGTAGTTTTAGTCAGAATATGTGGAAAAAGAACATATCAAGGAGCTTGCTACTGATAACCCTAATCCACCGTTACTCTAAGGGGGTATCCCAAGTGTCGTTCAACCATAAGAGAAGATGAGCCAGAAGATAGATACATTAGTGTTATTAGGTGGAGTCATGAAACCATTCAGTAGTTGTTCAATAGTATCAAGTCGAGAGTTAAAGAACATGGACATCGCCTCGAGCTAACTGAGATCTGTAACAAGTTCGTTGCGGACCTCTTGTGACAACGCAAGAGGATTTAATAGATTTGCGTTCTCCATCACAGAAAAATGGAAAAATTGATGGAAAGTTATAAAAAAAATAACACAAAGAATAGATAGGCTACAAGAAAGCTAATAAACGGAAATAAAATGATGGATGGTCTCGCTAAGAAGCAATTGAGTGAGTAGATCTAAGCTAGTCGGACACGAAACCTAACTATTCTCTGACAACGACGCAAAAAACTTGATGCATGTGTCGCAACACCTTCAACATGTTTTACCACCCCCTAGGCAGTGAACCTAATCGTAGTAGTATAGTATAGTAAAGGCTCGGGGTCTTATCATTCTCTAGGGGAATAACATGGGAGGTTTGTGTTGAACTTATAAAGATCTAGATATGGGAAGGAAGATTCTTTTTGTATTATTTTTTTATGAAATAAGTAAATATTTCGGTATAAGAGGAGGTTTTGACTAACATTGTTGGTTTCTTTTAACACGGTATTACTTATCAACCTTAAGTAATACCACATATCATGGTAACAAGTGAGTTTTTTAAAGTAAATAACAATTAAGCATACGTAAAAACAATGAAACCAAAATAACTTTTAATGTATAGAGATTTATTAAAAATGTAAAACCTAAAGTTTGAGAATTTGAATTTTCATTTTATTTCATATTATTTGAACTATAGCCTTGAATTCATAAAGGAGGTTGAGAAATAAGACCTTAGGTTATAACATTTGAGAAAAAATAAGAAGATATGCTAAGTACTTATTTTTATAGAGAAAATATATTTTATTTTTTAAGTATAATTTTGTTCCCCCCCCCCCCCCCCTTATAAATTATATATATATACTAGCCTCAAGACCCGTCCGATAGACGGGGTGCTTTAAGTATATGTTTTAGTGAGTATAAATAATTAATTTTAAATATATTATTTAAAATATATTGAAAATTGTATAAGCCATACAAATAATTAGTAAAAAACACTTGCATTAATGAATTTATAAATGAAAATAACAAACCAAAAATATATTAAAAACATTCTGAACAATCTTGCGAAAAAAATATTAGAAGGATACATATTTAAAATGATGGGAAAAGGTCCATATAATAAAAAAAACAAACATTAAATTACAAATTAAAGACGGTGCAAAACCTATTTATAAACAACATTAGTTGTGTAATTGCAATAGTTTTCTTCTTCGTCGCAACATAATACTTTTAAGACCCTTCTTGTTTAAAACACTTGAAAGAGCGACATACAATTGACCATGCAAAAAACTAGACGTTCTAAGTATAATCCAACCTTAGATAACGTTTGACCTTGGCATTTGTTTATGGTCATTGCAAAGCACACGGAAATGGGAAATTGTCTTCTATTCAACTAGTGTGGAATTTTTGTATCGGATGGAGCTATATTCATTTGAGGAATTGCTACAACTTCACCGATTTTACCACCCGATATTATTTTTGCCTCAATGCTAATTACTCCCATTCTTATAATTTGTAACCTTGTACCATTGCATACTCCACCTCTTTGATCAATATTCCGTAAACACATGACTGGCGCCCCGACCTTCAAAGCTAATTTATGATGTAGAATACCAGACATTCTAATTGTGTTTAGAAACTCTGTAGAATACAAAGACTCACTGTGATTGAAATTAATGTCTATATCGGAAGCTGTGTTAGAACTGTAATAACTTTTTCTCGGCTTAACAGCTTTGACATCATTCGATCATTCACTTTGTCTACTTGTTCATTTGTTATGAATACAAATAATAATTAATATTTTACATAAAACTATAAAATTAAATATTTTTTCTTTATACAATAACATTTTTATTTAAAAATTAAGACATGCTTTTAAAGTGTAAATTGGTATTTTACATATGTAAGTAAAAGCACACAAACAAACTCAGATAGGTATTCATTTAAACGAATATGATTAAACTCTGGTGGAATAATATTTGTCAAGATTTCAAGAAAAAAAACAGTCTTTCAATCCCTTTGCAATATGAATCTTATCAAATATTCGGTTAGTATTACATTTATTTCTTGAACTGATTGTTATTTATACTAATAATTCGTTTGAGTATTGTTAATTGATTATATTATAATTAGTTGTTCAATAATATATAGCAAATTTTAATTAAGTATTTAATTGTTAAGTAGTTGAATGTACATATGTGATTGAATTAACGTATTTAGTTTATATACGATTTGCCAATTAGAGTGTTTCAATTTGCCAATTAGAATGTTTCTAGATTAATAATTTTTGTTAATTTTACATGATATGTACATCAATTTTTTTTATAAATTATAAATAAATGTTGTCTGAATTTAAGAGGAAAAACCTGTTCATGAGTAGGAGCAAGAATGGCTTTGTCCTGAAAATAATGTTCATCCCATAAATTCTCCTGCCAATTATCGTAGGTCTGTTTTATAAGACTTTCTATATGATCATCGGAATCAGGTATTAACATTTCTTGCTAAAACTCTATGATGGCATGGCCATCATTTTTTCCACCTATTTTGCCTTCACCGATATTCAAAATCCAATCAGCAAAATCCTTTATGCTTTCTGCTTCTCTAGGTGTGCAACCAATTCGAAGCCGCATATTCTCTGTCAGTTTTAAAACAGTGCAATGATACCATAAAGCCGACTTATTTAAAGAAGCATGAACTACATCTTGTCTAGTTCCATTTGAAATAACAGGCAGAATTTGCCTAAAATCACCCCAAAAAACAACGACCTTGCCACCAAACACACTTTCTTTCTTTTTTTAATCATCCTCTTCCACTACATCTCGCATAGTTCTTTCAAAAGCCTTAAAACATAACCTGTTAACCATTGGTGCTTCATCCTATATTATTAAATTTGTCTCACGAATCAATTCCGCAAGATCTTGTTCTGTTGGAATGTTACAAACAGAATCCTCTGTAACATTTATAGGAATGGAAACCGTGAATGGGTCATTCTTCCACCATCAAGAAAAAGAGCAGCTATACCACTCGATGCAACAGTTAGAACTATTTCACTTTTTGACCTTAATGACGCTGTCAATGTCTTGTAAAAAAAATTCTTTCCAGTACCTTTATAACCATACAAAAAAACATTCCACCACGGTTATTATCACAAGCATCCATAATAGTTTGGTAAATTCCTTTCTTCTCATTTGTCAAACTACCATGTAATTCTTGATGTTGTTGTATTAATTGTGGAATATCGTAATCTAATTCGTCATAAATCAACCTGTTGTATCCTTCCAGTGTGAATTCGACATTTGTATACGGCATATTGACGATTGTGCTGAGGCTTCTCGAGTTACTAAGTAGTTTGTCCTCAATAATTGATAAACAGATGTTGTACTTTTGACTATCATTTAGTTCAAGATCTGCAATAAAATTTAATCAAGAATAATTAAAATTTGTTTGGAATTTTATCAATGAATTTTCTAGTCTATATATGTACAATAAAGTAAAAGAAATACTTATATTATCATGTTTTTTGTACCTGAATTATTGTGCTTTATTCTTTCCATGTCCTGAGTATCCTTTGCTAACAACCACCATGTTTTCTCCCAAACTATTTATGGTTTTGACATACTATCTGATAATATCAACATAACAAAATACGTCTGAAGACAATCACCGGTTCCCCACTCGCTTACTTCAACTAAAGCATCTACATACTCCTTGTCCTCATACAACAAACCGTGTGCGTCACAAGCTTCTTTATAGGTAGGATACACCACTTTTCATATGTTCTAAAATCTTCCCATTCTCTAGCACATTTAACATGATTTAACAACATACGTAAATAGAAAAGCTCACCCCAAGAAGGAGGTACGTGATGTATCCGTCCTATAGTTTAGCCTTGCTTTCTTGGTGTCCATTTTTTTTCAAGTTGGTTCCAAATATAATGTTTAGGAAATTCGACGTTTAATAAATCTCGTGCTGCTTCATCAATTTCATTGCATTCCATCCATGCCAAGAATTTTGTGACATTCACAGAATCCTTGTCTAACTAAAAATCAATACTTTCGGAAGGATAAAATACTACTGATTGTTCATCCGGAAGATGGAAGGGTAGACGTTCAACTGCTGGATATCTATGATGTATATCAAACTTGAATATCCTCCATGCAGCCTCACATGCCGATAAATATCGACAGTCATAATAATCCTTAATCTCATTCTTCTGTTCTTCCTTTACAACAACAGTAACTCTATCAGGACCTTTGTTTATATATTTGAATAGGTATTTGATTGATTTAAACTGATTACACCATTCAACGTTTATGTGTGCCTAGTACCTCCTCAACAACGTAGGATTATATGGAACTATAATAATCCGTAATTTAAATCAACATTTAGACCGAGCTCCAATCTTATTTCTTATATCCCGATCAATATTTATTAGCCGACTATTAGTTGTCATGTTCATCTTTGAATAGTATTGAATTATAGGCTAACCGGCAAGGTTGAGGCTTTAACGTATATCATCGTTATGAGATAGAAACATTTTTCTTGTCATCAATTTAATTTTTTTCGATTTACGGATATTCTTTGTAAATTTACATTAAACTTTTAAACGTCTCGCTTATATAACGCATTAACATTTATTTATCGAAATATCGACGTTCTCCGAATCTCAACATTTTTATTTTATATTGAGTGTTTATTTTTCGTCGTTTACGTGTAATATTATAGATCACGTAACTTTTAAAATATCGGATCTCGATAATACCCGCTTTACCAAATTATGAGGCAAAATAACACAAAAACTATACAAGATGAGTCGGTCACTTGTGGCTAAAATGCTATACTTGTATTCCAACTAGCCAAAAACCATTGCTTAGTTTTTAAAGGAAGACGTATGTACATTTTCTTAAACTTTCTTCCTTTCCAAGCGAATCCATTGATTTACTTACGAATTCCAATGTGTGACGCACCTGCCTACATGGCGTCAAGTTGATATAGACATGCACGTAACTACTTAATCACATGGGTTTACGTTTGAATACAAACCACGTAGATACCTTCAATATGCATGCTATGACTCCCATCAAATATATATTTGTTCTACTCTAAAAAAAATATAAAAATAAATTCCATTCTTCTATTTTCAAATAAAAACCAATGGTATGTTTATCCATGGCCTTCTATAACGTTCATGGCTGATATAACATCACAATTCATATAGTGAAAAATGATATTTAGGAATAGTTGGAAACACATCTCAAACTCATATCATTCTTACCTTACAATCGGCTCAAAGAATGACACGGCTGCAAGGCTTGTTTAACAAATATTAAGTAATATTTGGGTTAGAGTTTCTAGTTCATTAGTCGCCGGATCGAGTTCATGTTTTGGACTAAGTCTCTTTTAAACGAAGACATAGGAGAGCAGCAAGGGTAGAATTCAGGTGGTGTCTAAGCCAAGGAGGAGAAGAGACGAAGCTTTGATCATGTTATGGTTCATATAGGAGCTATCACGTTTCATTCACATCATCTCGATCCGTTTTCACATTTTTCATGTAGTCTCGAGTTCATGTAAGCTTCCTTTTCATCTTAGACACTCTTAATATGATTCTTAAAAGACCTAAACATCTGGTCTCAAAGGACTCTCAACACAAACCAAGCTAAAACTCATTAACTTTCACATAAAATCATGCCACTCGGGTCACTTTCGGGCTGTTATAACTTTTGATTTCTCTTAACAACCTAGACTAAATTTTTGATATATTAAACACCACCCAATATACTGTAGAACCCCATAAGATCATAACCCAAGTCGTTGTATAGCTCATCTAAAGCTCACGTTCAAAACTGTCCCAAAAATGACTACACATGTCGATTCGCGACTATGGTTGTGGACACCCTTTCTCAGCATCACAACTCAAAATTATTAAACTCGACCACCATGTTTCTTTGTACCTGGTATATCAACATATAAGAGACTAAACACATCCCAAATTTCAGGTCCTAACTCGTTTCCAAGCTCTAGATATAGTCGTGTAAAGTCTTGTCCTCAAAACACATTAAACCATGAAAAATATTTCTAAGTCTTTTAATTATAAACCTATGGGGGCTGTTTTTGCCAATTCTCAAACTTGTAAAACTGATTTTTGAATTGTAAA
The DNA here is from genome assembly GCA_025667525.1 of Glebionis coronaria. Lineage (NCBI taxonomy): Eukaryota > Viridiplantae > Streptophyta > Magnoliopsida > Asterales > Asteraceae > Glebionis > Glebionis coronaria. The sequence continues at coordinate 592,387,571 of CM046874.1, forward strand.
ATACTTAGAAATATGTTTAGGGACTAAACTTGCCATTTTTATAACTAGAGGGACTAGTTTTGCCATTTTCAAAAGTAAAAGGAGTAAAGTGTAAATATCCTTAAATATAAAAATATAAATTATAAAAAAAAAATGTGTTTTAAATTGTAATAACTAGTTTTGTTAAATATTTAAGCTCGGCCTGATTACCGTTCATTATCGATGAAAACATTATAAAACTTATTTAAATTTTGTACGTTATCGTATATATTTCTAAGACGCGTCTCGTCATTATAGGTCTCGTTCGGTCATATGATGGCCTTTGGGCATCTCGTTCTCGAGCAATGAGCGACTGATATCTCGTGAAGTCGTGTATCGACTATTGGTTGTTTGTTCCTTGATCTACGTGTAATATCCATATCAGGTAAGTCTATAGCCTCGCTTTTATATTATCTTGTAAATGATTTTTAACCCGCGAGGGGGAATACATGTTTTTTTTTATAAAATGAACACAAGTTGTTTTCGGTATGCTGGACCCGAATATGATGATAAATGCCTAAGTACCATTGTCTTATGAAGTCCCTGAATTTCATGAACTGTTAATTACCTTGCGAGGTAAACGCTAATACATTTGATAGATCTATTTGGTTTGACAGCCTTATCCTAGGGTATGTATCCTTGTGATCACCTGAGAGGGATATAATGTATAAGAGGTCGTTGGTATATGACAATATTACCTGTTGTAGGGGCGCCGTAAGTGACTCAGTTTGACGTGTTGGTTAACGTTCAGTTGCATGAGCTTAAGGCATTTATCGATATATATGACTTGTCTGTGTGACAAGCTTGAGATGATTAAAATGCTCGTGTTCAAATGATGATTTACAAAACCTATAGACTTGCTCAACCGTTGTGTTGACGATTTTAAGCATGTATTTCAGGTAATCAAGATGGATAGCAGCGGAGCATGCGAGGAGGGAGTTGGTGCTTACTTGTCTAAAGTTTTATATTATTTTCCATCCTTTGAAATGAATAAAAGACTTTTAAGTCATTGATAAATGTATTGTGATTGGTAACGGTTTTTGGGACTAAACGCTGCTCTGATTTATATATTGGGATGGGAAACTTTTTAGACAAGATTGTATAATATTTCAACGTCTCTTTTGAGGTCGTTTTCTATGATTGTGTGTGATGTGCTATGAGTAGCGCCCAAAGTGGTATTCCACTGCGTGGTAATTTGGGGGTGTTACAAAATGGTATCAGAGCCACAAGTTATAGAGAACTAGGTCGATTTTGAAAAACCTAAACTATAACTTTGGTGTCTTCTAAAAAGTTTTAAGCACGTAACTACTCCGCATGGCTCCGGTAAGGCTATTCTTGCATTACTTTATGATTGATTGTGATTATGTGAACCTATGTGTATGTAGGAATGGTAATATGTATATGTATGAATATACGGTGGTATTCAAAGGCATTGCGCGTGAAGCAATGATCTTTGAATGATTTTCGTACATTTTATAATACGGTTTTGTATCGGATTTGGCCTCACCGCAAATCACCGATCTTGATAATTTTGTATTATTTGAATACGAGTGTGAAACTCGTTTGATACTTTTAGTATGTATATATTGTTTAATAATCTATCGCATATCTTCTTGTTTAAGCTCGATTGTTATCATCGTATCGTGATGTGCCATTTTAGGACATCTACTTTTGAAACGTAATTGATTGATGTGATATTCGTGTTCCGAGTATTTTTTATGATTTTGAAGAATCATTTATCCGAGGGGACATCATCTATGTAATGCGACGTGTGATTTGATTTTATATGACTACGTTTTATTGGCGAAAAGGAGGATGCCAATGTTGGACTTAAGATATATATATCCTAATCAAATATATATAGTTTGGGTACAACAAAGATATGCTCGTAGTAGTCATTCGGTTGAGTGACTTAATATCTTGTATCTAAATGGAATGGGACATTTAGATATAGAGATTTTAACTCGCCCAACTATGAGTCGTTTAAGGTTGTCTTATTGAAATGGGTTGGGACATTTGAATAAGAAAATTTTAAACCACTAGACCTTAGATTATTGTGTTTTCCTTATTGAAATGGAATGGGACGTTTGAATACGAAAATCATGATGTAAGTTTATTGACACCTTATATTTACTATGGTATTTGGATATGATATCGTGTTGAGAGATGGTAATACTTGAGTAGGATGACTTATAATAATCTCGTTGAAATGGATTGGGACGCCTTTTTATTTGAACAAGAAAGTTATAAGTTCCCGAACCGTAAATTTATAAACTCTTGTATACATGAAAGGGGACGCCTTTTGATGTAGACAAGGAGTTATAAATAAGTGGGCTCAAGTATGTCTGGCTCGATTTGTGGATGTTTGGTGTGCGTACGTCTTCCTTCAAATCGTGTTTCGTTGGTGTGAATCATTCTGTGCCAATGTCATTATGATGATCGTCGATTATCATCTATGTATGAGTAACCCGTTAGTCTTCTCTCGAGTTATGATTTTTCTTTATGGACAATTTCTAATATGTCCTGATTATCGCAAGCTCGATAAGCTAGTTGTAATCTACCTTCAACCACTTCCAAAAATTAACGACTTGTTGCTTTGACTTTTGTTCACCTAACCTTCGTTAGAAAACTCAGCGATAACTTGTCTATTTCTCACCTCTTCGCCCTTTAACCGAAGATTATTGAGACGAATTAAGCGTCGGGACGTCGCTTCCTAAAGGGGTAGACACTATAATAATCCGTAATTTAAATCAACATTTAGACCGAGCTCCAATCTTATTTCTTATATCCCGATCAATATTTATTAGCCGACTATTAGTTGTCATGTTCATCTTTGAATAGTATTGAATTATAGGCTAACCGGCAAGGTTGAGGCTTTAACGTATATCATCGTTATGAGATAGAAACATTTTTCTTGTCATCAATTTAATTTTTTTCGATTTACGGATATTCTTTGTAAATTTACATTAAACTTTTAAACGTCTCGCTTATATAACGCATTAACATTTATTTATCGAAATATCGACGTTCTCCGAATCTCAACATTTTTATTTTATATTGAGTGTTTATTTTTCGTCGTTTACGTGTAATATTATAGATCACGTAACTTTTAAAATATCGGATCTCGATAATACCCGCTTTACCAAATTATGAGGCAAAATAACACAAAAACTATACAAGATGAGTCGGTCACTTGTGGCTAAAATGCTATACTTGTATTCCAACTAGCCAAAAACCATTGCTTAGTTTTTAAAGGAAGACGTATGTACATTTTCTTAAACTTTCTTCCTTTCCAAGCGAATCCATTGATTTACTTACGAATTCCAATGTGTGACGCACCTGCCTACATGGCGTCAAGTTGATATAGACATGCACGTAACTACTTAATCACATGGGTTTACGTTTGAATACAAACCACGTAGATACCTTCAATATGCATGCTATGACTCCCATCAAATATATATTTGTTCTACTCTAAAAAAAATATAAAAATAAATTCCATTCTTCTATTTTCAAATAAAAACCAATGGTATGTTTATCCATGGCCTTCTATAACGTTCATGGCTGATATAACATCACAATTCATATAGTGAAAAATGATATTTAGGAATAGTTGGAAACACATCTCAAACTCATATCATTCTTACCTTACAATCGGCTCAAAGAATGACACGGCTGCAAGGCTTGTTTAACAAATATTAAGTAATATTTGGGTTAGAGTTTCTAGTTCATTAGTCGCCGGATCGAGTTCATGTTTTGGACTAAGTCTCTTTTAAACGAAGACATAGGAGAGCAGCAAGGGTAGAATTCAGGTGGTGTCTAAGCCAAGGAGGAGAAGAGACGAAGCTTTGATCATGTTATGGTTCATATAGGAGCTATCACGTTTCATTCACATCATCTCGATCCGTTTTCACATTTTTCATGTAGTCTCGAGTTCATGTAAGCTTCCTTTTCATCTTAGACACTCTTAATATGATTCTTAAAAGACCTAAACATCTGGTCTCAAAGGACTCTCAACACAAACCAAGCTAAAACTCATTAACTTTCACATAAAATCATGCCACTCGGGTCACTTTCGGGCTGTTATAACTTTTGATTTCTCTTAACAACCTAGACTAAATTTTTGATATATTAAACACCACCCAATATACTGTAGAACCCCATAAGATCATAACCCAAGTCGTTGTATAGCTCATCTAAAGCTCACGTTCAAAACTGTCCCAAAAATGACTACACATGTCGATTCGCGACTATGGTTGTGGACACCCTTTCTCAGCATCACAACTCAAAATTATTAAACTCGACCACCATGTTTCTTTGTACCTGGTATATCAACATATAAGAGACTAAACACATCCCAAATTTCAGGTCCTAACTCGTTTCCAAGCTCTAGATATAGTCGTGTAAAGTCTTGTCCTCAAAACACATTAAACCATGAAAAATATTTCTAAGTCTTTTAATTATAAACCTATGGGGGCTGTTTTTGCCAATTCTCAAACTTGTAAAACTGATTTTTGAATTGTAAAATACTTAGAAATATGTTTAGGGACTAAACTTGCCATTTTTATAACTAGAGGGACTAGTTTTGCCATTTTCAAAAGTAAAAGGAGTAAAGTGTAAATATCCTTAAATATAAAAATATAAATTATAAAAAAAAAATGTGTTTTAAATTGTAATAACTAGTTTTGTTAAATATTTAAGCTCGGCCTGATTACCGTTCATTATCGATGAAAACATTATAAAACTTATTTAAATTTTGTACGTTATCGTATATATTTCTAAGACGCGTCTCGTCATTATAGGTCTCGTTCGGTCATATGATGGCCTTTGGGCATCTCGTTCTCGAGCAATGAGCGACTGATATCTCGTGAAGTCGTGTATCGACTATTGGTTGTTTGTTCCTTGATCTACGTGTAATATCCATATCAGGTAAGTCTATAGCCTCGCTTTTATATTATCTTGTAAATGATTTTTAACCCGCGAGGGGGAATACATGTTTTTTTTTATAAAATGAACACAAGTTGTTTTCGGTATGCTGGACCCGAATATGATGATAAATGCCTAAGTACCATTGTCTTATGAAGTCCCTGAATTTCATGAACTGTTAATTACCTTGCGAGGTAAACGCTAATACATTTGATAGATCTATTTGGTTTGACAGCCTTATCCTAGGGTATGTATCCTTGTGATCACCTGAGAGGGATATAATGTATAAGAGGTCGTTGGTATATGACAATATTACCTGTTGTAGGGGCGCCGTAAGTGACTCGGTTTGACGTGTTGGTTAACGTTCAGTTGCATGAGCTTAAGGCATTTATCGATATATATGACTTGTCTGTGTGACAAGCTTGAGATGATTAAAATGCTCGTGTTCAAATGATGATTTACAAAACCTATAGACTTGCTCAACCGTTGTGTTGACGATTTTAAGCATGTATTTCAGGTAATCAAGATGGATAGCAGCGGAGCATGCGAGGAGGGAGTTGGTGCTTACTTGTCTAAAGTTTTATATTATTTTCCATCCTTTGAAATGAATAAAAGACTTTTAAGTCATTGATAAATGTATTGTGATTGGTAACGGTTTTTGGGACTAAACGCTGCTCTGATTTATATATTGGGATGGGAAACTTTTTAGACAAGATTGTATAATATTTCAACGTCTCTTTTGAGGTCGTTTTCTATGATTGTGTGTGATGTGCTATGAGTAGCGCCCAAAGTGGTATTCCACTGCGTGGTAATTTGGGGGTGTTACAGGAACAACAAATGTTCCATCTAGACCCGTACCTTGTTTTTTTACACTTCTTCCGTTATCGCTCCTTTTAGATACTACATACCCACTCTCATCAATGAATGTAGATTCATTGAATTTCTTTGGAAAATGCTTTGAACACTTGTTTTCAACCATGCAAGGACAATTCCTGTGTTATAGACCATATGGGCCATGCATCATAAACTCTTTAACCAACTGATAAAGTTCAGGATCTAAATCTTTTTTTGGGAATTTCAGCTGATATAAACCTGTCTATGTCTGATAGGTGTGTAAACACCCATCCTTTTTACCACTTAATTACAATAATAACCGGGCCAAAACGTGTAATTTATGTCTTTTATGTCAGAATTATGTGTGGTTTGTGTTTTTGTTGCGATTTAGGACGAAAAGGTGAAAAATGGAGAAAACACGGGCATTCACGGGCATTTACGGACTTTTATTGAAGAAAAAGATGAAAGACGAAGTCGAGAAGTCAAGAGTGCAAAAAGAACGGAAGTCCAAGATCAATTCTGAAGATTTATCGAAGAAAAAGTCAAAAGACGGAAGTTTACTTAAAGCCGAAGAACTCGAGTCTTATTTATTGAAGAATTAAAAGACGAGTCCAAAGAAACCCCGAGCCAAAAGTCATCAAAGTCCAAGATTAACAAAAGATTAAGAAGGGAAGGACTTAATGTCGCAATTAAGAAGAAAGGAAGGAGGGGAGGAAGCTTCCTCTAAACACCTTCCTAATCTCCTATAAATACTTCTCATTTTCATTTCATTAGTTTTGTTGGCTAAGGTGACAATTAGTCTTCCACCTTTACTTTTATGCACATTTAATTACCTTGTCTTGCACTTTAATTTTCAAGTAAGTTACTTTTATCTTTATTGCACCTTTACTTTACTTGTTTGATCTCTCATTCTACCTTTCTTTCTTGCTTGATCTTGTTGTTTACATGCTTATTGTGTTTCTTATTTGATTAAAGATTACATTTTTATGCTTTTGATTGTTTTGGATCATTGATTTTTATAGCTTATTGTGTTTATTTTTAAGTTTATAAAGTTTTTATGAAAGTTATTTTTATATAAAAGTTGTTTTTCGTAAAGCTTATTCATTTCGTGTCTTATAAGTCTTTAGATTTCAGTTTGGTAGCTTATTTTTATACGGTTTGCCTTAGGATTTTCGTGGTGTGCTTATTTGTGTTATAGCTTATTTTTCTAGCTTATTTTGTACTTTTTCTACTGTATTCCGATTTGTGCTATCGGAAAGGGGTTTATCATTCCGATCTGAGTGATCAGAAAAGGGTTTTAACATTCCTAACAGCATTCCGATTTGGGGGACTTGGTATTCCGATCAGGGTAGGTTTGAGTATTCCGATCAGGTAAGTGACAGTTATTCCGATTGATGATCCGTTCCTTATTCCGATTGAGGTGTTAGTTTTGGTATTCCGATCAAAGGTAAGGTGACATATTCCGATTAAGGGGTTCCGACCAGCATTCCGACCAAGTTCACCCCACATTCCGACGGGATTAACATTCCGACCAGATAGGTTTGTAACATTCCGATTGGACGATTGTGCATATTTCGACGACAACATTCCGATCAAGTGTAAGGTGAGTCTGATCGGAATATTTTCTGATTAGGGTAATTTTTACTACTTTGTCTTGTTTTATTTTTAAGTTATCATTTTTATACTTTGTCAACTTTAATTTTCGTCACGCTTTTTAATTTCAAGTCATTTAATTAATTTACTTTTCTAAGTTTTTAATATTGCAACCTTTCTTTTAATTAGACTTAGTTTCATTTTAACGCACTTTTATATTAACGTCATTTACATTTACGTCTTTGCACTTTAATTTAAAATCAACCAAAAATATTTGTTTCACCAAAATCAACTGAGTCGTACTTTAAGCCAATAATCAATTCGATTAGACACACATCAAAGAACTATAATTTTTATACGGGGTGTCAAAAGCCCAGTTATCAAATGGCGCCGCTGCCGGCTCTTTTCGTAAAGATTAACGGTTTTCTGTGAGAGACGCGTTGCTTTTTAGGATCCGTTCACTTGTGAGCGTTACTTTCTTGCATAAAAATTTCAAAAAACCATAAAAATTAAAAAATTGCTAAAAATCCATAAAAATTAAAATTTTCAAAAATCCAAAAAGATTTTATCTTTATTATGTATATATATTGTCTTTGTGTTTGGTTTCTTTTTCTTTTGCATTTTCAGGTGTATGCGTACTAGATCTTCTAATTATCAAGAGCCCGAGACTCAAGAAGATTTAAGTATGTCAGGTGTTAACAACAACAATAATCCACCGCACCTCAACAATAACAACAATGTTCTTCCACAGCCCGATCTTCGGACCATGGAGGAGCTTTGTCAACCTACCATGTTTGGACGAGGAGGACCGATTGCGCTGATGCAAATCACGGCTCTAGAGTTTTTGTTAAAGCACCACATGATTCAGCAAGTGCAAACTAATACGTTCGCCGGAATGCCTGATGATGATGCCAACAAACACCTCGACAAGTTCATTACAATAACCCAAAGCATGAAGTTGCCTGGTGCCACAATGTATGTTCTTCGCCTACAACTCTTTCCACATACTTTATCGCATCATGCCGAGAAATGGTTTGATCGTCTCCGAAGAATTCTATTCACACTTGGGATGACATGACTCAACGCTTTTTATCGCGCTACTTTCCACCATCCATGGTCACAAGCCTTCGCAATCAAATCAGTGGTTTCATGCAAGATCCTGATGAATCTCTTTTTGATGCTTGGGAGAGATATAATGTCTTGATCGATCGGTGTCCAAACCACAACATGCTCCCTATGACCTTAATTGATACTTTCTACAACGGTTTGACTTTTCGTGATCGTGATACGATTAATGCAGCCGCCGGTGGCACATTTATGAAAAGGAGACCCGAGGAGTGTAGAGAGCTTATTGAAAACATGACTACTCATCATAAAAACTGGGATTCCTCCGCTTCTTCAAGGAACAACCCGAGAGTCAATGTTTCTTCTACCTCAGCAAATCCTGATATGACCGAACTCACCCGCATGATGACTGAAATGAGTAAAAGTATCACGCTTCTCGCTTCAAACCAACAACAACAACAAGTTAAAGCGGTTGCACCTTCTTGTGAAACATGCGGCGGTCCTCACTCATACGCCGATTGTCCTTCTACACAAGGCAATCCGGAAAATGTGTATGCAGCTTATGGTAATTATTCACCGGAAAATTACCAAGCTCGACCTCAAGGGGATAGAAATTTGCTGAGTTACCGGTCCAACAACTACCTTTCACCCGGTTTTTCTCCTCAAAACCAAAACCCCGCCAACAACTATAATAGAAGCAACCAAATCCCACCTCGTGCTTCTAATCCTTATCACCCACCCGCCCAACAAACCCCACCCATTAACCACGATGTTGAAGCCATCATGAGAACCCACGGTGAGCAAATCAAGAATCAGCAGAGCCAAATCATCAATCTAAAAGGAGATATCACAAAGCAAGGAAATGAGATTAGATCCGAGCTTCGAGATAACATTCAATCCTCCTTCAGCAATCAAACGAATGACTTGAAGAATATGCTTGCTAGTTTCTTGCCCGCCGCTCAACCTTCTACTTCAAGTTCTCTACCTTCAAACACCGTCACCAATCCGCGAGCAAATGTGAGTGCTATTACTACTCGTAGTGGAATTACCATTTTCGATCCACCACACCCGCCCCCATCATCTACACCTCCTCCACCACCATTTATCCCTACTCCTCCTACACCTAGTATTAGTACACCATTACCGTCTCCACCTCGTCATGACGATGTCTCTAGGAAGGAACCTTCAACATCTCAACCTTTACCTACACCTGCACCTTCACCACCTAAACCCAATATCCCTTATCCTTCTCGATTAGGCAAGACCAAAATGCTAACCAAGGATGACTCTGAAGTGGCATGCTATGTGAAGATGATTTCTCAAATGAACTTCAACATTAGCTTTCTTGAAGCACTTGTCCACATGCCCAAATTTGTCAAAGCATTTAAGGAATTGCTTAACAAGAAGGAGAAGCTGATTGAACTCGCCAACACACGCTTAAATGAAAACTGCTCTGCATTTATTCTTAAAGAACTTCCAGAAAAGCTTGGAGATCCCGGTCGTTTTGTGTTGCCTTGCGTTTTCAACAAAACTGAAGAATTTACTGCCCTTGCTGATCTCGGGGCCAGTATTAATTTGATGCCACTGAGTGTTTGGAAAACACTATCATTGCCCGACCTCACTCCAACAAAGATGACTCTTGAACTGGTAAACCGCACTCTCGCTTACCCCGTTGGTATAGCCGAAGACGTGTTCATAAAAGTTGGCACATTTACTTTCCCGGTCGACTTTGTCGTTGTTGATTATGAAATGGACCCTCATATTCCTTTAATACTTGGTCGGCCATTCTTGAGAACCGGACGAGCTTTAGTGGATGTGGCCGAAGGTGAGTTAATCTTAAGAGTCGGGAATGATTCACAAGTTTTCAAAATGGGGAAGCTTACAGGCACATCCTATGGACGAGAATCAGTGAATATGATTAATGTGCTTGATGACTTTGTTGTCTACAACAATCCTTTATTTGATTCTTCCATTGACAATCCACTTTTTCATGATGATGTGGATGATTCTCGCTCCAATTTGGAACCTTCTCCCATTTATGATTCTCCACCGATCTTTAATGCTTATGATGATGATTCTAGCTCAGATTCGGATGATTATGATGATTGTACTTCTGAGTATCCCGAGCTGCCTACATATGATGATTTTGATGAGGCCGATACTCTTGCGAGCGATTCTTCACATGATGAAGATCCTCCGCCATCACTCGATCCTACTTTGGACGATTACTCATTTGAGAAAGACTTCTCTACGTTTCTCAACACTTACTTCCCTCATGAGAGTGATGCACCTACTTTGGACTTTGAAGATTATCGTCTTGATCCTACTTTGGATTTGAAGAACATTCTTTCTAAGGAAAAGAAACCGGTCGACACCAATATCCGCAGCACGTATGATTTAACACCTCTTTGTCCATCATCTGAGGACGAGGTTGTGCTTCTTCGCGGATCTTCTTCCCATTCTGCTGCGCCTGAGTGCTATTTTCCCCTAAAGGAAAAGGTGTTCGACCCTGGTATTGAAATCTTTAAGCCATCTCAGTATCCACCTGATGAAATAAAAGGAAAAATCTTTGGAAATTTTGAAGACATGCTTGCACCTCACCATACTTGCTCCCACCGTGCTCCATCGCTGCTTAAGGGAACCTTGCCTACTCTTCTTTGGCTTGCCTTGTTCGCCTTAAGCTTCTGCTACTTGATGGACGAAAACTATGTCTTTGATCCTGGTGGATATATTTCATGCTTCTTCTGTTGATAATCAAGGTCGAGTCTGGCTCACGACTCGGTTAACAAAAATCAAGCGCTTCTTGGGAGGCAACCCATGCATCTATCTTTTCGCTTTCTTTATCATAAGTGTAGGGGGAGACCCGTTGGTTTGCTTTCCTCTCTTCTTAATCAGGGATTCGAGCTTCAATGATCCACTCTTGATGATTCTTGACGACCCGTGATTCCGTGTCCACTTCTTCCCGGTTCTATCCTAAACTCTTTTCGATTCACTATTTTATATATTTTCTCAATATTAAAATAGGAATCTCTTTAGTTGTATTTTCCTTAGCGAGATTTAAACAACGTGCACAATGTCCTAAGTGTAGGGGAGTTTACTCCCACATGCTTAAACATTGAGGACAATGTTTATATTAAGTGTAGGGGGGACTTCTATCGAAGTTAAGTGGTCTTTTCCTTGTAATTGTCCTCATTTTAACCGGAAAATCAATTTTTTGACATTTTTCAAAATTTTTAATCTATTTTGGCCTATTAGTTTTTCCTTTTGTATAGTTAATATTCTTTCTTTGCTAGAATAAACCTTAATAAAATGGTTTTAATTTTCAAACGTTGTGAATCTTTTGACTCAACCCGAGTTTACTTATCTAAGTTACTCTAGCTAATATCCTTAACGTGTTTAAGTCAAGTTTTGCTAGGCTTTTATATAGGGAGCTATAAAACACGATAGTCTTAACTCTCACGGGTTAAGAACAAGAACTTTTCGCAAGTTCCTATAATTGATCCTAGAGAGTCGTTTATCAAGGGAACTTTAAAATGCGATTTCTAAACTTGAAAAAGTCTAAGATTTTGCAAGATCCTATAGGCGACTCGAAAACCCAAAACTTTGATTTAATAGGCTAAGTATCCACGAGTCTCATTACTTGAGATTTTAAACTGTGGAGAACGAGAGATGATAGAGTCAATTATAAGTTTGGTATTCTTTCGTGAATTTATGTGAGTTAATTATAAGCCTATTCTCCCATCGCCTGCTAATAAATTTATCTGCAATAAATAAGGTTGTACGATTTGAAAAGTTACTTAGCTTCTAGCCCAAGATCGTTTAAAAGTTGCTCGGTATGGATTAAAGTTCATAGCCAAGGCATAACTATTTGAAGCGGGATGCGAAGATTGACGAGTCCAAAAAGGCCCTAACAAGGCATGAGGGCTATATTTTGTTGCTAAAGATCCAAAGTGATGTGAAGAATCATTTATCGAAAATCAATATGAAGGATCGAGACACACGACGAAAAGCAAAAACTCCCCAAAAGTCATGGAGAAGTGTATCCGAAAAGACCCTAACAAGGTACGAGGATAAATAGATCCAAGTCATATAAGGAGGCGGATCATTGTATATCAAAGTCCAAAATAAAGATTGGAGAAAAATGAAGAAGTCGTGGTCCAAGTATGAATCTCTCAAAACTTCAAGTGAAGAAAGTCCATTATGAAGAGAATATCATAATTTCATGAACGTCTCTCAAGATTTGAAGTATGAAGTCGCTACCAAATATCGGTCCGAGAAAGGTCTCAAATCGCGAAGCGAGTTATGCCAAGATATGAACTTTATGAGGTCCCGAGAAGCAGTTTTAAAAGATTTTGTCCTTTAACTAACTATTGATTAAATCGTTCACTTTATTTTCGGACTAAATAATTATCGAAATAAGTCAAACAATATATCCTCGTGATCATTCAAGACAAAAATAAAATATAAGAGATACCCATAGGAATAAGGGAGTCTAAGTGAGTAATTGGCCCACATGAGTTCGTGTTAGTCTACTAACTTATAATAAAAATGATCTCGTTTTTAAGCTTGGTTTGGAGAAAGTGAAAACTTGAGGATGATGATTATTCATGACATTTCCAAAACCCAAGGTATGCTTTTGATTTCTTTACTTTTAATGTTTATAATTTTCTATCTCTTTAATAAAGGCCAACGTGGATTGATTATGATGAAAAATGTAAACGTGCTTTGTAACTAATGCATTGCATGAGGACATTGCAATGGTCAAGTGTAGGGGATTTGATAGGTGTGTAAACACCCATCCCTTTTACCACTTAATTACAATAATAACCGGGCCAAAACGTGTAATTTATGTATTTTATGTCGGAATTATGCGTGGTTTGTGTTTTTGTTGCGATTTAGGACGAAAAGGTGAAAAGTGGAGAAAACACGGGCATTCACGGGCATTTACAGACTTTTATTGAAGAAAAAGATGAAAGACGAAGTCGAGAAGTCAAGAGTGCAAAAAGAACGGAAGTCCAAGACCAATTATGAAGATTTATCGAAGAAAAGGTCAAAAGACGGAAGTTTACTTAAAGCCGAAGAACTCGAGTCTTATTTATTGAAGAATTAAAAGACGAGTCCAAAGAAATCCCGAGCCAAAAGTCATCAAAGTCCAAGATTAACAAAAGATTAAGAAGGGAAGGACTTAATGGCGCAATTAAGAAGAAAAGAAGGAGGGGAGGAAGCTTCCTCTAAACACCTTCCTAATCTCCTATAAATACTTCTCATTTTCATTTCATTAGTTTTGTTGGCTAAGGTGACAATTAGTCTTCCACCTTTACTTTTATGCACATTTAATTACCTTGTCTTGCACTTTAATTTTCAAGTAAGTTACTTTTATCTTTATTGCACCTTTACTTTACTTGTTTGATCTCTCATTCTACCTTTCTTTCTTGCTTGATCTTGTTGTTTACATGCTTATTGTGTTTCTTATTTGATTAAAGATTACATTTTTATGCTTTTGATTGTTTTGGATCATTGATTTTTATAGCTTATTGTGTTTATTTTTAAGTTTATAAAGTTTTTGTGAAAGTTATTTTTATATAAAAGTTGTTTTTCATAAAGCTTATTCATTTCGTGTCTTATAAGTCTTTAGATTTCAGTTTGGTAGCTTATTTTTATACGGTTTGCCTTAGGATTTTCGTGGTGTGCTTATTTGAGTTATAGCTTATTTTTCTAGCTTATTTTGTACTTTTTTCTACTGTATTCCGATCTGTGCTATCGGAAAGGGGTTTATCATTCCGATGTGAGTGATCAGAAAAGGGTTTTAACATTCCTAACAGCATTCCGATTTGGGGGACTTGGTATTCCGATCAGGGTAGGTTTGAGTATTCCGATCAGGTAAGTGACAGTTATTCCGATTGATGCTCCGTTCCTTATTCCGATTGAGGTGTTAGTTTTGGTATTCCGATCAAAGGTAAGGTGACATATTCCGATTAAGGGGTTCCGACCAGCATTCCGACCAAGTTCACCCTACATTCCGACGGGATTAACATTCCGACCAGATAGGTTTGCAACATTCCGATTGGACGATTGTGCATATTCCGACGACAACATTCCGATCAAGTGTAAGGTGAGTCTGATCGGAATATTTTCCGATTAGGGTAATTTTTACTACTTTGTCTTGTTTTATTTTTAAGTTATCATTTTTATACTTTGTCAACTTTAATTTTCGTCACGCTTTTTAATTTCAAGTCATTTAATTAATTTACTTTTCTAAGTTTTTAATATTGCACCCTTTCTTTTAATTAGACTTAGTTTCATTTTAACGCACTTTTATATTAACGTCATTTACATTTACGTCTTTGCACTTTAATTTAAAATCAACCAAAAATATTTGTTTCACCAAAATCAACTGAGTCGTACTTTAAGCCAATAATCAATTCGATTAGACACACATCAAAGAACTATAATTTTTATACGGGGTGTCAAAAGCCCAGTTATCAATGTCCACCAGGAATCTTAACTTATCAGCGCTTTCCAACCAAACACATAAATGACAGTGAGGTAAACCACGTTTTTGAAATTCAATAAACTTCTGCACATAAAAAATACAAATATAAATTATTGACAAAAATTATTGTACGTGTTTTCACAAAAAATGGTAACATAAAAACTTATTATTACAAGTATCTAACAATATAAGAAGTTTACAATTACCTGCTTTAACACGTCCGAAAATGCGCTTGTCTTTTGCGTCCTTCATTAACTGATCAAGTTTCATCCTAAAAACTCTAGTTGTAATATATGGATGATCTTCTGATTTAACGCCCTTCTTACATAAAAATCTTGTAATCTGAGGCCATTTTGGATTACATGTAAACGTCATAAATAAGTCTGGGTATCCATAAATTTTATCCATGACCATAGCATCCAGATAGTTTTGTAACATGTACCTAGGGATTCCTATGAAACTTGATGGCAAAATATATTTTTCCCATGTTTCTTCTTTCCTTTTGTTGAAGATTCAGCAACTTTAGCTAATCTAGAATAAGTTGCACATCTAAGTTCTTTATTTTTGTTCTTTACAAACAACATTCTCTCGGCTTCAACCATTGTATAACCATCAATAAAAAACTATTAAAACAGTCTTCTACTATTTAAAAGGGTTGAAAATACATTAGTCCTATCTTGTATACGAAAGGCAAACCATTCACGCATTGTGACACGTGTTTGTTTGTCTTTGGGTGTCTTTTGTAACATGTGAATGGTAAATGTCTGTTCTAGACCCATCTTCTACATAAGGAAATAACAATGGGTATTGTAATGGCAAATATTCGACATGTATCTCGCTAATCTTTTATATCTTACCATTATTTTCCTGGACAAGTATGTCTCTTGGTTCTGATGTGGATTCAAAATCACCAAGTGTTAGAAGTATTTAAAGTGATGGTCATATAATATACCGTTGCGAAGCTCGTGGAAGATGCTATTCAACGGTGTAGAGAGTTCTATGTTATTTTTATGTATGTAACGGGAATTAGTCCCGAACACACAAATGAGGAAGGCCTCCTAACCTTGTAAGCCTTAGTATAAAAGGCACATCCAACCTCATTTGTGTGTGTGTCTCTCATAATATTTTCTCTTCTTCTTGTTTTAGAGAGAGAAAATTTCCTTAGTTTCTCTCACTAGAAACACACCCCTTGTATCTTCCTCTATCTTCTTCATCTAATCTAATATTCCATTCTTAGTTTTAATCTTGTTCTTCATAATCTCTATTTCTTGTTCTATATAGTCGTGTGATTACATCCTACAAGTGGTATCATTCGCCAAGGGATTCGTGGATAGCTCTTGGGTGTTGCCCGTGTTTTTGTTATTCCAAGTGATCTATATATCTTCCACATAGTCGTGGTAGAGATTTGGGTGCTTTGGGTTGGTTAAAATCACGAATTTATTGTAAAAAACCTCATTTTTTACCTATTTTCTCGGAACAGTGTAGTTATTCCGATAGATTTCCTCGGAAAAGGGCTTATATATTCCGACAGAATCCATCGGAAAAGGGTTTATTATTCCGATACATATTCCGATACGGATTCCGATAGGTGTTGAACTCAGTTATTCCGACAGGTATTCCGACAGACATTCCGACAGAATATTCCGACAGGTATTCCGATAGGTATTCCGACAGACATTCCGACAGGGTATTCCGACAGCATTCCGATAAAACATTCCGATAGATATATTCCGATGGATATTTTGTTCGAGTATTGTTCAGACTTAGCCACTATCTAGACTTGTCCCGGAACATAGTTTACACGAAGATTAAAATAAAAAAATAAAAAAATAGGGTTTATGCTTTTCCGATGGAGATTTCGATGGCTTTTTAGATGGATTTTCGGATGCTGATTCCGATGGGTTTTCAGATGGACTCATTCCGATGGATTCTTCGGATTGTTATTCCGATGGATTTTCCAATGTTTATTCTGATGGATTCTGTTTTAACATTCCTATGGACTTTCAAGCGGTATTCCGATGGTTCTGAAAAATCAGTTGACTCAAATACATATCTTCATATCTTCACACCGTGTCAACTCGATAATTACCGAGTTGACCGGGATAACTCAATTGAGTCAAAAATTAAAACGCATCCCAACAACACCAAAACCAGTACTTGTCCTATCCCAATGTTACTAAAACCCCACCTAAACTCGAAACTAAACAGAAAAGAGGATCTCAGATTCAATTTCGTGATTAATAGACATGCATGCCAAGATCTTTTTAAGATCTATACCCACGAATCTGAAAATCATCATAGATCTATATTAAGGTTTTATACCTTATTTAATATCCGAAATTTGTAAGTAAGAACAAAAACATTTATGCTTCGTTATCTTACTGTTTCGTTTATTCAAACTCAATATCACACATGCCATTCACCTACCCAAGACCTATCATCACTGATCTTTAACTCTCGATTAATATTCGAAGTAAAAGAACGAATAATAACAATCGTGTTATGTTCGTTTCTTTTCTTCGAATTAAAATCAAAATCGTCAAAAAAATAAAAAATCATCATTCATGTATTCAAACCATAACCTACCCGAGACCCCCAAGTTAGAGGCCTTGCAGCACCTTCTTCTTTGTGGTATTCATCAGGTAAGGACAGGTTTATGTGATTTGGATGATTATTGAGTTCAGGGTTAAGGTTGAGAGTATTTAGATGGTGAGACTGATATATGATGATGGGATCTGAGTTTTCAGGATAAGGGATTAGATGAGATGTGGCGGAGTTCTCTATGAAAGCAGATAAGAAAGTGGCTGCGTGGTTTCGAGATTGAGATTAGGTTTTTCTATGAGATAAGTTAGAGTAAAAGATGTCTTATATATTCCTTGATGGATCTATATGGACCGGGTTTTAATGGCTGCTCAACAGGCCGAGTTGTGTTGGGCTAAAAGCTTTACGCTTATGATTGGGATGCCAGTATATAATAAATTTATATACTTTAGGCCAAGACAACTTAGATTTTGGCCGGATGAATTTTGGCTGAGACGTGATTTAGGCTGAAATTTATTTAGAAAATAAGGGGTATAATGGTGATTATTCATCCCGATAAATGAAACCCTCGTTTTTGAAACCCTAATCCGCGCATCTGTTGGGCATTTGACTGATTTTGGGCTTAAAAGTCAAAGTTAACTAAACGGCGTTGACGACTCCTCTTTCTTTAGTCATCGTTGGTTTTTCAGTTAACAACAAACACAACTAAACACGACAAACATAACAAAAACAAACAAACACTAAAACAATCCTTTAAGATTCACTAAAATTGTCAAAACAACTAGTATTCGAGCAAATAAATGTCAAGTGATTACGAAGTGAATTTGGTATTTTTATTTGAAGTTGAAGTGGGATATCACAAAGGCGTCTACTCAATTCATCATCGAGCCTCTTTCACCCCTTCTATCGATTGATGATTCGCTTCAACATTTATGATTGAGACTTGATTTATCTAGTTTCCACTATCAAGGGGTGGATGGTCGAAGACATGGAAAACTATCACTTAAGGAGTTACGTTGTAGTGCTCAGTGTCACACTCACTAGGAGTTGTGGATACCTCAAGAGGTGTTATACATCTTATACCTCTCTCTTTATGTATAAGATTCTAAGAGACGTTTCTCTGCACCGTTCGTCAATCAACACAAGTGCTAAGCATAAGTAACAAATTTGGGGGATTGTACTTCAGTTTCAAGTTTGGAATATCAGGTTTACTTCATCAGTGGTCACTACAGATAGCCGAAAGAATACAAGGTTGCTAAGTTTAGCCAGAGAGTACAAGAGTAGAGATGTGATCAGCAACAATTCTCACGAGCAACTTGAGCAACAGAATGTCAACAAAGATTTCTGCTTCAGACACGAATATCTCGCGATTCTGATTGTACTCGTCAAATGATGCTACCAAGTGTTCTTAACCACCATACGTTTGACAAGAACGCTACCGAGTGTTCGTCACCATCATACTTTCGACAAGAACATCTCGCAATTTTGACCGTACACGTCAGATGATGCTTCCGAGAGTTCGTCACCATCATGGGGGAAGACCGCGTACTTTGGGGTACTGAGTTCAACTTCCAGGGGGAAGTATTCTACAAGCGTGAGAAGATTTGTTGCTGATTTCTTACATGTTCCCCCAAACACATAATCATGTATACCAAAAATGTCAAGGCAACAGTTACTTGGTGTGGTTTGCTTCTTCTTCTACAAAACTCCGATGTGCACTTTAAATGTCAAAGATGAAGATTGCTCAAGCTACAAGTTCTGCTCAAGACAGGATATTGGTTTGGGGGGAAGCTGATTCAGAAGCTTCATCAAAAAGAAGTCTATGAAGAAAGATTTTCAAAGACATATGGTATGAATTGGGGGAAAGTTAATCCAGTTCATACATGATACAATGGTTCCTCAACAAGCAAAGACAAAGAGGATTCAAACTGAGGTATAAGTTTTTCTAGAAGACTTGAAGACAACGGTGTCATCCTCAACATTGGAAGCAAACTTAATACTGTCATATTTTTGTTTTATTTGCATTAGTTAGGAACATTGTAAGTAATTCCGTATGTCTCCACATTGGTGGAAGATTGTTAGCCTTAAAATGTGTGCGACTGACGGAATTACATTTGTTTCATAGCCGGGACTTGCAAGGACTAATATTGTCATATGTAATAGTCCAAGTCCCGTGCTATATATACCCCTCCATACTTCTATGGAGGGGTGAGGTGGTTCATTTCTTTCTCGTCTTTCTCTCTCTAATAAACACACATTTATTAGAGCATCTCTTTCTCTCACTAACAATGGCTAAAGACCTCTATCACCCTCTCCGACCTCCGGATTGAACCCGTGTTCATAGTGAATCGAAGATAACACCAACAATCAGTACGGCAGCCTCATTTGTAGTAGGTAGGTTATATGTGCTACCATCTTTCGGACGTTTTCCTATTAGTCTGATTCTGACATCTTCCACACTATCAAGATTTTTTTTCCCAGCTCTTCGAAATTGCTTTACCAAAGGATTTTTCAGATCAAGCATATTTTTATTTCTTTGGTTAGCGCATGATTAAGTTTTGAATTTGAAGATGATGATCCATCAACATCAGAACTGTAGAAAATAAAAATTTATTACTACATTTTAATTTATAAAAAATAATAAACTATATAGAATAAAATTTATAGAATATTACCTTACTGATTTGATGCGATTATCAGTTTCATTAATTGGATCGTAAATGTATAGCTGAGAAAAAGCAGGTTTCTTTCCGGGTTTAGGTACCAAATTTCCTATCCTATGATAGTTTTGACCTTGAATTCGGAAACAAAATGGCCCACGTCCATTATTTACTGAATGGTCAACATTTCCACCCATCTAAGTAAAAGCAAACATTGAATTATAACGTCTGATGTTAGCAAGAAATGAACTGCTTCTTCCTATCCATTCAGTAGTTTCTTTAACAAAGACGGAGGCTCTTTCAAAAAAACTGGTAGTTTAACTTTCCCTATACCACAACAAAGAGAAAATGAATTATTTTTTCCAGCCACATTTGCACCACGTACACTTTCTGCATACCACAACATAGCTCCACATTTCTGGCATTGGTAATTTTGATCTCCGTGATCAAAATAATCTGGCATTATTTCATAAAAAACACATAATAAAAAACGTTTCGAAATATTGTATGACTAAATATATTTAAAAATACCTTATTGCATTGTATAGAAAAATCGTAACACAAATATATGTTCTATAGTACCTTTAGAAATTCCTTGTAAATGGTCAATATATCCATATTGATCTTCTTGTTCTGTTTCCTCCATATTTTCCATTTGATACACACCTTTCCCTTTGTCTGAAACATAACTTGAAGTACCTTCATAAACGTGTATTCTTTATAACATTAAAAAACAATTGACAAAAAATTTCAGTGAACACTATTGATAATATATGTATCTTTTTTAAATGTGTAAGCTCACCACTGTCAAATGGCACAGGACTGGTTATGTTCCTTGAAAGTAATCGTTTGTTTGTATATGTTGTAGATCCTAAAACTGAATTTCCTATTAGTAATATTCAAAAATACTATGGAATTAAGAGGTTAATATATAAAATGAAAAAAGTTTATTGATGTTACCTGAAAAAGTATTTCCAACAGCAGGTACTCGATTTATTACATCCGGTGTCAGCATAATTAGACTAAAAGAACAACCTACTTTTTTGGAAGGAACATCATCACCAATTGGTGAAGTCTCGTCATAAGACACTTTGTTACATCGTCGCCCTGAACGTCTTAGAGGTTCAGGTTAAAAGGTTGGATCATTTTCTTTTCGTGGACGACCAACAACTCTTTTAAGAGGTATAAATTTCAATGTAGATGCAACATTATCTTTAGTTTCACATGTAACTAACTGATTACTTGAAATGATTTCTTGTAAAGGACAACGTTGTCCACCAGTAGTATATAATAAGTTGTTGGGTGTTGAATATAAATTTTCCGAATCTTGGATAATTCCAGCATGTGTATTTTCCTTGTTTTGTCTAGTGAGAGTCCGTTTTCTAGTACTTGCAGTTTGGTTGCAAACTGCTTTTTGTTTTTTACTAATTTTTGCAGAATTAACCCATCTTGAACCAAAAAGTTCATTTATTGTAGTAGCTGATTAAAATATATCAAACACAAAATTTAATAATATTTAATAACATTATTTCCTAAAAAAAATTCTTAAATCTAAACAACTAATAAACATACTTGATGGTATAAGGCTATTAGGAACATATATTGGTTGATAGTGAAGTATGTTATTGAACATCATATCATTGAAAGCTACAACATTCTCATTAGGTTTTGGTTCTACAACACCTGACCTTTTCTTGCGTTCTATATCAACATGACCTGTATATACGAAAAATGGTTACATGCATAACAAATATATGATTTAATCAAAATGCATAGTAATAAAAATGATTTTAACTAACCGTAATCCGTGGCTTGAATATTGTTAGATATGATATTGACATATAAATGATTTGTTGAAGCTTTCGAATTAGTTGATACTTGATTATGTGGTTTTAGATAGTCAAATTCATCTTTCTTCCTTTTGTTACACATATTTCTTATGAATGAAACTACTTTTTTTTATTTTATATTAACACATATAATACGAATATCTATTTTATTTAACAATAGTATTAGTTAATGTTGGGTCTAAAAGTTGACGCGGCAGGAAAACTCAAAGAAGAAAACGTGTGAGGACTTATTTCGCCCGCTATGAATTCTTATTTCGATAAGAGTTCAGAATATGGTTTATTTAAATAGAAGATTTACATGTTTATTTAATTTTATCTCTTCTATATCCTTGGACCTTATACTATAAAAGGAGCCCATGATCTTAGGTTTATTCATCATTTTCTACACAATGTAAAACCTAAATTTAGTGTGTGTTCTCTAGGCGTCAATGTCTTCATGTAAGACGCCTAGATGTTTGTTTTTTAGTTTTCATGTTGATTAAAAGATCAAATGTTTGTTTGTAAACATCTTGTTCATAACGTGTTTCATTCTATTCTGCCATGTTCTTATATGTGAATGATATGCGTTCCTAGCAGCCTAAAGATCTAGGAATCTTAGGATTCAAAAATTGGTATCAGAGCCTTGTGGCTCTCGATGTTAGGATCAACGAGGTGTTCATATCATAAAATAATAAAGAAATCCGTATAGGATTTTCTGGGCAGTTTTGTGTGCGCAGCAGTATTCAGAAGGGCATATCTTCTTCATTAACAGTTGGATCGTCATGAAATTCACGCTATAGGTTCTTGACACATGTGTCTATGATCTCGCTGGAGGGATTGTCCAAATAATCCTTCAAGAAAAAGTTGTTGGTGGGTAAAGTTGACTGCAAAGAAGATTTTCAGGTTTTCATTTTTTGTCATAAACTTAAAACTAGGGTTTTGTTCAAACTCTAGCTTGATTGTGAAGCGAAAAACATGATCAGTTGTGTTGTGTTTGTATTGATGTTTGTATTCGTTCTTAAAACCATAGGGATGACAAAGTAGCTGCTGTGATGTTCTTTATAAAGATCTTCGTTTTAGGGTTTTGTAAACCCTAGTTAACATTTGTTGTAGCATTCGGGGTGTATTATAGCTAGTTTTCACGATCATGGTCATAAGAGAATTATTGGTAGCAGGAGAATAAAGCATGTCAATGCTTTTATGTTCACACGATGGTAATATGTTTGATGCTTTTGTGTTTACACGATGGTAATATTTTGTGTTCACATGATGGTATTATTTTGTGTTCACACTGTTGTATTGTTGTGTGTTCACATGAATGATTCCCAAAGATCTGTGTTCACATGGAAAATGGATATGCTCAATTTCAAGATCATGAATGGATAACATATCACATGATGGTTTTGTTTTGGGATTTGCTTTATTTTTGGATGCTGATTTAATAGGATACGGTTGTGACTTGAGAAGAATAAAGACGTGGGATATTATATTAAAGTGGTATGAAGTACCTGTAAAGTATATATCTAGCCACATATATTATCTTTACACATTGACATATTTTTCTAGCCGCTGTCATGAGGATCGTTTCCACTGACACTGTCTGCGGCTACTCTAGCCGCTAATAGAGTATATTTTATCCGCTGACAGAAGTAGCATTGTCCGATATATTGGTTTTTATCCACTGACAAGTGTTGTCCGATATTGGACAACACATGCGGAAAGGATATTGGATAAAGAAGGATGTTGGACGGTGAAGAATTTGCTGCTGTTTGGAATTTTGGTTGAGTTTTGGCACACAAAATGAGGTATTTACACACACAAGTACATGAGATCTCTGGTTTTATACAGTATATCATTATGATATTTATGGCTCGGATATTTTTCTTAGAAGACATATATGATTAAGGGGAAGAATTCTTATGATAAACTTGATGTTCAAAGTAGATTTTCGCGAGTATGTGTTCTATCATATCTTCAAAGTCGTTACTTGTCTCCATTGACTTTAAAGATAACTTGTTCGTGCTTAAATGGTTAGTGACGAGTTAGGCCTCCAAACCAAAAACACACACTAACAATGGCGGAAAACCCTAACCCATCTGTGGTTGACTTTTAATCCTTTAACCTCTTTTTAAATCGTTTATGTCATAATCTCATCACCTTTATTTGTTTACATTTGTAATTTATTACCATATCCCTGATTTGGTATTTAATATCAACCTAACAAAGATTGGCTGTTGTTATTAGGTTTCTCGATTTTAATTAAGGTGTGTAGGGTATCTTTTATTTTTGTTGGGTAGGGTTTGTTTAATATCAGAAGATTTGTATACAATTGAATGTTCATTGTTTTTTAATCAAACATGGGAATTGATTAAGGTGACGGCGTGATTGGTAAACCCTAGGTTTTTCTAGGGTTCGTAGGATTAGGTCTGATCTTTTTTATTGGTCGCTGTTTGGGGTGTGTTTTTTATTGTGAATGTTGGCAGGGATGGCAAGCATAGACCTGGACGCTTTAGCTGATCGTACGAATCGATTGAAGGCGACCCAGGTTGATGATATTCTTAGGGTTTCTTTGCGACATGGAGTTAATGATGGTAATGTTGCTCATGTTGATAGCAACCTGATTAATTCCGTGGCTGGTAATGGTGGGTCTTTTTTGGCGAGTGATGATGGTACCAATATTATGAACATGAATACTACTCATGGAGTGATTAATGCATCGCCAAAATCTGTTCCAGTGGCGAGTTCTGATTTGAAGAACTCTCCACCAATTCTTATTAAGGAAATTGGTGATGTTGCTAAGTTTTTTTGTGTTTCTCTTAATTTTTTTGTTGAGCTAAGTGCCTTTTTTGAGGAGCTTGATGTAGGCTCAAATCAGGTGTGGGAACATTTGTCACAAGAGAACCGAGATGGAATCATTAAGATTATTGATCAACATTTGAGCTTTCTTGAGCAACAAGCTGTTGAGGAGTCTATTATTGAGTCTGCGGATGTCAATAATGAGACATCTATTGTGGCTAATCCTGTTTTCGAAGGGGTTAATGTTTCTATTCCTCGAAGAGTGGTCCAAAAGGTTGGTTCTCGCTTTGAATATACCCTGTATGGTTATTTTCTCGGTCAAAGATTGCCGTATCCAGTTGTTGAGTATTTTGCTAAGAGCAATTGGGGTAAACATGGGTTAAAAAGAATTATGATGAATAATAAGGGTTTTTCTTCTTTAAGTTTGATTCACAAGCTGGTTTGGAGGCTGTTTTGGAAGGTACCCCTTGGTTGATTCGTAAAACTCCTATCATTCTCAAGACATGGTCATTGGGGACTCGCTTGTTTAAAGAAGATCTAACTCGCATTCCAATTTGGGTGAAACTACATGATGTTCCAATTCAGGTTTTTGAAGAGGAAGGAATTAATTTAATTGCTTCTTTTCTTGGTAAGCCACTTATGTTTGACTCGTTTACTAGCTCTATGTGCAAAGATTCATGGGGTAGGAGTAGTTTTGCTAGGTGTCTCACTGAAATTAATTCTGATGCTGATTTGGTTGAGGTTGTTACTAGGTGTTCCATCTCTTACTAGTGATGAGTATACCAAAGAAACAATCCGGGTTGAATATGAATGGAAGCCTCTAAGGTGTGATACATGCAAGATTTTTGGTCATGATATTGATTTGTGCCTAAAGAAGGTTGTGACTATTCTTAGTGCTTCTACGGTTCATACTAGTGCACATGTTGAGACATCTAATGATGGCTTTCAATCAGTGGGTAAAAAGAAAAAGAGAAATAGAAAGTCCAAGTCTAAGTTTACTGGTCCGTCGGTTCAACCGAATGTTCAGTTTGTTACCCAAAGCAACTTCTAGTGAACCCAAAGAAGGTGGTACAACTGTGGGCAATGCTTCATCTTCCAAGAGGAAGGAAGTGGATTTTTTTTCATCTGATTGTAATGTGATCACATCTAATTCGTACTCTGCTTTAGATAAAAATGGAGAGGAGGCTGCTCTTGTTTATGATGAATCGGCTAATCTTCTCAACTCCAAAATAAGTGGAAGCTCCTATTCCAATTATTCTGCTGGTTAGATTGGTTCATTATGGTATTTTTTTCTAGGCGCATTTTTATGTTTCTAGAATTGTAAGTGGTTATGGCATATCATAAGCACCAGATTAGGTGGTTTATCAAGCTTGTGAGCTTGAGGTTAATGTGGTATCTCAGCCACATTCCATTTTTACTTCATTGTTTTTTGGATAATATATTTACCGGGGAAACCATTACCCGAAAAAATAAATGGTTAGTGACGAAGACTTGTCAAATCTAGCAAAAGATCTATTGCTATCACTTGAAGGAGTTACGTTATTTGTTCTTAGTGTCTCATATAAAGATGAGGATTTTGACAAAGGGGTCGAGGTCTAGTTATATTTTCCCATTGTTATAAGTTCGGTGTCACGAGGATAGTACAAGACATGGAATACGGGTTTGGGTTATTCTACTTCTACATCAAGATTATTATATTTGTTTTTCTTCAAGGTCATTAATACTTTTGGAGAATCTTCGATTGCGTACATTGTTTACTTCCCATTTGATGTGACAAAAAGGGGAAGATTTAGATGCTTAAATGTTGATCCCAAACTTAGATCGATTAAACTTGTGTATTATCGAGATTAGTTCAAGTATAATACTCTAACACCCCCAAATTTACTACGCAGCGGAATACCACATTTGGGTGTTAGGCAAAGAATCATCACACAAGCCATATCGAACGACTAAAAAAGAGACGTTTAATTATAAGAAAATTTAAACCAAGTTGAATTACAACAACATGTCTAATTGTTTCCAACCCCAAAATCATAACAGAGTCACCATGAATCTCAACCACAAAAACCATTTTGTTCAACAAGACATAACATAAAACATAAATTGTTTTTACGTAAAGGGAGGAAAACAAGTTAGATTGCCCAAGCCACAACAAAAATCCATAGCATGCTCTGCCACATACTGAAACACATGCTTAAAATCCTCAACAAATAATGTTGAGCGAAATCTATAGGTTTATAAAAATCACAATTTGAACATAAGTATAAAAATCATTCATGATTATTCAATAGAATGTTGATCATTACAAACTATTATTCTGGCATTTCTCGTTATAGAAAAATCTAATTAATTATGTTTAAGCTCATGACACCGACCCCATAAACTAATCACCCGCGCTAATTTGTCAGCGTGATTTAAGTAAAATCATTGCCCCTCTTAGGCATTCGTTTCAAATTATACCTTTACTTAACACAAGTTATCCATACGCAGAGGGTACTCAACATACTAGCTCTCTTCTAGGATAGGGTCGTCAACCCAATAGTAATATCAGTTGTTCAAGCGGCTACTAATCCACACAAGGATTAAACAATAGTTAACGGTTCATGAATCTAGGGCCTTTTAGCAACTAGCTACTTAACATAATTTAAGGCATTATTCGGGTCCAATAATCATTCACGAATCATGTTCCTTTTTATTTAAATAGCATGTATCCCCCTCGTGGGTAAAAATCAATTAAAACAGTAGAAAGCGAGGCTATATACTCACCTTAGGTAGTAGTGGTAGTATTAGTAGCAAAGACTTAGACGAAGACAATCACCGACGATGAGGATGCCCCGGGAAATTAAAGACAACACCTAACAACCAAACGCGAAATGAATCAACACATTCAAGTACCATCATATACTGAATATAAATAAGTAAAGTTACTCAAAGCTTGTATAAACTCATGCAAAAAATCCAAACAAGTGATATTTACTAAACACGTACATTTTCTATCCTATTAGAACAAACACCCTTAAAACAATTCTGCCGGTACATACCAAATGTACGGACTGAATTCCCATACTTAAACACCACGAAATTCTAACTCACTGTAGACTTCAATTACATCATCTAGAAAGCTCATAATTTTTTTTATAAAAAGATTTTACTTTTAAGTCTCGCTTCCCAACATATTTCCAACCTTAAAAATCCGGGCAGATTTGTACCCTTACATTGTAAAACCATTTTGACTTACTTAACCAATACCATTTGTAAATCCGACTCCTAAGTTTGAAAATAGACTCAAAACTCAAGATTTAGATCTAAATAAAAGCCCTCAATCATCTTTAAAACTCCACTTATAGTACCCGAGATTTGACCTAATATCGAACACAATTTCGGATTGCGTCGATACTCGCCTCCCGGTACACGAATATTCAAACCTACGTAACTTTTGACTCGTTTAGAGTTAGAAGCTCTATCTTATACCAAAACGAAGCTTGAAAGAAGCTATACAACTATATCCTATAATGATAACCTGGATTTAGACTTAATACCACGAAAATAACCCTTAAACATTCTGGTCTAAATCACCTCTTTCAAAATCACATCTACATATCTTTTCAATCAATTTCATCAACTCCTAAACCCCTAATATCATCATTCAATCATTCTAACTAATTATATTACACCTAATAACTTGTATGAACAACCTTTAATAAAAACCCATTTCATAAATCTTTCATTCCATATGTTTAATTAATTTTAAAATCTTGTAAACATCATCATAAACATAAACCCATAAATAAAATGGATCAAAATCAACAAACCAAACACATACCCCCCCTCTTGGCCGTGGGGTATGATGAACCAAACACCCAAAAAATGTTTTTCTAGCTTGTTTAGTTAATATCTCATGTTTATAAACACATTTCAAGAACATGCACTAAGAAAAATTAGATCAAAACCACTTGTTCATAAAAATAAATTTTTGGAAAAATCAATTGGATGCATGTTTGTTTTTGTTTGATTAAAACACTTATAAAGGTAAATGAGAGATGGGGCATTGATTACCTTCTTCAAAAACTCAAGAAAAATCAATGGTGGTAGTGGTTTAGTAGTGGTGGTGTCGACGGTCAAAGAGAGAGAGATTGAAAATTTTTGAAGTGAAAATTATAGTGTGTATGTGTGTATGTTCCCTGTTTGTAAAAAGTGGAAGGGTAAATCTTGCCATGTTAACTCTCTTTTGTCCTCTTCACAACTATTTAAAGACAGAGAATATGACATACTAGTCGGTTTTCAATTTTTGCGGGAGTTGGAGTTCGTCCCGGCTACCTCAAAATACTTTAAAAGGGTTCAAACGCACATAAAATGAAGTGAAATGGTTCCGACTCGACTTAAGACGTAAATAAAATAAAAACTTCAAAAAATTCAAACATCAATCAATCGATAAAAAAGATAAATTTTGGGCATCCGTCGGTATCGTAGTCGTTATCAGTTCTTCTTAAATAGTCAAACGTTAAAATTATGACCTCCCACATTGGTTTCAACTTAAACCGTCAAAAATATTACCAACATAATTTCTTAAAAACTTCAAAAATATATGTAATTTAGGGTTAAATAATGACCTCGGGGTTTGGGTATCACAAATACGTTTGAGAAACTTTGTATATTCAACAAACTAAGTATTATGCGGAATTTAATACTTAGTACAAAGAACAAATAACAAAGACGTATACCAAACTTTCAACTTCGATTAATAACAATAACGAGAACACTGATTGAAAGTGTATGAAACCCTAACCTAAAGGCCTCCTTTTATAAGCACAAGGAGTCTTGTACACAAAGTAAACATGTCAACTATTCTAGGAAGATATTAAGATAAACATAAAAAATACAATATTCTTGAATATCTTCCTAATATAACAAAACGTGTTGACTTGTAAATCTTGACAACGGCTTAATTTCTCTTATCTAGGCCTATGCTGTCAGCGACTTGATAACACCTTGTCAGCGGCTAGATATTCTTTGTCAGCGGCTCGTAGACTTAACTAATTTTATTCCCAACAATCCTCCCCTATACTTGATATTACCCTTAATCATCAAGTTTCTGAATAAAACAAAACATAAAGAGGATTCTTACAAATAAAACCTATTCTGACAATTGAGAAATGAGAAATCTCATTAAGTCAACTGCTATGTCACTAGTGTAGTCTACTTTAAGCTTGGTGTTCATCATCTTCTTCAAAACATCTTGGGACCAAGGATACTTCCTATCAACTAGCAAGAATTCTGAAAAGTTTGTTGTGCAGAGATGAAAAATACCAACAGCCGAATACAAACGCCACTCCAAAGTTCTTAAATCATCCAAATCCAACCATACTGGATCTTCTTCATTATGGTCAAACATTCTTTTGAATGTTTTCCATATCTTTATTCCATTTTGAGAAGTAGGTGCTTCAACCTCATACTTCTCCTTCAACAGACTCCAAAGAGTCTCCAAATCTTCTCTATCAATGCTGCCAAACAGGGACATAAAAGATGTGAACATATGAACTTTGTCCCCATACCTTGTGATCACCCAGAAACCTGTTTTAGGATCTTCTTCATACTTAATAATAGGATTCTTAAAGTCAAGTGGAATCACAGCAACAAGATCACCAGCTTCGAAACGCGAAAGCTCCATATTCTTCTTCAAAGGACCCTCATTTAATCTTAGGTTCAATGGGATAAACTCAGGGAACTGAAACTTTACTCCCTTCTTCACAGGTCTAGGAGCAATAAATGCCTTCTTTATTTTAAACTCCTCTTCAATTTCTTCCTGTCTCTCAACAGAAATCAACCTGCATGTGTTAGCCTCACAAACATAATCCCAAACTGGATAAGCCAAACACTCCAACTGCTCAAATGATAGCTTTATAAGCTTTGTATATGTCCACCCAGTCTAGTGACATCTTAGAAGCATATAATACAATTCTCTTCTAGCAGTCTTGTTCTCACTCAACACTCTGTTTGCCCTGTTTTCCAAAATGGTTTTGCAATCCCTTTGAACTCTCTATATCATCATTATCCAAAACCTCCCTCTCATACCTAAAATATATATCACAAATAAAAGGTATCTCAAAATCAACTTGCATTTTAAGCTGCTTTAGTCTCTCCAAACTGCTTCACCCTCTCCATACTCTAACTTCTCTGGTTCTTCTTCCATATTTGCATTTGAACCATGAGCACTACTTTCTTCCTCATCACTATCATCCTCACCACCCATTCTCAAACTCTCAGACTCTGAGCCAAATTTAGCTTCAATATCCCCCTTACCCAATGCCCTCATTCTCTCCTGTTCACAAAACTGTTGGGTTAATATAACATCATATTTAACCTGTGCATCATTCTTGGGAACCTCTACCTCTACCAATATGCCTTTTCCTTTATCCATGAGATCTATAATAGGTAGATTAGATAGGGATACCTGTGTGGCAACATCTTTAATTACCAAAGATGGTTGGGATACATCTTTTGGTTTGTCAGCGGCTGCTAATGAAGTGTCTGTGGCTATTATAGCTTTGTCAGCGGCTGACCCAGATTCTTGTTGCTTCATTAATTCCAAAAAGGATAGTTGTGTAGGTGTTACCAGAGACACCTTGGATGAATCAAATGGTCCCTGCTCTTGATTCTTCATTCCTGTTAAAGCAGCATCTATCTCTTTTTCTCCAAAGGACCCTTCTTTTGAACTTTTATCACTAGCAACAAAGGGTTCAGTTGGTTGATCTTCCTCCCCTTTGGAAGAATCCTCTCTCCTAGACTCTAATACAACAATCCTCTCCCTCAACGCATTGAGTTCAGGGCCTTGAGCTGTCAATTTCTATACAAACTCTACATTCTGCTTTTGCAAGCTCATACAGAGTATCATCAATTCCAAGTTAGTTAGGGGTTGCATACTGCGCTCATCCACATGTGGGAACTGAATATTAAAGGTGGAATCATGGGGCATGGTGGTGGACTTAGCTACAGTAGACCTGGCTTGACCTACAATAGGATCAATATGTCCAACCACCCCATATCACCAACCATACTTGTGGTGGTGGTTCTCTTCGCTTCATGGATAGGACCACTAAGGGATAACACCCCAGTGGTCCTTTGTCTCTTGGCTAAGTGAATTGTTGAGGTGGTGATTCTGAAGAGGTGTTTTGGTCTGCATGGGAAGTGTCGGGGGCTATGAATGATGTGTCAGCGGTTGACATATAAATGGCAGCAGCTGTAGGTTCTGGTTCAATATGTGGTTGGGGATGAGGTGATGGTGGTTGTTCTTTATGAGTTGGTGAAGGAATGGGGTCTGGTTGAGGTTCTGGTACAGGTGGTTGTAAGGTTTCTTGTAAAACAACAAGCATGGGTGGGGTCAATGGAATTGGATCATATGTTTCAGTGTTTAAAGTAACGTAAATCTTTTTCTTTTGTGTAGGGATCTCATATAAGTGTTCATGATCCCTACCACAGTCACCTTGAAGATCAAAAATCATTTGCAAAAATCTAGGGTAAGCAATAGTCATCTTGCTACCCTTGTTTTGTAACATGCCCTAAAAAATCATTTTAGAAAAACTAAAATGTTGCCCAGTTGCTAAACACACAAGAGCACTCCCAATAGATTGGTTGATCTCATTGAATGAGGAGAATTTGGGATAAGCCATTATAATAAGTCATGTATCAAAAACTTCTAGGCTGGGAGGAATTGACCTTTAGCATATTTATTAATTTTTCCCTTTGGGGGGTAGTCTATATCCCAAGCCTCGAACTCCCTCATGTAGCACCTCCTTGGGAAGGATGACCACACCATCAGCATCATTAAGATGCAAGGCTTGGTGAACCAAGTCCTTAGTGATCACCTATTGCTTCCCATGGATGATGCCCTCTATTCTAGGCATTTCATCAACTGTTGTGGAACTAGCAGTGTTCCAAAACTGTTTGATGTGTGTGACAGGGATGACAGGAGCATGAGTTAAAGCATACCTTAAAGGAGAATTCAACACATACTCTATCATCTGGGTGTATTGAGTATTTGCAGTATTAGTCTTCAAATATGCAATCATGTTATGTTGGTCTTTGAATCCAACACAACATCATTGGTTTTAAACTTTGGCGCCGTGGATGAAAAGATGAAAGCTTTAAGTGACGGTACATGTTAATAGTTAAAAGATGAAATCAAAACAAATAAGCAAGTTGCCCTGTTACACAATATGGTGAGCCGAATATATAGTAAAAATAGAAGAGATATGATTGGTTGAAAAATGAGGTAAGTGATAAAATTTCTCAAAAGTAATGATTAAAATCTTTTAAAATTTACAACTTATCTCATAGCAATTAAAGAAAATAACCACTCCCAAAAATTACGTCTCAAAATATCACAAAAGTTACAACTAGGTAGGACCTAGTGTTTTTCAACGGTCAAAAGTTTTGTCAGCAATAACGGCTATATTTGTCAGCGGATAAAATATGCTTTGTCTAGGGCTAAAAATGATTTATCAGCGGATAAAATTTTATAAGTCAAAAAGGTCAAAAATTAAATTAAAAAAAATAAAAGACCTAAAAAAAATTATTAACCGTAAGAGAGTTATCTTATCCCCAAAGAAACAGAGTTTTGCAAGCAATGTCTAATCATACACACTTGCTTACACAAGATAGATATGAGTGTCCTCAAGTGTCCCTTGCTCAACAAGTCCTTAAGAGAGAAGATACCTCATGTAATATCTTTGTAACTCCCAGGTAATCCCATTGAGATGTAACCAAAGACTCCCAAACCAACCATCCCAATTCTAGGTAAAAATGTCTTGGCATCATGCATGCAAAATAAACTACGTGCATGCTATAGTGCCTCGAGAATTAAAATTCCACCACCTTTATAAAAATATGGCATCATAACTTTAAACCCCCACTCACCTGTGGGCATAATCTAGAATTATGATAAGAGTATTCTAAGAATACCCAAAGACCGAATCCTAAACCTACCCTTTAATTATTAAGAGTATACTTCATAATATAAATGTGACAAAAATATTTATTTCAAGATAAAGATATAAATAACTCAACCATCATAAATAAACCTTATTGCCACACTCCTTGAGTCCATAAACAACTCTATATCCAATGTACAATGCCCTGCATACCGGCAATGTTAGAGAAAAACCACAAAACTACCATAAAAGCTTTCAGCGGCTTCTTTCCATTATGTCAGCGGATAGAATACCTTTGTTAGCGGATAGAATAATAATGTGGAAAATCCAATTTGTACAAAAACTAATAATAGTACACACGCTTTACATCTATTACAAAAACCACATAATTTTTGGGTTGATCCTTCCAATACTTGCAACCAAGTATTGAAATCTCCCAACATCAAAAGGTTTGGTTAAAAGATCAGACACATTCTTCTCTGTGTCTATTTTATCTGGAAATATTAAACCTTTTTCAAAACAATCCCTTATAAAATGATGCCTAATTTCTACGTGTTTGGTTTTAGAATAATGTACATGATTCTTAATTATGCACAATGTACTATTATTATCTACAAAAATCTTAGTAGTTATAAAATTGTACCCATAATCTAAAAGCTGATTTTGAATCCATAGCACTTGCCACAACATGCAACAGCTGCTACATACTCAACCTTAGTTATTGAATTTTCTACCACAGTTTGCTTCTTGCATTGCCAAGATATAAG
Source organism: Glebionis coronaria (assembly GCA_025667525.1). Taxonomy (NCBI): domain Eukaryota; kingdom Viridiplantae; phylum Streptophyta; class Magnoliopsida; order Asterales; family Asteraceae; genus Glebionis; species Glebionis coronaria. The sequence continues at coordinate 592,422,020 of CM046874.1, forward strand.
TCTGCTTCCAAGGAACTGACATCCATCAGTTGTGGACTTTCTATCTCTATTACCACCATCATAATCACTGTCTGAATACCTATTAAGCTCCAAAGGAGATTCTCTAGGATACCATAGTCCCAATGTGGGAAAACATTTAAGGTACCTAAAATCCTTTTAACCGCATGAAGGTGACATTCCTTGGGAGTCACTTGATGACGTACACATGCACACACTACGAACATGATATCAGGCCTTGAAGCTGTGAGATACATCAATGAACTAATCATTGATCTATATTGCCTGACATCAACCTCTTTACTCTCGAATCTTACTCCATGGATGTTCCCTGTCCATGGGTGTGCTAGCTCGTTTTTCATGTGGTGAAAAACTAAATTTCTTCAAAATCTCAGCCACATACTTATCTTGAGAGATGAAAATGCCATCTTCCTTCTGCTGAACTTGCAAACTAAGAAAGAAAGTCATCTCTCCCATAACACTCATCTGAAACTTATGTGTCGTAAGTTTGGAGAAATCATCACTCATTCTTTGGTTAGATGAACCAAAAATGATGTCATTAACATAAACCTGTACAAGAAGAAAATCCTTCCCTTCTTGGTTTGTAAACAAAGTCTGGTCTATGGTACCCCTCTTAAAGCCATTTTCCACCAAGTATGTGGAAAGTATGCCATACCAAGCTCTAGGGGCTTGATGAGGCCATACATTGCCTTCTTTACTCTATACACCTTATCTGGATGCTCAGGATCTTCAAAACCAAGAGGCTGCATGACATAGACTTCTTCTTTGATTGTGCCATACTAAAATGCACTCTTCACGTCCATTTGGTAGACTTTGAAACCCATGCAGGAAGCATAGGCTAGGAAAATCCTTATTGCCTCAATCATGGTAACAGGTGCAAAAACCTCTTCATAACCAATACCTTCTTCCTGAGTATATCCTTGAGCAACCAACATTGCCTTGATTCTAATAACAATGCCTCTCTCATCCTTCTTATTTCTTAGAATCCATCTTGTCCTAATAGGCCTATCATACCTTGAACAATCTACAAGCTCCCAAATATCTTGAATAGCAAACTGATGAAGCTCATCCTGCATTGCTTCCACTGAACTTTCTTCTTTAAGAGCATCAAAAATCTTCTTTAGAATCAATTGAGAGAGAAAATAGGCAAACAAATATTCTTGAACAAAAGGAGTATCATCCTTTTTGTGTAATTAGCAATGAATCTACCTTGAGTCTTCTTAGCTCCTCTTGTTTTCACAGGAGTATGAATATCACCAATTATTTAGGTGGGAGGATGAATTATGGCCACCTTTGTAAGAATTCATCCCCCAAACAATGTGTTGTCATGAACTGTGGATTCCAGATTAGTAATATCCTCTTCATTACTACTTCCATGCCCACTTGAACTAGGAGATATGTTGTCAACGGCTGGAACATGACCAATGACACCTTCATTGGGTATGAGATCTTCAACAAGTTCAAGAATATTTCTGTTGGAGGATGAAAACCAATTATCAGCGACTGAATCCAAAGTGTTAGTGGCTTGTTTGGAGTTATCAGTGGATGAAGATGCATGTATTGTTTCATCAACTGGTGGCTCCTCTTGTGGCTTTCCTTCCTCTTATTTGGCAGCAGCAGATGCTTGCATGAACTCTTCACTCCATATAAGTATGGTTATGTAATAAACATAGGAGTTGGTACATCTGCATGTGATCCTTTTACTTCATCAACCTGTATAGCTGTATCATTAACAATAGATGCTTCCAACACAGCTAGATTAGTCACAGGCATATAATTCATGGACCTAGATATTGGCTTTAGATCAAATAGCCAATTAGGTCTAAACTCAAGATCACCTGGTTTACTTTCCAAGAAGTCAACATGTATGTTTTTTGTGAGAATCTTAGACTTCTTGTTATAAACCATATACCCCTTGCTATTTGTGGAATATCCCATAAAAATTCCCTCATCACCTTTTGAGTTAAATTTGCCTAGGTTATCACTAGTATTCAGAATTACTACATGACATCCAAAAGGCCTAAAGTAGTCTATATTAGGATTCCTATTCCAAAGTAATTCATAAGGAGTCTTATTATGAAACTTATTGACTAAGGCTTTGTTTTGAACATAGCATGCAGTATTCACAACCTTAGCCCAAAAAGCAATGGGTAAATTTGCATCTGCCAACATGGTTCTAGCTGCTTCTATAAGTGTTCTATTTCTTCTTTCAGCTACACCATTCTGCTGTGGAGTTCTAGCTATGCTAAACTCCCTGGATATTCCCCTATTGATACAAAAGGTATCTAGAAGAATGTTCCTAAATTCACAACCATTATCACTTTTAAGAACTTTAACAACCTGACTTGTTTTCTTTTCAATCTATGTAATGAAATTAACTAAAGTCTTAGCAGTGTCACTTTTTAGAGCAAAAAAGAAGGTCCAAGTAAACCTAGAATAATCATCAGTGATAACAAAACAATAGGATTTACCATTAAGACTTTCTATATCGGTTGGGCCAAACAAATCCATATGTAATAAGTGAAGCGGTTTAGAACTAGCATGCACATTCTTAGACTTAAATGAGGCCTTATGTTGCTTGCCTTTAAGACATGCAACATAATTATGATCTTTGTGGAATGCTTTTGAAGGCAATCCCCTTACAAGATCATGTCTCACAAGTATATTCATGTTTTTGATGTTAATATGTCCTAACCTTCTGTGCCATAACTTACTCTCATCCACTGAAGCCTTAGCATAAAGACATGACATGTTGTTACTCATTTTAATGCCATTTAGATTTACATTATAAACGTCTTTATGTCTAGGTGTTCTAAACTCAGTAAACTTATCAACAGGAATCTCAAAATCTTTACTCAACACTAAACACTCAGTGTCAATGAAAAGAACCGTATTCTTGTTATCACAAACTTGTGACACACTAAACAAATTATAATCAAGTTCTTTTACCAGGAAGACTTCCTCAAACCTTAAATTGTTGGTGATAAGTGTGCGTTTGCCAAAAATGTTTCCATAGCTACCACCAAAATACACCTTATCACCATCTTTAATTGGAATGAAATAAGTTAAATAATCTTCATTGCCTGTCATGTGCCTAGAGCATCCACTGTCCCAATATCCAAAATCATTGACCTGCTTATGAATGCCCTACACATAAAGAAAACAAATTAGTTTTCTTTGGGAACCCAAGCCTTTGTAGACTTGGATTCATTTGGTTGTTCAACAAGAATTGACTTATTCCTTATAACAACCCCTTGTTCATCCCTTTGCACCCTAAACACCCAATTTACCCTATTAGCTTTAGTAATGACCTTTTCAAGAAATTTAAATCTGTTGCAGGTCATAGAAACTCTATTAAAATTAGGGTTTTGATCTTGTTTAGGTCTCCATGTTAAACTGGATGAAGCTTTAGACCCTTGTCCCTTAGGTTTCAAATATTTATTATTACTTGGTTTAACATAAGGTCTGACAGGAGCTAGTTGTGGCATTTTCATACCAAACCTAGATTTGTCAACAGATAGATTGTTCCTGTCAGCGGCTAAATTAGGGTTTGATACAGGAACCCAGTGTCTATTAGACCAAGTATTAGTCCTTTTAAAGGGCCTTTGTCCATGGGTATTAGTCCCTCTAGAAAAGAAAGGAGCTGGTCTAGTGGCCTGTGGACTTGGTTGGACAAAAGGTCTAGGTTTGACCATGGTTTACCTATTGTCAACGGCTGTAATGAATCCGCTGACACAGTTATAGGTCAAATGTGAGAAGCTCCCACATGTGTAACAAGCCTTTTTAGACGCAAACTTCGGCTTACACTGATAAAACCCTGTCCCATTAATACTTACTTGGCTTTGGGGTGACCTAGGTTTTCTATACATTTCAACTATTTGACACTAGGTTTTCCTTTAGTTGATGAGCCCAGATTAACAGTTTTACCAGTGGTGGGGTTGGTCACAACAATGTGTTTAAGTTCAACTAGGGCATCATTAAGCAATCCACCCTTAACAAATAAAAAAGGGTTGGCTGATTTCCATTGTTCTAGGTATGTCACCTTTTTCCTATATTCCTCAACAGGACTAAGCACACTTGGTGGAGGAATGAATTCCTTTTCTTATAATTCAGGTATGCCAGTCCAAGAGAGATCCTTTATAAGAACACCATAAAAGTTTCCAACAGGTGGTGGGACAGCAACATATTCTTTCATCCCAATCTCATACATGTCCCCATGGTCTCTTTGCTCACTAACACACTTTTCTAGGGTTTGACTAGCTTTTTCAAAATTTTCAATTTTAAGCCCTACATTCTCTTTAGCCTTGATAACTTCACTCAACTTAAGTTGTAAATCTGCTCTAGATTTCATTAAAGACTCCCTAGCTTCATTACTAACTTTTAAGTCTCTGGTTAAAACAATAATTTGATCTTTAAGGTAAAATTCCATTTTCTTATACTCCTAAACTATCCCATCAGATTGGGCAAGACCCTTTTATAGTTTGCTAGTCTGATTTCTACATAAAAAACATCTGATTTTAAATTTAAAACTTCTTTATTAAGTTTTTCAGTGTTTAACCTGCAACCTTTACTACAAAAAACATCATCATATACCTCATTATCTGATGAAGAGAAAGAGTTAGCCATAAGATCATATTGAACATGCTCTTCTTCCTTCTCAGCAATCAATGCTTGATTTTGCTTCACATCATCTGCCATAAAGCTCAAGTCCCATCCAAGGCCATCAACCCTTTGCATGGTGATGAGACTGTTTTTATACATAGTCTCATCGTGCAAAACGGGCTTAAAATGGTTAAAATATCATAAAATGTGCCAAATATATGCTTGTATTTGTTCAATGTGTATTTTAGGTACGAATATCGAGAAAATGACAAAAGATCACAAGAAACAAGCAAAACGAACACGGGAAACGAAGTCGCAAAATGAACTGGGCCCTAGAGTTAATTTTCTAAGAAAAGTCCTCGAAGAATTGAAGATTGTACAAGAAGGGTCCTTCATTATTGAAAAACTAAAACTTTAAACCCTTGTATATTCATAATTACAAGTTTGGTCCCTAAAGTTTGTCAAATTTACAAAAAGGACCCTCAACTTTAAAGAATTGGCAAGATTGATCCCTCAAAATTGAAGACTTGTCATTTTTAGTCCTCCACAAAGTCAATCATACAAATGAAGACCTTGAATAAAGAAGACATGTAAAAAGGAACCCTTGAAGAATCATGAAATTACAAATTACACCCTTGAAAACACTTTGGAAAACAATTTGGGGCCAAAGTGTGAAATTACAAACTTCAAAACAAAGGATATAGGGTTATAAGCTGGCCAAACATATTTGAACACAAGATGAAAGCTTGGGGGTTAATATTGCCAAGACATACAAACCTCACCAGCCAACCAGAGCTTACCACGTCACCACCCCCACCAATCCAATCCCTCCACCTCACACACCACACCACGTCACCTTCCATTAACTGATTTTATTAATCAGTATTTAAAAAACGCGGTTAACACTTTTTTCAAACCAAAAACAGACTAAAACCCATTGTTTATCACCCCCACTCTCACATTAACCCTAATCTAATTCCACTTATAGCCAAAGGGGTTTTACTTGGGCTCTTCCATATTGGTGGTTGAAGGTTACGCGACCCTATTTACACTCCCACTTTTTGCTTCCCTTCACCACAAAGGACCCACCCACGTTCCCCTGCTACAAAACCAAGGGAGAACACAAAAAATGGCAGATTGGATGATCACAATTTAAGCAAAAATAATAGATGGCTTAGATCACTTCATGACAACCTATCATCAACAAAACGCCAAGACTACATCACATGATCAAGGGATTGACCAAAGTCAAAAGCATCTTACTGGCATCTTTCAAGGGTAGATTGGGAACATCACAACTAGGGTTTTCAGCTTCTTAATCATTCTAGAATCAAGTGTAGCCAATATATAAGGCACAATAGGGTTTCATTTTTTCCTGTTCTTGTTTTTGTTCTCCTTGGTCAAGGCATTGTAAACCCCCCTTTTCCAAGTGAATGAAAATTGTTGGTGAATGTTTGTGACGAGAAAGACAAGTTCCATTCTACTTTTAATGTTTAGTTTATTGTGAATCAGTGTTTGAAATCAAGAGTTGAGTTTCTGAAAACGTTTTTTTACAAGTCTTTGTTGAGTTTTAAGCTTATTCAGTTAAGAAAGGATGTTGAGAAAGCTCTATAAGCTTTTCATTTGAGTTTATATGTGACCATAGATCGCTGATATCAAGTAGATATCAAGGATTTGTGGGCATAAAACATTTGGGTGAAAAAGTTGTGAGGCATCACTTCCTTTGGTGTTTTCTGTTAGAGATCCAAGAGGTTTAAAAAGTTATTGGTTTGTCAAATTTGGAATGATTGCAGCTTGTTCTGTTCTTGTTTCATGTTAAGTGGTCATAGGATTTTTGAATAATCCATATGCTATTAACAAGAAAGAAAAAGGTTGTATATCAGTGATATAATCTTGTTCTTATATTATCTTGGTTTGGATTTTTCTTAGCAGGGGTGGTTAGGAAGCTAGTGCACTCTTTGCACTTAAGCTCATACACTCCAAGGTGTGGGTGTGCACCTTGGAGGTAAGCTTCTTACCTTTTACATTTCAGTCAAAAGTTTGTGAAGTTTGGTTAATATTTAGAGTTTAATTGATAGGCTTGTTTGATTTCTGTTCATTTAAGGTTGATGCATGATTTGTGTGTGTTTCATGTGATTTAAGGTTGATTTACATGTTTTGTCTTTGAAAAATTTGTTTTCAAAAAATATTAAGGGGTGCTTGGATTAACTGATATAAAGGATTGGTTAACACTAGATCTAAACTAATTAGCTTGAACACTTTCTAAATGGTTGTGGTAGATGTTATCAGAATGTTGTTTTGAGTTGGTCATGTTAGATAGCAAGTTTGCATGCTAATTTTTGGATAAAAACAATCAAAAATCAGTAGGCCTTAAAACTGCTTTGTTTTAGTAAGTTATAAATCCAAATCTTGGTGATTGTTAGACTATCAGTTAACTTAGGGTTGCATAATAGATAGCGGCAGTTTTGTGGTGATTTGAGCTAATTTGAGTGAATTGAAATTCGTCTAAGTGCACTTCATATCAGCTAAAACATTGCCTGACCTATATGCTATCACAGTAACTTAAAGCTGTAAATTTTTGTTCGATTTGTGTGTTTGACCTAGGTGTTTTCTTGTTTAATCTGACTCCCTACACTCCACTAAGTGTAGGGTTGCCTTTGGTTCCATGTAAAACCTAAAAGCAAAGCTTTCTTAAGCTAAAACGTGCCCAGATCTGCTATTTTTGACTAAGCAGTGGGAAAAACTTCCCACTGTTAGTGCAAGTGTAGCCACTTCTACACTAAAAAACAAATCAAATTGACCTGTCACTTTCAGCTTATTAGATTTTTGTCTTTAGTGCCTTAAATTCCTAGTTTTGAGATTTCAAAATTTTCTCATGTTTTCTGATTTATTTTAGTAATTTTAGAAAAATAAATTTTAATTGTCTGATTAGTTTACTATTTTTTGTATTATTTTGAATTAAAATTAGATTTTAATTAATCTGTTTTGTCTTTTAGTAGTAAAATTAACTTTTTTCAAACTTTTTAATTTTTCTACTGTTTAGTATCATAAAATAGGATTTTTAGAAAAGTTAAATTAATTTTAGCATTATTTTATTATTTTTAATCATTATTTTAATATAAAAAGTATTTTTAGTCATTTAAAAATAGAAAAATAGTTTCAAAAAATCAATAAAAATACTTTTTAGTTTTTATATAATATAAGTAAGATTCTCATTTGATAAAATCATATTTTGGATTTATTCTTAATTTTAATTGAATTTTAAGGCTTTAAATTACGTTTAAAATTGAATATTAAATTGGAAATAAGTTTTAAAAAATTTTTGTAAAATTTTTATTCTTATTTATGTTATTTTAGATTTGTTTTTAATAAGGGTGATTTTTAAATTTCATCACGTTTTACGGTTTTACGTCTTTCGTCTTAGTTTAATTTAGAATCGTAACCGTCACCATTTTCTATTTTCTTTCTTCATAATATTAATCTCAAAGTTAGTCATTTCTTAACACACACACCAAGCCTCCTTGAGAACGAACTCACAACAAGGGTCATTTGTGCACGGTTTTCCTAAACCGTCGTACTTACCCTAATTACCTTGTTTTCCTATACGATTGTAAAATTACAACTATCATTTTGGTGTCGCTGCCGGGGAGGCGTGTTGTGTTTTGATTTGAACAAATTTTGTTTTTATATTATCCATAATAACTATTTGTGTGATTAGCATTTTAATCATACGTATTATCGGTTTTTCGGTTTTTTGTGTGAAATATTACTATATTGTATACGTATCACAATAAATTCACAAGTACTCCAAAAGTGTGAAAACACAACCTTGATTGGGATTTCATCACTCAATCATTGTATTCGAATCTCAAACAAAGAAAAAAGGCAAAATAGATAATTACTTTCGTGAAGCTTGATTTTAATTAACACAAACTATAAGGTGGGTATAAGGCGGTTGTATTTCACGACCTAAGGGAAAAAGGCTCTTAAGTGCTTAGCACCGCCTCGTTTCCCCCGCTTGCTTGTGCGTGTTAAGAGAAAAAGGGCTAATCGAGGGTTTGCCAACCAAAGTATTATCTACGTATCTATATATTTTCTTGGTTTCAAAGATTAAACCCTCTTGAACGTTTTGGTGTTCCACCAACGTTCTAAAGTCATCGAAGGCGTTCACTTCACGTGATTGTTATCATTCCTTGAGGCTCCTTTAATCGAGAGATTTGATTTGAGGAGAGATTTGTAGATTTGTGTCTACGTAATACATAAAAAAAATCCAACAAAAGTAAAAAACAATCAAAAGCACAAAAAAATTGAAAAAGTAAAAACACCCAAAAGAATCTTCTTTGCTCATCCCCACGTTGTACGTGGCGTTTATGCAAACTTGTAACCAAGCTAGACGTGCATGTAAACGTAGAAACCGAAAGGAAGGAACACCTTCTAGTGAAGAATCTCCTATTGACGAACCCATCGTAGAACAAGAAGCAACCATGGCTAATCGTACTATGATGGAGTTGCTTCAAGCACCCACCGAGGGTTATGGAGAGGCAATTGTGATTACCGCTATCCTTGCGGAAAATTTTGAAGTTAAGACGGGTTTGTTGTCTGTGATCCAAAACAACAAATTTCGTGGTGACGAGAAGGACAACCCTTACAACCATATCCGCCAATTCAATCGTCTTACCGCCACTTGCAAGTTTAAGGACGTCTCGAACGACTCGATTAAGATGATGCTTTTTCCGTATTCCTTAGCGGGGCCCGCAAAAATTTGGTTAGAGAAAGAGCCACCCAGTTCTATATTGACTTGGAAGGATCTCGTTTCAAAGTTCGTGAAGCAATTTTTCCCGCCCTCTAAGACTACGCATTTGAAAAACGAGATTTCAAATTTTTCACAAGAGTATAATGAGAGTTTTTCAACGGCTTGGAATAGGTTTAAGTAAATGTTTCACGAATGTCCTCATCACGGTTTTTCCGACTTGCATCAAATTGATACGTTTTACAATGGCTTGAACGATCATGAGCGTGATTATCTTAATGCCGCCGCGGGTGGTAATTTTTTGTGTAAAACGGTCGAGAAAGCTTTGTTGATCATTGAGAATAGGTCTAAGGTCTATAGTCCTCGTAGCACATCGAGTGTTCATAAGGCTTCGTCTTCACCTTCTCCTTCATTGTCACCCTCATTGATGCTTGCAAAATCGAGGCTAATTTGGAAAACAAGATATTTGATAAGCTTAAAGAATTGTTAATTGAGTTTAAAGTTGGTGAACAACCCGCTCCCGCTACGGCTAAAGCAATTAAGGTTTCTTGTATGTATTGTGGTGGAGCTCATGATTTCTCCGAGTGCATTACCAACGGTGGTAACACTTCAAGTGCCTACGCGGCCACGGGAACTTATAACCAAAACGGTCAAGTTACCCGCACTAATCAATTGACTCCACCAGGTTTTGCACCAAATCAAAATGCTAACAATTATCGAAACAATCAAGGTGGTTACAAGAACAACTATAAGGGTAACAATTACAACAATGGGAATCAAGGGACTAGCAATCAAGTGCAAAATCAAAATCGTTATTTCTAAAATGTTAATCAAGGGCTTTCAAATGCATTTTCAAAAGACCTTCCACCGGAGATTTTAAACTATTTTAAGGCTAATGATGATAGGTACACAAACATGGCAAATGATGTTAGTAACCTAAGGACTAAGTTTGAAACTTAAAGTAACAAATTGGAAGGGAATGTGGTTAGACTCCAACAAAACCAACAAAAATGGAATAAGGTCAACATAAGATTGAACAAACCTTACTTAGGTTGGAGAAAAATGCAAAAGCCAAGAAAGAGCAAGATAGGAAGGAACATAAAAAGACGGAAAATAGACTTTTAGATGCTATCATGATGAGTAGAGCCTCTACTTTGGGTGGTCTTCCTAGTAACACCGTGTCAAACCCGAAGGGAGAGATGAAAGTGATTACCACACGTAGTGGTAAGACCTTTAAGGAACTGACTCCTCAACCAATTAATCCTACGATGGAGGAATTGAGGAAGAACCCGAGGTGGTGGTTGAAGAGAAGCATATCCCAATCCCACGAAGTAGCGCTCAAACCACACCTACGGTTGACCCATTACCATCATTGGAACCCCAGATTCCAAAGGCTATACCTATGCCCCAACCCACACCACCCTTGCCTTATCCATCGAGACTTTGTAAGGAGAAATTGCAAGAGCGTGAAAATTACCAATTTGAGCTTTTTATGAAAATGTTTCGTGATTTGCATTTTAACATAAGTTTTGCCGACGCTTTAGTCATGATGCCTCGATTTGCCGCCAACTTTAAGAGTATGTTAAACAACAGGGAGAAATTGCAACAATTGTCTAGTTGTTCATCGGTTTATCTTAACCGCATACCTCAAAAAGTCGGTGATCCCGGTAAATTTTTGATTCCATGTGCTATTCAAGATATGGAAGAATGCTATGCCTTGGTCGATCTTGGTGCTAGTATTAATTTGATGCCTCTTTTAATCTTCAAGTCGCTAAATCTTCCTAATCTTACTCCTTCACTAATGTCTATCGAAACGGCCGATCATTCTACAATTCCCGCATGTGGATTGGCCGAAGACGTTTTTGTGAAAGTGGGAAAGTTCTATTATCTGGTAGACTTTATCGCAGTCGATATTCTTACGGATCCTCAAGTTCCTCTTATTTTAGGACGTTCGTTTTTGGATACGTCAATGGCGTTAATTGATGTGCATGCTAGAAAAATCATCTTACGTTTCAACGACGAGGAAGTTATAAACGCAACACAAAACTCTCAACTTTCTCATGTTTATTCCGTCGTGACTATAAACCATGTTGATATGATCGATGTCGTTTGCGAGGAATTTTCACAAGAATTTTTAGGTTTTGGTGTGAAGAAAATAGTGGCAATCCCACTATGCTCAATCCTATTATTGATAATTCGACACCATCCTTCACTCCATTTGAAGGAGGTGGTTTTACGTTGGAAGAATTTGATGTTCCTCGTACTTGTAACAAAGATCTCGACATCGATGAGGACTTCTCGATTATCAAGGATTTTCTTAACGATTTCCCATTTCCTCCGCCGATGGAGGTTATGAGTATCGAACCCAAATCTTCAATCGAGGAACCACCAATCCTCGAGTTGAAAGATCTTCCTCCTCATCTTGAATACGTATTCTTGGAAGGAGACGATAAGTTGCTGGTTATTATTGCGAAAGATCTTTCGGATGACGAAAAACCGCACTTATCGATGTCTTGAAGGACCACAAAGGGGCAATTGCGTGGAAATTATCCGACATTAAGGGGATCGACCCTAAATTTTGTACCCACAAAATCTTAATGGAGGAAGACTAAAAGCCCGCAATCCAATGTCAAAGGAGGGTGAACCCCAAAATTTACGACGTCATCAAAAAGGAAGTTGTTAAACTCCTTGACGCGGGAATGATTTACCCTATTTCCAATATCCCTTGGGTGAGTCCCATTCATTGTGTCCCTAAAAAGGGAGGAATGACCATTGTGCCAAACGATGACAACGCATTAACTCCAACTCGACTCGTGACCGGTTGGAGGGTGTGTATCGACTATCGTAAGTTGAATGACGCCACTCATAAAGACCATTTTCCCTTGTCCTTCATGGATCAAATGTTGGAGTGTCTTGCTGGAAACGATTTCTATTGCTTTTTAGATGGTTTTTCCAGTTATTTTCAAATCCCCATCGATCCTCGTGATCAAGAAAAAACTACGTTTACGTGTTCATATGGAACGTTTGCCTATCGTAAATGCCATTCAGACTTTACAATGTTCCGGGAACTTTTTCAGCGGTGTATGATGGCTATTTTTCATGACATGATCGAGATGACGATGGAAGTCTTTATGGATGATTTTTCGATGTTTGGTAGTTCGTTCACTTCGTGTTTAGGGAATTTGAAACATATGTTAAAACATTGTGAGGAAACCAACCTTGTGCTCAATTGGGAAAAATGTCATTTTATGGTTAAAGAAGGAATCGTCTTAGGGAACAAGGTTTCGAAAGCGGGGATTAAGGTAGACAAAGCTAAAATTGGCGTCATCGCCAAATTACCTCATCCCAAAACCGTTAAGGGAGTTAGGAGTTTCCTAGGCCACGCGGGCTTTTATCGTCGATTCATCAAGGATTTTTCAAAGATATCTCGACCCATTACACATCTCCTCGAAAAAGATGCTCCTTTTGTCTTTAATGAAGATTGTGTACGATCCTTTGAAATCCTTAAAAGGAAACTTACCGAAGCTCCCATTCTTGTTGCTCCCAATTGGAACCTCCCCTTTGAGCTCATATGTGATGCAAGTGATCACGCAATTGGGGCCGTTTTGGGGCAACGTCATGAAAAACATTTCTTGCCTATCCACTATGCTAGCAAGACGATGACCGAGGCTCAACTTAAGTACACTACAACGGAAAAGGAATTCCTTGCCGTGGTGTATGCATTTGAGAAATTCCGACCTTATCTCGTCTTGACCCAATGCATAGTGTATTCAGATCATTCGGCAATCAAGTATCTCTTGTCTAAACAAGATGCAAAGCCAAGATTGCTTTGTTGGATTCTCCTCCTACAAGAATTTGATGTCATAATCCTTGACAAAAAAGGAGCCAAGAATCTAGCGGCCGATCATCTTTCTCGCTTAGAAGATCCTCACCAAAGTGTGTACGAGAACAAGGAAATCACCGAAACATTTCCTCTCGAGACACTTGGTGTAGTGAATTCTAAGAAAGACTCGTCCACCCCATGGTTTTGGACATCACAAATTACCATGCGGGCAACTTCATCATTAAGGGTATGACGACTCAACAAAAGCGAAAATTGTTTCGTGACGTCAAGTTCTACTTTTGGAACGACTCTTACCTCTTTCGGACTTGTGCGGATCAAATTATTCAACGTTGTATCTTTGGCAATGAAGCTTCTAATATCCTTTGAGCTTGTCACATGGGACCCACGGGTGGTCACCATGGTGTTAATCTAACGGCAAAGAAGGTCTTTGATGCTGGTTTCTTTTGGCCTACAATTTACCGAGATACACATGCACTTGTCAAGTCGTGTGACTCATGCCAACGTCAAGGCAAAGCCTCATAAAACGATGAAATGCCATAAAACATCATCCAAGTGTGTGAGATCTTTGACGTTTGGGGAATTGATTTTATGGGGTCGTTCCCATCAGCTCGTGGTAATAAGTACATCCTTGTCGCCGTTGACTACCTATCCAAGTGGGTGGAAGCTAAGGCTTTGCTCACGAATGATGCTCGTGTGGTAGTCAAGTTTTTGAAGCCGTTTTTTTCTTGGTTTGGAACCCCTCGTGCAATCATAAGCGATCGTGGAACCTATTTTTGTAATGACCAATTCGAAAGGGTTCTAAAGAAATATGGGGTTACACATCAGCTTTCTACGGCTTATCACCCACAAACGAGTGGGCAAGTCGAGGTTTCAAACTGAGCGTTGAAGAGGATCTTGGAAAGATCAATAGGAGAGAACCGACAATCGTGGTCGGATAAGTTAGACGATGCTTTATGGGCCTTTCATACCGCTCATAAGACGCCCATTGGGTGCACTCCTTACAAGCTTGTCTACGAGAAGAATTTCCACTTACCAATTGAACTCGAACACAAAGATTATTGGGCCCTAAAACATTGTAATGATGACATTGAGACCGTAGGAAAACACCGCAAAATGCAATTAAATGAATTAGATGAATTGAGAGATATTGCTTATGAAAATTCATTGATTTATAAAGAGAAAACCAAAAAGTTTCACGATTCTAAAATTAAAAACCGGGTTTTTAACATTGGAGATCAAGTGTTGCTTTTTAACTCAAGATTGAAAATTTTTTCTAGCAAGTTGAAATACCGTTGGTCCGGTCCATTCACCATTACCCAAGTGTTTCTTTATGGGACCATCGAGCTAGCTCAAAATGATGGTCCTAACATTAAGGTGAATGGCCATAGGTTGAAGTACTACTTTGGTGGGGAAGTTCCTTCTTTGAACGACCTCGACCAAGTCACCTTCCCCAATGATATATAGTATTAAGGGGATCGAGTCGAGCTCATGACTCGGTAATCAAAAACGAGGTACCTCGTGGGGGAGTCCCATGCTTATCCATGTACATATTATCAGTTTCTAATGTAGTTAACGTGAGGGGATTTGTGCCCTTCCAACCTTTGTTCCGTGGTTGTTTGTGAATTGTGGTTTTTAGATGATCATCTTCACGACTGGAGCCTCTCATGTTCGTTTTATGTGAGCACTCGATTGTTTGCTTTGAAGAATTTCTCGAAATCCTATGATATATCATTTGATGTTCTAACCTTAGGTTTTTAGCACACTTCATAAACGGCTAAGATTTAATGGTTCCACCCTTTCAATGCTAGATTAAGCATTCGACTTCGTCTCTAGTATGGGGGTATTTTACCCTTGGACTCGAAACACTGAGGACAATGTTTAACTTTAGTATGGGGGGGGGGGGGGGGTTTATAGATACTTGCCTTGCTAAGCCTTCACGTTTTCCAAAGTTTCATCTTTTTGTTTATCGTTTTATTGCAAAATAAGGCTAAAAATGGCCAAATTTTAAAAATTTTCTCATGTTTTCATAAGTGTTTGAAGACACGAATGTAGATTTTCCGATGGCGAGAATAAGAGTAATTTTTTACTCGACCGTGTGTGTTGAGCACTTAGCTTTGATTCCTTAACTTTGTATTAGGCTAAGTCTCTTAAATGAGGACGAGAAATGATAGAGTTAATTATAAGTTACTATGCTAAACGTAGAGTACTCGTATTCTTTCAAAAACTCATGTGTTCTCGTTGTTTGCTTATTCTCCCATCGCTTGTATATATATTTTGCTAATAAATATTGGCTTAGCGGTTTAGTCTTGATTGTTGGTTTCTAGTCTCTTCTAGTAGCTTCCATGTAATTAAATTGGGAAAACATTAAGGTATCGCCAGCGTCACGGTTTTGAAGTATTGGCAACCTGAATAATCGAAAGCTTCACCCATAATAAGATTTTAAGGGCTCACCTAAATCAAGCAAAAATTTGATGCTCACAAGGCCGAAAAATCTATGCAAAATTGAAAGTGAATCAAGCCTTAATCTTTGAAGCTTTAAAGATCCAAAATTCGCTTTTGCGTGAGGATATACGTCTTTGGCCATAATAAACACCTCATGGCGAGGTTAAGTAAAAGGAAAGGCAAGACCGAAGTCATAATAAAAGCTCCATGGCGGAGTTGAATAAAAGATGGAGGTAAACCTATGATAATAAGGCCCATCCGTTAGGGGGCGTATAAAAGTCTTGGTAATAAGTCTCATGTTCAAAACCGTTATAAAACCGGGTTTATCGATCCTTCTTGTTGACTTATTTTGTTGACATCGTTGTCTATTAGGGGAGGTTATTAATTCAATGGTCTTGGTTACACCGTTATGACTCTATTTTTGGACCTTAATCTCTAACATCGCATAAGTAAAAAATGTATCCTCGTGAACATTCAAGACAAAAATAAAATATAAGAGATACCACTTAGGATTAAGGGAGTCTAAGTACGTGATTAGGTCATATGAGTAGTGTTAGCATTACTAACTTATAATGACAATGATCTCGCTACACGCTTAGCATGGAATTAGGTGAAAATCGAGGACGATGAAATTATTTCTAACAAATCATTCACGTGTTCTTGTTCTATGAACCTAAACGTCCCATTTGGCGATGAAAATCATACATTATGTCTAAAACGCAAGTAGTAGTAGTGGTAGTAAGTTTATGATTCAATAAAAGTGCATAAAAAAGAATTTTGGAGGTGCTAAGATACTTTATTCTAGCATTGCGTGAGGGCACGACAATGGTTTAGTATGGGGGAGTGATGAGACTGATTTTATACATAGTCTCATCGTCCAAAACGGGCTTAAAATGGTTAAAATATCATAAATTGTGCCAAATATATGCTTGTGTTTGTTCAATGTGTATTTTAGGTACGAATATCGAGAAAATGACAAAAGCTCACAAGAAACAAGCAAAAACGAACACGGGAAACAAAGTCGCACAATGAACTGGGCCCTAGAGTTGATTTTCCAAGAAAAGTCCTTGAAGAATTGAAGATTGTACAAGATGGGTCCTTTATTATTGAAGAATTGACACTCTAAGCCCTTTTATATTCATAATTACAATTTTGGTCCCTAAAGTTTGTCAAATTTACAAAAAGGACCCTTAACTTTGAAGAATTGGCAAGATTGGTCCCTCAAAATTGAAGACTTGTCATTTTTAGTCCTCCACAAAGTCAATAATACAAATGAAGACCTTGAAGAAAGAAGACATGTAAAAAAGAACCCTTTAAGAATCATGAAATTACAAATTACACCCTTGAAAACACTTTGGAAAACAATTTGGGGCCAAAGTGTGAAATTACAAACTTCAAAACAAAGGATATGGGGTTATAAGCTGGCCAAACATATTTGAACACAAGATGAAAGCTTTAGGGCTAATATTGCCAAGACATGCAAACCTCACCAGCCAACCAGAACTTACCACGTCATCACCCCCACCAATCCAATCCCTCCACCTCACACACCACACCATGTCACCTTCCATTAACTGATTTTATTAATCAGTATTTAAAAAACGTGGTTAACACTTTTTTCAAACCAAAAACAGATTAAAACCTACTGTTTATCACCCCCACTCTCACATTAACCCTAATCCAATTCCACTTATAGCCAAAGGGGTTTTACTTGGGCTCTTCCAGATTGGTGATCGAAGGTCACGCGACCCTATTCACACTCCCACTTTTTGCTTCCCTTCACCGCAAAGGACCCACCCACGTTCCCCTGCTACAAAACCAAGGGAGAAGACAAAAAAATGGCAGAGAGTGTATGATCACGATTTAAGCACAAATAAGAGATGGCTTAGATCACTTCATGACAACTCATCATCAACAAAACGCCAAGACTACATCACATGATCAAGGGATTGACCAAAGTCAAAAGCATCTTACTGGCATCTTTCAAGGGTAGATTGGGAACATCACACCTAGGGTTTTCAGCTTCTTAATCATTATAGAATCAAGTGTAGCCAATATATAAGGCATAATAGGGTTTCATTTTTCCTGTTCTTGTTTTTTTTCTCCTTGGTCAAGGCATTGTAAACCACCCCCTTTTTCTAGTGAATGAAAATTGTTGGTGAATGTTTGTGACGAGAAAGACAAGTTCCATTCTACTTTTAATGTTTAGTTTATTGTGAATCAGTGTTTGAAATCAAGAGTTGAGTTTCTGAAAATGTTTTTTTTACAAGTCTTTGTTGAGTTTTAAGCTTATTCAGTTAAGAAAGGAAGTTGAGAAAGCTCCATAAGCTTTTCATTTGAGTTTATATGTGACCATAGATCACTGATATCAAGTGGATATCAAGGATTTGTGGGCATATAACATTTGGGTGAAAAAGTTGTGAGGAAACACTTCCTTTGGTGTTTTCTGTTAGAGCCAATAGGTTTCAAAAGTTATTGGTTTGTCGAATTTGGAAAGATTGCAGCTTGTTCTGTTCTTGTTTCATGTTAAGTGGTCATAGGATTTTTGAATAATCCATATGCTATTAATAAGAAAGAAAAAGGTTGGATATCAGTGATATAATCTTGTTCTTATATTATCTTGGTTTGAATTTTTCTTAGCAGGGGTGGTTAGGAAGCTAGTGCACTCTTTGCACTTAAGCTCATACACTCCAAGGTGTGGATGTGCACCTTGGAGGTAAGTTTCTTACCTTTTACATTTCAGTCAAAAGTTTCTGAAGTTTGTGGAGTTTGGTTAATATTTAGAGTTTAATTGATAGGCTTGTTTGATTTCTGTTCATTTAAGGTTGATGCATGATTTGTGTGTGTTTCATGTGATTTAAGGTTGATTTACATATTTTGTCTTTGAAAAATTTGTTTTCAAAAAATATTAAGGGGTGTTTGGATAAACTGATATAAGGGACTGGTTAACACTAGATCAAACTAATTAGCTTGAACACTTTCTAAATGGTTGTGGTAGATGTTATCAGAATGTTGTTTTGAGTTGGTCATGTTAGATAGCAAGTTTGCATGCTAATTTTTGGATAAAAACAGTCAAAAATCAGTAGGCCTTAAAACTGCTTTGTTTTAGTAAGTTATAAATCCAAATCTTGGTGATTGTTAGACTATCAGTTAACTTAGGGTTGCATAATAGATAGTGACAGTTTTGTGGTGATTTGAGCTAATTTGAGTGAATTGAAATTCGTCTAAGTGCACTTCATATCAGCTAAAACATTGCCTGACCTATATGCTATCACAGTAACTTGAATCTGTCAATTTTTGTTTGATTTGTGTGTTTGACCTAGGTGTTTTCTTGTTTAATCTGACTCCCTACACTCCACTGAGTGTAGGGTTACCTTTGGTTCCAAGTAAAACCCAAAAGCAAAGCTTTCTTAAGCTAAAACGTGCCTAGATCTGCTATTTTTGACTAAGCAGTGGGAAAAACTTCCCACTGTTAGTGCAAGTGTAGCCATTGCTACACTACAAAACAAATCAAATTGACCTGTCACTTTTAGCTTATTAGATTTTTGTCTTTAGTGCCTTAAAGTCCTAGTTTTTGAGATTTCAATTTTTCTCATGTTTTCTGATTTATTTTAGTAATTTTAGAAAAAGAAAATTTAATTGTCTGATTAGTTTACTATTTTTCGTATTATTTTGAATTAAAATTAGATTTTAATTAATCTGTTTTTGTCATTTAGTGCTAAAAATTCTTGAAATTCTTTTTTTTCAATTTTCTTGTTTTAAGTTGGGAAAATCACTTAGAAATGTAATAAACTTACCACTTTTTATGGTTCTGTGTATTAAACTATTTTTTTCTCATTGTGTGTATTAAACTTTTTAATTTCGATTATTGTGTGTATTTTGAGACGATTTTGTCTTGTAAATTGACCAATTTACCCTTCAAAATTTGAAAAAAGTAGAGGTAAAATAGTCACAAAATACATACAATGATATAAATTTAAAAATTTAATAGACACAATGAGAAAAAAAATAGTTTAGTACACACAACCATAGAGAGTGGTAAGTTTACTACATTTTTAAATGATTTTCCCTTTTAAGTTAAGTATTTTAAGATTTTTACAAAAGAAATTTCATTTTTAACTTTATTTAATCATTTTCTAGAATTATTTTAAGTTAAATTAGTATTTATTAAACTGCTTTTTGTCTTTTAGTGCAAAAATTTAACATTTTTCAGTTTTTCAAATTTTCATAGTTTCAGAATATTATTTTAAGATTTTTAGTTAAAAGAGTTCACTGTTCACTATTTTTTATTATTTTTTAGAATTAATTTGAGTTTAATTAGATTTTAAATTAATCTGTTTTGTCTTTTAGTGGTAAAAATAACTTTTTTCAAACTTTTCCATTTTTTACTATTTAGAATCACAAAATAAGATTTTTAGAAAAGTTAAATTAATTATAGCATTATTTTATTATTTTTAATCGTTATTTTAATATAAAAAGTGTTTTTAGTCATTTAAAAATAGAAAAATACTTTCAAAAAATCAAGAAAAATACTTTTTAGTTTTTATATAATATAAGTAAGATTCTCATTTGCAAAATCATATTTTGGATTTATTTTTAATTTTATTGAATTTTTTGGCTTTAAATAGCATTTAAAATTGAATATTAAATTGGAAATAAGTTTTAAAATATTTTTGTCAAATATTTATTCTTATTTATGTTATTTTAGATTTGTTTTTGATTTTTAATAAATTTTTAGGGTGATTTTTAATTTCGTCACGTTTTACGGTTTTATGTTTACGTCTTTCGTCTTAGTTTAATTTAGAATCGTAACCGTCACCATTTTCTCTTTTCTTTCTTCATAATAAGTCAATCATTTCTTAACACACACACCAAGCCTCCTTGAGAACGAACTCACAACAAG
This sequence comes from Glebionis coronaria, assembly GCA_025667525.1. Taxonomy (NCBI): domain Eukaryota; kingdom Viridiplantae; phylum Streptophyta; class Magnoliopsida; order Asterales; family Asteraceae; genus Glebionis; species Glebionis coronaria. Next base: position 592,442,579 of record CM046874.1, read on the forward strand.
GATCATTTGTGCACGGTTTTCCTAAACCGTCGTACTTACCCTAATTACCTCGTTTTCCTAAACGAGTGTAAAATTACAACTATCACATAGCAACCATAGCCTTTGGCTCAACCTCCTCAACCTTGATGATTTGGTTTGAGCTATTTCCAGCATCATTCCTATGTGGAGATCTGCATTCCCTCATGAAGTGACCCATTCTATGGCAATTATAGCATTCAACCTTAGATTTATCAAATCTAGCAGTTTCTTTGCCATTGAATGTCATTCTCCTTCCAAACCTCTTGTTCTGCCTATTGGCCCTTATGCTAGTAAGTGCCATATTCCACTTAATATCCATCTCTTCAAGATCATCATCACTAATTTGCTCAATATCCTCATAGGTAACTATAGAACCATTGGGTAAAGCAGCAATCTATGTACACACAATATCCAAGTCAATACCAGCTGGTTTAAGACTTGATGAACCAACATTGTAGGTGTCAACGACTGATATTGAGCCGCTGACATATGTTGATCCAATGACAGGATGTACATTCAATCCGCTGACATGTGGATTATTGCCAGCGGGTTGAGAGTAATTGTGAGAGATGAATGCCATGCTTCCAGATGTTGGCTTTCTTCCTTGTTTGAGCATAGCTTCAGGTTCCATAATCTTTAATTGGTTATAAATATCATCAAAAGAAGCATTCTTGTAAGCCATGGTGGCAATGATTGATTTTGCATGAATCTCCCATGCATCACCAAGACCTCCAAGAAAGGTAGCATTAATGTCTTGCTCTTCAAGATTTGTTCCCATGAAGGCTAACTTGCTAGTAATATCTTGAAGACGACTTCTCACTTCACTCAATTTTTAATTAGGGTGAGCTTTGAAAATAGTATACTCAATCATTAACTGCTTCTTCCTTTGCTTGACAGTTTCCTCATTACCACCATAGATGGTCTCAAGGGCTGCCCAAAGTTCCTTAGCAGATTCATACTTTCTAAATTTATGTTGTTGCTTAGGACCAAGAGCCAACTTGAGTGTACTCAAAGCTTTCATATCATTCCTTCTTTCTGTTATCTTAGCAGCTAAAACAGCCTTTCCATCTTCAGGTCTTGGAAGTAGTCATCACCAGTCTGTCCAGCTATTCTTCTTGCTTCTATAGCAGTATTAATCTTTAGTTCCTTCTTGAATTGATTACCATGTTCAATGACTTCCCAGAGAACATAGTTATCAACTTGCATATATTACTCAAAGTTGAACTTCCAAAGATCAAAGTTATCAGGATCAAGTATGGGAATTTTGAGATTGTGATTTGATAAATGTGAGGCTTTAGTTGAGGTATACATGATGTTTGGATGATATCTAGGGTTTTCAATGATTTAGGGTTTTTGGTGATTTAGGGTTTTTGTTCTTAAGATCAAAAGTTCCTCAACAAGCTCTGATACCACTTGTTGATCCCAAACTTAGATCGATTAAACTTGTATATTATCGAGATTAGTTCAAGTATAATACGTTTGAGAAACTTTGTATATTCAACAAACTAAGTACTATGCGGAATTTAATACTTAGTACAAAGAACAAATAACAAAGACATATACCAAACTTTCAACTTCGATTAATAACAATAACGAGAACAGTGATTGAAAGTATATGAAACCCTAACCTAAAGGCCTCTTTTTATAAGCACAATGAGCCTTGTACACAAAGTAAACGTGTCAACTATTCTACGAATATATACTAAGATAAACATAGAAAATACAATATTCATGCATATCTTCCTAATATAACAAAACGTGTTGACTTGTAAATCTTGACAGCGGCTTGATTTCTCTTGTCTGGGCCTATGCTATCAGTGGCTTGATAACACCTTGTCAGCGGCTAGATATTCTTTGTCAGTGGCTAGTAGACTTAACTAATTTTATTTCCAACATTAAATTGAGGGGAAGCAATTTGAAGATCATGTACAATATGTAAGAGATATGATGAGATGGCATTTGTACATGATCTCATCGTTTTTTTCGGGCTTTAAATGCATTAAAATGTCATAAAATACCATATATATGCTTGTATTTGTTTACTTGTGTGTTTTAGGTATGGATATCGTGAAAAAGACAAAAGATCACAAAAAACAAGGAAAACAGACACGAGAAACGGAGCCGTATAAAGAACCGGGCCCTAGTTCATGAATTATCCAAGATTAACCCTTGAAGACTCGAAGATGTACAAGATTGATCCTCAAAATATGAAGAAATGACACTTAAAACCCTTGTATATTCATAATTACAAGTTTGGTCCCTTAAGTTTGTCAAAATTATAAATGGTCCTTCAACTTTGAAGAATTGGCAAGTTTAGTCCCTCAACAATTCTAAATTGTCAATTATGGTCCCTCATGAAGTCAAAGATACAATGAAGACCTTTGAAGATCAAGAATGTCCAAAATCAGTCCCTCAAATATGCAAAAATGGCAAAAACTACCCTTGAAATACTTTTGCCAAAATTTTGGGGCAAAAGTATGAAATTCATAACTTTCATAACGAAGGAAAACGGGTTTTGTGGCTGAAAAAATTGTTTTACCCATTTCACCAAAACACAAGGACCAAAGGTGTACAACTGAAACATTCAAACATGTTTTTGCGCCAAACAACTCCTATTCCTACAAAAACGGATCAAACTTACCACTATTCACCATTCATCCCACCCAGATTTACCATCCACTTAACAAAGGGTAAATCCAAATTACCCTTGCCCACGCTTGATTCACACATGCAGAAACTCATCCCACACCTAAAACCCTCACTCCCACTCACCAAAGGGCCCCGCCATTCAAGACGTCCACCTATCACATCATAACTTAACCTCCAAGGAATGCCACGTGTCCAAATCAACAACTGACACTCTTTGCTTGGTTACAAAGCTAAAAGGAACGCTCAAGATCATTTTGGACAGCTAAACAACTCAATGCACTCAAGGACAAATTTGGGAATTCCTAGCTAGGGTTTCATGTATTTTCTAGTTCTAGAATCATCCCTTGTACTCTATAAAAGGACCCCCAACCTGTGGTGAGGCCTTTGTTCCAGTTTTACCTTTTAAACATTATAATTCCTTTTTGAATTTTATAAAAGTTGGTATTTTGAGAAAATTGTAATTCCTTTTTATGTTTTTGAAAGTTGGTGTTGTTTAAGGGTAATTCTGAGTTCCATTATATGTTATAAGTGTGCTTAAATCTTGTGGTTTAAGGACGTTTATGTTTGGTAAGGTTTTCAAGTTTGAAATAAGCTTGAAAAGTGGTTTCTGATATTGCTATTTATCTTGTACTAATCCTTGACCAAAAGCTATAAGCTTTTACAAGCTTGTTGACACCAAGCTTGTGAAGGGATTAGAGCCTTTGGTTGGGCTGTTTGTTCATTGTGTTGAAGAAATAAAGTCCTTGAGTTTCTACTTTGAAACATCAACCAAGGCAGTCATTCATCTCCTTTGTTGAAGTACCTTGGTCTTGTTCTAGTTGTTGAACAAGGTCCAAGGAGCATTGCTGGTCCTCCTAGGATGTTGTGGAAGACAGGTATAACCACTTGTTAAGATTCCTCTAAGAAATCACATGATATTGACTGTTTTATGTTTTGTTATGTGATTTGGTGATTTTGTGTTTGTGCTTGGTGTTTTATGGCTGGTATCTGTTAGTTGTCACCTAGTGTAGCTATTTGATCATTAAAATCAGTAGGTTGTTTGTAGAATTAAGAAGTTGCTTTGGAAAAGGGTTTATAAAGGCTGTTTGGGTTTACTGGTTCATAAGGCCTTGTGGCCTTGTGCCCTTGGTTCTTAGGGTTTGGGAGGTCTAAACAAGTCATATTAAACAAGTTTTAGACATTGGTTAAGTTTCTGAAAGATTGGAAAAGGGATTTTAAGTTTTGCAAAAATCTGATAAAAAGTGTTTTGAAATTGGTCAAACACATCAGATCCAATAACTTCTTTGTTTGTTGGATCTAAGGTATGAAATCAGGTTTGGGCATAGTTTAGGTGATAAGCTATTTGTGCATTATCTGTTTGTTGAATTTGGTGGCGTATTGAAGGAGCTAGGGCTTATCAAAGTTGGCTGAAGTGGTCATTTGCATCAGCAAAGTGACCACCTCATTTTGTGCTTGCATTTGTAATCCTAGTGTATTCCTTGTTGCTTTGTTGCTTGGATCTTGTTTATATGCTGCTTGTGAGTGAATTTTGCTATTTGGTGTGCCTTGTATCTGGCTTATAAGCTCACTGGCTTATTAGCTTACTTGTGCCCAAAACTAGTCAAGTCTGCCCAACTGGTAGACCTTGATTAACAAGGTTTGTACTCAAACCTTGACCAGCAGGTTGAAAACAAAGTTTAAACACTTCATTAAGTCTGTCAACGCCCAAAATTATACTTGTCAGCGTTTGAATTACTCTTGTCAGCGTTTGACTATTGGTCAAACTTGGTCAACAAGCTTATTGAATCTGTTTTGCTTATTGGTACATGCAACAACTTGGCTTTTGTAATAGAACTCATTTTTCTTAGCTTAATAACAAGTCTGGAAGGTTACAAGTCTTTTGGTTAAGCTTTTGCTAGAAAACTAGCTTATTTGGCTTTTTCAGCCAGCTTATTGGTTCACACAGCTTATTCTACTTGGCTTTTTGTGATTTTCTTGATTGATTATTCTTAGTTAAGCTATTTGTGAGCTTTTGCAACAAACCAGAGCTTCTGAAATAGCCTAGAACTCTAACCCGACTATTTTGTCTTTTAGTGAAATTATTCTTTGCTTATTTCTGGCTTATTGAGTGTGCTTTTTCAAAATTTCTTTTCACAGATCTCTTAGGCATCTCAAAAGAAGGTTGTGTGTTTAAGCAGAGCTTATGGCATTGGCTTATTGCTTAATGGGCTTATTGGCCCAATAAGAATAAGCTGTTTGCTATTTAAGCTGTGATAAGCTCAAAATCAGCTCTTGGGCCTTCAGACTTTTGTGTTTAGAAATAAATTTTGAGTCAGATAGGGCTTTTTCAGGTCATTTGGGTCTAGTTTGACTTTTTGGGCCCAAAAGCCCATTAAGGTTGACTGTTTTTGCTTTTAGCCCATTTGGGGGACCATTAGGGGTATTTTGGTAATTTCACTTTTATTTTCTGATTATTTAGGTTAAAATAAACTAGTTTTCAAGTTTTTAGAATTTTTTATAATTTTTGGATTTTTAATATTATTTTAATATTATTTTAATATTATTTTAATATTATTTTAATATTATTTTATTAATAGATTTCAAATTTCACATTTTTGCACTTTTTATATTTTTCTTAGGTTTAATACATTAAAATAGGATTTTTGCAACTTTTAGATTAATTTTATCATTATTAGATTATTTTTTATAATTATTTTAAGTTTTAATAGTTTTTAAATCATTTTAAATAGTTTTTCTTAGTTTAAAAATTTATAAAAATAGTTTTTAATCTTTTTAGGTCATTTTAGAGGTTTACCGATTGAAAAATATTTATTTGGGCTTTTTGATAATTAATTTGATTTTTAGGGCTTTAATTAGCATTTAAAAATTAATATTTAATTAATTAAAAGGTTTGAAAAAGTTTTGATCATTGGTAAACTCTTAGTTTATTTACTTTGATTTTTGGTAATTTTTTGGGAATTTTTAGAATTAATTTTTATTTTAGCTCTTTTTACGGTTTTACGTTTAGTCGTCGTGGTAATAAATTTCACGTCTTCGTCATTCTATTTTCTCATCCCCTTCTATCCAATATTAATCTCAAATCAATTACGAATTATTCACACACATATACCTCCTTAGGAAACGAACTTTCTTCATTAGGGTCATTTGTACACGGTTTTCCTAAACCGTCGTATTTAATGCTTTCCCTATTTACCTCCTTTTCATAAAGGTGTGGTAAAACACTACAATCATTTTTGGCGCCGCTGCCATGGAGGTGTGTCGTGATTAATTTGTCTTGTTGTTTTTAATATTAACCATAAATAGTATTTGTATTAGTAGAAATCTACTAATACGTATTATCGTTTTTTTTGTTTTTCTTGTGAAATTATTATTACTATATCGTATTAAGTATCACAATCAATTCAAAATATCTCCAAAAGTGTGAAACCACAACCTTAATTGGGATTTGAACTCCTAATTATTGTATTCGAATCTCAAACAAAAGAAAAAAGCAAAAATAGATAAATACTTTCGTGAAGCTTGATTTTGAAAAATACAAATTATAAGGTGGGTATAAGGCGGGTATTATAAAATATACCCTAACGAAAAAGGCTCTTAAGTGCTTCGCGTCGCCTCGTTTCCCCGCTTGCTTATGAGTATTTTAAGATTGAAGGCTAATCGAGGGTTTTGCCACCCAAAGTATTATTACGTATCATATATATTTGCTTGGTTTTCTTTGTGATTAAACCCTCTTGAACAATTTGGTTTTCACCAAAGTTCTAAAGTCATTCAAAGGTGTTCACTCCACGTGATCGTTTTCATTCTTTTGAGGCTTCTTTAATCAAGAGTTTGATTCGAGGAGAGATTTGGTAGATTGTTGTCTACGAAGATACACCAAAATCTAAAAAAAATTAAAAACAATCAAAAACACAAAAAAATTGAAAATTCACAAAACACCCAAAAAGAATCTTCTTTGCTCACCTTCCATTCTTCGTCAAGTTTATGCTAACTCGTAGTCAAGCTAAACGAGCTCGTAAACGTCGTCAAAATCAAGGAAATCAAGAGACGCTGATTGAAGAACAAACTCCAATTGTTGAACCTATTGTAGAACAAGAAGTCGTCATGGCTAATCGTACTATGATGGAGTTGCTTCAAGCACCCACCGAGGGTTTTGGAGAAGCCATTGTGATTACCGCTATCCTTGCGGAGTATTTCGAGATTAAGACGGGTTTAATGTCGATGTTGCAAGCAAATAAGTTTAGAGGTCATGAAAAAGACAACCGCATTACCACATAAGGAATTTTAATCGTCTCACCACAACTAGCAAGTTTAAGGATGTTCCACATGACGCCATTAAGATGATGTTGTTTCCATACTCATTAGATGGACCCACTAACATTTGGCTCGAGAAAGAACCGCCAAATTCGATTTTGACATGGGGTGATCTCGTTTCTAAGTTTGTGAACAAATTTTTTCCACCATCTAAAACAACACATTTGAAAAATGAGATTTCAAGATTTGTACAACGAAATAATGAGAGTTTTTCAATGGCATGGGAACGATTTAAGGAAATGTTACATGAATGTCCACACCATGATTTTTCTGAATTGCATCAAGTTGATACTTTTTATAATGGGCTTAATGATTATGAACGAGATTATTTGAATGCCGCCACGGGTGGTAATTTTTTGTGCAAAACGACCGATGAAGCTTTTAAAATTATCGAGAATAGATCTAAGGTTTGTAACCCTCGTAACACACGGAGTGTTGCCAATATGGGTTCGTCATCGTCGTCATCGTCTCGTAGCATTAATGCCTTACATGATGAAGCTAATGAGGAAAATCGGTTTTTCGATTTTTCAAATCTTATGACTCATTGGAAAGCACAAGATGCTTTGAACTCCGCTTCGGTTAAAGCGGTTGAAAAGAGTTGTTTGTCTGGTTGTGGAGCTCATGATCTTTCCGAGTGCATTACCGCCGGTGGTAACACTTCGAGTGCTTACGTAGAAACAGGAACTTATAACCAAAACGGCCAAGGTTCCCGCCCAAATCAAGCTCCACCAAATCAAAATGCTAATAACTATCGAAACAACAACCAAAATGGTGGTTATCAAGGCAATTCACGTAACTACAACAAAGGGAATTATCAAAGTGGGAATGGACAAGTTACAAATCAAAACCAAAACCGTGATTTTCAAAACACTACACAAGGTTTTCCAAATGCTCACACTAAAAATCTTCAAGGAGAATTTTTGGATTATGCTAAAGCAAATGATGTTAAATTTGATAATATGCAACGTGAGATGATTAGCTTAAGATCCGAGTTGAAAAACGAGCTTAAAAACGAACTTGCTAATGAACTTAAAACTCATGCTAATAAAATGGAAGGAGGTTCAACGTCTTCAACAAAATAACAAAAGATTGAACAAGGACAACATGAGATTAAGCAAGAATTGTTAAAAGCGGATTTAAGGCAATCAAAATTTGAAGACCGAATGGCGAAAATGTTTGAAGCAATCATGTGTAACCCCTCTTCCTCGGGTGGTCTTCCTAGTGATACCATTGCAAACCCGAAGGGAGAAATGAAGGTTATTACTACACGAAATGGTAAAACTTTCAAGGAACCAATCTCTCGTCCAAGTACTTCTACGGAGAAGAAAATCGAGAATGAGCCCGAGGTGATGGTCGAAAAGGAGCATATCACAAGCCCACGAAGTACCGCTCATACCACACCTACGGTTGAACCAATACCAATCATGGAACCCGAGTTTCTAAGGCCGTTGTGTTGGGAACTATTTGTTAAGTGTCAAGTACCGTAAGTGTATTGAAGTACTGTTAGTGGTATGTAAGTACCGTTAGTGTTAACGCGGTACATAGTAAGTACTGCTACTTATAAAGTAAGTACTGCTATGAAGATTAGGACGAATATATCTTTGTATAAGATATGTCATAGTTATAGTTAGAGTATATCTTATGTGATATACCTAAATAGTTAGAATATTGATAATATATCGTCTGTGATATAGTTATCTTTATAGAATATTCTAAGGTTTCAAGGGTTCCTTACTCTATAAAAGGAACATAGGTACAATGTCTTTTATGTACCTCATACAAGTCGATTAATAAGAGAATCAAATATTTAAAAGTAATTCTGTTCTTCTGTGCTTTATAAGTTAGATTCCGCATAACTTATTTAGTGTTTAGTAAGAGTGCTCAAAGTGTTTTAGTTTGATTACAAACTATTATACTAATTCTTAACAGAATATAGATCCAACCAAAGGGATCAACAAGTGGTATCAGAGCTTGTTGAGAAACTCTGAAAAAGAAGAACACGAACCCATACACTCCACACATACCAAATCTCAATGTCTCAACCAGATGGTGTTAATGCTCATGTGGATGATGTTTAGAACACTGATCCTGTTCTACCTCAAGGACAACCACAAGTTGTGCATCCTGCACCAACACAAGGTGCTCAAGTCGTGAATAATGTAGCTACCTCTACACCAACACCTTCTCATACTCTGTCTGCTGTTAAACTCCCAGTTCTCAAAGGTGACAATTATGAGACTTGGGCTATGCAGATGGATCACTACTTGAATCACACAGATCATACTGTGTGGCAAGTTATCAAGAATGGGAACACGTCAAAGAAGCTACACTGGTTGCCAGACGATACATGCTATGTTCTACCTGCTGTGACTGCTGATGAGGTACAAGCAGAGATCAGAGAAAGAAAAGCTAGAACTGCTTTGGCTATGGCTCTTTCTGAAGACATTCTACCAAGCTTTCATCATTATAAAGATGCCAAAGCTATGTGGGATGCTATAAAACTTAGATTTGGAGGCAATGACAAATCTAAGAAAATTAAGAAGATTGTTCTTAAGCAAGAATTTGACAACTTCTCCATTACCAGTATAGAGGGAATACATGGTGGATATGGAAGGTTCAACAAGTTGCTTATTCAGTTAGCAGTTTATGGACAAGTAATTCCTAATGAAGAAGCAAATCTAAAATTCTTAAGAAGTGTTCCACCAGAGTGGAAAGCAATGGCTATGCACTTCATCACAAGAGATGATTTGGAAACAATTCCATTTGATCATCTCTACAACAATCTTAGAGCATATGAGATGGATGTGAAAGGCACTGAAGTAAAGACAGCAACTACTTCAAAGTCTAACTTGGCTTTTGTGTCAGATGGGAACAGCGGTACTTACTTTCAAAATACCGCTAGTGGATCTAGCAGCGATACTTACTTTACAAATACCGCTGGAGGACTTACAAGCAGTACTTACCCACAAAGTATTGAAAGCAGTCCTATGATCTTTCAAAATCCACATGGAAGGTCTTCACCATTGTTTAGTGAAAAGGGTGCTTTCTCATTCTTTGCTGGACAAGACAACATGCAAAGATTAACTCTCAATGACTTGTTCCAAATGGATGATGCTGATGTTGAAGAGATGGATCTTAAATGGCAAGCTGCAATGGTGTCAGTAAGATCTAATAGGTTCTTCAAGAAGACTGGAAGAAAAATGACTGTTGATCCTAATGAGCCATTGGGATATGACAAGTCTAAAGTTGAATGCTATAACTGTGGAAGGAATGGACACTTTGTAAGAGAATGCAATAGAGATAAAGCTAAAACAAGCTATCTGAAGTCCAAAAACAGCTATAGAACTAGTCCAAAAATATCTGAAAGCTTTCCAAGAGGAAACAGAAGGAGTCCTAAAGGAACCAAAGCATTGGTTACTATAGATGGAGTGGTGAATTGGGCAGAAGAAGAAGAAGAAGAAGAGCTTGGATTAATGGCTCTCTCTCATGAAGATACTGAGGTACATCCTTGTTCTAAAGATTGTATTCTTAAATTTAATAGTCTAAAAGTAGAACTAGAGGAACAGTATCAAAAGGTTAACACATGCACTGTAGAAGTAAAGGCTTTCAAATAGGGTGTTGTTAAACTTGAAGATAATACAGTTTTGTACAAAAAGGCTCAACAAAACTATGAAGAGAAAATTAGGATTTTGACTCTTCAAATGAGGGAAAAAGATGTGGAAATAAAAGCTTTTGAAAGACAACTTTTAAAAATAAATACTGAAAATGAAGCTTTAAAAATCAGTCTTTGTAAAGAGAGGGAAGTAATTAGTCAATGGAAACAATCCTCTAAGGGATTGGGAAAGTTGATTAATTCACAAATTGGGTATTATGATAAAACAGGCCTAGGATATATTGAGGATCAACCTGGGATAACCTTAACTAACAAGGACTTATCAAAAGGGATTTTTTATAGTTCTGGTGAGGTAGATGATACACCTGAAAATCATAGATATGCTGAAGGAATGAAGGCAGTTCCTCCACCAGTATCTGGAATTTTCATGCCCCCTTGTAATGATACCAGTATAGAGTTAGAAGATCCTAAGATTTATAATGTCTTTAACTCTAGTACTGTGCCTCAAGAAAATACTGATGTGACCAAGAATATTGTTTATCCACCTCTAATGAATAACTTTGTTTCTGAGGGATCTAAGACTAGTTCTGCTCCCAAGCAGGTAAAAACTCCTAGCAAGATATTGGAAAACAATAAACAACATACTAAAAACAAAAGGGATGGGCTAGGTTTTGAAAAAGTAAAGTCAAAACAACCTTTTGGGTCTTCTTTAAGAAGAAAAGGATGTTATGTTTGTGGTAGTCTAAGTCATTCTATCAAAGACTGTACATTACATGAAGATAAAATTGTGAAACAAAAGGCTACACAAATGGTCATGAAAAACAGTAATGGCAAAAATGCACAAGGTGATAGGAAACAAAAACTTAAAGATGACAAACCTAAGTTTGATCACACAAGGGTAGTTAAACAGGTTAAAAATAATCCTACCAAAAGTTTTGTTCCTAGGGCAGTACTTATGAAGCAAGGACTTGTATCCTTAAAGTCTGGTAAACCAAGTACCGGCAAGCTTAAATCTACAAGTACTGCTAGACCAAACTCAAGTACTGTTGGTTTAAAGTCTGTAAACCAATGTTCTCCAAGGCTTCTAAGAAGGTTTTTGAAAAAGTTAAAGCACCTAGAAGTAAGGACAAGAACAAATCAGTACAAATGTGGGTTCCTAAAAGAGTTATACCATGTGTTAAAGCAAGTACCGCTCAAGCAGTACTTAAGTCAAAGAAGTCAAAGCACATAGAGCCACCCTATGAATTTGACTACATAAATGAAACCATGAAGTATAAGAGTAAAAGTAGCATTACTGGGAATGCTTCATTACAAACTCTGAAATGTGTAGGTCCCACAAGATCCAAGCCAAATGTGGCTTGGGTCCCTAATAAAAACTAATAAGTTTTATTTGTGTGTAGGGGCATCTCATTGATGAATTAAAAGATAAAGGAATTGTAGATAGTGGATGCTCAAGACACATGACAGGAAACAAAGATTTTCTTGCTGAATTTGAAGAATTCAGAGGAGGACCAGTAGCCTTTGGGGTAGCAAAGGTAGAATCACTGGCAAAGGGAAAATTAACACAGGAAAGTTGGAATTTGAAGATGTCTTCTTTGTGAAAGAATTGAATGAGTTCAATCTCTTTTCAGTATCACAAATGTGTGATAAGAAGAACAAGGTGCTATTCACAGACAAAGACTGCTTGGTGTTGTCCAAAGACTTTGAGATGCCCAAGGAATCTCAAATACTACTTAAAGTACCCAGGCAAGAAAATACGTACACCTTTAATCTTCATACTATTACTCCAACAGGTGGTATTACATGTTTGCTAGATAAGGCTTCTTTAGATGAGTCAAATTTATGGCCTAGAAGGTTAGGTCATGTGAATTTTAAGAATCTTAATAGATTGGTAAAAAGGAATTTGGTTAAAGGTTTACCTAACAAATCTTTTCAAAATGATTCACATGTGCTGCTTGTCAAAAAGGAAAACAACATAGAGCCTCTTGTAAGACGAAGACTGTAAATACTATGACAAAACCTTTGCATCTCTTGCATATGGATTTATTTGGTCCAGTTTCTATAAGAAGCATTAGCCATAAGACCTTTTGTCTAGTCATAACTGATGATTATAGTAGATTCAGTTGGGTTTTCTTTTTAGCCCTTAAAAGTGAAACAAGTGAATTACTAAAGGATTTTATCACTTTAGTTAAAAAGCAATTCACTAAACAGGTTTTAATCATTAGGACTGATAATGGAACAGAATTTAAGAATGCCGATTTTGATGAATTCTGTAGGTCTAAAGGAATTAAGAGGCAATTTAGTAATCCTAGAACTCCTCAACAGAATGGAGTAGCTGAAAGGAAGAATAGGACATTAATTGAGGCTGCTAGAACTATGCTGGCTAATTCACTTTTGCCAAATACCTTTTGGGCTGAAGCAATCAATACTGCATGTTATGTGTTAAATAGAGTCCTAGTAACTAAGCCTCAAAACAAAACACCTTATGAACTTTTGACTAATGTAAAGCCTAACATAAGTCATTTAAAACCTTTTGGGTGTCATGTGTCCATACTAAATACTCTTGATTACTTGGAAAGTTTTATGGAAAGTCTGATCCAAGATATCTTGTAGGATATTCATTGCAAAGTAAAGCATATAGGGTTTACAATTTGGTAACTAAGAAAGTTGAAGAAAATGCTCATGTCAATTTCTTAGAAAATAAACCCAATGTTCCAGGAATAGGTTATGCTTGGATGTTTGATTTAGATTATCTAACTAACTCCATGGATTACTACTCTTTGCAAAAATATTGTCAAACTAACAATGCAGGTGAGGAGTCAAGTGCAATTAATACATGTACTCAAGAAGATGTTTCTTCATCGGATGAAGATGTTCACATCTATGTGCCAAATATGCCTACTGTTACTCCCATATCTGCAACTCCCAAGAAGCAAACCATGCCATCAAGTGATGATCAAGCCTCCCATGAGCTTCAGAGGCTTCAAGATCAAGAAAAGAATGCTACATCTGCTAATAAGCATTCAGGAGAAGAATCTTTTGAGTCACAACACTCAGCAATACATACTATACCTAGCGGTACTTCATCTGCAAGTACTGCTAAGTCAAAATCTGCTAGATCTGTTGACTCCCTAGAAGAGATTTTGCAAGCATTAGACGATGAAGACTTATATGCCAGTCCAGCCGAAGGAATCTTCTCCAAAGCTTCCTATGATGAGCAGGGTGCAGTAACTGACTTCAACAATTTGGAAACTGAAATTCCAGTCAGTTCTATTCCCACTCATAAAGTCAACAACAACCATTGCTACTCAGATTATCGGTGATCCAAAATATGCTGTACAAACCAGAAGACAACTGCAAACCAATATTGAAACTCATGCACTAGTGAGTTATGTCAAACAACAACAGAGAACAAATCATATAGATACTCAGCATTGTTTGTTTGCCTATTTCTTATCTCAAGTAGAGCCCAAAAATATCTCTCAGGCTCTTGATGAAGAAAGTTGGGTGGATGCCATGCAAGAAGAATTAACACAATTTGAGCTACAAAAGGTTTGGATTCTTGTGGATCTTCCCTCAGGAAAAAGAGTAACTGGTACAAGATGGGTCTTCAGGAATAAGAAGGATAAAAGAGGGGTTGTTGTGAGAAACAAGGCAAGACTTGTTGCTCAAGGCTACAGACAGGAAGAAGAGATAGACTATGATGAGGTTTTTGCACCAGTGGCAAGGATAGAAGCCATTAGGTTATTTTTGGCCTTTGTATCATATATGGGATTTATAGTCTATCAAATGGATGTGAAAAGTGCCTTTCTATATGGTACTATTTCAGAGGAGGTATATGTCTCACAACCTCCAGGTTTTGTAGATCCTAAATTCCCCAATAGAGTCTACAAAGTTATCAAAGCACTTTATGGTCTGCATCAAGCTCCAAGAGCCTCGTATGCAACTTTATCCAACTTTCTGCTAGAACATGGATATAGGAGAGGAACCATTGACAAAACTTTGTTCATCAAGAAAAATGCCAAAGACATTATTCTAGTTCAAGTCTATGTTGATGACATCATTTTTGGTTCTACCAAGAAGACATGGTGTGAAGAGTTTGAAGCTTTGATGAAAGGAAGATTTCAAATGAGTTCTATGGGAGAACTAACTTTCTTTTTGGGACTACAAGTCAAACAAAGGAAAGATGGAATATTTATCAGCCAAGATAAATATGTTGCTGAAATCTTAAAGAAATTTTCATGTATGGATACAAGGAGTACAAGCACACCTTTTGAAGCCAAGAAATCTTTATCAAAAGATGAACATGGAGAGGATGTTGACATTCATCTCTATAGGTCAATGATTGGTTCATTGATGTATCTTACTGCTTCAAGACCAGATATAATGTTTGCTGTGTGTTAATGTTTGATAGGTGTGTAAACACCCATCTTTTCTACCACTTAATTACAATAATAACCGGACCAAAACGTGTATTTTATGTCTTTTATGTCGGAATTATGCGTGGTTTGTGTTTTTGTTGTGATTTAGGATGAAAAGGTGAAAAGTGGAGAAAACACGGACATTCACGGGCATTTACTGACTTTTATTGAAGAAAAGGATGAAAGACGGGGTCGAGAAGTCAAGAGTGGAAAAAGAACGGAAGTCCAAGACCAATTCTGAAGATTTAACGAAGAAAAAGTCAAAAGACGGAAGTTTATCAAAAGCCGAGAAACTCAAGTCTATTTTATTGAAGAAATTAAAGACGAGTTCAAAAGATATCCCGAGCCATAAGTCCTTAAAGTCCAAATTTAAAAGAAAGATTAGAAGAAAAGGACTAATGACGCAATTAATGAAGATTAAATGAAGGAGGGACTTAATCCCGCAATTAACAAGAAATGAAGGAGGGGAGGAAGCTTCCTTAATCCTCCCCTATAAATAGCATTAGTTGTTAATCATTTGTTGTTGTTGGATACCTTGACAAACTATCTCTTCCATTTTTAATTACCTTGCACCTTTAATTACTTGTCCATTTAATTACCTTGTTTTGCACCTTAATTACCATTTAATTCAAGTAAGTTTTTCTTTTAATTCTTGTTAATCTTTATCTTTATCTTGTTAATCTCATTCTACCTTTCTTTAATCTTTGATTGTTATTGTTTATGTTTATGATCTTAATTTTGGTTGATTTATTTAAGTGGGTTTTGATTATTTTGATTAAGTTTTGTGAGTTTGATTGTTTTGGATTGATTTTTTATGTTTAATAGTTGTTTAGTTATTAGTTTGATTTAATCTTGTTGTTGATTTGGTTAAGTTTTTGTTAGATCCGTGCGTTTTTATCTTTCTTTGTTCTTCGGTTTTATGGTTACTGTATTTCCCAGGTACAAGCCCAGAAACATTCCGAGTAAAGATTTTCTCTGGACGTCTATTCGGAATATTGATTATTCCGAATAGTAGTTTTATTCCGAGCTGGTTGGTTATTCCGAATAGGGATTCTTTCCGAATAGGGTTAACTTTCCGCATAGGGTTAAACTTTCCGAATAGAGAAATTTTCCGAATTGATCTTTTATTCCGAATAGGGAGCACATTCCGAATAGGAGGACATTCCGAATTAGTGACAAGATTCCGAATAGACCAATTAATCCGAGTGGGCACTTTATTCCGAATAGGGGGATTTTTCCGAATAGGAAGCAATATTCCGAATAGGGGCTTGATTCCGCATAGAGGTAACTTTCCGAATAGGTTTAGGATTCCGCATAGGGAACTATTCCGAATAAGCACCTTTTCCGCATAGTGACAGTATTCCGAATAGGGTTTATTCCGAATAGGGACTTATCATTTTCAGTTTCTGTAATTTTATTTTTTTTAATTTCAAGCTTTATTTTTCCCGCCTTTTTCCTTAATCGCACTTTAAGTTTATTTGCCTTAGTTTAAGATTTAGTTTTAGCTGCGTTTTAAGTTTGCCTTAGTTAGATTTAAGTTTGCGTTATTTACTTTTAGTGCCCCTTTAATTTCCGTCTTGCTTTTAATTACTTGCACCATTTACTTTATTAGATTTAGATTTACTTAATTGCATTTTTTCTTTAATTGTTCTGCACCTTTAATTTTGAACACTACAACGACACACTTTTGATTCCACCAAAAACAATAGAGTCACACATTAAACACAAGTTTTCAATTCGAAGAGACATACTTAAACGAATCTTTTTACCGGGCCAAAAGCCTTGTATCAAATGGCGGCGCTGCCGGCTCTTTTCGTAAAGATCAACAGTTTTCTGTGCTAGACACGTTGCTTTTTGGGATCCGCTCACTTGTGAACGTTATTTTTCTTGCATAAAAAAATTCAAAAAAAAAAAAATCATAAAAATTAAAAATTGATAAAAAACCATAAAAATTAAAAATTTCAAAAATCCAAAAAGATTTTATCTTTATTGTGTATATATATTGTTTTTGTGTTTGGTTTTGTTTTCTTTTGCATTTTCAGGTGTATGCGTACTAGATCTTCTAATTATCAAGAGCCCGAGCCTCAAGAAGATTTAGATATGGCAGGTGTTAACAACAACATTCCACCGAACCTCAATAATAATAATAACAACAATGCTCTTCCACAGCCCGATCTTCGGACCATGGAGGAACTTTGTCAACCAACAATGTTTGGACGAGGAGGACCGATTGCGCCGATGCAAATCAACGCTCCTGAGTTTTCGTTGAAGCACCACATGATTCAGCAAGTACAAACAAACCCATTTAGAGGACTGCCTGATGATGATGCCAACAAACACCTCGACAAGTTCATTACAATCACCCAAAGCATGAAGTTGGCCGGTGCCACAATGGATGAACTTCGCCTACAACTCTTCCCACACACTTTATTACATCATGCCGAGAAACGGTTTGATCGTCTCCCGAAGAATTCTATTCACACTTGGGATGACATGACTCAACGCTTTCTATCGCGCTACTTTCCACCATCCATGGTCACAAGTATTCGCAACCAGATCAGCGGTTTCATGCAAGACCCTGATGAATCTCTTTTTGACGCTTGGGAGAGATATAATGTCTTGATCGACCGTTGTCCAAACCACAACATGCTTCCCGTCACATTGATTGATACTTTTTACAACGGATTGACTTTTCGAGATCGTGATACGATCAATGCAGCCGCCGGTGGCACATTCATGAAAAGGAGACCCGAGGAGTGTAGACAGTTAATTGAAAACATGACTACTCATCATAAGAACTGGGATTCCTCTGCTTCTTCAAGGAACAACCCGAGAGTCAATGTTTCTTCTACCTCAGCAAACCCTGAGATGACCGAACTCACCCGCATGATGGCCGAAATGAGCAAAAGTATTACGCTTCTCGCTTCAAACCAACAACAACAACAAGTTAAAGCGGTTGCTAATCCTTGTGAAACATGTGGCGGTCCTCACTCATACACCGATTGCCCTTCGACTCAAGGAAATCCGGAAAATGTGTATGCTGCTTACGGTAATTATTCACCGGAAAATTACCAAGCTAGACAACAAGGGGATAGAAATCTACTGAGTTACCGATCCAACAATTACCTTTCACCCGGTTTTTCTCCTCAAAACCAAAATCCCGCCAACAACTACAATAGAAGCAACCAAATCCCACCTCGTGCTTCTAACCCTTATCAACCACCCACCCAACAACACCCACCCATTAATCCCGATGTTGACACCATTATGAGAACTCAAGGTGAGCAAATCAAGAATCTACAGAGCCAAATAATCAATTTGAAAGGAGATATCTTGAAGCAAGGTAATGACATCAGAACCGAGGTTCGTGATAATCTTCAATCCTCCTTCATCACTCAAACAACTGAATTAAAGAATCTGTTGGCTAGTTTCTTGCCCGAAGCTCAACCTTCTTCTTCTTCAGGTTCTCTACCTTCAAACACCGTCACTAATCCGCGAGCTAATGTGAGTGCTATAACTACGCGTAGTGGAATTACCATTGTCGATCCACCTATCCCACCACCATCATCTACACCTCCTCCACCACCATGTATCCCTACTCCTCCTACACCTAGTGTTAGTACCCCATTACCGTCTCCGCCTCGTAATGACGATGTATCTCGGAAGGACCCTTCAACATCACAACCTTCACCAACTACACCTTCACCTAACCCTTATCAACCTAGAATCCCATACCCTTCTCGCATAGGCAAGACCAACGATCTAACCAAGAATGATTGTCATGTATCGAAATATGTGGATATGCTATCTAAAATGACCATCAACATCAGCCTTGTTGAAGCACTTTGCCACATGCCGAAATTTGTCAAAGCATTCAAGGAATTGCTTAGCAAGAAAGAGAAGCTGATTGAACTCGCCAACACACGCTTAAATGAAAACTGCTCTGCAGTTCTTCTTAGAGAACTTCCGGAAAAGCTTGGAGATCCCGGTCGTTTTGTGTTGCCTTGCGTGTTCAACAAAACTGAAGAATTTACTGCCCTTGCTGATCTCGGGGCTAGTATTAATTTGATGCCACTCAGTGTTTGGAAAACACTATCATTGCCCGACCTCATTCCAACAAAGATGACTCTCGAACTTGCAAATCGCACTCTCGCTTACCCCGTTGGTATAGCCGAAGACGTGTTTATCAAAGTTGGCACATTTACTTTCCCGGTCGATTTTGTCGTAGTTGATTATGAAATGGACCCTCGTATTCCTTTAATACTTGGTCGGCCATTTTTGAGAACCAGACGAGCTTTAGTAGATGTGGCCGAAGGTGAGTTAATCTTACGAGTCGGGGATGATTCTAAAGTTTTTAAAATGGGGAAGCTTACAGGCAAATCTTTTGGAGGCCGAGAATCAGTGAATATGATAAATGTGCTCGATGACTTTACCGTCTATGACAATCCTCTATTCGAGTCTTCCACTGATAATCCACTCTTTGAAGATAATGTGGATGATTCTCACTCTACTTTGGACGCTTCTCCCATTTATGATTCACCACCGGTCTTCGATGCTTATGATGATGATTCTAGCTCAGATTCGGATGATTTTGATTGTACTTCTGAGTATCCCGAGCTGCCCACTTTCGATGATTTCGATGAGGCTGATACTCTCTCGAGCGATTCTTCACTTGATGAAAATCCGCCATCACTCGATCCTACTTTGGATGATTATTCATTTGAGGAAGATTTCTCTGAATTTCTCAACACATACTTCCCTCATGAGAGTGATGCTCCTCCTTTGGACTTTGAAGATTATCGTCTTGATCCTACTTCGGATTTGAAGAGCATTTTGTCCAAGGAGAAGAAACCGGCCGACACCGAAATCCGTTGCACTTATGATTTGACACCTCTTTGTCTTCCTTCTGAGGACGAGGTTGTGCTTCTTTGCGGATCTTCTTCACACTCGGCTGAGCCTGAGTGCTATTTTCCCTTAAAGGAAAAGGTGTTCGACCCCGGTATTGAAGTTTTTAAGCCATCTCAGTATCCACCTGATGAAATAAAAGGAAAAATATTTGGAAATTTTGAAGACATGCTTGCACCATTCCACCCTTGCTTCCACCGGGCTCATTCGCTTCTTAAGGGAACCTTGCCTAATCTTCTTTGGCTTGCCTTGTTCGCCTTAAGCTTGTGTTATTTGCTCGATGAAAACTATGTCTTTGATCCTGGTGGATATGTTTCATGCTTCTTCCGTTGATGATCAAGGTCGAGTCAGGCTCACGACTCGGTTAACAAAAATCAAGCGCTTCTTGGGAGGCAACCCATGCATCTATCTTTTTGCTTTCTTTACCATAAGTGTAGGGGGGACCCTTTGGTTTGCTATTTCCTCTCCTCACTTCTTAATCAGGGATTCGAGCTTCAATGATCCACTCTTGATGATTCTTGACGACCCGTGATTCCGTGTTCTACTTTATCCCGGTTCTATCCTAAACTCTTTTTGATTCACTATTTTATATTTTCTCAATATTAAAATAGGAATCTCTTTAGTTGTCTTTTCCTTAGCGAGATTTAAACAACGTGCACAATGTCCTAAGTGTAGGGGAGTTTACTCCCACATGCTTAAACATTGAGGACAATGTTTATCTTAAGTGTAGGGGGGACTTCTATCAAAGTTAAGTGGTCTTTTCCTTGTATTTGTCCTTATTTTAACCGGAAAATCAATTTTTCGACATTTTTCAAAATTTTGATCTATTTTGGCCTATTAGTTTTTCCTTTGTATAGTTAATTTCTTTCTTTGCTAGAATAAATGTTTAATAAGTGGTTTTAATTTTCAAACGTTGTGAATCTTTTGACTCAATCCGAGTTTACTCTAGCTAGTATCCTTAACATGTTTAAGTCAAGTTTTGCTAGGCTTTTATATAGGGAGCTATAAAACGCGAAAGTCTTAACCTTCACGGGTTAAGAACAAGAACTTTTCGCAAGTTCCTATAATTGATCCTAGAGAGTCGTTTATCAAGGGAACTTTAAGATGCGATTTCTAAACTTGAAAAAGTCTAAGAATTTGCAAGATCCTATAGGCGACTCGAAAACCCAAAACCTTGATTTAATAGGCTAAGTATCCACGAGTCTCATTACTTGAAATTTTAAACTGTGGAGAACGAGAGATGATAGAGCCAATTATAAGTTCGGTATTCTTTCGTGAATTTATGTGAGTTAATTATAAGCCTATTCTCCCATCGCTTGCTAATAAATTTATCTGCTAATAAATAAGGTTGTACGATTTGAAAAGTTACTTAGCTTCCAGCCCCAGATCGTTTAAAAGTTGCTCGGTATGGATTAGAGTTCATAGCCAAGGCATAACTTATTGAAGCGGGACGCGAAGATTAGCAAGTCCGAAAAGGCCCTAACAAGGCATGAGGGCTATATTTTGTTGCTAAAGATCCAAAAGTGATGTGAAGAATCATTTATCGAAAATCAATATGAAGGATCGAGACACACGACGAAAAGCAAATACTCCCCAAAAGTCATGGAGAAGTGTATCCGAAAAGACCCTAACAAGGTATGAGGATAAATAGATCCAAGTCATAAAAGGAGGCGGATCGTTGTATATCAAAGTCCAAAATAAAGATTGGAGAAAAATGAAGAAGTCGTGGTCCAAGTATGAATCTCTCAAAACTTCAAGTGAAGAAATTCCATTATGAAGAGAAGACCATTATTTCATGAACGTCTCTCAAGGTTTGAAGTATGAAGTCGCTGCCAAATATCGGTCCGAGAAAGGTCTCAAATCGCGAAACGAGTTATGCCAAGATATGAACTTTATGAGGTCCCGAGAAGCAGTTTTAAAAGATTTGGTCCTTTAACTATTGATTAAATCGTTCACTTTATTTTCGGACTAAATAACTATCTAAATAAGTCAAAAATGCATCCTCGTGATCATTCAAGACAATAATAAAATATAAGAGATACCCCTAGGAATAAGGGGGTCTAAGTGAGTAATTGGCCCACATGAATTCGTGTTAGTTTACTAACTTATAATAACAATGATCTCGTTTTTAAGCTTGGTTTGGAGAAAGTGAAAACTTGATGATGATGATTATTCATAACATTTTCAAAACCCAAGGTATGCTTTTGATTTCTTAATTTTGTATGATTTTAATTTTCTATCTCTTTAATAAAGGCCAACGTGGATTGATTATGATGAAAAGTGTAATCTTGCTTTGTAACTAATGCATTGCATGAGGACATTGCAATGGTCAAGTGTAGGGGATTTGATAGGTGTGTAAACACCCATCTTTTCTACCACTTAATTACAATAATAACCGGACCAAAACGTGTATTTTATGTCTTTTATGTCGGAATTATGCGTGGTTTGTGTTTTTGTTGTGATTTAGGATGAAAAGGTGGAAAGTGGAGAAAACACGGACATTCACGGGCATTTACTGACTTTTATTGAAGAAAAGGATGAAAGACGGGGTCGAGAAGTCAAGAGTGGAAAAAGAACGGAAGTCCAAGACCAATTCTGAAGATTTATCGAAGAAAAAGTCAAAAGACGGAAGTTTATCAAAAGCCGAGAAACTCAAGTCTATTTTATTGAAGAAATTAAAGACGAGTTCAAAAGATATCCCGAGCCACAAGTCCTTAAAGTCCAAATTTAAAAGAAAGATTAGAAGAAAAGGACTAATGACGCAATTAATGAAGATTAAATGAAGGAGGGACTTAATCCCGCAATTAACAAGAAATGAAGGAGGGGAGGAAGCTTCCTTAATCCTCCCCTATAAATAGCATTAGTTGTTAATCATTTGTTGTTGTTGGATAGCTTGACAAACTATCTCTTCCATTTTTAATTACCTTGCACCTTTAATTACTTGTCCATTTAATTACCTTGTTTTGCACCTTAATTACCATTTAATTCAAGTAAGTTATTCTTTTAATTCTTGTTAATCTTTATCTTTATCTTGTTAATCTCATTCTACCTTTCTTTAATCTTTGATTGTTATTGTTTATGTTTATGATCTTAATTTTGGTTGATTTATTTAAGTGGGTTTTGATTATTTTGATTAAGTTTTGTGAGTTTGATTGTTTTGGATTGATTGTTTTATGTTTAATAGTTGTTTAGTTATTAGTTTGATTTAATCTTGTTGTTGATTTGGTTAAGTTTTTGTTAGATCCGTGCGTTTTTATCTTTCCTTGTTCTTCGGTTTTATGGTTACTGTATTTCCCAGGTACAAGCCCAGAAACATTCCGAGTAAAGCTTTTCTCTGGACGTCTATTCAGAATATTGATTATTCCGAATAGTAGTTTTATTCCGAGCTGGTTGGTTATTCCGAATAGGGATTCTTTCCGAATAGGGTTAACTTTCCGCATAGGGTTAAACTTTCCGAATAGAGAGATTTTCCGAATTGACCTTTTATTCCGAATAGGGAGCACATTCCGAATAGGAGGACATTCCGAATTAGTGACAAGATTCCGAATAGACCAATTAATCCGAGTGGGCACTTTATTCCGAATAGGGGGATTTTTCCGAATAGGAAGCAATATTCCGAATAGGGGCTTGATTCCGCATAGAGGTAACTTTCCGAATAGGTTTAGGATTCCGCATAGGGAACTATTCCGAATAAGCACCTTTTCCGCATAGTGACAGTATTCCGAATAGGGTTTATTCCGAATAGGGACTTATCATTTTCAGTTTCTGTAATTTTCTTTTATTTTTAATTTCAAGCTTTATTTTTCCCGCCTTTTTCCTTAATCGCACTTTAAGTTTATTTGCCTTAGTTTAAGATTTAGTTTTAGCTGCGTTTTAAGTTTGCCTTAGTTAGATTTAAGTTTGCGTTATTTACTTTTAGTGCCCCTTTAATTTTCGTCTTGCTTTTAATTACTTGCACCATTTACTTTATTAGATTTAGATTTACTTAATTGCATTTTTTCTTCTGCACCTTTAATTTTGAACACTACAACGACACACTTTTGATTCCACCAAAAACAATAGAGTCACACATTAAACACAAGTTTTTCAATTCGAAGAGACATACTTAAACGAATCTTTTTACCGGGCCAAAAGCCTTGTATCAATGTTCAAGATTCCAAGTTCATCCAAAGGTGTCACATCTTTATGCTGTGAAGAAGAATTTTAAATATCTTAAAAGTCAACCTAATTTAGGATTATTGTATCCTAGAGACTCCACCTTTGAATTGGAAGCTTACTCAGATAGTGACTATGCTGGAGCAAATCATGATAGGAAATCCACAACAGGAGGTTGTCAATTCCTAGGCAGAAGACTCATATCATGGCAGTGTAAGAAGTAAACCATTGTTGCTACTTCTACAACTGAAGCTGAATATGTAGTTGCTGCTCATTGCTGTGGACAAGTACTTTGGATTCAAAATCAATTGTTAGACTATGGGTTCAATTTCATGAACACCAAGATTTACATTGATAATGTAAGTACTATATGCATTGTCAAGAATCCAGTATTTCACTCCAAGACTAAGCATATTGAAATAAGACATCACTTTATAAGAGATGCTTATGACAAAAAGCTTTTCAAGTCTTGAAGATTCATATAGACAACAATGTAGCTGATTTGTTGACCAAGGCATTTGATGCAAAGAGATTCGAATTCCTGGTGATGCACATTGGTATGCTCAACCAATAACATGCTGCATATGTTGAGGGGAGGTAATAGCTGTATAAGTTTTATATAAATTTTATTGTATAGTCTATGCTTTGTGTTTTTGATGTTATTGCAGGTTTATAAAAAAAGATAAAAGAGGTTACATGTCTAGTGGAAAGCATGAACTGGTCAAAATTGTGAGGTACCGTTGTCACTCCAAGTACTGCTATCACAAAACCATGTACCGCTTATGTTCCATGTACCCCTACATGTCCGTTGTACCGTTAAGGGTCTCTTTTGTAAATTTGGCGGTTTCTTCGCGCTTGGGTTTGTTATTTACTTAAATACTTACCCCAATTACACAATTGATTCACCTAATCTTTTATTTTTCTCTCTTGATTCTATAACCCTCTCTCTAATCTTTCGATCATCAAAAATACTAATGGCTGCCTTACAAGTAATCTCTAAGCATAATTTAGTTGTGACTCTTGCTACGAATGATGACTCACTTGGTTTCCATGAGATGCTTGGTTTCCTTTCTCGAAGTCATATTCGCTTCGCACTTACTGTAAGTCCACTTGTCCCTATACCCATTGTTGAACAATTTTGGGATACTGCTGTTCTAGGTACTCGTTTTGATCAACCTTGCATTAAGGCTAGGGTAAATCATAGGAATATATATGTCACTGAGGTAGTGCTAACAGTAAGTTTGAGACTTAATGATGAAAATAGACATAGTATGGTTAATAATACAGAGATTCATGATGGCCTTGCAGCCATGGGATATGAGGGTGGTAGGGAAAGTCTTACTTTCTTTAAAGCATTATTTTCACCTCAATGGAAATTTCTTTTTCATGCTATTATTCACTATTTAAGTTCAAAGTACATCTTTTGATCAAATACCTGCTGCATTGGCATCTACTGGTATTTGTCTAGCAAATAACAGGGTTTTTAATTTTTCAAAATTAATTTTTGAAGGCATGACTAGGAATTTGGAAGGGACTAAGAAGTTTTTAATGTATCCTAGATTCATTCAGGCTTTAGTTAGTGACAAAATACCTAACCTACCAGCATTAACTGATACATGGGATGTTCCTTCATTCATAAAGAGAACTTTCTCTTTCTTGAACAAACAAGGCAATGCCTTTTCAGGAACTGTCACACCATTGTTTGCCCATATGTTAGCCCAACCTGCCAATCAAGAAGGTGAGGAACCTAGCAATGCTAGTGCTTCTTAGCAAACTCCTTCTCACCAGAGCTCCCACTCTCTAGAAGATTCTTAATCTTCTTCTCACAATGTTGGTATTCCACCAAACACTGTTGAGATGATCCACACACCTGCTGCTTCTATTGCTGCTAGTGGTTCACCACAAGCACAAGCACCAGAGGTGGTGGATGTTGCAAATTTAACTTCTTTGTGTACAAGTTTGTCCCAACAGGTACATGTATTGCAGAAAGATAAGCTTATTCAAGACAAGAAAATTGCTGAATTGGAAGCTAGCCTACTCAAGTTAAGGAACAAAGTGTCATCTTGGATGAGGCGATATAGATCTGTTCAGACATCTGCAATAAGGAAGCAAAGGTTCAGGAACCTCAAGAAAAGGCAACTGAATGCAACCAAACAGGGGAGGAATATTGAAGAACAGGGAAGGAATAATGAAGAACAACCACCTTCTTCTGATAATCAAACAAGGATCTCTGGAAATGACATCAATTTTGAATTGGATGAAGATGTCATGGGGACTTTTAAAGATGGAACAGGTTTAGAGACTGGTGTGGATGAACCTTCAGACATGGAGATTCAACACCAAGACCCACAACCTACTCCAGAGGAACCACAAGTTCAAGAACAAGTTCAAGAAAAATTGGTAAATCAACCAGAGGAGCCACAAGTTGCAGAAACATTGGTAACTCAGCCAGAACCATCAGTTCAATCACCACCTCAAGCTAATTGGAGTGTTTTCTATGAGAAGTTGGAGGAAATTTCTAATCAGTTTCCTGATCCATCACCACAAAGCAATAAGTCAGAAAAGACTAAAGAAGTGTAAATTGATATGATGGCTTCTATGGAAGATAAAGCATCTGGGGAAACACAAGTGATTGAAGAAACAAGTGTGTCAAATACTGGTGAAGTCAACTTTGTTGAAGATCCAAGTACTGCTAAGCCAACTGCAAGTACTGCTGACATTGTTGAAGATCCAAGTACTGCTAAGCCAATTGCAAGTACTGCTAAGCCAATTGCAAGTACTGCTAAGCCAAATGCAAGTACCGCTGGTGATCAACCTTTACTGGAAAGTCAAAGTTCATTTGGAGAAAATGAGACTTTAGCCAAATTGCTGCTTGATCTAAAGAAGAATTTAGTTGAGAAGGCTAAGCAAGCAGAAGTGGAGAAAAAGACACAAAAAGAAGTTCTTGCCTCAAAGGATCAAATTCAAGGTAAGAAAGTACAAGCTTCACACCCTACAAAAGGTATAGTCATTCAACAGTTAGCTAATGAAGAAGTAGATGCCAAACTGAAGAAGAAGCTACCTAAGATAAATCTAAAGGATAAGGGGAAGAAGCAATTATTGTCAGAATATGAAGATGAAAGTGATTCAGATGATGATATAAACAAGGTCATGTACAGATTTAATCAAATTGACCATGATGAGGAATTTGCTTATAGAATGCAAGCACAAATTCGTGAAGATGAATTGTAGGAAGAACTTGCAGCAAAGCAAAATTTGTTAGAAGCTAAAAGGATACAGCAAGAATGGAACATACAAGAGTATGATAGGATTCAAGCTGAGATACATACAAGTGAGCTTCTTGCAGACTCATTGATAGTTGAAGAAAAAGATGCATATGATGAAGAAGAAAAATCAAGATTGATTGATGATCTGGTAAGGGAGCAACAAAGATTCTTTGCTGAAAAGAGAAGGAAAGAAAAGATTAAGCCTCCAACAACTATGCAGATTAGAAGTCAAATGATGAAATTTCTAAAGAAAGTAAAAGGATTTACTCATATTCAGCTGGTCTAGAAAACTTTTGAAGAAATCAAGACTTTGTATGAGCAAAGTAAGAGGACTGAATTGAATTTTGTTAAGATTGGATCTGAAGCAGACAAGAAAGCTGTTGAAGAATTCAAGAAACGTCTACAACAACAAAGACAATTTGGTAGTACTCATAGAATTGAGCCAATTGCTGCTGAACCTACAAGTACATCTCCACCTATCAAAACCACTTATGTGAGGAAGAATAGAAAGGAGAAAGTAAGTTCAAGAGAGGAAGAGACTGCTCAAATGATGAATACAGGAGTTGAAACTCAAGGAATTGCTCAGACTGAAAATATACAAGCAGTACATACACAGTCAATAGTACATACAACAGTATATACTGAGGAAACGGTACATACAAGCTTGGAAGAGGGTTCAATAGAACTTGAAGGAATTTCCAAGAGTGTTAAAAGGAAAAGATCAACAAAGCTAAAGAAGAAAGCTAAGAGAGCTAAAACTACAGCATAAGATAGTGATGATGATTAGAGCTTAAGGAAGTACTTGAAGATTGTAAACTTTGAAGATCAATGTTTTGATATAGAGATTTTTGGAAAAAGAGCATCCATTGTTAAGTGGATTTACTCTACAGATCAAGGACTTGAAGCTCATGGGATTCAGAGATCTGATGGCACAAAAAGGATATTCAGACTTCTGGAAGATATCCTTCACATACTTGACAGACAAGATATCTAAGATCTTGTAAGGTTAGTTGAAGATGCCAGTGCAGGTAAAACTAAAGCATCACTATTATATAGGGAGTTTATCTTTATGTATGAGCCACACAAATGTGATCAAGAAATGTTGAAGGAATTAGAGAATCAGGTTCCTAGTTACTGGAGATATTACAGGTCATGTGGATTGCATATTTTGGATGTAGATGATGTTACATATTATATGCTGCAAGAGAAGACTTATCCCTTCAAAAGAAAATTGTTGGAAAGGATGTTAAAACAACAATTGGAAGTTACAGAAGAATCTGCTGATGCTTTGGAGTTGATCAGAATGGTTAAACAACAAATCAAGGATTTGAAAGATGAGGAAGAAGCTGACAAAGAATCTTAAGTGTTTGACTTTCAGTCACACTTCATAAATGGTTCTCAGTTCACCATGTCTAACGCACATAAGAACTGGCTAGTCCATAAGCAAACAGTTTGTGGTAAAGACTTATCAAATCCGTTGAAAGCTGATAGTTTGCTAAAAACTATATGGTTCTAACTCACCTTGTTTCGAGACAAAGAGTTAGCTAGTCCTAGACAAACGGTACTAGGTAAAGATTTCATCAAATCCATTGATGGTTGACAATTTACCAAAAATTGTAAGGTTTTCATTACACCTTATTCTTTGTGAATAAAGTATTGGCTATTCCAGAGTGTACGGCTAACTGGTAAAGAATTTATCAAATCCGTTGATAGCTGGTGATTTGCTGAAAATCATGAAGCCAATACAGATTGGTGTTTTGTTGTTAACTGTTTTATTTCAGGTATGAAGATTGCAGACAAAGAAGTATTAAAAGATATAATACTTAGAAGGTTTTGTTATCATAAAATCAAGTGGAAGATTTATGATCAAGAGTTCAAGGACTAAACTCAAGAAGACAAAAACTGATGCTGCAAAGATGAATGAATGTTTAGAAGACACAAAAAGATAATAGTTTAGAAGACACAAAAAGATAATAGTTTGAAGACAAAGATGATGCTCATAATGTTTGAAGATTATCTTATCAGAAGAAGATCTACATATGAAGTGTTTGGCTACATTCAGTTGGATGCAAATACAAATTACCAAGTTCAATCCAAGGATGAAGGAAAGACTGAAGACATGTATTTCTAATACATTTAGTACAAAAGAAACAAGAAGACAACAAGTTATCATTTCTTGTTTAGGGGAGGATCGTTGGGAATTATTTGTTAAATGTCAAGTACCGTTAGTGTATTTGAAGTACTATTAATGTTATGTAAGTACCGTTAGTGTTAACGCGGTACATAGTAAGTACTGCTACTTATAAAGTAAGTACTGCTATGAAGATTAGGACGAATATATCTTTGTATAAGATATGTCATAGTTATAGTTAGAGTATATCTTATGTGATATACCTAAATAGTTAGAATATTGATAATATATCGTCTGTGATATAGTTATCTTTATAGAATATTCTAAGGTTTCTAGGGTTCCTTACTCTATAAAAGGAACATAGGTACAATGTCTTTTATGTACCTCATACAAGTCGATTAATAAGAGAATCGAATAGTTAAAAGTAATTTTGTTCTTCTGTGCTTTATAAGTTAGATTCCGCATAACTTATTTAATGTTTAGTAAGAGTGCTCAAAGTGTTTTAGTTTGATTACAAACTATTATACTAATTCTTAACAGAATATAGATCCAACCAAAGGGATCAACACGTTGCCTAATGTCCAACCCACACCACCCTTACCTTACCCTTCGAGACGAAACAAAGAGAAATTGCAAGAACGTAACAAACAATAAATCGAGCTTTTTATAAAAATGTTTCAACAAGTGCATTTTGATGTAAGTTTAGCCGACGCGTTGTTATATATGCCTCGTTTGGCTTCCACTTTTAAAAGTATGATGAGCGATAAGGAAAAGCTTTCAAAGCTTGCTAATTGTTCTTCGGTTTATCTTATCCGCATACCGGAAAAAGTTGGTGACCCCGGAAAGTTTCTCATTCCTTGTGACATACAAGATATGAAAGAATGCCTCGCCTTGGCCGATCTTGGTGCGAGCATTAATTTGATGCCATTTTCCATTTGGAAATCGCTTTCGCTTCCGGCTCTTACTCCTTCGAACATGTCTATCGAGATGGCCGATCATTCTACGATTTTAGCATGTGGAGTAGCCGAAGATGTTTTCGTGAAAGTGGGGAAGTTCTACTATCCCATCGATTTTATAGTAGTTGACATCCCCACGGATCCTCAAGTTCCTCTAATTTTAGGTCGTCCATTTTTAGACACCTCGAGATCGCTTATCGACGTTCATGCAAGAACTATTACTTTGATATTCAACGAAGAGGAACTTGTTATAAACGCTACTCAAAACTCAAAACCTTCTCATGTTTATGCAATCGCTACCATCAATCACATTGACTTAGTTGATGTGGTTTGCGATGAGTTTTCACAAGAAGTGTTAGGTTTTTCCGATAGCTCGTCAAGTGGCAATCCACTATTTTGGATCCGGTTCTTGCTAATTCTACACCAAATCTCACTCCATTCCAAGGAGGCGATTTTACTTCAAATGAAACCGACAATGAAGATGAGATGATTATTAGTGATGATACTTCTATTCCACCATTTCTTCCGCCGATGGATGTTATGAGTGTTGAGCAAAAATCTTCAATCGAGGAACCGCCTATCCTCGAATTTAAAGATCTTCCATCTCACCTTGAATACGAATTCTTGGAAGGTGATGACAAGTTGCCGGTTATTATTGCAAAAGGTCTTGCTAATGATGAAAAACCGAGCTCTTGAAAGTTCTTAAAGCTCATAAAGGGGCAATTGCGTGGAAAATTTCCGACATTATGGGTATTGACCAAAAATTTTGTACTCACAAGATTTTAATGGAGGAGGACTACAAACCCGAAATTCAAAGTCAAAGAAGGGTAAACCCCAAAATTCACGACGTCACAAAAAGGAAGTTCTTAAACTCCTTGACGCGGGAATGATTTATCCTATCTCCGATAGCCTATGGGTGAGCCCAATCCATTGTGTCCCAAAAAAGGGAGGAATGACCGTTGTGCCTAATGAAAACAACGAGTTAATTCCCACTCGTGTTGTGACCGGTTGGAGGGTGTGTATTGACTACCGAAAGTTAAATGACGCCACTCGTAAAGACCAATTTCCTTTGCCCTTCATGGATCAAATGTTGGAGTGACTCGCGGGAAATGAATTCTATTGCTTTTTAGATGGTTTTTCCGGTTACTTTCAAATCCCTATCGACCCTCGTGATCAAGAGAAAACTACGTTTACGTGTCCTTATGGAACGTTTGCTTATCGTAGGATGCCTTTCGGACTTTGTAATGCACCGGGTACGTTTCAACGGTGTATGATGGCTATTTCTCACGATATGATCGAGAAGTCGATGGAAGTGTTTATGGATGACTTTTCGGTTTTTTGCAATTCGTTCACGTCGTGTTTATCTAATCTCGAGAAAATGTTAAAATGTTGTGAAGAAACCAATCTTGTGCTTAATTGGGAAAAATGTCATTTCATGTGTAAACAAGGAATCGTCTTAGGACATAAGGTCTCGAAAGCGGGGATTGAGGTCGATAAAGCTAAGGTAGACGTCATCGCCAAGTTACTTCATCCCAAAACCGTTAAGGGAGTTAGGAGTTTCCTAGGCCACGCGGGCTTTTATCGTCGTTTCATCAAAGACTTTTCGAAAATCTCTCGACCTATGACACACCTTCTCGAGAAGGATGCTCCTTTTAACTTCAATGAGGATTGTGTTAGAGCTTTCGAAACTCTTAAAAGGAAACTTACCGAAGCTCCCATTCTTGTTGCTCCCAATTGGGAATTACCCTTTGAAATCATGTGCGATGTAAGTGATTATGCTATAGGGGCCGTCTTAGGGCAACGTTATGAAAAGCATTTCCGTCCTATCCATTATGCTAGTAAGACGATGACCGAGGCTCAATTAAAGTACACCACAACGGAAAAGGAATTCCTTGCCGTGGTCTATGCTTTTGAGAAATTCCGACCTTATCTCGTCTTAAATAAAAGCATCGTGTATACCGACCATTCGGCTATCAACTATCTCTTAGCTAAGCAAGATGCTAAGCCGAGATTGCTTCGTTGGATGCTCCTCCTCCAAGAATTTGATGTCACCGTACTTGACAAAAAAGGAGCCGATAATCTAGCTGCCGATCATCTCTCTCGTCTAGAAGATCCTCACAAAGATATTTTCGAGAACAAGGAAATCACCTAAACATTTCCTCTCGAGACTCTCGGTGTAGTGAATTCTAAAGACACCACCCCATGGTTTGCCGACATTTCAAATTACCATGCGGGAAATTTCATAATCAAGGGTATGACGACACAACAAAAGCGAAAATTCTTTCGTGACCTCAAGTTCTATTTTTGGGATGACCCTTATCTCTTTCGGGTTTGTGCGAATCAACCCGTTCGCCGTTGTGTTTTTGGTGCCGAAGCTTCTAAGATCCTTAGAGCTTGTCACGAGGGACCCACGGGTGGTCACCACGGTGCTAATCTTACGGCTAAGAAAGTGTTCGATGCCGGCTTCTTTTGGCCTTCTATCTATCGTGATGCACACGCACTTGTGAAGTCGTGTAATTCGTGCCAACGTCAAGGAAAATCGTCTCAACGTGATGAAATGCCGCAAAACATAATTCAAGTGTGTGAGATTTTCGACATTTGGGGCATACACTTTATGGGACCGTTACCATCGTCTCATGGTAACAAATATATCCTCGTCGCGGTTGACTACCTTTCTAAGTGGGTGGAAGCTAAGGCTTTACCTACTAATGATGCTCGTGTGGTAGTGAAGTTTTTGAAGCAACTATTCTCTCGGTTCGGAACCCCTCGTGCTATTATAAGCGATCGTGGAACCCATTTTTGTAATGACCAATTCGAGAAGGTCTTAAAGAAATATGGAGTTACTCATCGTCTTTCTACGGCTTATCACCCGCAAACGAGTGGGCAAGTCGAGGTTTCGAACCGAGCTTTGAAGAGGATTTTAGAGAGGTCGATTGGAGAAAACCGTGCTTCATGGTCCGACAAACTCGATGACGCTTTATGGGCCTTTATGACCGCTTATAAGACACCTATCGGTTGTACTCCTTATAAGTTAGTCTATGGGAAGAATTGTCATTTGCCCATTGAATTGGAGCACAAGGCATATTGGGCCCTTAAGCATGCAAACTTTGACTTGAAGACCGCGGGAGATCACCGGAAAATACAATTGAATGAATTGGATGAACTAAGAGACAATGCTTATGAAAATTCATTGATTTTCAAAGAAAAGACTAAAAAGTTTCATTATGCAAAGATTAAAAACCGGGTTTTTAACGTTGGTGATCAAGTGTTACTTTTTAACTCTAGACTTAAGATATTTTACGGGAAATTGAAATCTCGTTGGTCGGGTCCGTTCACCATTACACAAGTGTTTCCTTATGGGACCATCGAGCTAGCTCAAAATGATGGTCCTAACTTCAAGGTGAATGGACATAGGCTTCAGCACTACTTTGGTGAGGAAATTCCTTCAATGGATGACCTCGACCAAGTCACCTTCCCCAATGATAATTAAACATTGAGGGGATCGAGTCGAGCTCATGACTCGGTAATAAAAAACGAGGTGCCTCATGGGGGCGATCCCATGCTTATCCTTTTATGCTTTCTAATAAATAATGAGAGGGGATTTGTGCCCTTCCAACTCGTTGTCTCGTGGTTGTTTGTGATTGTGTTATCTAGATCATCATCATCATCTACGATTGAAGACTCTCGTGTTCGTTTACGTGAGCCTCCATCGTTTGCTTGAAGAAGTTTTTCACGAATCCATGACATATCCTTTATTGTTCTAACAATTATCTTTTAGCATAATTCATAAACGGCTTTAGATATATTGTTGATCACCCTTTCCATGCTAGATCCTAAGAATTTGATTCTTCGTCTCTAGTATGGGGGTGTTCCACCTTTAGACTCGAAACATTAAGGACAATGTTTACTTTTAGTATGGGGGGTGAATAGATACTTGCTTTGCTACGTCCTCACGTTTTCCAACTTTCAACGTTTTGTTTTGGTGTGTTGCTAATAAGGCTAAAAATGGCCAAATTTTAAAATTTTTCTTAGTTTTAATAAGTGTTTTTAAGACACGAATGTATATTTTCCGATGGGTAAAATATGAGCTAATTTTTGACTTGATGGGCATTTGGAGCCCTTTACATTCCTTAACCCACTCAATTCAAGTTTTGCTAGACTTCTATATAGGGAACTTTAAAACGCGAAAGTCTTAGCGCATTCGGGTTAAGAACAAGAACTTTTCGCAAGTTCCTATAATTGATCCTAGAAAGTCACTTATCAAGGGAACTATAAAATTCATTCTCTAAACTTGAAAAAGTTCAAGAAAGTGCAAGATCCTATAGGTGGCTTGAAAACCCAAAACTTTGATTTGATATAGTCTTAATGAAAGCTAATCCAAATTTGGCTTAATTTTGACTTGCATGGCTAAGTATTCACAAGTCTCTTTAATTAGAGGTCTTTAAATAGTGAAGAACGAGAGATGATAGAGTTAGACAAGTGATCTTGCTAAACGTAGAACATGAAAATGTTCTTTCAAAAACTCATATGTTTTTAATTGTGGCTTTTTCTCCCATAAGATCAATGCATTAGAAATAAAAATAATTGCAATAAGTAAGGTCGTACGATTTGAAAGGTTACTTAGCTTCTAGCACAAGATCGTTTAAAAGTTGCTCGAGGTTGAATAGAGTTCATAGCCAAGGCATAACTTATTGAAGCGGGACGCGAAGATTGGTGAAGATCCAAAAAGGCCCTAACAAGGCATGAGGAGCTCTATTTTGTTGCTAAAGATCTAAGATGATGTGAAGTATCATTATTCCTAAATCAATATGAAGGATCGAGACACACGACGAAAAGCAATTACTCCCCTAAAGATCATGGAGAAAGTCTATCCAAAAAGACCCTTACAAGGTATGAGGATAAATATATCGAAGTCCGAAAAGGAGGCGGATCGTTGTATATCAAAGTCCAAAATAAAGATTGAAGAAAAATGATTAAGTCGTGGTCCAAGTATGAAGAATCTCTCAAAAACGTCAAGTGAAGAAATTCCAAAATATGAAGAGAAGACCATAATTTCAAGAACGTCTTCCCAAGATTTGAAGTATGAAGTGCATGCCAAATATCGGTCCGAGAAAGGTCTCAAATCGTGAAACGAGTTATGCCAAGATATGAACTTAAGGAGATACACGAGAAGCCGTTTTAAAAGATTTTGTCCTTCGGCTAACTATCGATTAAATCGTGCTACTTTGCTTTCGGACTAATAAATACTCAAATAAGTCAATATGAATCACTTGTGATCCATGACAAATAGTTAAAAAATTCTAGTAACCCATTTTCTTTTATAATAACTAGGATTGCGGGGAGAAAAAGTATTACACAATTTGGACGTATGAGTAGTGTTAGCATTGTGACTTGTACCAACAATGATCTCGTTTTTGCACTTAGCATGGAATGTATGACAATCAAGGATGACGAAATTTACTCTATGGGACATTTACTTGTTTCTATTCATTGACCCTAAAAGTCAGATTCGTGATGAAAATCATACATTATGTCTTTACACATCTTCGTAGTATTGTTGCAAGTCTTTTACTTTTCAATAAAGGTTAATAAAATTGAATTTCGGTGATGCTTAGATACTTTATTCTTGCATTGCGTGAGGGCACGGCAATGGCTTAGTATGGAGGAGTGATGAGATGGAATTTGTACATGATATCATCGTTCTTTTCGGGCTTTAAATGCATTAAAATGTCATAAAATACCATATATATGCTTGTATTTGTTTACTTGTGTGTTTTAGGTATGGATATCGTGAAAAAGACAAAAGATCACAAGAAACAAGGAAAAATGGACACGAGAAACGGAGCCGTACAAAGAACCGGGCCCTAGTTCATGAATTATCCAACATTAACCCTTGAAGACTTGAAGATGTACAAGATTGATCCTCAAAATATGAAGAAATGACACTTAAAACCCTTGTATATTCATAATTACAATTTTGGTCCCTTAAGTTTGTCAAAATTACAAAATGGTCCTTCAACTTTGAAGAATTGGCAAGTTTAGTCCCTCAACAATTGTAAATTGTCAATTATGGTCCCTCATGAAGTCAAAGATACAATGAAGACCTTTGAAGATCAAGAATGTCCAAAATCAGTCCCTCAAATATGCAAAAATGGCAAAAACTACCCTTGAAATACCTTTGCCAAAATTTTGGGGCAAAAGTATGAAATTCATAACTTTCATAACAAAGGAAAACGGGTTTTGTGGCTGAAAAACTTGTTTTACCTATTTCACCAAAACACAAGGACCAAAGGTGTACAACTGAAACATTCAAACCTGTTTTTGTGCCAAACAACTCCTATTCCTACAAAAACGGATCAAACTTACCACTTTTCACCATTCATCCCACCCAGATTTACCATCCACTTAACAAAGGGTAAATCCAAATTACCCTTACCCACGCTTGATTCACACATGCAGAAACTTATCCCACACCTAAAACCCTTACTCCCACTCACCAAAGGGCCCCACCATTCAAGATGTACACCTATCACATCACAACTTAACCTCTAAGGAATGCCACGTGTCCAAATCAACAACTGACACTCTTTGCTTGGTTACAAAGCTAAAAGGAACGCTCAAGATCACTTTGGATAGCTAAACAACTCAATGCACTCAAGGGCAAATTTGGGAATTCCTAGCTAGGGTTTCATGTATTTTCTAGTTTTTAGAATCAGCCCTTGTACTCTATAAAAGGACCCCCAACCTGTGGTGAGGCCTTTGTTCCAGATTTACCTTTTAAACATTGTAATTCCTTTTTGAATTTTATAAAAGTTGGTATTTTGAGAAAATTGTAATTCCTTTTTATGTTTTCGAAAGTTGGTGTTGTTTAAGGGTAATTTTGAGTTCCATTATATGTTATAAGTGTGCTTAAATCTTGTGGTTTAAGGACGTTTATGTTTGGTAAGGTTTTCAAGTTTGAAATAAGCTTGAAAAGTGGTTTCTGATTTTGCTATTTATCTTGTACTAATCCTTGACCAAAAGCTATAAGCTCTTACAAGCTTGTTGACACTAAGCTTGTGAAGGGATTGGAGCCTTTGGTTGGGCTGTTTGTTCATTGTGTTGAAGAAATCAAGTCCTTGAGTTTCTACTTTGAAACATCAACCAAGGCAGTCATTCATCTCCTTTGTTGAAGTACCTTGGTCTTGTTCTAGTTGTTGAACAAGGTCCAAGGAGCATTGCTGGTCCTCCTAGGATGTTGTGGATGACAGGTAAAACCTCTTGCTAAGATTCCTCTAAAAAATTACATGATATTGACTGTTTTATGTTTTGCTATGTGATTTGTTGATTTTGTGTTTGTGCTTGGTGTTTTATGGCTGGTATCTGTTAGTTGTCACCTAGTGTAGCTATTTGATCATTAAAATCAGTAGGTTGTTTGTAGAATTAAGAAGTTGCTTTGGAAAAGGGTTTATAAAGGTTGTTTGGGTTTACTGGTTCATAAGGCCTTGTGGCCTTGTGCCCTTGGTTCTTAGGGTTTGGGAGGTCTAAACAAGTCATATTAAATAAGTTTTAGACATTGGTTAAGTTTCTGAAAGATTGGAAAAGGGATTTTAAGTTTTGCAAAAATCTGATAAAAAGTGTTTTGAAATTGGTCAAATACATCAGATCCAATAACTTCTTTGTTTGTTGAATCTAAGGTATGAAATCAGGTTTGGGAATAGTTTAGGTGATAAGCTATCTGTGCATTATATGTTTGTTGAATTTGGTGGCTTATTGAAGGAGCTAGGGCTTATCAAAGTTGGCTGAAGTGGTCATTTGCATCAGCAAAGTGACCACCTCATTTTGTGTTCGCATTTGTAATCCTAGTGTATGCCTTGTTGCTGTGTTGCTTGGATCTTGTTTATATGCTGCTTGTGAGTGAATTTTGCTATTTGGTGTGCCTTGTATCTGGCTTATAAGCTCACTGGCTTATTAGCTTACTTGTGCCCAAAACTAGTCAAGTCTGCCCAACTGGTAGACCTTGATTCACAAGGTTTGTACTCAAACCTTGACCAGCAGGTTGAAAACAAAGTTTAAACACTTCATTAAGTCTGTCAACGCCCAAAATTGTACTTGTCAGCGTTTGAATTACTCTTGTCAGCGTTTGACTATTGGTCAAACTTGGTCAACAAGCTTATTGAATCTGTTTTGCTTATTGGTACATGCAACAACTTGGCTTTTGTAATAGAACTCATTTTTCTTAGCTTAATAACAAGTCTGGAAGGTTACAAGTCTTTTGGTTAAGCTTTTGCTAGAAAACTAGCTTATTTGGCTTTTTCAGCCAGCTTATTGGTTCACACAGCTTATTCTACTTGGCTTTTTGTGATTTTCTTGATTGATTATTCTTAGTTAAGCTATTTGTGAGCTTTTGCAACAAACCAGAGCTTCTGAAACAGCCTAGAACTCTAACCCGACTATTTTGTCTTTTAGTGAAATTGTTCTTTGCTTATTTCTGGCTTATTGAGTGTGCTTTTTCAAAATTTCTTTTCACAGATCTCTTAGGTATCTCAAAAGAAGGTTGTGTGTTTAAGCAGAACTTATGGCAGTGGCTTATTGCTTAATGGGCTTATTGGCCTAATAAGAATAAGCTGTTTGCTATTTAAGCTGTGATAAGCTCAAAATCAGCTTTTGAGCCTTCAGACTTTTGTGTCTAGAATTAAATTTTGAGTCAGATAGGGCTTTTTTAGGTCATTTGGGCCTAGTTTGACTTTTTGGGCCCAAAAGCCCATTAAGGTTGACTGTTTTTGCTTTTAGCCCATTTGGGGGACCATTAGGGGTATTTTGGTAATTTCACTTTCATTTTCTGATTATTTAGGTTAAAATAAACTAGTTTGCAAATTTTTAGAATTTATTATAAATTTTGGATTTTTAATATTATTTTATTAATAAATTTCAAATTTCACATTTTTGCACTTTTTATATTTTTCTTAGGTCTAATACATTAAAATAGGATTTTTGCAACTTTTAGATTAATTTTATCATCATTAGATTATTTTTTTATAACTATTTTAAGTTTTAATAGTTTTTAAATCATTTTAAATAGTTTTTCTTTGTTTAAAAATTTATAAAAATAGCTTTTAATCTTCTTAGGTCATTTTAGAGGTTTACCAATTAAAAAATCTTTATTTGGGCTTTTTGATAATTAATTTGATTTTTAGGGCTTTAATTAGCATTTAAAAATTAATATTTAACTAATTAAAAGGTTTGAAAAAGTTTAGATCATTGGTAAACTCTTAGTTTATTTAATTTGATTTTTGGTAATTGTTTGGGAATTTTTAGAATTAATTTTTATTTTAGCTCTTTTTATGGTTTTACGTTTAGTCGTCGTGGTAATAAACTTCACGTCTTCGTCATTCTATTTTCTCATCCCCCTCTATCCAATATTAATCTCAAATTAATTACGAATTATTCACACACAGATACCTCCTTGGGAAACGAACTTTCTTCATTAGGGTCATTTGTACATGGTTTTCCTAAACCGTCGTATTTAATACTTTCCCTATTTATCTCCTTTTCCTAAAGGTGTGGTAAAACACTACAATCAAAATACACAAGGAGTTTTGCCGACATCAACTAGGGAAAGATTGTTGGGTCTAAAAGTTGATCCAACAGAAACTCAAAGAAGAAAACGTGTGAGGACTTATTTCGCCAGCTATGAATTCTTATTTTGATAAGAATTCAGAATATGGCTTATTTAAATAGAAGATTTTCATGTTTATTTAATTTTATCTCTTGTATATCCCTGGACCTTATAATATAAAAGGAACTGAGGCCTTAGGTTTATTCATCACTTTCTACACAATGTAAAACCTAAAGTAAGTGTGTGTTCTCTAGGCGTCAGTGTCTTCATGTAAGACGCCTAGGTGTTTGTTGTTTAGTTTCCATGTTGAATAAAAGATCAAACGTTTGTTTCTAAACATCTTGTT
Organism: Glebionis coronaria; assembly: GCA_025667525.1. Lineage (NCBI taxonomy): Eukaryota > Viridiplantae > Streptophyta > Magnoliopsida > Asterales > Asteraceae > Glebionis > Glebionis coronaria. Next base: position 592,482,948 of record CM046874.1, read on the forward strand.
CATAACGTGTTTCATTCTATTCTGCCATGTTCTTATATGTGAATGATATGCGTTCCTAGCAGCCTAAAGATCTAGGAATCTTAGGATTCAATAGTTAAGACTGGTATAATATTCATGAGTATTCAAAAATCAAAGATCAAATTTGTAAATTCATTATGGTTAGCTTTTAATGAGAATCATAATATGTGACTGATTTTTTCATGTTAGTTAACATTTTTAAACGATTTCGATTTATCCTCTAAAATTTATGTATCTTGATTTTTTTTATTTTAACAATAATAAAGTGATGAAATATGAATATAACATAGACTCTTTTTAATTTAATTTGTTATTATCTAAACCTACAAAACAATTGTATATAACAATGATAATTAATAATCCGAAAATGACAAATCTGTTTCTTTATAAAAATGCTATAGAATTAAAAAAACATAAATATTAAAACAAAACACATTCATAAAATGAAATAACAAAATGATAATAAACTAAATACTTTCTTCTGAATCATCATCTGTTGTTTCTTCCAATATAGGTTCATCATCGATGAAATCGGCAAATTCGTCAACATCCTGCGAACCTTGATCATAAAAAGTTTCATTCTCATCTGAAGTGTCTGTTTCTCCTAGTTCTTCACTTATATCATATTCGTCATCTTGTTGTCCATTCTGATCATTCTGGTCCACATGTGGTGGAAATTTATCCAACTCCAAATTAGGGAGATCATTCTTCAAAAAACCAGGTTAGTTGATGAGATAGACGGGACATAAATTTTTTAGCACGTTTGAACCTTAATGGAACCTCGTCATTATATTCCTGTAGTTTAAAAAATATATGAAACATGTAATATTAAATACAAAAATAACTGAATTATGCATATAAATTTGACAGAAAAAAAATACTCGTACAGTATTTCCATTTGTTTAACTAATGTCTTTATTTTTAAACTTTTATCAAATGGTAAAACCTTCTCGTCATCAGAAGAAAGAAAGTGGATGACACCATTAACATCAATAGTCTTTGATATTTCCAAATCATCTTTTTCTTTATTTTTTGTTGATTTCATATATGCTGCCACATCCTGTATTTTATTTAAACAAATAATAAGATAAACTTTTATTGAAACATTAATCAAAATAAACATATAAATGTATAAGAAATTTAATGTGAAATTACCTTTGTATGTAACAAAAAATAATATAAGTATTAGTAATACCATGATAAAACTATAATATATTTAATGAATTTTTTTTTACCTTTGTTGAATCTGAATGACTCATTTTGTGTTTTTGTTTTGATTAAATTTTCAAGAAAGACTAAAAGGTTATTGTATAGATAAAATTAATTATAAATATTAGGAAATGATATGAATTTAAAATTATTTTTAAATAATATTCTGATAAATAATATAGAATAAAAAGTTTGTTATCATTTTGATTTAGTTTAGATAATTTGTAAATTTATATAGATAATGTCATATTTAAATTTGTGTACCATTCATAAACGTACATAACAATAAACATATGTAGTATTTTATTTTTTTTCTAACATTGAATAAATATACTTACATATTACTTGTAAATGTATGATAATAACATAAAAAAATAAGCACCATGCATACCTGTTGTCCCATATATTTGTGATTGATTAAGCAATGAAGAAAGAAAGAAAATAGATGAAGAAGAGATGAATTCCTAGAGAGAGAAAGTAGTGAGAGAAAGTAGAGAGGAGATGATTAACTTGGTGAGATTAGATTAAGAAAAGAAGTTGTTACAAATGACCATCCACCCTCCTAACATGCTAGGAGGGTAGTATATATAGTTCACCCACATGCGGGCTTTAATGGACTATATATTGGGTCGGGCTTGTCTTTTGGACTTTAATTAGTTTAAATCCAAGCCCGTGAACCACGACTAAATAACTACCTATTACAACGTTCTAATAAATATTACAATAGAAACCTATGACCGAACATTCTTGTTTGACTCAATATTTTGAGGCTAACAATCTCCCCCAATGTGAGGTCATTCCTCTTTGATATTTGGATTCCAATGGAGATTTATGAATTTCGTCATAAATGAGTCTTGAACGTGTAACAGTAGTTTTGTTCCTTTATGCTATGATCTTTGAGCCTTTGTCGTTGTCTTTCGACTTTGTCTTTTAGTCTTGAGATCTTCAAATCATTCTTGACTTGTCTTTGCCATCTTGTGATCTTGTGTCTTTATCCACATGCTCACTCTATCAATTGTTGGATAAGTCTTTGGGCATGAATATGTGGTTGTGAATCGTTGACTTTGCTGAGTACACCGTGATGCCACCTTCTCGAGACAAAACATAGACACGAACTGAATGGCTTTGACATTCGTCCTAAATCGGTAGCGTTTTACCTCCGGTCGGTGAAGACCGTTATACGATATTAAATATCGTACCTGTGATCAGGTAGATTCAATTAAGAATCTCCTTGACAGGGTTTCGCGGCAGTACTAGCCGTTCTCTTTACTCGACCGTCTCAAAGCAAGACTGCGAACATAAAGAGTGAATCAATTGGATAAATATCCGCTTGATTAAAGTCGTCAATTCAAATTCCTGGAACAAGTTTGATTCATTAAGAATCTTACCATTGTTGCTTTCCAGTTGACACAAGTTTGATTCATAAGAATCTCACAAGTTACCTACCGTAGCGCTGTTTGATGTTGACGCTAGAAGGATTTCCATTCATCACTGTGAATATTAGTAAATATCACTCTGAATGTTCTGACAAGACCATAAAGATATTGCGTAGAAACCTGAAACGAGTTTGAATCAATTCAGAATCAAACCACTGTTGCTTTTCAGTTTTTACATATGTTCAATTCATAAAGAATCTTGCATATGACCTACTGCAGTGCTGTTTGATGTTAACACTGGAAGGATTTCCACTCATCATTGTGAATACAAAGTAGTATCACTCTGAGTGTTCTAGCAATATCACAAGGATATAGCGTAGGACTCTCTTGATCTTCATCCTGTGTCCTAACGAGATTTTATTGATCTCTTGGCTCTAGACTCGATTTGTGCACTTTTAGTGGTCGGAGGCTGGAGCAGATGCCACCTATTCAATATCAACTATCTCAGAGTGAGAAAGTCAATAGAAGTCGTGTTGATCTCCATGCCAATAAAACAAACTTCTTTTGAGAGAAGCCTGAGTAGCTAGGAAAGGATTGTGCACTTCATCACTGGGTCCATGATGAGATTGTCTTCATGATGTGTTGACCCGGTTTCTGCCTAGGTTGTATGGAGGGCTTCTTTCTTTAGACCCTTTATCCTTACATTTCTTTTTCATTCTTCAACCCCTTCAATGCTTACCAAGACATCATTACTAGCAACTTGTTGTGATTGTTCCAATGCTAGCATCAGTACTTAGTCGGCATTCTGCTACGTTCACATTCTACTCCATCTTTCCTAAGGACTTCTGATAATCTATTGGATTGTCCCTGGGAAGATCCCTCCGGTTCTGGTTGGATCATAGGACTTAAACCTAACCACCCTTTTGACACCAATAACGTCGTGAATTAAAGATGTTGTGGGTATTTGATCGTAACCATGAAAACCACTTTAAATTCTAACAAAGTGTTTGAAAAACATTTAACACCTTGCTATTTTTGTCATTTCGGAAAAGCTCCCCCTTCACATGTGCATGGAAATGCGAAAGAATTTAAGTAGACATTTTGCACATGTGGGTAAGAGTTAAAGTGCTTGAGTCTTATAGATCACATTTTAATCACATTTTCTCCCCTATCTCTAATATATAAAATCTTTTGATATTAGAGATACCAAAGTTGATTAAAATATATTTTGAAAAATAGTCTTGAAAATCTTCGGGAGAAAGATGTGTTAATCTTTTGCATGAAGTTGAATTGCTCCCCCTCAAAAATTGATCCAATGGAATTGTCATTACGAGGATTTGATCCACATTAAACTTTTGAGGATAGGAGTTGTTGAACACACAATTTATGAAAGATTTTGAATATCATTGAGAAATTCTTGAAAAAATTGTGTTCAACGCTTTTTAAAAAATCAATTCTTTTTGACGAAAAGTTTTTTCTAAAGCATAAACTTGAGTTCATAGACTTTGAATGTCTTGACGAATCCACTCAAGTGTAAGAAGATTTAACTTCTTTTGCTAAGGGTAAGAAATTTTATTTTCCCGTTGTTGAGGATAAGTAATCATCGTGATCAACTTTCCTTTCTTTGAAGTACGAGTCACATTCTGAGGTAATTGTAAATCATTGAAATGACATGTTTTGAAAACTATCTACAACTTTCATTCGAGCTTTATGTACACACCCGTGTCGTTATTGAGCGACATTTCTAGGTACGTCCATATTATCGATACTGAAAGACATGTCGAGAGGAATATTTTTGGTATTTTGAAAGTTTTTCCATTTTTTTAATTTGTTTTTCTATGCATATTTACGTTTTATTATATATTTTTTTTGTTTTCTCAAGTTTGTCGAAAATAATCCAAAATAGACTTTTGTACAGCAGAAGAAGGTGATACCGAATATACAGAATTAGAACCCTTTGAAGAAGGAGAAGTGGGTTCAGAATCCGCTGTTGTACCTGCAATCACAGAAGAAGAGTTTGCACAAATACTAGAATTAGGAGTAACAAATTCCTTTTCAGCGTGTAGAACAGTAGCATTAGTGCTGGTGCAGGTGTCATCACTCTTCTCTATTGGAATCCACTTAAGACCAACTTCTGTGAAGATCCGTCCCGTTGGTTTCCACTGAAGACTAGATTTAGGAGTAGCTTTCTCTTCCACAGCGGAAGACTTCTTTGGAGAGAAACTATGTCCTTTTTGAATCCACGTCTCAGATTTGGTGTGGTTGCTTTTCTTTACGACGGGTTTGTATCTCCTTGTTGTCTTATGGGATTCTGTATTCGATCTCCGTTCAAAGGAACGAGATTTGACCTCATAGAGGTATTGCAAAATGCAATGGTCATGATTTCCATTGTGAATGCCCTTTTTGTAAGTGGGACATACAGGGAATTTGGATTCACGAAAGTACTTGTATTTCTTTGTTTTCCAAATCGTTCAGGCGTAGTGTTTGAAACACGACTATTCATGGATGGTTTCCAATTCCTAGATTGCTGAAGAGGGATCCTAGGTTTTGGTCGACTACCATTAGGAGTGTGTGGAACTATAGCGGGATTTGGCGAACTAGGTTGTTCATACACTGGTTTGTCTTTCTGAATCTTCCCTTTTTGTTTCGCATCCTCTAGGTTGTGGGTATGAACGAGGTCATTTGAACCTACTGATTCCTTTGTGTACGTGAATGTCACACGTTTTGGAGGAGTCCTAGAAGTGCTAGGTGCATTCACATGGTTGGGTTTAGCAACAGTGTGCTTTCTAAATGGAGGAACATAGGGTGATATGGATGGTTTTGGAACACGTGGTTGCACATCAGTCTTAGGGGGTAACATAGATTTCATATGAGAAGAATTGGAGAACGGAGTCAGTTTTCCTAAGATAGACAGCTTTGGATCCTTGTAGGCATTGGGTTGTCGAACAACAGGTTTCACAACTTTAGGTTCCACGATTTTCCCACCCATTTTAGCAACGAGTTTCTGCAACTCTGCTATTGCTCTGTCCCTGTCTTGTAATTGAGCTTTCAACCCTTTAATTTCCAAATTCTGTTCATTCATTTCTCGAAATGTTTGGGAAAGTTTTTCTTGCAATTTATTATCATGTGGAAAACTACCAACTTCTTTTTGCAGAGCAAGTTCAAGTGAATGACAATGTTTTTGAAGGAAATCAGTTTTGTGTTGAAGTAACTCAAAAGCCTTTTTGTCAATATTTTCTTTACGTTTCGAAAGCTCAATTTCAAGACGTTCACATTCTTTGATCTTATCAAGATATAGGCATGCAACTTCAGAATATTCATCAATATCAGCACAAGATGTAAAATAAGCACACATAACATCTTTAGAGACGCATTCTTGCAAGAGTAAATCATATTCATCTGAGAAATCAGACTTCTCCATTTGAAGATCATCAATGTGTTTCTCAAGAGATTCAACATATTTTAAATCATCAAAGATTTCAGTTCGAATGAACTCCTCAAGTTGAAGAACAGTTTCTTTAATCAACGCCGTGTTTGGAATTAAGAGTTCTTTGACAAGCAAGGTAATATCGTGAGGAATCGGACGTGTCCACTCAGCATTTTCACGTTTTGCCCAGTCTCTTTCAACAATAGATTTAACATTATCTATGTGGTGTTTAAGAATACCTAATGTTTTCCTACTCTTGCTTTTAGATTCATCTAGAGGGAGGTAGTTTATGTATTTGTAAACATTAGATTTCTTAGGGGCAAATGCTTTCTTCCATTGAATTCTCTTTTGTTTGCATTCTAGGAACACTTACTCACGAGTTTTCTGAGTTTGTTTGTTGAACAGGCCATAAAGACTATTCTCATAAGCATAATTATATGGTTTCACAAACTCCTTATTAACAAGTGGTTGACTATCAGCATCCCAAAGGGAAGTCTCTTCACTATTGGCACTAACATGCATGCAATCAAGATCAGTCCTTTCAGTCTCATCAGGATAAAGATGCGGGTTCGCAGCTTGAGCTTTGGCAAGGTACTCAGGACTTGCAAAGCTAGCTTGACCCTTAAACATCGATGGAGGTGCTAGCATTCTTACGGATTGAATAGAATCATGCGTTTTATAAAAAACGTTCTTCAAAAAGTCGACTTGTGCTTCTAGTTTCGTAACTTTTTCGGTTTCTTTATCATATCTACTTTTGAAGTCTTGTTTTAACGCATCTACCTCTTGTTTCTTATCCTCTAGAATTTTAGCAGAATCAGTAGTGGTCATAGAGAGCTTTTGTTCAAGTTCATTAACTTTGGTATTGGCAAGGTACGTTTTTTGACGTTCATCCATTAAGAAAACATTATATTGACGCTTCTCTTTAGCTAAAAACTCAAGAGTTGTATTATATTTGTTTTCAAAATCGTCCTTTTGGTTTTTTAACGCACTTCCCTTGTACCCCTCAAGCTCTTTGGTTTTCTGAAGGAGCTCATCTCTATAGCTTTCAGTCATCTCAGTAGATTTGATAAGAGCCGCTTTACATTCTTCAAAACTTTGAGTGAGCGTAGCGTTTGCCTTCTTTAATTGCTTTTGACTCTTTTTATTTTCAGTGACATCTTTTTGTAAAGTAGCAATTAAATTAGCAAGTGCAATACGTTCCTCTTCATCATATTCATTTGCATGTTGATCATCCTCAGACTCATTATTGCACATGTCTGATGAATCGGGTGTGGTATTGCTATCAACCGTTTCCATCATACACGTATCATTAATGGCATTGGGTAGATCACTATGCTCAGGAATATCACCAAACACATTATATTCATCAGTAGTGTGTACCTTATCGATTGGCTCAGTGTCAAAGATAGGGCCATTGTCATCTTCAGTGACTTTGAGAACTTCTTCAACCTTTGCCATGTACGAGTAATGTGCATCAAGCTCTTGATCGGAATCTTCATCATCAGTATCATCAAGCATGGCTCCTTCCTCAGCTGACAATTTAACCCCTGCTTCCATCTTTTTGCATAGCAACATCTTTTCCTTGTGATAGCTGGAGTCTCTAACCCTTTTCGGCTTCCTGCATTCCTTTGCCATATGCCCATATCCTTGGCAATTAAAACATTGAATCCCGCCCTGCTGAACCACTTGACTTCCAACCGTTTCCCTATTCCCCGTAGTAGCAGCAATCCTCTGAGTATCATACTTTGCAGTTTGTCGATCATATCTTGCAGAACCCTCAACATGCGTTGGATTATGTCGATCATACCTAGAAGGACTTTCACCACGTCGACGTGTGTCATACCTTGGAGGACTCTCAACATATCGGTTCTTTGTGTTAGATGATGTGCGAAGATTGTTGTTGGTGGGTTTGTAGATTTTCTTGTAAGTCTTCATTATGTAAGCAATTTGTTGTTTCATCTCTCGGTTCTTTTGAGCTTGGTCTTCATCACTATCTTCTTCAGATGATGACTCAGATGGTGGTGATGGTGCTCTTGGCGCTTTACCTCGAGATTTTGTGGAAGATGAAGACTTAGATGATGTGGAATATCGTGGTGAAGATGATGTATTGGAGTATGGCTTAGGAGCACGAGAGTGATGATCGTGAACATGTTGTGTGGTAGTCACTAAAGCAAGTGGATTAGCCGTCTTGGCAATACGTTCAGTTCGATTCTCATTTGCTTCATTCTGAAATTGCTTCAATATGTCAAAGAGTCGATGATATGAGACCTCGTCTAACTTTTCTTGTTGTTTCACCAAAGTGACGAATCGTGTCCACTCGGGTTGAAGTTGTTGAAGAAATTGAACATTGACTTGCATGGTGGAGACTTGCAAATTATTTCTTGTCATGTCATTCATCATCTTATAAAACCTGGAGTAGTAAGAGTCAATTAATTCTCCATCCCTTAAAGTAAACTTGCCAAAATTCCAAAACAAGTTTGTTTTGACATCTTGTTTGTTGAGTGATTCTCCTTGTTGCAAGCGTTCAATAGCAGTCCACATTTCATGTGATGTCGGGCATGCATCAACCGTGGAGTAAATATCATCTCCAATCCCACTTAAAACCATATAGATGGCTTCCTTCTCCGCATCATGCCAAGCACAATTTTCAGGTGTGAGATCAGCTCTTGTTTCATCACGTTCACTTGCAGGTATTGGATCAGTAGTATCTGTGGCTGCTCTTGGAGGAACTGAGATCTTCTTAAATATATATGGTCCATGAGTAATACATTTCCTCAAGGCATCACCATTAGGTCTTGTATCAAGATATCGTATGAAACGTGATTGCCATTGAGCATACCGACCAGATACAAGCATTGGTGGTCTCTCTTTGTTACCCGCCACCATGATGTTGTTGTTCGTCACACGATATTCGGCAGTAGAATCCATCTCAATATTCTCAGAAATGATGAAGTGAATATGGATCTTAAGTAGATTTGTTGTGATTGTTGTTGTGGTTTAAATTCCGAAAATTGCAATTTTTCTCCAGGCCGACAATAAATTCTCCAGTCCGACAAAACGGTAGACCAAAAAATTTTGTAATCGCCAAAATTTGAAATCGAGCTAGAAATGTCCTAAAACTAGTATGGAAAAAATTTGAATTTACTTGACGAAAAATTTTTAACTCTTTTTTTTTTTTTTGTAAAATGGTGTGACCTACCTTAGGGGGAGATTGTTGGAAATACGAAATTTCAAATAAAGTCTCGGTCACATCATTGTTAGCATAGATCACGAGCTATAGACTATTTAGGACTTTTCTCTTGGAGCGACCTCCCTTAGGGGGAGCTTGTTGGAAATACGTTTTTACGTATTTAGAAAGGATCAGTCACTCCAAGGAGATACATCTAGTATGGGCTCGTGATTTAGTATGTAAACATATAACACCATCAAGCCCACATGTAGGTTGGGATATATATACCACCTCCTAGCATGTTAGGAGGGTTGGTTCTTATTTTCACATTGAATATTACATCTTTTCTCTTATTCTCTCAAACCTCTCTCTAGCTTCTCTCTCTAAGATCTTCATATATCTCTCTCTTTAGATCATTCCAAGGTTTAGGATAATCCAAGGATTACGTAGATATTTTCAAGGTTTAGGATATTTGTAGGTCTACGTATTCCTTGGATTATCCTAAACCTTGGAATGATCTAAAGAGAGAGATAGATGAAGATCTTAGAGAGAGAAGCTAGAGAGAGGTTGGAGAGAATAAGAGAAAAGATGTAATATTCAATGTGAAATGAGAACCAACCCCTCCTAACATGCTAGGAGGGGGTATATATAGCCCATCCTACATGTGGGCTTCGTGGGTTATATGTTTACATACTATATCACGAGCCCATACTAGATGTATCTCGTTTGAGTGACTGGTCCTTTCTAAATACGTAAAAACGTATTTCCAACAATCTCCCCCTAAGAGAGGTCGCTCTAAGAAACAAAGTCCTAAATAGTCTATAGCTCGTGATCTATGCTAACAATGATGTGACCAAGACTTTCTTTGGAATTTCATATTTCTAACAATCTATGTCTAGCGTCTTTTGGATTATAATATGTCGCATCTTTTGGATTATTATCACTTTTTATGTATTTATTAAGTAACTATTGTTGATGTTAAGACTTTTAGTATGTTATTAAGTTTTTTTATCAATAATACATGATGCAAACTGGTTGTATCTATGTCCAGCGTTTTATGGATTATAATGTGCCGTGTCTTTTGGATTATTATCACTTTGTATGTCTTTATTAAGTAATTAATGTTGATGTTAAAACTTTAAGTATGTTATTAAGTTTTTTGATTAATATATGCATCTGGATGAAGATAGAGCTTATGGCGAATAATGCTACTACGTGAATTGTAAACATTAATTATTATTAACGAAAATTAGCATACAAAACACACTTTAAGAGTGATATATTAATTCAAGAAGTTTATAAAAATAAAAATCATCTTCAATATTATTAAACACAATAATCTTCAATACACCAGGGTGTGTTTTGGGAACCACCCAGAATCAAAAATGAAAAAGGAGATATATCAGTACGCCATCCACGGGACACCTTTCGTAGTGAGGGAAGTCCTCTGTTTTTAGGTTCAAAGGAATATCTAAATCGTTGCAGTCTAAACCAGGAGATCTTACAGCTAATCGAAGCTAATACCTCCTAGAAAAGCTATACTCTAGTACACTTTCTCTGAGGAACTACCAACAACGGAAGAACTAGCAACAGGGGGAGAAACCTTTTCTAACCTCAGCTTCTAAGGCTTTAGCAGACGACCGGCTTTCTTCCAATGCTTGAGCGCTTCTTTCTCATATCGATCATTCAATATTCTTGACTTTTCAATAAGGGGCGCGTTAGCTAGGCACACTTTATTATGGAGAAACATTAACACTCTTTATTATTAGGTGCACACGAAACATAACTTATTGACGAAAAGAATGTCAACATGTGTTAATGTTTACTGAAAAAATTGACATTCACCAAGTCATCACCCTCTAACTCATGACCCATCCCCCGAATTTCATTGCACAACGAATCAGCCTTGGAAATTCTTTCGCTCACTTTATTAAAAACTTGGATACATTCATCATGATCACGACATTTTTGTTTAAGCCAATCTATAAAAACAGATTTAACAAGGTAATCTAAAAAAAATGGATTACAAAGTATAAACAAATTAAATTGATTTGGACAATTGAAAAAATAGTCATATCCATACTTTTTTTGTTTAGATGATTCCTCAGATTCAAAAATTGATTGTAGAAATTTTAAGGCTTAGTCTACTTTATCAGTTTCTCCTGTGGGGTATCATTAGTTGAAGTGTCTTTATTTTTTGGAACGGATTTGTCTTTGACATGGTCGGGAGAATCAACTTGAACTTTAAAATCTTGTTCATTGGAAGGTATGGGTTTACTTTGGTCAAAATAAGATTTTGATGTAGCCTTGTTAATGAGATTGATTTAGTGATATGAAGATTAGGTTAAAGGCATCAGACTTTATAGAATACGTAGTGTCGTGTATTTACACGTTCAGTCCTCGGCCTCTAAAAAATGTGTTTTTTATTTTTATGTTTTTAAAAGTGATACATTAATTTTAAGTGTTTATGTACAAATAACGTTTTTCAGTTACGAATAATATGTTTTAAATAAGTTAATATTAAATTTTGTTTATGTAGGAAAAAATATTAACTATTTTCTTAAATGATTTGCAGTTATGCAAAATTCACGGGATATTCAATATCATATGCTTGTCTAGTGACAATCTGATATAGTTCTATAGCCATTATTAACTATTTTGGCTACACATTTGCAGTTATGATTTAAATCTCGGTATTTTATATATCATATCATTGTTAGTGTTTGATATATTCAACATTCAGTGAACATTTATAAAAAGAGTGAAAGTAAGATATGGTAAAATTTCCACTCAAATAAATTTCAAGAAGTTTATAAAAATAAAAATCATCTTCATTATTATTAAACACAATAACGTTAAATACACCATGGTTGTTTTGGGAACCACCCAAAATCAAAAATGAAAAAAACATTCACAAAATAACCAAACCAACTTGTTTGACGGTAACCAACTTTGGAGTTCCTTTTTTCTTAGCAGATTCATCTTCATCATATTCATCAAGGTCAATGAATATGCGTTTTTTGCCACCACTGCTACCTGCATCCGAATCCATTTTCTCTGTCTTGTTAGACTGACAATCCAAAATGGTATTTGTTTGTCAGACTCTGGAGTAACTTCAAGATCAAAAGGAATGTGATCCTGTAAGTTTATGTTGCTTATCTTGTTGACAACAGAAAGAGGAGTTTCAAAATCATCATCATGATTTTCCTGAGATGTAGAGTTAGAAACAAAATATTAATAACTAGAAATGCATATATGGAAATGTCTTACAAAATATAATTTAGTTTAGTATATAAAACATATACCTCATAGCTAAAATTCTTTTAAAAAGTAGCAATCATTCCTTCATCATCAGATATCATCTTTAATTTGATAAACATGGCTGTTGATTTTGATATTCCAGGCTGACACTAAAAATTAGAACAACATTTGTTTACCAACCATAGTTAACAACTCTGTTGGAAATTCAAATTCTTTCTCGCCTGAATACTTTTCAATAAGGTTATAACAAGGAATGTCAATAAACTTCATCACCGTATCCTCATATAGCAAAAAGGAAGCATATTTGGTATCATCTTTGACACGCACAATCACCTTATACCTACACAATCAAACATGAAAAAGTTTATAAATGATGGCGTGTGTTTAATAAAATATTGACTGTAGTTTGGAAAACTTCTGATTATAAAATAAAAAATACTTTTTTAGAGCCGAAGGAATGCCCTTATGTCCAAGGTCTTTATAGTTCCATTTTTTGCCTTTGCTTTAGCAAATTTGCTTGATGAAGCTTCCTCATCGACTTCATGGACAGCCTTTCCACATTTTATGCAGACGTTAAACGACCAATCAAACTCTCGATTAATCTTGAGAATTTTGGCAAAGACAATACCCTCATGTTTCTGTACAATATAAGAAAAATAACTCAGTATTAATAAAGTTGTAAAAAATAAGATCATATATTAATTTTTACAATATAATATCATCACCTTGTTAATGTCACGCATTGACGAAACAAACATCTTATAAGCTCCGCTAAAAAAGACACCAGGAGTAATTTCTTTCTTAGTAGGCGAGAACAGAGTGATTGCATGATTCTTATCCTCATATCCTTCCTTAGATTGATACCTGCATTAAGATAAAAAAATAACAATTAGTATGTGTATGTGATCTTTAAAATGATTACAATAATTAGACTCATTATAAAAGTAGTCATACATTTCCCTAAAAGCCTTAATCTCTGGTAGGTCGGTATTAATAAAGATCCTGGTAGAAATATTAGAATTCCTAATTGAAGGTTGCTTTACATAATAGATATTTCATTAAAATGTAAGTAAGACATTAGTTTCATATTTCATAACTTATAGAAATGATAGTGAATTAATAGGGTAGTACCATTAAAATAGGTCATTCTTGCAAGTTGAAAGATCAAAACAACATGACCTACTTCATCCTTTTTTTCATACAGCTTGTTAAACCGTTCGACGCATTTGTCAAAGAAACAGCATTCCATTCTGAGCCCACTGTTTTTCAATCAACATATAAGAACATGTTTGTATCTAAAAGTCAATAAAATAGTTATAACGATACTTACTCAATATCTTCAATAACAACTGTCTTACACATTTTGCTTTCACTGGAAGTTCCACTGAATGGTATCAGTTCGGAAATAGATATAACAATACCAATGACATATGCATGACAAATAAATTAACAATATTTAATCCATTGTTAAACAAAAATTTAAGGATTACAAAGCGATGAAATATGAAGAAAAAACGTATATACTAACCAACAAAGTCTAATACCTTGAACTTCTTAGTTCCAAAATTCTGAAATGGTTCAAATGTGAAACCATTTTCATTAGTGTCAAAGCTTTTTACTCGTGCTATGGTTGTATTCCGATAAAAGCTGATTCTGTATTCATTGGTCAGCAGTGGGTACTTTCCATCATTTTCACTAACACCCATGTTGCCGATCTTATAACACGAACCAATATTGATCAATGGTTCAAACTTAGAGATCTCTTGAATTCCTTTTACAGAACCCTGAATACGCTGGCCCTGACAAAACAATATTAAGTGTCAAAATATAAATAAATTACTAATTGTTTTGTTTATTTTCACATAAGAATGAATAAATTCATAATTAAAATATACCTGCTGGTCTTGAAGAATTATTTCTACAGCCCATGCTTTTTTAGGCTGACCAACGGGAAACAACTACCAAACATTGATACACCTTACAATGATTTTCACATCATCCAAGTCCGGGTTGATTTTTGCCAAAGGAGTAATATCTTGACTCATTTTTTCTATAAAAAATAAATAACAAAAAAGATTTTAATATAAAAGCATAATGAATAATGCATATATATAAAAACATAAAAAATTATTTGGGCATTAAATCAAATAATCTTAACCTTGCGGATTACTGAAGATTAAGTGTGAGAATATTTTGTGATGTAAAACTTACAGGGTATAGATCCAATATATAGTGTCAGGATTAGGTTAGAATGATTTTTCAAAATTCAAAATCCTAAGTAATTGATAACAAAAAAGGCAATGAGATATGATTTTAATTCAAGTTAATTAAAATGAAGGGATTTCGTTAGTTGTATAGAACATTCCATAATGAAATCATAAAACTAAAAATACTATCTACAAATGAAAAAAACATTTTGTGACTTTTAATCATACGATGGAAAATAATACACAAACAACATAGCATTTCAGAATATATCCTATAATCAAAAGGTATAAAATAATACATAAAATACTAAACGATTAATAAAGGTTACATGTAATCATTTTTAACAATCAGTATTAGCATCATCATAGTTTTCATGTGTATAAAATAATTGATCTGGGCATCTGGTTGAAAATTAGGGACCTGGTTGAAATTTAGGTATCTGGTTCATATGAGAATTAATTGGAAAAATTGATAAATATCCTTTATTGATATTAATATCATAAAAGTTTTATATCCGAATATGGTTTTTGTGTTTTTGTATGAAAATTACTGGATCTGGATCTGAATCTGGTGTAAGTTTTCTTGTGAAAAGTTTGTGTGTTTTAATTACTTTGACCAAAATGATAGGGCATAAACTATTATGGATAGTCGTTGTTTTATGCGTTTAATTATTTCTTCCAAATTTAATTGTTTTAATGTGTTTGACCAAATTCCACGTGGCCAATATTGCCTATATTTTTGTGGCGGGAAAGCATTCTATTGGTCCATTGTGGATTGGCTTTGACATGTCATTATGTTGTAATTCGACTGGTTGGATATCCTTCCTATATAAGGGTTTTGATATTATTTTTTGATTATTTATTTAGAATATGTATCAAAATATTTTATATTTTAAGTTTTGGTTGTTATAGGAAAGGAGTGTAAAAACAATTAGGCAATTATTTTTACTATTTGCAACAAATAAATTTTGTTCCTGTCCTCTCTATATACTCTATAGATCGGTATTTCATCATCCATATTCCCTTAATTGACAAAAAAATTGTCTTCCGTTTCAGTGTAAAAATCCATTGAAGTGCCTAGCAAGGAAAGGTGTAGGAAGCTTTGGTGTGATCTTGTCTTGGTGTTTTGGGTTCTTCTTCCATTATTTTTGTGTAATCTTCTGACATTCATTATGCTCATCTCATCCTCTCCATCATCTTGTAGTAATCATATCTTCCTTTTTGTTTTTATTTGTCACCACAGGAATTAATTGTGTTGTTATACAATTTAATGGAAGAAAACTAAGTATAAACATGTTAGAGTTTATATAGTTAAAGGTATGTAAAAAATGTATCAATTAATGTTATGAAATATTAGACTTCATTAATGAAGTTACTAAAATATTTAATACAAGAATTATAAACCCTAGGATGGATTTGATGGGTGAAAAGGTTAGGGTTTTTCTGATTTATGGGTTGTCCAAAAAATTATTCATGTTTAACAAGGTATAATTTGGTCATAAAAATAGATTTTTGGGTGGTTTTTTAGTCTAAAGTTATGTACTTTTAGTCTAGTTTCTAGAACATGTCTCCTTTTAATTTTTAGAACAGCAAATGTTAGTGGTTAGTGGGTCGAGTCGTGCAATGACATCCAAGCGGAAGAATGTCTTCTTCGAACCCTCGCCTAGTTATGTTAGACTCCTTATCCGCTTCGCCTGAAAGGCCCTTGGCAAGTCTTGAACTCAAGACCTCCAGGAAACCTCCCCCAAGGAAATCACTTAGTGGAACCTTGGTGGCCAACTAAGGTAAGCCAGTTGGAATGTTTGATTTTTAATTTAAAATATATAAGGAGTTTTTCATGGAATATTTACTATGTTATTGTTCATGAGCTTAGACATGTTCATGATTTTTATCGTGATCTTTAGATATGTCTAAGTAGAGTAACTGGGTTAAAACTTTTTTTTATGTTCCGACATATATGATTTAAGACTAGTTTTGGAACAAGGATAAAAGGAGTATTTAAAATTGGATTTGGTCAAAATCCTTTTACAGAGACCTATTAGAACAATGTAGGAAACTCTATGAATTTTTAGAAGAATTATGGAGTCTTTAAATTGAATCATTTAATTAGGGTAACTTACCTTATATAAGAGATAAAATCGGCAAATATGGAAAGACCTTAGCTAAGTAGTGTAACATTTTAATTATGGAAACTTGAGTAGTAAGTAATTAATTATGGAAAGTAATAAATGAATCATGATTTTGTAGATCAAGTGACGCGTGTTTAGATCCATTCCATTTGTGCCCGTGCTCTCTTATTGCATTCGTAAGGTAAAAATATTTTGCCCTTTTAGTAAGGACATTCCTTATGACTTCGTCTTCATTTGATTTATCATATGACTTCCACTTGATGTGTCCCCTTAATGTGCTACTTATTTGCTTGGTAATATTATGGCATTTGGTTATATGCTTCTTATTATCTTATTTGGTATTTGTTAGTTCAATACATGATCTATTTGAAATTTGTTGTTTTCTTATTCCTTTGCCCAAGCCATATTGTAACTAGTCATGGAGGTACCATGACCATGTCATTGATGCACCAATGACATGACAATATTTGTGGCGGTGTGATTAGTCCATGGTGTTCCCTTTTTTGACAGCCTTATGATATTATATATGTGTGTGTGTGCACTATTCGTTGAGTTGGTGTACATATATTACTTTGTTTTGTAGGGAGCGTATGGATGCATCCTAGGTACTTTATTTTGTTTTGTTCGGGTAAATGGTTGTGTGTGTAATACACCTCATATCACATTTGGTACACAGGAGTAGTTACCTATATATATTTGGGAGCATGTGACTATTTGAAGATATTTGTTATATCTATTCATGTATCATGTTTATACATTTGGGCTCGTGGGAAATTCCTATGTTGTGCTTCATTCTTTGACACTTTGATTGATCCTACATTATTCTTTTATTTATATTCCTATCATATGACATCTGACTTGCAAGGTTTCTTTATCCATCTGTTGTTTCAGTTTCTGTTTCATTTATCATATATTGTTTATATTTGTTTACTGAGCGTTAGATCAGCCACATTTCTTTTCCTGCGGGAGGTATTAAGCGAGAAGTTGGGGAGTGAGAGTGTGTTTTAGATCCTACCCTTAGAGAACCCTTTTATTTTGGAATATAGTTTTGAAGAGACTTCTATCATTTGAAGTTTACATTTAAACCCTTATGTTTTGGAATTTTACTCTTTTGGAGAGTTTTTTATTTTGGTTTGATATTTAATAATTAAGACTTCCGCTTGCGTTTATATATGTTTTTATATGACCCCATAATGTGATGCTTTGTATCTTTATCGGAGCGGGTGTTACAATTATGGTATTAGAGACCTTCGACCTAAGATTTGACTTGTGAGGATTGGGTAGACATCAGGCTTCCATTCGTATTTTGATAAGATCGTTATCTTTCGTGTTTTGATCCTAACTCTTAATCATCTTCGTTGTTTCGTTTGTTGGTTACTCAAGTGCGAACGATAAGCAAGCCACTACAAATGGGCATGATCATTCGGCTAGTGCTTCAGGTACCGTTTTAGGAAATTCTTTATATGTCCGATCGTGATTTTTCTTTCTATTTATTTTATGCGGTATTGGTGCGATGCATTTTGTGGTTTCTCTTTTGTTTGATCTATTATGTTCCCTGTAATCTATTTGAGTGCGACCTAACTGGTATAATTATATTAAGGTTTGACGTATTGTTATCCGGGATTTATGGGTCCGTTTTGAATCTTAGATCGTATTGGTGATTCCGAAATTAACCTATGTGCGTAGTGTGTTTTGTATATCGCTCTCAAGAGGTTACTAGTGTCATCTGTATCATGTGGTTATGTATCTGTTAGATCATATTCGTGTGATTTCGTATCCGTTTTGTTTAATCTTCGTATTCATTTTCGAGGGTGAATTTTTTTTAGAGGGGAAGAGTTGTAAAGCGCATATAATTCGTTTTAAATTTCGAGGACGAAAAACTATTTTAGAGGGGAAGAGTTGTAAAACTCGTATAATCCATTTTAAATTTCCATGACGAAATTTTATTTTTGGAGGGGAAGAGTTGTAAAACCCAAATTTTGAGAATTTAATTTTTTTCATTTTATTTCATATTATTTGAACTATAACCTTTAATTAATAAAGGAATTTGAGAATAAGACATTAGGTTATAATTTTGAGAAAAAAATAAGAAGATAACCTAAGTATCTATTTTTAAAGAAAAAAGTTTACTTTATTTTTAATTATAATTTTGTTTTCCCCCTTATATATATATATATATATTTTATTTTTTAATTATTTATTTATAATATGCATCAAAAGCTTTTATATTTTAAGGTTTGGTTATTATAGGAAAAGAGTGTAAAAAATTAGGCAAGTATCTTTATTATTTGTGTAACACCCCCATTTTACCTTAACGCAGCGAAACATCGATTTGGGGTATTACTTCATAGAAAACAAGTCATAATGATAGAAAACAACTCAAAAGAGTGATTAAATCAACTTACTTTATATATCATTTAAAAACCATAGTTTTATAATATGAGGTTTCCAAAATCTAGAATAATAATTTCAAGCTTGTGCCTCTTCATGCCATCCCCGTGCTGCTCCATGCTAACAATCTTTAATAACTGAGATATATGCTTAAAATCAACACAATGGTTGAGTTAATTCATAGGTTTGAAATCATTTTGAATACAAGATCCTTTTTCCTGAGCTATGTTGTTATTGGCTCACATAAAATAATCAATTCTTATTGCACTGGCTCATGCAACACAACTTTTATTTATTAACAACTTGTCTGTTTATACTTACAGGACAAGCTTCACTGTTAATATAAAGTAAAGACATAAAATTGAAAGTATTTGTAACTTTTAGTCCAATGCCTTCATCTTTTCTTCTTGAGTTCTTTGATAACATCAAAAAGACTTCGTATATTGGCTCTATGTCTAATTTGAATGTCCTCAATGACTAACTCTATACTAGAAATCTTCAATCGGGCTTGAACAATTTCTTCATCGTGTATCACTTGTCTTATCCGCAACTTGGCCTTAGTTTCTTCAAAATCCTCTTCTAACTTCTCAAAATCTCGTTGTAGATTCTTCGGACTTTCCTAAGTCCTTCAACTTTATCTTCAAGATTCTTCAATATGCTCGGGAGGAAGTTCTTCCAAATAGGGTAGGATATCTTTAAGTTGTGGTTCATAGGTATTTTTAGGTAAGTTTTCAGATATAGGTGATGGTATATAGATAGGGTAAGGTGATGGATATTTTTTGGTGTCGAGGTGTAAAATCTATTTCTACATTATATGCTCGTATAACTTGCATATAGGGGTCGTTATCAAAATGGCTTTTGGGATTTTTTAATCTTTAGATGTATTTTCTGAGGTGTCATAGGGATTATTCATTGGAAGGTTGGAAATATACTTAGGGAAGTCGTTAGGAATACTTGCAGAATGCTCATCTTGAGAATCCGATAAGATGATAATTGGAGGAAGATAGGAATACATATTTCTAGAGAGTCGATAAATCCTAACATATTTATATTACTCATATTATATTACGTACACTTAAACATAATATCATTTACAGCAAAACATAATGACCATAATATTACATACATCTAAACATAATATCATTTACACATAAGTATAATCTTTAAACTTACACATAACGCTGGAGAGTAGTAGTATGGGCATTTACATAATTCTTGTAGCAACACTATCTTTGGCACGGAGGACTCTCTTGAAATTATTTTAAAAGTAGTTATAGTCAAGATTTTAATTCTTGTTCTCTATAACCATGGCTCTGAGTACCAATCTGTAACACCCCCATTTTACCTTAACACAGCGGAACATCGATTTGGGGTATTACTTCATATAACACAAGTCATAATGATAAAAAAACAACTCAAAAGAGTGATTAAATCAACTTACTTTATATATCATTTAAAAACCATAGTTTTATAATATGAGGTTCCCAAAATCTAGAACAATAATTTCAAGCTTGGTCCTCTTCATGCCATCCCCGTGTTGCTCCATGCTAACAATCTTTAATACCTGAGATATATGCTTAAAATCAACACAATGGTTGAGTGAATTCACAGGTTTGAAATCATTTTGAATATAAGATCCTTTTTTTCTAAGCTACGTTGTTATTCGCTCACATAAAATAGTCAATTCTCATTGCACTAGCTCATACACCGCGATTGGACATTAACAGAAAACAAACAAATTGCCCTTGTGCAGGTAGTTTGTTAGACTCTTGAGTATGAAAAATAAAGTGTATCCGTTTAGTCTAGGTAGGAACCATCAACATTTAAGCAAGTGTGACTTGCCCAGATAGGGGATGTTAGTCCCCAAATAGTACTATTCACAATATTAGCGCTCGTTTTCTAGAAATGATTTGCGGTCATGATTGAAAAGGGACTTAATGGTAATAACTAAACATAGCGTCAATAATCATGTCAGGCAGCATACAAAAACACTTGTATTCCAGTTTAGCATATATCCCCCTCACGGGTCCTCAAATCATTTAATAATCAGGCCTAGTGAGGATATGAACTCACCTGGTGTTCATAGATTCTGAGCTACAATCAGATATATTTCATTCACAAAGAACAACTTGGTCTCACAAACAACAACTTGGTGTCACACAAACCTGGATTAACACATTTTGTATAATATCAAGTCTTTGATCTTTTAGTTCAAATTTTTAAGTATTTATTTGTGATATTTGCTTAAGGTTCATAGGTTATTTATTATATCACATCATTGTTCGGTCCATCATACTCAAAAGCCATTCTATAAACGTTTGAGGAGCGAGGACACTTTAAATCGTAAACCCAACCACTCAGTGAGAACGTAATATCAAGATGGAACATCTTTGTACAAAGATCCCTACTAACATGACATGTTTATTATTTTCTTCAAATGTTAAGTATAGTATAATATATACTTTATATTCTTTAGTTTCAAAGTTGGCAAAATTACCCTTTTATTATAAGTTTAGCTTAATTACACTTTTACCCTTTAAGTATATAGTTTTAGTATTTACAATTTCAACCTTCTAATATTAACCTCAAGGTTTCAAACTTAACAATATTAATCCTTATATTTTAACTTTCATAAAATGATACTTTTGGCCCAAAATGTTTATAGTTTTAAAAATGACAGTTTTAGTCCCTATACTTACTTAACGTTACATAACAAGCTCAAAGATACTCCAAATGATCTAGGAACTTGGAAAAAAGTTTAGAAACACATTTATAATCATAATAAAAACATTTATCCGGAATTATAGCCTTTGAAATGGGTTTTTGCTCATTATTTTATGTAAATTACAAAATTAGGGTTTTAAGACATCTTTAGCTTATAATTTTCATTTTAAATGATCATTTGATCTAATTTCTTTTAGATTAGTTTTCTAACATACTATAAACATTATAAAAATTCTAATAAATCATTATAACAAGATCAAAGCTTAGTTAACATATAGATTACCTAGGTAGCTCCAAAATGGCTCCTTATGGCTTCCTATGAACACTACTTGTTACCAAAGCTTCAAGAGCTTCACCGGCTTCCTTCTAGACCTAGTTTATGGTCTTATAAAAGTCCTAGAACTTTTGTAGAAGTGGATTTCAGAATGGGTATGGAGGTAAAGAGAAAACCGGGTACAAGTTCTAACTTTTTTTAGAACGCCAAATGTTAGTGGTTAGTGGGTCAAGTCGTATAATGACATCCAAGCAGAAGAATGTCTTCTTCGAACCCTCGCCTAGTTATGTTAGACTCCTTATCCGCTTCACCTGAAAGGCCCTTGGCAGGTCTTGAACCCAAGACCTCCAGGACACCTCCCCCAAGATATAAGTTCTAACTATGTGTAGTTCGCCCCTATTTATAGTGTTTTCAACCCTTAGGCTCCAATTTATGGCCTTAAACATGTAACATACATATCTTAGTGACTAAGGGAAGCTAGGTAAGGTCTATGCAAGTTTATAGAGTCTAGGAACAAAATAACTAAGTCTTGTGGTTAAGAATGGGTCACGACAAGATATAGATGTGAATGCTGATGTGTAAGCCACAAGTAGGTGCATCACTTACTTAGAAATATCCCAAAATATCTATATGATCTGATCTTAAGTTTGAATTTGGGAGGGAAAGGTTTTTAATAGGTTTTTAGAGGGAAAAACCTAGTCGGGTTTAATTTAGGGCTTGTAACTTTGTAATTCCTGTAATTAAGGGTTTTGAAATGTGATTAGTGATGTATAGGGTATAATTAGGGTTTAGACATTGTAATTAATAAATTTGGGTCTTTGGTTTGAAGTTTAATAAAGGTTTAAAGTTTACGAATAAAACCTAGGCCGGTTAGAGTTTCTAGTGATCTAGGGTTAAATCCTTGTTAAATCCATTATCCTTTATTTAGCTACTGATGTATACTCAATTTATACCTTCGACATTGTCCTCAATGTGTTCATGAAGTCTCTACATTGGTTTTACTAAGTTATTCTAGGTAAACATGTCCAAAGGGTGAAAATACCTATCTTTACCTAATTTATAAGCCATGCATTAAAATGTTGTACCTTGTGCTTTAGGGTACTTGTACATTGTCTTAATATAATTTTATAACCTAAATGTAATGCTATGAGTGTTTGTAGACTTGTCCTAAAAGACTAGGTATTGATTAAGTGAAATGCTTAATATAAGGGTTTTTAGGTCATTAAGCCTAAGTGACTTTATACTTTGGGTAATTATGTTTATATCCTCATGTAGACTTATTCTAGGTCTTATATGGTGTGCTTAAGGGTTTCTAGGGTTTTTAAAAGAATTTAGGGCATCATAGTTATATTTGAGATGTTCTTATTCATAATGTACTTATTAGATTACTTTTAGAACTTAGACTTGATATATAAATTATGCTTGTAACATATAGGAATATATTCTATGGCAGTTCAGGTTGTGAGAAGCAATTCATCTTATCAAGTAAGGCACAAAAGCAAAAATTTCCAACCAAATTTTCATATTGACACAATCATAGCACATAACACTTATGTGAAATTTAAGGAATGTCACAATTTGCAACAATAAATTTTGGTCCTATCCCATTTATATAATTTATAGGTTAATCTTTCATCATCCATATTCCCTCAATAGACAAAAAAAAATCATCTTCCATTTTGGTGCAAAAAACTCTATTGAAGGTCATAGCAATGAAAAGGTGTAAGAAGCTTTGGTTTAATCTTGTCTTGGTGTTTTGGGTTCTTCTTCCATTCTTTTGGTGTAATCTTGTGGTGTTCATTGTGATCATCTCATCTTCTCCATCATATTATGGTAATCATATCTTCCTTTGTATTTTTATTTTGTCACAATAGGAATTAACTTTGTTGTAATATAAATTAATGGAATAAAACTAAGTATAAACATGTTAGGATTTATATAGTTAAGGGTATGTAAAAAATATATTAACTGGTGTTATGAAACTGTAGACTTCATTATTGAAGTTATTTAAACATTTAATTCAAGAATTAGAAACCCTATTATGGATATGATGGGTGAAAAGGTTAGGGATTTTGTGACTTAGGGGTTCTCCAAAAAATTAGTCATGTTCAGTAAGGTGTAACTTGGTCATAAAAATAGAGTTTTTTTATAGTTCTTGAGTCTAAAATTATCTATTTTGAGTTTAGTTTTTGGAACATTCTTCTTTTAATATTAGAGGCCTAGAACGATGTTTTTTGAATTTTATAAGTAAAAGTGTCAAAACTGGGTTTTTAGTCTATAAAATTCAGTTGGAGTGTTTGATTTTTAATTTAAAATCTATAAGGATTTTTTCAGTGAATTTTAATTATGTTATTTTTCATGAGTTTAGACATGTTCATGATTTTAACGTGATTTTTATAGATTTCTAAGTAGGGTAACTGGTTTAAAACTTTTTGTATGTTCTGTCAGGTATGATTTTAAATTAGTTTTGGAAACAAGGATAAAAGGAGTATTTAAAATTCGATTTGGTCAAAATCCTTTTATAGAGGCGACCCATGTAGGGACCTCTGTGAATTTTTAGAATGATTATGGAATCCTTTTAATTGATCATCTAATTAGGACAACTTACCTTAAATAAGAAATGAAATCGGTAAATATGGAAACACCTTAGTTAAGTAGTGTAACCTTTTAATTATGAAAACTTGAGCAGTAAGTAATTAATTATGGTAATTAATAAATGTAAACATGATCATTTAGATCCGGTGACGCGTGTTTAATTCCATTCTGCTTGTGCTCGTGCTCTCTTGTTGCATTCGTAAGGTATAGATATTCCCTCATTTTAGTAAGGACATTCCTTATGACTACATCTTCATTTGATTTATCGTATGCCTTTCATTTGATGTGTCCCCTTGGTGTGCTGCTGATTGCTTGGTTGTGTTATGGCATTTGATTCTCTATTCTTCTTATGATTCTATTTGGTATTTGTTAGTTCGTTGCATGATCTATTTGAAATTTGTTGTTCCATATTCTTTTTCTCGAGCCATATTTTAACTAGTCATGGAGGTACCATGACCCTGTCATTGATGTACCAATGACATGACACTATCTGTAACGGTTTGATTAGTCTACAACGTTCCCTTTTGTGATGGCCTTATGATATTATATATGTATGTGTGCACTAGTCATCGAGCCGGTATACATATATGACTTTGTTTTGTAGGGAGTGTATGGATGCATCCTAGGTACTTTGTTCTGTTTTGTTTAGCTGAATGATTTTGTATGTGCAATACAGCCCATATCACATTTGGTACACAGAAGTAGCTACATGTGTATATTTAGTAGCATGTGACTATTTGAAGATATTTGTTAGGTCTATTCATGTATCATGTTTAGATACTTGGTCTCGTGGGCAATTCCTAAGCTGTGCTTCATTCTTTGACTCTTTGATTGATCCTACATTATTCTTTTATCTATATTCCAATCATATGACATCTGACTTGCAGGGTTTCGTTATCCATTTTTTGTTCCATTTTCTGTTTTATTTATCATATATTGTTTATATATATGTTCACTGAGTGTTAGCTCATCACCATTTTCTTTTCCTGCAACAGGTTTTAAGCAGGATACTGGGAAGTGAGAGTGTGTTTTAGAGCCTACCTTTAGAGAACCCTTTTATTTTGGAATAAAGTTTTGAAGAGGCCTCTATCTTTAAAAGTTTTACATTTAAACCCTTATGTTTTGGAATTTTACTCTTTGGAGAGTTATCTTGATTTTGGTTTGATATTTAATAATTAAGAGTTTCTCTTGCATTTATATATGTTCTTATGACCCTATAATGTGACGTTTTGTCTTTTTTGTCAGAGCAGGTGTTACAATAAACTTAATAAATAATCTATAACACACTTTGCTTATGGAATAGCAAAGTGGTTTAATGAAAATATTTGGGTGATCTTCTCTTACTTAAACAACAAACATAAGTTACGAGTTTAAGTCTCAAACCACCGTTCATCAGTGGGTGAATCATATTGTTTGATGTTGGGAGTGAAGAACGCTCTTGGAAGTGTTAATAACTTTCGTGTACAAGATATTCATTTTCACTCCCCCAAACATGTTCCTTTTATAGGCAACATTTTAGGGTTTACAAAAGGTACACTTTTACACGTGTTGTTCATCCAGCGGATGGTTGAAATCCCCTTGGATGAGCAATTCTTAGTATTGTCTATAAAGTGTAATCAGAAAATAAAGCTTGTACTTTTATCCAACTTTACAAGCAACCTTATACCCGATGAGATCTGGTTTATACTTTAACTTAAGCAGATTTTTTTCTCGCCTTGTAAACCTTCAGGATGACTGAAGTATCTTCAGGATCCAAGAGTAGATTGACATCATTCAGTATGGTATTATCAACATACTAAACTAAAACTCTTTTTTAGGACTTTTCATCAGCATCTAAACCGCCTCATTTGCTAAAGTGAAGACTTTTTATCTTCAAAAATCTTTGAAATAGTTATTGCTGAACATTGTCTTCAGTTAGAACTTCTTTGATAGGAATCTTCGTTCCTCTAGACTTTGCTTCTATAGAATCACCTTTCAGCTGAGCATATTATACTTGGGGAATTTTATGTCCAAAACTATTAGGACTCATGTAATAGGCATTTTGTAAATAGGTTGACTAAGGAGGTATGTAGTTCCTCCTAGTCATAGAAGTAGTAGGAATAGTTACTCCTGGTAGGAGTAATACGTTACTCCTGGTCTAGTATAAAGTTAAACTATGTTATTAGTAGTAATCTGTTAGGATATGCATAAGATATCTTAAGAAAGAATATGCATTTCAACTATTGCACGTTTTGTTTTAATGTAGTTTTTGGGTTTCCTTGTAGTATAAGAGGAACCCACCAGTAAAAGGGGAAGACACACCTTTCACCAGTTACATTTCATAATAGTAATTGTAGAAATCCTTATATAGGATCATGTTATTCATTTAGTCAAGCGTTTCTTCTTGTTCTTAGTGTTTGTATTCCACACAAATACTTTGTTTCCATTAGAGTCTCTCTATGAATAAACTTGTGATTACATAGGTGTTCACCATCCTTAACATGCTGAAAGATATATATCTAAAGGACCCAACAAGTGGTATCAGAGCCTGGGAGAGTCTCTGTACAAGAAGAACCATTTTTCCGTTTCTAAAAACATCCGTGAATCATGTTTACTTCAAGATCTACTGAAACTGGATCCCAAACCACCACTCCTACACAACAAACACAACAAATAGTTGCTATTGTCTCCAACACGAATGGAAAATTTCCACACCTAAAGAAAGAAGAGTATGAAAGATGGGCTATGAAAATAGAGTGTTAGATCACCAACACTGATCTATCACTATGGAAGATTGTTCAAAATGGTAACAACAAGAAAAGTACTGGCATAGATAAGAATGCTAATATCACCATTCCAGATCCCAAAACAAATGAAGAAATCATAGCTGTACAAAAGGAAATCAAAGCAAAAACCATTTTGCTTCAGTCTCTTCCTGATGATCATATGGGTGATTTCTATCACTTGGATAATGCAAGAGAAATATGGAATGCTGTCAAAGCAAGGTTTGGAGGGAATGAAGAATCCAAGAAGATGAGAAGATCAATGCTCAGAGATGAATTTTCAGAGTTTAAGATCTCCGAATCAGAAGGACTTCATCAAGGGTATGACAGGTTTTAGAAGATTCTTAGCCAATTGAATCAACTCAAGTCTAAACCAGACAATGAAGACATCAATTCTAGGTTTCTTAGAGCTCTGCCTCACTCTTGGAGCCAGGTAGTCATCCCTCTCAAAGCAAAAGGAGGACTTGAGTATCTTTCTTTTGGTGACCTTTTTTACAAACTCAACACCTTTGAGTCTGATGTGAGAGGATACCCTAGTGGATCTTACTCCACTCTTGCTAATTCTGCTTTTGTATGTTCCATGAGTTCCAATCCAATGACTTACGCCAGTAGCTCAAGTTATTCCATGTCTTCTCAACATACTCTTACCCTTGAACCATAGGCCAAGACCAGTAGTATGGTTGAATCTGTCCTTCATTCTTTTGTTGCTGATGTTGAACTACAATAGCAGCTAGCCTTTGATGACTTCAAACAGGTGGACAAGCTTGATTTAGATGAGATGGATCTCAAGGGGCAGATGGCTATGCTCACTCTTCAAGTTCACAAGTTCGAGAAGAATGTTGGCAGAAAATTTGAGCTACAACCCAAAGGAGCCAGCCAAGTTTGATAGAATAAAAGTAAAATGCTACAACTGTCATCAACAAGGACTTTTTGCTAGAGAATGCTCTAGTAAAAATGACCAGGACAAGAATAAGTACTCAGCCTTCAAGGTCCAAGAGCTTCAGGAGGAGAAGAAAGCTTTGGTATCTTATGGTACCATGATCAATTGGAATGAATATGAGACTCCCACTTCATCAGCAGCAGAACCTGGTACTGATGTGTTTGTAATGATTGCTGGCCACATATCCGAGGCAGAGGAAGTAGAGGAATTTGCATTAATGGGAATCACTCCTCAGGTAAAACATTGTCCTCTTGGCTGTGATGCTAAATATTTAGACCTCATGCAAAAACATGATGAAATTAATGCTCAAAATGATAAATATATTTTAGAATTTCAAGCATACAAAAGCTCATTAATAACCTTAGAACAGCAAAAGAAGTGGTTACAAAATGCTCAGCTAGAATATGAGGATAAAATTAGAGTATTGAGTATTGATTTAGAAAATACATCTAATTTGCTTAAATATACTGAAAAACTTAATGCAGAAAAGTATAAAAGAAAAACAAGAAATTCAAGTTAGATTGATGCTACTTTAATGAAGTTTGATAAATGGAAAAATGCACCCAAAAATATATCTAAACTTATTGATAGCAGCATGTCTGGTAGAACAAAAAGGAGGTTAGGTTTTGACAACTACATTGGACCAGATGATGTTTTTTACTCATCATTTTCTAATGTCTTTGATCCTGACAATGAGGAGGAGGGAAAGCCTAGCTACAATAGGTTTAAACCAGTTGAGGCAATGCATGTTGTTCCTCCACCTCTTACAAGAAACTTTATGCCCATACCTATCAATACAGACTTAGATGAATCACAGATGCATGAGTCCCCTAAAAGTACTACTAACACTAATGACTTTGTCTCTTATACTTTCAGTAACAAGGCCAATAACTATGCATCCTGTGGTTCAAGTGAATAGTCTAGTCCCTCAAGCCCCAAGACAAATGACACCACTGCTTCTAGTGCTAGTACTAGTGATGAAAGAGTTGCTACTGCTTCTACTTCCATTGTTTTTTATTCTAGTACTATGTCTTCTAGGAATGTTGTTTCTCCTAGACAAATGTGTAATAAGAATAGAAGCAATAAACAATGTCATTTGAATAAAAGTTCTTTGTCTTCTAAAACATGCTTTGTGTGTGGTAGTAGATTTCATTTGATTAAAGATTATGATTTTTATGACCAATGGCCTATTGGACATCATCCATATGGTCCACCGATAGTTACTCCTAATGCTATGGGTTGCTCTTCGAGTAGGCTAAACCCTTGTGCTCAACCTTTTCCTACTGCCAGGAGGAATTCTCCTTCAGCTTCTACTAATTGGAGAAACAAACAAAGTAAAACAAACAGACCAACAAACACTTACTTTCAAATTTTTTAAAAGTCTGTTGCTAATCATAATAATACTACTAACCACATGAATTTTGGCATGGGACATTTGGGTTCTGCTGTTAAGCCCTTAGCAGGTTATTCTTAGACACAATTTAAACCCTAAATGATGCAAAGGATACACAAGAACAACAGTGGATCTCATCAATCTCAATGGCTATCTTACAAGGATCCACAAGGCAGACTCAAGTCAGGAATGGATTGGGTCCCCTTAAGACACTAACTATTACATCAATTTCTTGTTGTTGTAGATTAATCCATACCAAGATTCATCTCTTGGAATTGTAGATAGTTGTTGTTCTAGAAGCATGACAGGGAACAAAGAACTATTGACTAACTTTGTACCATTTCAAGGTGGAAAGGTGTACTTTCGGGGTAAAGGGCGTATCACAGGCAAAGGAACTATTCTGACTCCTAAACTTAATTTTGAGCAGTTGTACTATGTAGAGGCACTCCAACACTTTAACTTGATCTCTGTCTCTCAGATTTGTGATAAGAAGCAATTTGTTCTCTTCACGGACACAGATTGCCTGGTGTTGTCCAAAGAATTTCAACTTCCGGATGACTCACAAGTACTACTCAAAGTCCCAAGAAGACATAATCTCTACAGTATCAAGTTGAATGAAGTCAATCCTATTGGTCAATTAGCTTGCTTGGTTGCCAAAGCCTCAGAAGATGAAGCTACTAAATGGCATAGAAGGATGGGGCATGTTAACTTTAAAACAATTCATAAGCTGGCAAATATGAATCTGGTTTCCGGGTTACCTCCCAAAACCTTCAAGAATGACATAAATTGTCTTGCTTGCAGCAAGGGCAAACAACATAAAGCATCCTTCAAGGCCATTACTGCTCTCAGTCTTATCACTAAACCTTTGCAACTACTTCACATGGATCTCTTTGGTCCTACCTCCATCGGGAGCATTGATCATAAACAATAATGCCTAGTGGTGACTGATGGGTATAGCAGGTTCTCAGGGGTCTTCTTTCTTGCTACTAAGAATGAGACTTACCCCATTCTCAAAGACTTAATTATATTGATTGAGAATCAGTTGTCAAAGAATGTAAAAGTTATTCATTATGACAATCGCACTGAGTTCAAGAATGCAGAACTCATAGCACTTTGCAATTCTAAGGGTATTAAAAGAGACTATAGTGCTTCCCGAACACCTCAACAGAATGGTGTTGTTGAAAGGAAGAATAGGACTCTTATAGAAGCAGCAAGAACCATGCTTGCTTATTCAAAGCTTCCGACTATGTTTTGGATAGCAGCGGTCAACACTGCTTGCTATGTGTTGAATAGGGTCTCCATTACAAACCCTTATCAGAAGACTCCCTATGAGCTACTCACAGTAAAAGTACCTAGCATTACTCATTTGAAACCTTTAGGTTGTCCTGTCACCATTCTCAACACTAGTGACTATTTGGGGAAATTTGATGGCAAGGCTGATGAAGGCTTCATTGTGAGATATTCAGCTCACTCTAGAGCCTATAGGGTCTATTATCTTACTGTCAAGCGTGTCATTGAAACAATCAACTTAAGTTATTTTGAAGAGAAGTCAAACCTTCAAGGGAAAGGTCCTGATTAGTACTTTGATCTCGATTATCTCAGTGATTCATTAGGATATTTTTGCTTCAAAACTAAACCAACATGCAGGTCCACAAGAGTTTGTCCCTTCTAATGTGGGTGCTTCTTCAAGCTTCTCGGACTCAGAGGAGGATGAGGATATTATTGTTATCCCCTCCTATTCTTTATCCGCTGCTCCGGAAACCACTTCTACTAATATTGGTGCAACTTCACATGTAATCTCTAGCTCCCAAGAAGATCTTGATATATTGCTCAAACAACATCAAGATGCTACAACTACAGCTAACAAGGGAGGGTTTGAGTTTCCCATGGATACTCTTGTTGTCCTAGTTCCTTCTAGTGATGCTCACATTCCTTCTAGTGAAAGTCTTTCTCCTTCTGGAAGTCTACTTAGTGATCCTACTTCCACAACTAGATTCTCTGGTCCTTCTGACCTAGGAAACTACAATAAGAAATCTAATACTAAGTTGGATGACATTCATAAGCAACCCATGTCAGGCATCTTCAATTCTGCATCATATGATGATGACTTCGTTGATGACCTTAATAAATGGAACCAGAAGTGGAGGTAGCTCCTACTCCTATTCAACGGATTCACACAGTGCACCCTACCTCTCAAATTATTGGGGATCCTGGTTCTACCGTAAAGACTCGCAGCATGCTTAAGAAAGCTACTTCTGGTCATCATGCTCTTGTGAGTTATATTGAAGATCAAAAGCGGAATAATCACACAGATTTTCTTCACTATTTGTTTTCTTATTTTCTTTCTTAGGTTGAACCTAGGTCTGTCTCACAAGAGCTTGAAGATCAAAGTTGGGTAGAAGCTATGCAGGAGGAAATGCAACAATTCTTGTTTCAGAATGTATGGATCTTGGTTGATTTGCCGGATGGGAAATCAGCTATAGGCACCAAATGGATTCTCAAAAACAAGAGAGATGCTCGGGGAAATGTGGTAAGGAATAAAGCAAGGCTAGTAGCCCAGGGTCACACTCAGCTTGAAGGAATTGATTATGATGAAGATTTTGCTCCTGTTGCCAGATATGAGGCAATACGACTATTTTTGGCTTTTTCTTCTTACATAGGCTTTACATTGTTTCAAATGGATGTCAAGAGTGTGTTTCTGTATGGTAAGATTGAAGAAGAATTATATGTCACTCAGCCTAAAGGTTTTGTGGACCCTCTTCATCCTAAGAAGGTCTATAAGGTTGGCAAGGCTCTCTATGGTCTTTGATGAGACTGTAATTATACATAGTCTCATCGTCCAAATCGAGCTTAAAATGCTAAAAATATCATCAAAATACCCAAAAATGTGCCTGTGTTTGTTCATTGTGTATTTCAGGTACGGATATCGTGAATTTACCAAAAGATTACAAGATTCAAGCAAAAACGAACACGGGAAACGAAGACGCACAAAGAACCGGGCCCGAATCATGAATTTCCAAAATGGTCCTTGAAGTTTTGAAGATTGTCAACTTTGGTCCCTCATCTTTGAAGATTTGGCAAGAAAAGTCCTTGGAGAAATCATACTATGCAAGAAAGGTCCTTCATCTTTTAATATTTGACAAAACAAGCCCTTGAAGAATCTCAATATTGCATTTATGGTCCTTGTTCCATCAATTATCAACTAGAGGGACTGCTTTTGTAATTACCCTTAACTTATTATAAAGGGACATGAGATAGTGCTGTTTTAAACTTGGTTTGACACAAATGTGAGACATCAGGGGGCAAACCTGTTATAACCAAATCCATACCCATCTTAAACCCGTCATAAGCCCAACTTTAACCCATTAACACCCCAAACCGGCCCACCTCCCATGCCACGTTGAGCAGACTTATTAAACTTTATTTAAACAATATTAGTTTAATAAAGTCGCGCTAAACACATTTCTTGACCCCTAAACAGATTTAATCATCCCTGTTTAACATATGAACCCTAAAATCTCCCAGACTCAATTACCCCTATCCCACAATTAAACCCTAATTAAGCTTAGGGTTATTCTTCCATACCCCACTCTGAACATACCCACATGGCTATCACAGCTCCAGTCACACCAAGGCTCCACCCCAGCTCTAGAAAGAGACGTTTTTGGAGAAGAAACAAAAAGGTACAGAAAATCAATGGCACAAGATCAATTTCGTGCTCTCTACTCCTATTTGGACCATCAAGATCATATTGTGCACTGCCATATCACATGGGACTTCATAATCTGCCAAATACCAAGTTTGAATTCAAAGATGCTTCAAAGATCCGAATCTTCATAAGGGCATAACAGGAAGATCATGTAGCTAGGTTCTTGTATTGCTACTAGAATCATCTCCTCATTTGTATATATAGCATAGCAGTGTAGCTTTTCTTTCCTGTTCCAGTCCTTGTAATATTTTTCTTGAATGAATATTTAAAGTGTTTAGTAAAAGTTACAAGTTCTGTGTTCCATTTTTACTTTAGTTGTCTAATTAAATTTGTACTTTGTTAATTTAGTTCACCAAAGTTTTGTATTAAACATTGCTTGGTTAAACAATTTGGGACCCTTTGATTCAAAGATTTTCATAACCTGTTTGGACTTGACAACTCCAAGGGGTTTTTGAGGTTTTGAATCCAAGTTACTTTCTGTTAGTTACATTTGGTTTACAAAGTTTAAGTTTGGATTTCTATTAAAAAAGGTTTTTTAGAAAGTGAGTTTTTGTAAGTTTTTTCTGTTTTTGTTTAACTTTTACTGTAGCAAACGCCTTAGAACAAGCTTGCCTGACAACGAAGCTTGTTCATAAGGTCTTTGTGGTGGTACATGTTTGTTTGTGGTGTGTAGGAACAAGAAGAGCATATCACTCCCTTCTTTCATTCGGACTGTGGTGGTCCCATGAACCATACTTTTGGCATACACTCAGCAAAAGCTCACTTACCCTTTGGAAGAAGTTGAAGCTGGGGCATCAAGGTGATTCCTTGGTCTGAACAAGTCCAAGGAAGTTAAATCTTTCGAACTCCCTTCCTCTCTCAAACAGTGTGTGGTGATTTCTTTTGTGAGAATTTTATGTTTAAATGTTTTTGTGTTAATTTAGGTTTGGTTTGTGTTCTTATCAAGTTATAAGCAGGTTAGATTATCTTAAAATGGTTTTTAAATTAGTTGGTTAAGGTTTTCTTTGAAAATATTGGTTATAGTATTTTAAAGGGGTGTATGGTTCAATACAGTTAAGTAGTTGGTGGTGACAGCCACCACTTGGTGTTTGCCTAAATACTGGCCTTTTACTAGTGGTTTTAGGTTTAGAGTGTATTTAATTTGGTTCATGTAGGATTTAGGAAGTAAGTTACAAGAAAATGCATAAAAACAGCGATATGCATCAGTAGGCTGTAGGATTTCATCTTTGGTGTTTGTATGTTCAGAATTCGGGTCACAGCTAGGTTAGGTAATAGTTTAGGTTTGGGTGTTGTTGTTTTGAAGTTTGGAAAGATTTTGTAGCCCATAGAAGCTGTGGAAACTCACCACCAATGTCAACTGCATCAGCAGTGACCATGAACATATGCACCAGCAGTTATTTTTGCCTTGTGTTTGGTGATTTGAGGATTGCCTTGATGATAATAGAGTATTTGTAGGATCATTCTAGTATACATTATCTGGTATCCAAGCTTTGGTAGCTTTAGGGTAGTTTTTGTTGGCACTTTAGCCTACTAAATTAGCTTATTACACATCATACACCACTTTCTGTCCAACAGTTGATAAATTGAGAGATTTGTGGCCTAATTGTGATGTTTAGCTAGCAGACTCTTGAAGATTGATAGGTTTTAGGTTAGTGCAACTCTTTGGTATCTGGTATTAGGGATTGGGTAAGTTTGGGTAGCTCAACGCAGCAAGTAGCACTCACTATATCGCCATTTAAGCCCATTGTGCAGCCCTCTTGCCAGCAGACCCACTTTTGCCTTCAAGTGACTCTTTTTTTTTGCCCTTTTGTGGTGGAATTGTTGGCCCATAGCTAGATTTTAAGGTAGTCTTAGGGTTAGACATCTGGTATCTTAGGTTTACAAGGTTTTGGTTAGCTAATCTTGCTTAGTTAGCCCACTGTTATAGTCTTTAGAACCCGCAGGCTCATTTTTCTTTCCTTTTTTGCTGATTTTTGTTGAAATTGGTGTTTGTGTTTGTGTGTTTTCATGTTATTGTTGACTCCCCACAACTCAAAGGTTGTGGGGGTGCCGTTTGTGCCCAAAAACGCCAACAAACAAGCCTAAAACAAGCGAAAACGAGCCCAAAACGAGCCGAAAAAACCATACAGTAGGTTTTTCTTTGTTGTCCGAGAACGCTGCAACTTTTTTTATTTTTTTGGTGTTGTCCGATATCGGATAACACTGAACTTGGACAAGCCTGTTGTCTGGTGATATCTTGGACAACACTGAAGTACTCCACCATGGAGTACTTTGGGGTACTTTTGTTTTTAGCCATTTTTTTTAGTTTTTTTTGAACTTTTTCATTTTTCCCTTGTTAATTTAGTTAAAAAAAAATATTTTTAGAAAAATAATATTTATTTTTAGCATTATTTTATTATTTTTATGATTATTTTAGTTCAAAAAGTGTTTTTAGCCTTTTAAAAATAGAAAAATAGTTTTAAAAATTTAGGAAAAATACTTTTTAGTCTTTAAATAATATAAGTGAGTTATTAGTTCAATAAAATATCATTTTGGGCTTTTTCTTAATTATATTTTATTTTAGGGCTTTAATTAGCATTTAAAATTGAATATTTAATTAATAAAAGGTTTTAAAATATATTTGTTGGATTTTTATTCTTATTTATATTATTTTAGACTTAGTTTAATCTTTTGTTTAATTTTTAGGTTTAATTTTTAATTTTGTCATGTTTTACGTAATTACGTCATCGTTTTACGGTAAATCGTCGTAGTGTAATCGTAGTCGTAGCTCGTATTTACTTTTTCTCTCTTTAAACCAAAAACGTCACTAATCCAAACTTGATTTTATATATTGGCACATTAATCCACACACCTCTTTCGAGAACGAACCCGCATTTATTCGGTTTTACGATTTTTAATTAAATCGTACTACTTAATACTTGCCACTCATACGCGTTTTTCCTAAGACGTGTACGATTTACCTACATCAATTTTTGGCGCCGCTGCCGGGGAGGTGTTTAGTGTTGCCATTATTAGTATCGTGTTTGTGTGAGTAGTGCGTTTTTGCTTTTTATTTTTGGAAAGCTTAAATATTGTACATACTCATTTTTGTTATTTTTCATTATTATATTATAGTATCCAAATAAATCGTGTTTAATTTTCCTAAATTAAACACCAATCAATCATTTTACTATATTGTAGATATATTGGTTTTCGTTTTTATTGTGAATATATTATTACTATATTGTATCTACGTAGAACAATAAATATACAAGTACTCCAAAAGCGTGAAAACGCAACCTTGATTCGGGATTTCATCACTCGATCATTGTATTCGAATCTAAAGCAAAAGTTTAAAGGCAAAATAGATAAATACTTTCGTGAGGCTTAATTTCAATTAACACAAACTATAAGGTGGGTATAAGGCGGTTGTATTTCACGACCTAAGGGAAAAAGGCTCTTAAGTACTTAGCGACGCCTCGTTTCCCCCGCTTGCTTGTGCGTGTTTTGAGAAAGAGAGCTAATCGAGGGTTTGCCGCCCAAGTATTATCTACGTATATTATATTTGCTTGTGTTTTCAAGATTAAACCCTCTTGAACGTTTTGGTGTTCCACTAACGTTCTAAAGTCATTGAAGGCGTTCACTCCACGTGATTGTTTTCATTCTTTGAGGCTCCTTTAATCGAGAAAGTCAATTCGAGGGGAGATTTGTAGATTTGAGTCTACATAATACATTCAAAAATCCAAAAAAAAAAAATTAAAAAAAACAATCAAAAACCAAAAAAAAATTGAAAAATCGAAAAACCGCAAAAAGAATCTTCTTTGCTACCACCCATTCTACGCTTAGTGCATGCGCACTCGATCGAAGGATTATTCCAATTCTAGCGAAGCTTCGAATCGACGCAATCGTAATCGAAGGAATCGACGACGTAGACGAGAATTAGAAACCGACGTTCCTAATATCGTTGTTGAAGAGACCGTAGACGAGATGGCCGACAATCGTTCGATGATGGAATTGCTCCAAGCGCCCACCGAGGGTTATGGAGACGCGATCGTAATTCCCGCTATCGAAGCGGAGAATTTTGAGATTAAGAGCGGAATGCTTTCGTTGATTCAAGCTACGAAGTTTCGAGGTCGTGAAGCCGATAATCCTCACGACCATATTCGGAATTTTGATCGTCTTTTAGCCACGAGCAAGTTTAAGAACGTCGACACCGATGTCGTCAAGCTTATGCTTTTTCCGTACTCGCTCGATGGTGCCGCCAAGGATTGGTACGAGAAAGAGCCACCTAATTCGATAACTACGTGGAAGGATCTCGTTTCCAAGTTCGTTAATTATTTTTTCCCACCGTCTAAGACAACGTTTTTCAAGAATGAAATTACGAAATTTGAGCAAAAACCGAATGAATCTTTTAGAGATGCGTGGGATCGTTTTAAGGAATTGCGTAGGCAATGTCCTCACCATGGTTTTTCCGAGTTGCACCAAATCGATACGTTTTACAACGGTCTTAATTTTCAAGAACAAGATTCGTTGAATTCCGCCGCCGGTGGCAACTTTTTGTGTAAGACTCCGAAAGATGCATTGATAATTATCGAAAACCGATCCAAGGTTTACCAACTCCGCAACGCACCGAGTGTTGCCAATGTCGCCAATGTTAGTAGTTCTAATCGCAACATTGAGAGAGTTGATGCGAAAGTCGACAAGTTGACGAATGTGTTTACGTCTTTTCTCGTTGAAATGCAAAAGAAAGACGCTCCCGCTACGGTGAAAGCGGTTGAGGTTTCGTGTACGTTTTGTGGTGGACCTCATAATTATTACGAGTGTGCGGCTACGGATGGCCAAACGTCGAATGTGAGTGCGTTAAATGGAAACAACAATTTTTCTAATCAAAATAACGTGGGTGCATCACAACAAGGCAATTATAACCAAGGCAACAATTTTAATCAAAACCGAAACAATTTTTAAGGAAATAATCAACAAGGAAATTTTTCGAATCAAAATCAAGGAGGTTATAATCAAGGTCGTAATATAACTTGGCAAAATCGAGATAATAACCAAAACTCGAATTTTTCAAACAACAACAATCAAGTCAACAATTTTTCAAGTGGGAATCAAAACAATTTTCAAAGAAGTAATCAAAACCAAGGGAACTTTAATTCAAATCAAAATAGTTCGTCAAACGATTTTCAAAATTACATGAAAACGAATGAGGCTAATATGAGACGATTAAAGGGAGAAATTGGTACTTTGAAAAACGACTTTTCTAATACATTGAAATTCCAAAACACGAAGATTGAGCAAGGGCAAATTGACATAAAAAAGATGTTTTCGGCCATAATGAACAAGTCCTCGGGTGCGTCATCGAGTTAATTACCTAGTGACACCGTTGAAAATCCGAAGGAACAACGTAAAGCCGCCTCTTCTCGTGAGAAAGGTCGTTTGATTACCCCTAACCTTGAAGGATTTCGAGTTGTTCCTTCTTCTCAACCCTCGACTTCTAAGACGTCTTATTGTTCTAAAGTTGATGGGGTGAACGTGGCGACCAAGGAAAAGAGTGCACACCCTCGTGTACCTCAAATTCCATCCACGGTTCAAAAAGAGAGTTTTATCGACCTTACCAAAGTAACCCTTGAAGAAACTTGTGCATCGATCCTTCTTAAAAAACCCAAAAGGCGTATGCCAAGAAAGGAAGAGGATCCGGGCCAATTTCTACTACCTTGTGATTTTTCCGAGATTGAGGGATGTTTAGCCCTTGCCGATTTAGGTGCTAGCATCAATCTCATGCATCATTCTCTTTGGAAATTGATGAGATTGCCTTCACTTACCCCCACGAACATGACAATCGAGCTTGCAAATTGTACTCCACTTATACCAATTGGAATAGCCGAGGATGTCTATGTCAAAGTTGGAAAGTTTGTTTTTCCCGCGGATTTCGTTATATCCGATTACGAGTGTGACCATAAATGTCCCATTATTTTAGGCCGACCATTCTTATCGACGGCTCGAACCGTAATCGACGTTCACGAGGGGAGACTTACTATGAGATATGGGGATGACAAAATGGACTTTTTCGCTAGAAAATCCCAAGTTTTTAATGATCATGAAAAAAACGAGGTTTCAAAACCTAATGATTCAAATCCTAATGATTTCAAAATGTTCACTTTAGCGGAAAGAATGAGGCTTAATGCATGTTTTGAAAGAATTAAGAAAAACGGTTTTAAAGATGATGATTTTAATGATAAAGAGTACCGGTACCTAATTCAAATGGGTATGTGTAAATTTATGGATGAAAACTCACTTTGGGATGTTTTTAGCGAAACAAGTGAAACACCAATTCCGAAGGGCGACGTTAGTGCCATCACGACAATGACCAAAATGGGCTCGTCTTCATCACCTTCGAAGGACCACGTCTTTGAGGCTTCAACTTCTAACTCCATCGAAGTGCCTCCTTTGCCTAGCCCAACACCCGTTGAGGCTAAAGGGTTTATCGACATCGATCCTCTCGTCTTAGAAAAGTCACCTAAGCATAGTCATTCGACTTGTAAGACCATGGTTGTGAGTGCTCACATCGACTCTTTCTTTGACGATGACGATGGCGATTTTGCCGAGATTGATCACGTACTTCGAAATCCACATGCAATTTTTGATTCTCCTAAAAAGAAACATGTGAAGTACGATGATTATGAGTTTGATCCCGAGATTGAGGAAATCATTGAACGAGAGCTAGCTCTTATGCCTTCACTTCCACCTACGAGTAAGGTCGATCTTTCCAAAATCGAGGATGAACTTAATGAGTTGGAACGTCTTATTTTCGATGACGAGCCAACTCATGTGACCACCCAAAATCCAATTCTCGAGGAGTCACCTAATCAACACTCCTCAAATGAGAATTACGTTTACCACATTCGTGAGGATTTAACTTATCAACAATCCCCACAAAAGGATGATGGTTTCGTGCTTGATCGTGATCTTTTCGAGAGAGTTTCTAAAATACTCAAGGAGGGGAATGACAAACCTTGGTTTGACAAGCCTATCTTTGATGAGGAAATCGATGAGATCGACGTTCATGAGGATGACGAGTATGTAGACCCCGAGGGGGCGGTGTTCTTTATTGACAAACGTTTTAAGAACTTATATAATCCACCACCCCCTAACCGCGACTTAAATGTGAGGATTTTTAGCGCGACTAATTTTGAATTTGACACGCCAAATATTTTTGACATTATCAAATCGGGTTTTCATAAAGAGTTTTTAAATGATGAAAAAGGAAAAGATTTTAAAAATGTTTTAAAAGATTTTTCTACATGTTTAACTCCGTCATCACACCGTTTTATGAGTGCTACCACCTCGTCTACTCCTTTTGACGATGGTGTGTGTGGTTTTAGTGTGGGGGAAGCCCCATATGTTCCCTCACATTTCTCCACCGAGGATGAGATTTACGATCCCGGAATTGCTTGTTAAGGGAAATCGCGGTCTTCCACCGATGCAATAAATGGAAAATCTTTTCGTTTGCTTGGTGTGAGTCTACCTCGAGTAGCTCATAAGTTTGACTTACCCATTGTCCCACCTTTCTACTTCTTATCTCTTTTCTTCTACCTCTTTGAGGTTTTGGTTGAAGTAGCGTTGTTTCGTCTTTCATCCGAAAACGAGGACGCTATCTTTGATCCCGGTATACGTTTATCGAGTTTTTAAAGTACTCCATGTACTTTTGGGCCTTGTTTATCATGTAAGCCCCACCAAAAATGACCATACCATGATTATCCCTAAATGATCACATTTATGGGGATTCGAGTCGAGCTTTTGACTCGGTTATCAAAAACAAGGTGACTCGTGGGGGATTCTCATGCTTATCCTTGTAAATATTATCGCTTTCTTAGTTAATATAACGAGGGGACTTGTGCTCTTCCAACCTTTGTTTCGTGGTTGTTTGTGATTGTGATTTATTAGGTTCATCGTCATCATTGAAGCCTCTCGTGTTCGTTCTATGGATCACTCGAGCTTCGATCGTTGCCTTTGGAGATTCCGATATCCGATGATATCCTTTTATGTTCTAACGTTTATCTTATTAGCACAATTCATAAACGGCTTTTAGGTTATTCGTTTTACCCTTTCCATGCTCGAGATTAAGCATTCGACTTCGTCTCTAGTATGGGGGTGTTTTCACCCCTAGACTCGAAACATTGAGGACAATGTTTAGTTTTAGTATAGGGGGGTGAGTAGATACTTCACCGTGCTTATGTCACCACGCAATCCAATATTCATCTTTTTGTTATCGTTTTGTTGCAAATAAGGCTAAAAATGGCCAAATTTTAAAATTTTTTCTTGATTTTCATAAGTGTTTAAGACACGAATGTAGGTTTTCCGATGGTGAGAATAAGAGTAATTTTTGACTCGACCGTGCGTGTTGAGCACTTAGCTTCGATTCCTTAACTTTTTAGGCTAAGTCTCTTAAATGAGGACGAG
Organism: Glebionis coronaria; assembly: GCA_025667525.1. Classification (NCBI taxonomy): domain Eukaryota; kingdom Viridiplantae; phylum Streptophyta; class Magnoliopsida; order Asterales; family Asteraceae; genus Glebionis; species Glebionis coronaria. The sequence continues at coordinate 592,524,974 of CM046874.1, forward strand.
AAATGATAGAGTTATTTATAGGTCTCGTAATCGTCACGATCTCATGTGTAGTAATTATTAGCTTATTCTCCCCACGCTTTTGATAATAAATTGATTAATAAATATTGATTTAGCGGTTTAGTCACTATTGTTGGTTTCTAATTTGTTTTAGTAGCTTCCATGTAATTAAATTGGGAAAACATTAAGGTATCGCCAGCGTCACGGTTTTGAAGTATTGGCACCCGAATAATCGAAAGCTTCACCTAATAATAAGATTTCAAGTGCTCACCTAAATTAAGCAAAAATTTGAAGCTCACAAGGCCGAAAAATCTATGCCCAAATTGAAAGTGAATCAAGCCTTAATCTTTGAAGCTTTAAAGATCCAAAATTCGCTTTAGCGTGAGGATATACGTCTTTGGCTAATAAAACCACCGATGAGGCGGATAATAAAAGGCAAGGCAAGACCGAAGTCATAATAAAAGCTTCATGGCGAAGTTGAATAAAAGATGGAGGTAAACCAAAGATAATAAGGCCCTTCCGTTAGGGGGCGTATAAAAGTCTTGGTAATAAGTCTCATGTTCAAAACCGTTATAAAACCGTGTTTATCGATCCTCCTTGTTGACTTAATTTTTTGACATCGTTGTCTATTAGGGTGAATTATTAATTTAATGATTTTGGTTACACCGTTAAAACTCTATTTTTAGACTTAATCTCTATTCACGCATAAGTCAATGATGTATCCTCGTGATCATTAAGACAAAAATAAAATATAAGAGATACCAAGTAGGAATAAGGGAGTTAGGTTCATAATTAACACTCATGAGATATGATCGTGTTGCTAACTTATAATAACAATGATCTCGTTACACGCTTAGCATGGAATTGGGTGAAAATCGAGGACGACGAAATTATTTCTAACGAAGCATTCACGTGTTCTTGTTCTATGATCCCAAAAGTCACTTAATCGTGATGAAAACAATACATTATGTCTAAAACACATGTAGTAGTTTATTTAAGTTTATGTCTTTTATAAATGTCATCATAAAATGAATTTTGGAAGTGCTACGATACTTAATTCTAGCATTGCGTGGGGACACGGCAATGGTTTAGTATGGGGGAGTGATGAGACTGTAATTATACATAGTCTCATCGTCCAAATCGAGCTTAACATGCTAAAAATATCATCAAAATACCCAAAAATGTGCATGTGTTTGTTGATTGTGTATTTCAGGTACGGATATCGTGAATTTACCAAAAGATTACAAGATTCAAGCAAAAACGAACACGGGAAACGAAGACGCACAAAGAACCGGGGGCCGAATCATGAATTTCCAAAATGTTCCTTGAAGTTTTGAAGATTGTCAACTTTGGTCCCTCATCTTTGAAGATTTGGCAAGAAAAGTCCTTGGAGAAATCATAATATGCAAGAAAGGTCCTTCATCTTTTAATATTTGACAAAACAAGCCCTTAAAGAATCTCAATATTGCATTTATGGTCCTTGTTCCATCAATTATCAACTAGAGGGACTGCTTTTGTAATTACCCTTAACTTATTATAAAGGGATATGAGATAGTGCTGTTTTAAACTTGGTTTGACACAAATGTGAGACATCAGGGGGCAAACCTGTTGTAACCAAAATACCCATCTTAAACCCGTCATAAGCCCAACTTTAACCCATTAACACCCCAAACCGGCCCACCTCCCATGCCACGTTGAGCAGACTTATTAAACTTTATTTAAACAATATTAGTTTAATAAAGTCGCGCTAAACACATTTCTTAACCCCTAAACAGATTTAATCATCCCTGTTGAACATATGAACCCTAAAATCTCCCAGACTCAATTACCCCTATCCCACAATTAAACCCTAATTAAGCTTAGGGTTATTCTTCCATACCCCACTCCCAACATACCCACATGGCTATCACAGCTCCAGCTCACACCAAGGCCTCACCCCAGCTCTAGAAAGAGACGTTTTTGGAGAAGAAACAAAAAGGTACAGAAAATCAATGGCACAAGATCAATTTCGTGCTCTCTACTCCTATTTGGACCATCAAGATCATATTGTGCACTGCCATATCACATGGGACTTCATAATCTGCCAAAGACCAAGTTTGAATTCAAAGATGCTTCAAAGATCCGAATCTTCATAAGGGAATAACGGGAAGATCATGTAGCTAGGGTTCTTGTATTGCTAGGGTTCTAGAATCATCTCCTCATTTGTATATATAGCATAGCAGTGTAGCTTTTCTTTCCTGTTCCAGTCCTTGTAATATTTTTCTTGAATGAATATTTAAAGTGTTTAGTAAAAGTTACAAGTTCTGTGTTCCATTTTTACTTTAGTTGTCTAATTAAATTCGTACTTTGTTAATTTAGTTCACCTAAGTTTTGTATCAAACATTGCTTGGTTAAACAATTTGGGACCCTTTGATTCAAAGATTTTCATAACCTGTTCTTGACAACTCCAAGGGGTTTTTGAGGTTTTGAATCCAAGTTACTTTCTGTTAGTTACATTTGGTTTACAAAGTTTAAGTTTGGATTTCTATTAAAAAAGGTTTTTTAGAAAGTGAGTTTTTGTAAGTTTTTTCTGTTTTTGTTTAACTTTTACTGTAGCAAACGCCTTAGAACAAGCTTGCCTGACAACGAAGCTTGTTCATAAGGTCTTTATGGTGGTACATGTTTGTTTGTGGTGTGCAGGAACAAGAAGAGCATATCACTCCCTTCTTTCATTCGGACTGTGGTGGTCCCATGAACCATACTTTTGGCATACACTCAGCAAAAGCTCACTTACCCTTTGGAAGAAGTTGAAGCTGGGGCATCAAGGTGATTCCTTGGTCTGAACAAGTCCAAGGAAGGTAAATCTTTCGAACTCCCTTCCTCTCTCAAACAGTGTGTGGTGATTTCTTTTATGAGAATTTTATGTTTAAATGTTTTTGTGTTAATTTAGGTTTGGTTTGTGTTCTTATCAAGTTATAAGCAGGTTAGAGTATCTTAAAATGGTTTTTAAATTAGTTGGTTAAGGTTTTCTTTGAAAATATTGGTTATAGTATTTTAAAGGGGTGTATGGTTCAATACAGCTAAGTAGTTGGTGGTGACAGCCACCACTTGGTGTTTGCCTAAATACTGGCCTTTTACTAGTGGTTTTAGGTTTAGAGTGTATTTAACTTGGTTCATGTAGGATTTAGGAAGTAAGTTACAAGAAAATGCATAAAAACAGCCATATGCATCAGTAGGCTGTAGGATTTCATCTTTGGTGTTTGTGTGTTCAGAATTCGGGTCACAGCTAGGTTAGGTAATAGTTTAGGTTTGGGTGTTGTTGTTTTGAAGTTTGGAAAGATTTTGTAGCCCATAGAAGCTGTGGAAACTCACCACCAATGTCAACTGCATCAGCAGTGACCATGAACATATGCACCAGCAGTTTTTTTTTGCCTTGTGTTTGGTGATTTGAGGATTGCCTTGATGATAATAGAGTATTTGTAGGATCATTCTAGTATACATTATCTGGTATCCAAGCTTTGGTAGCTTTAGGGTAGTTTTGTTGGCACTTTAGCCTACTAAATTAGCTTATTACACATCATACACCACTTTCTGTCCAACAGTTGATAAATTGAGAGATTTGTGGCCTAATTGTGATGTTTAGCTAGCAGTCTCTTAAAGATTGATAGGTTTTAGGTTAGTGCAACTCTTTGGTATCTGGTATTAGGGATTGGGTAAGTTTGGGTAGCTCAACGCAACAAGTAGCGCTCACTATATCGCCATTTAGTCCCATTGTGCAGCCCTCTTGCCAGCAGACCCACTTTTGCCTTCAAGTGACTTTTTTTTTGCCCTTTTGTGGTGGAATTGTTGGTCCATAGCTAGATTTTAAGGTAGTCTTAGGGTTAGACATCTGGTATCTTAGGTTTACAAGGTTTTGGTTAGCTAATCTTGCTTAGTTAGCCCACTGTTATAGTCTTTAGAACCCGCAGGCTCATTTTTCTTTCCTTATTTGCTGATTTTTGTTGAAATTGGTGTTTATGTTTGTGTGTTTTCATGTTATTGTTGACTCCCCACAACTTAAAGGTTGTGGGGGTGCCGTTTGTGCCAAAAAACGCCAACAAACAAGCCTAAAACAAGCGAAAACGAGCCCAAAACGAGCCGAAAAAAACATACAGTAGGTTTTTCTTTTTTGTCCGAGAACGCTGCAACTTTTTTTATTTTTTTAGTGTTGTCCGATATCGGACAACACTGAACTTGGACAAGCCTGTTGTCTGGTGATATCTTGGACAACACTGAAGTACTCCACCATGGAGTACTTTGGGGTACTTTTGTTTTTAGCCATTTTTTTTAGTTTTTTTTTAACTTTTTCATTTTTCCCTTGTTAATTTAGTTAAAAAAAGATTTTTAGAAAAATAATATTTATTTTTAGCATTATTTTATTATTTTTATGATTATTTTAGTTTAAAAAGTGTTTTTAGCCTTTTAAAAATAGAAAAATAGTTTTAAAAATTTAGGAAAAATACTTTTTAGTCTTTAAATAATATAAGTGAGTTATTAGTTCAATAAAATAATATTTTGGGCTTTTTCTTAATTATATTTGATTTTAGGGCATTAATTAGCATTTAAAATTGAATATTTAATTAATAAAAGGTTTTAAAATATATTTGTTGGATTTTTATTCTTATTTATATTATTTTAGACTTAGTTTAATCTTTTATTTAATTTTTAGGTTTAATTTTTAATTTTGTCACGTTTTACGTAATTACGTCATCGTTTTACGGTAAATCGTCGTAGTGTAATCGTAGTCGTAGCTCGTCTTTACTTTTTCTCTCCTTAAACCAAAAACGTCACTAATCCAAACTTGATTTTATATATTGGCACATTAATCCACACACCTCCTTCGAGAACGAACCCGCATTTATTCGGTTTTACGATTTTTAATTAAATCGTACTACTTAATACTTGCCACTCATACGCGTTTTTCCTAAAACGTGTACGATTTACCTACATCAGTCTTCATCAAACTCCTAGAGCCTGGTATGAGCGTCTATCTACTTTCTTGTTGAAGCATGGCTACAGAAGAGGTACCACTGACAAAACACTATTTTTTAAGAAGAATGCCAAAGATATCATTCTTGTCCAGGTATATGTAGATGATATCATCTTCGGTTCTACCAAGAAGGAATGGTGTGATGAGTTTGAACAGTTGTTGAAGGGTGAGTTTCAGATGAGTGCTATGGGAGAACTTACCTTTTTCCTTGGACTTCAAGTCAAGCAGCAGCAGGATGGAATCTTCATTAGTCAAGATAAGTATGTTCATGATATTATTCAAAATTTTGATGTGGAACCTCTTAGACCAGCAGCAACACCTTATGAAGTCACCAAGGTCAAACTTAAGAATGAGCCGGATCCTCTTGTTAATGTTCACTTATACAGATCCATGATAGACTCACTTATGTATTTGACTGCGTCCTGACCTGATATTATGTTTGCAGTAAGTGCTTGCTTTAGACATCAAGTAGCACCTACCACCTCCAATTTGAATATTGTCAAGAAGATCTTTAAGTATCCTAAAGCTCAACCCAAGTTAGGCTTATGGTATCCAAGGGAATCCTTTTTATACTTGAAGCCTACATTAATAGTGACTATGCAGGGGCTAATAATGATATAAGATCAACTACTAGTGGTTGTTAGTTTTTGGGCCGAAGACTTATCTCATGGCAATGTAAGAAACAAACAATAGTAGCTACTTCTTCAACAGAAGCTGAATATGTAGCTGCTGCTAGTTGTTGTGGACACGTGTTATGGATACAAAACCAATTGTTGGACTATGGTTTTGACTTTATGAATACCAAAATCTTTATTGATAACCAAAAAACCATTTTCATTGTTAATAACCATGTTTTTCATCAAAGAACTAAGCATATAGAAACTCTGCACCACTTTATTAGAGATGTCAATGAAAAGAAGTTGATACAGGTTCTCAAAGTTCATACCAATGACAATGTTGTTGATTTGCTGACTAAAGCCTTTGATGGGACTCAGTTTAACTACTTGGTAGTCCACATTGGTATGGTCAATCCTTGAAGGCTAGGATTGAGGGGAGGCAAAGCCTAAGGGGAGGCTTGTTGTACATGTATACTTGTTCATTCTTACTTCTTGTAGATTCTCTCGGCACTTTTCATGGACATGTGGTGTGTGTGTTACTTTTGGTGGTTTGCTTAAGTAGCTCCTGGTGAACTTCACTTCCTCCTTGTGGTTGATTGGTTATCCTAGAAATGGTGTGGTTGTTTCCTGTTCCTTCTAGGAAACACTGTTCATCTTTGTTGACTTTTGTTAACCATACGCTGCTACTAGTGTGGACTTTTTGACCAGTTGACTTTTGGTTAACATTAGTTACTTCTGGTCTATCAATTTACCCATTAATTAAGTAAAAGGAATTTATTCATTAATGGATTAGCTGGCAAGTGGTTATTCCCATTAATGGTAATTTGTTGGAAAGGGCAACCCCTTTAATTAGGGGTCAATGAACAGTTACAAGGGTAATTACTTATAGTCAAAGGGGTCACTTTGACTCTTTTATCAGAATCAATCACATACACACACACACGTTCCTACCCACCATCATCCTCCATCTTCTTGCAATCCATCACTCATCAGGATCAATGGCTGGACTCTAATACAATGCAGATCATAAAAAAGTTGCTTACCTTGGTGAGGGACCACTTCAGAAAGATTATGCAGATATTTTAGAGTTCTTGGAGGCTTTTCACATCAGGTATTCTCTCACTGTTTGTACCACTGTCTATGACTCTGTCATTCGTCAATTTTGGGCTTTTGCTGATGTTAGGGATAGAGTAGGGCATCCCATAGAGATTCATGCCACCATAGATGGTCGTCCATTTATGGTGACAGAAGCTAGCATTAGGTCTGCCATGCACCTTCAAGATGCTGATGGCATCATATCCCTTTCGAATGATGAGGTCTTAGATGGGATGGCTACCATTGGGTATGCTCATGAGGGGAAATTCAATTTTCTCAAAAATAGATTCTCTCATTAATGAAAGTTGTTAATCCACTTTCTGATTCACTATTTGAGCCCCAAGGCTGGGAGTTGGGATCAATTTCCCATCTCTCTTGCTACTGGTCTTATTTATCTTGCTCAGGGTCATAGGTTTAATTTCTCTAGGTATATATTGGATGGTATGATTAGGAATCTTAGTGGCCATAAGAAGAGGTTTCTCATGTATCCTAGGTTTTTACAACAAATTCTTATGTGTGTGACTAAAAATCATAAGGAGTATGTGCCTACTAGGTTAATCCCTAAGGTGTATGCTAATATGAAGCTTGCTTACATTATTCGTGAGATCCCCCTCACTCATGATATGTTGGGCATTGCCCCTGAGGATCCCAATGAGATTCCTCCGACTAAAGAAGCCTAGGAGGAACCTCATGTGGTTGATGATCCCATGGATGAGGAGATACATGTGGTTGAGAATCTAGTGACCAAGATCCCTCATGAGGATCTTGTTCATGAGGTAGCTGCTAAGGATCCTTCTTCCTCAAAGGTTGCTTCTCGTGTAGCTCCTACTGTTCCCCGTGTCTCCCATTTTCTGGAATCTCCACAAGCTAGTCATGTTCACCATTCACATAAGGAGCCTTTTTCTTTTGGTGTGTCAGAGGCTCAGGCTCCCAATGTTGACCAAGCTTTTACTTCTGGTCCCAATGAAGCTTCCCCTCAACCAAGTTCTCTTGGTCGGGAGGCTGAGGAACCTGTTACTCTCACCTCTTTGCTTGCTTTGTGTGACAATCTGTCGGTTTCAGGTCGTTATTTTAATATCGAATATTACATATTATTTATTTATTTTATTGAGAAATTAAAATTATCGACTAATCAGGAAGGTTAGGGCTTGAAACTTAGCGTAAGAATGTCGTTTAGATCATAACCGGCAAGGAATACGTTTGGTATCGATATTTATATGCTCCTTATGATATAAAAATATTTTTCTTGTCATTATTTTAATTGTTCGTTGTACTGGTATTCTTCGTAAATTTATGATCAACCTTTAAGTGTCATTTATTTATATGACGCGTTAAGGTATATTAAAAAATAAGCTCTCATTTATATATCGAAATATAAATGTTATCCGAATGTCGAAGTTTTTATTTTGTATTCAACGTTTATTTTTCGTGTTTTACGCGTATCTTTCAAAGTCGCGTAACTTTTAATTTATCGGGATTCGATAATACCCGCTTTTGCAAATTGTATAACAAAATAATGTTAAAAAAAAGAAAAAAACATACCATACGTGGCTATAAAGAAGTAGACTTGGTGCCATATTGTTGATACATATCCATGATTGTCATTACAAACATTGTATGAAATATTTTAGATAAGCCATTTATGATCATAAGATAAGCATACAAAGAATCTAAACATCTTGGATGAATGTTCGTTATTTTTGTATCAAAAAAAGGTACGATTTTTATTCAATAATACAAATTTGTATAAATTTTAGTTCAACTTTTAATTTGATTATATGGTTAGTCTCATTCTTATGTCTATAATATAATAATCTTGTAAAATCTTGTCATAATAAATATTATTTCTTCACTTAATATATTTGTTTCAACTTTGTGAAAATGGAAAAAGGTCTAAAGTTGGTCCTTGAACCGAATCTGGATCTTTATAAATGAAGTTAATATGCATTTTACATCAACATATTAGCAATACAACTTTGTTTGAATTCCAGATTTTTCAAAAAATAGTAAAATAGATGAACAGAAAAGTGATGTTTTAAAAACTTATTATTTGTTACAAATTATGTCTAGCTAACTCATATATACAAGTTACATATAAGTCATGAAATATATACTGAAATGTTAACGTTAATACTCGACTAAAGAAATATGACATTTTTATACAAAAATGTACAACGTTTAACTATACTTTCATATACAAGAACCTTTATAAAACTCATTGCCTATTTTCGTTATCATCTTAAGCCTAAGATACGTCACTTTATTTTAGGTCATCGTTAGGAGCTCGCGGCTTCCCATCTTATCTTATTTAATCATTTCACTCTCACACTATTATCTTGATCCTTATCCTCGTTTGATATCGTTGTCGCTAAGGTGAGTTCATAGCCTCGCTTTTATTTATTTACTTATTTAATAAAACCCGCGAGGGGATAACATGCTTATTTATTAAAAATAAAGAGTACAACTATAAGTTGCGGTAAACCAATTAAATGGTGCAACTAGTAGTTGTGGAAGCTCTATTTACTTGAAAAGTATTTATTGCAAATGAAGGGTACAACAAGAGTTGTTGTAAACCCATGAATGGGTGCAACCAGAAGTTGTGGTAAACCCTGTTTATTTTTAAAGTAGAACACACGGGACCCGATTGTATGGTTAGATGAAAGTTATTACATAAGTTAGCTTTAGCCTCAAAAGACCCATGGAATCGTGAATTGTTAATCGAAAGAACGCTAATACTATGGATAGATCTATCGGGGTGACGCCCAGTCCGGTCGCGACTAGCTATCGTGTGGTGTAGTGAAGCACTAGTAATGAAACATCGGATGCATACGTATAACAGAAATATACACACTTGGCTAGGTGTGTTGGGATGAAATATATGTTAACGTTCAATGGTCATGAGGCTTATGTAATAACAACGATAATTATGTCCGTACAACATAATAGTCTTTCGATGAAGGTTTATCCAGATACTTGTGTTTGATTTACATATTTTAAACTCGATGGATTCACTCAACAATTTTTGTTGATTTTATAGCATTTTTTATCTCAGGTCCATAAAGAAGGTACTCAAGGAAGGTGGTTTCATGAAGCTTGCCTAATTTTGGTGACTTTGGCCCGCTTTTATAAAATATATCCATTCGAAACAACTTTTATCTTTTGATGTGTACTGTAAATATTTTAAAATTATCTGGGACCGTGTATGGATTATTATCTTTTGAATGAATGAATGGATGTTTTATTAAAACGACTCGTTTTGAGCCGTTTTCTATAATTGTGTGATTGTATCATGTAAGTAACACTCGAGGACCCTTCCGCTAATGTGACCCGATTGTGAGAGTGTTACAGATTGGTATCAAGAGATCAAGTTATAGTGAACGAAAAGATTTTCCAAAAATGAATTTTTGAAATCTTTTGGCTATAAAAGTTGCAAGCGAAACCTCCGAGTTACCAATGGACGAGAATGAGAAAATTATATATATATTGGATAATATATATATATATATATATATATATATATATATATATATATATATATATATATATATATATATATATATATATATATATATATATATATATATATATATATATATATATATATATATATGTTGTAATGATTATTGATTAATTGTACTTGTGGATTACAAGTCATGTTTTCGTTTATTTAATTATAAATGTTAATTTTATACTAATACGAGATATTTATACGACGTAGATTGTCACGAAGCAACCCTATTCATTTTAATTCCGACGCCAAAGCTATTCACGATGTGAAATCCCGTTATTCTTGAGCCTAACTAAGTTATGGATACTCATGATCCCGAAGAAATGGTTAATATTCCGATGATATTTATTTAGTTACAAGGATTTTAATTCCTTGGTTCTTATTCTTGATTTATCAATCCATTCATCTCGTTTAGTAAACTTAATCTCCATTTTCATTGATCTTCGACTTTCTACTATTTTTATAAACATGTTTTTTCGAGATTGTACTTGTTTCTTGTGAGAAATTCATGTTGATTGGCAAGTTATTCACATGCCTAATAGGATTCCGTACCATATCGTTGATCTTTTTCGCTATATCGATTTTTGTCTGATTCGATCTTGATCTTCTGCGTTGAGCTAGCGATGCTTAAATAAGGTGATTTATAATTGTCTTGTTGAAATAAATTGGCCATTCATTTGAACAAGAAAATTATAAATTGTTGAACCACTGATTTCTAAATCTTATTTGGATGGATTTGATCAATCCATGGAAATAATGTTATATAAATGTGTGGACTTAAGCGTATAGCATTCGCGCAAACAAAATCTTATTGACTCGTAATTCGTTTGCTCGATTCATTCTTTGGGTTTGTTCCTTTAATTCTATGATCGTGGGATGGTTGTATTTGGGCTGTTCCAAAACCACCAATTGAGGAGGATATCAAGCGTCTCTGAAAGACACTATAGAAATCTTCTTCTAGTGGGACCGAGGAGTTTTCTTACGTGAATTACCTAGTAACTCTTGTGAATTAGTATATCAATTGTAGTATCTTTTCATAAATCACTAACTAAACTGTGACATCAGTTAGTAGGACTAGTCTTTTAAGTTGTATGCCATTAGATGATGATAATCTATAATGCTTGACAATGCAACTTGCACTAGTTTGTGATCAATGAAGTGACTATCTTTTGATTCCAAATTCTACATCGTTCTATTATTTTCTTTGTTTGCTTTTCTCTTTTAAATTTCCGTGGTATAACGCAACCATTGAATGAATACTCATTATGATTTGATTTGTGTTGCACAAGAATCATGCAGTCAATGAAAGCTATGACTGAAGCACGAATGCACCAAGTTGTTAGTGAATAAATTGTTGTATCTTTAACTGAATTCATGGCCAACATGAATGGTAGAACCTGAACTGTCAAGGTCAAACAGTATATTCACGGGCTGACCAAGAATATACATGGTGATGTGACTTCTTCTAACTCATTTTCTATTTGTGAAGCTGTCTGCATAGCTTATTAGCTCATGAGACACATAATTCAAGACAAGGCTGATGAGGTCACTGAGTGATAAAAATAACTCCCAACTGAAAATCGTTTCGTGCATTAAAGATCGTTAGTATATCGAGAAAGGTTTTGAATTACTCCTAGCTCAAGTATCGGAGAAGGAATCGAAGGAGAAGTGAATCAAAGATGTTTCAGTCATCCGTGACTATCCTGAAGTCTTTCCACAAAATTTGTCGGGGCTTTCGCCCCCAAGTCAAATAGAATTCTAAATCGATCTAATTCTTGGTGTTGCACAGTGGCACGTGCGCCATATCGTTTAGCAACAAAAAAAATAATAAAAATAATAATAAATAAAATAAAATAAAAAATGAATGAATTACATGTGCAGTTGCAGGAGCTATCTGTTAAAAGGTTTATTCAACCAAGCTTGTCTCCATGGAGAGCTTTGGTATTATTCGTAATAAGAAAGATAGATTGTTTCATTGAGAACTGGATTAATTATGGTCAAGAACCAATATCCTTTGCCGAGGATAGATGACTTATTGATCATCTATAAGTTTCTAGTGTTTATCGAAGATTGATCTACGGTCTGGTTATCATCAACTTCGCATCCGTGAAGAAGATATTCCAATTACTGCGTTTAAAAATCATTATGGTCATTATGAGTCCTAAGTAATGCCGTACGGATTGACCAATGCATCGGCAGTATACATGGATTTCATGAATCGTGCGTCCAAGCCGTATCTTGATAAATTTGTGATCATGTTCATTGATAATGTTCTGATTTAAAAAAAGAGCATGATGAACATTTGGAGACTATCTTTAATTTTCTAAGGAGTGAAGAAATGGTACTGGTGGCAAAACATGAAAGCGGATATTGCGACTTATGTTGGTAAATTATTGGCATGTGCTAAAGTCAATGTTGAATACCAAAAGCCATCAGGATTACTTCAACAATCAGAAAATCCTATCTGAAAGTGGGAGCCAATTACAATGGATTTCATTGTAAAGCTTCAGAAAACTCTGTTTAGATTTGATTCAGTTTGGGTCATTGTCGTCTGATTTACTAAATATGCTCCTTTTATTCCAATAATAAAATGATCGTGCAAACTAAGAATCATTTTTTTAGCCGCTCGTAGTAGACAAGAAAGTTATGATGATGTGAAGCGAAAATCTTTGGAATTCGAGGTAGGTGGAAAAGTTATGCCAAGGTTATCACCATGAAAAAGGTGTTATATATTTAAGAAAACATGGGAAGTTAAGTCCCCGTTAGTTTGGACCCTTCGAGATGATATCGAAGGTGATTCCGGTGGCATGAAAACTTAATTTAACTCGAGAACTACAAGGAATTCATAATACTCTTTCATATGTCGAACTTAAAGAGATTTATTTCTCACAAAGATCTTATTATCCCTCTTATTGAAGTATGAATCGACAAAAGTTGTATTTCATCAAAGAACTTGTTGATATTATTGATAAGGAAGTTAGGTGATGAGACTGCTTTTATACATAGTCTCATCGTCCAAAAAGGGCTTAAAATACATTAAATATCATCAAAATACCCAAATATATGCTTGTGATTGTTGCTTGTGTATTTTAGGTACGGATATTGAGAAAATGACAAAAGATCACAAGAATCATGCAAAAACGAACACGGGAAACGAAGCCGCACAATGAACCAAGCCCTAATGAAGAATTTTCCAAAGAAAACCCTTGAAGATTTGAATATTTATGAAGAAGGGTCCTCCAATATTTAAGAACTGACACTTTATACCCTTGTATCCTCATAATTACAAGATTGGTCCCTAAAGTTTGTCAAAATTGCAAAAAGGGCCCTCCACTTTGAAGAATTGCCAATTTTAGTCCCTCAACAAAACTAAAATGTCAATATTAGTCCTTCTCAAAGTCAAACATACCATGAAGAACTCCAAATTACAAGAATTACAAATTTGGTCCTTTGAAAATATCAAAATTACCAAAAGGACCCTTGACTTCGAAGAAATGGCAAAAATAGTCCCTCATTAATCATGACTTGGCAATTTTAGTCCTCCAAAAAGTCAAACAAACAAGTCAATACCATATTCTATGAAGAAAATGCCAAATTAGTCCTTCAAGAATCAAGAATTGGCAAGAAATACCCCTGAAATTATTTTACAAAACTTTTTGGGGCAAAAGTGTGAAAAAGCAAAAGTTGTTACAAACGATTTGGGCGTTGATGAAGTTTTTAGCTGAAATGACAAAGAGAAAAGAGTAGAGGGGTGAATCATGGCAGACATCATAGTTACCTTAACCAGTGAGGGGGTGACACGTGCCCCGCTCACCAAAATCCACCAATCCCCTCCCACCATTCATCCACCTAATCAATCCACTCACAACGACTTAAACTAATATGGGATTAGTTTATTTAAAACGCGCTAAACACAAGATTTAAAAACCCAAACAGATCAAAACTTACATTATTCATGTTCTTCACAAATTTGGGTTTTCTTAATTGTGTAACAATTAACCCACCAAACCTTCCAGATTTATAATTAAGGTGTCCTTAATCATATCCCAACTTTCAAAACCCTTGCCACATCACCCCATTGTCACATGATAAACCCTCTTGCCCACCCTTTGAAGAAGAAGCCAAAAACCCTGCCACATCCAACGTCCAAGATTGAAGCTTGAAACTTAAGTTTCTTTTGAGCCTTTGATGCAATTCTAACAGTTCATACGTCAACAAACTGCCAAAAATCCACACATGTTCAAGAATCTTCAAGCTACTCAAAGGGCATTTTTGGGACTTCACCACCAATTAGGGTTACAATTTTATGCTTTGTAGTAGTCACTTGTAGCCTATAAAAAGGCATTTAGGCTGTCATTTACAATTTGCTCTTGAATTTTCAATTGTTCACAATTCTGTAAATCATATATTCTACTTAATGAAATGTGTTTGAATTTGGTGAAGAAAATAAAGTGCCAACCTTTGATATCTGTTTATTGTTGTTAATGTTTACTTGTTCTTGAATCTTAAACCTATTTTCAAAAGGAGTGTGCAAAAGTTTGCACATTTTCCAATTTTCTTGATATTTTGCTAAGTCTAGTTTAAACCTTGGAATTCTTGGGCTATAAGGCTGATCATAGCATCCTGATATTGAGTTATCAAGGTGTGGTGAAGCTTATAACTTGGGTATAATCAAGTGTGGGGAACTAAGGTTACATTAATCAAGAATTTTTCATTTTTCTGATTATCATATTGTGCTCTTAACCTTGTTGATTCTTAGCAGGGTTGTTTGTGGAAGCTTGTACTTGTTCTTGCTAGTACATAATCTCAGAATTCGTGGGTGTGGATCTACATCCATGAGGTTTGCATTCTTAATCTCAAAATCTGAATAAATTTGGATTTTTGGTGATATTTGAGTGCTACTTGTGTTCTTGCTGATTTTATGGTCTAATCTTGCTTAAATCTGCTTAATATATATGTTATTGTGCTAATTTGGGCTTGGGTGGTCTTGGATAACACTTTTAATTTGAAATTTTGGATTTGAAAAGTTAAAAGGGTGTTTGGGATTACCTGTTTGAGATCATAACTTGATATTGTGTTGTTAGAAGTTTGTGTTTGTGCTTGTTATCTGTCATATACTTGATTGAGAGCTATTTGCTGCAAGTTTTTGGGCTTAAACCTTGAAATCAAAGATTGTGCCATAACTTATTGAGTTTGACTATTTTTGACCTAAAATTTTGGGAATACTTAGAGTATATGCATGTTTAGGGGTATAAGCTGTTAAATCATTGTTATCATAACATATCTTAGAGATTTGAGTGTTTGAATTTGGCTTGTTGGTCAATTGCATCAGCAAAGTAAAATCTGCTTGTGTTAAGTGTTCATCAGTAACTTTAAGTGCTTGAATCTTGCTTAATACTTTGAATTAGTGCATGAAACCTGTTTAGACTTGCTTATTTAAGTTTAATGTTGCTTGTGTATGCATTTGGTTACGTTTGGTTGGCTGAATTGTGCTATAAGTGCCTACTGAACCTCAACTGCTTATGTGTTCATGTGTGTGAGTGATCTGGTGCTTAATTGATTAAACTGTACAAATTGGTTGTTGTTGATTGTGATTTCTTTGTTGTGATTGACTCCTTATGATCCACTGATCATTTGGGTGCCTTTGTGAAACCTGAATCTCCAAAAAAGTCATTAAAGACAAAAAAGTCAAGAAGTCAAGCAGTGGAAAAAGTTTCCACTGCTCAACACCCAAAACTAACCCCTACTAGTGCAATTTTTCAGTTAGCTTATCAATAATCCATTTTGGCTTATCCATACCTGTAACAACTTAATTTTTTGTGATAGATCTTCATTATTTGACCCATTTGATTGAACTAGAGCTTATTAGACTTTGACTTTGACTTTTTGCTAGAAAACCAACTTATTTGACTTTTTCATAAGTGCTTATTTGCTTATTCCAGCTTATTGAGTGAACTTATTTGAAAACTTTTTGTTGATTAAGCTTAGTTAAGTCATTTAAAAGCTTTAGAAACTTGAATCAGCTCTTGGGATAGCCTAGAACTCAAAAACGACTATTTTGTCGTTTTCTGTATATTCCTTTTTGCATTTTCAGGCTTATTCCTTTGTCTTATTTCAAATTTATTTTAAAGAAGTCTTAAGCAACTCAAAAGAAGCTTGTGTGTCTAATTTGAGCTTATGGCATCAGCTTATAGCTTAATGGGCCTTAAAGCCCATTAAGAATAAGCTGTTTGGTATAAGTCAGCTTATTTCACATTTTCAGCTTTTGGGCCTTTGTAAAGTTGTGTTTAAAATCAAATTTTGAGTCAGATAGGAGCTTTTGGGCTTATTTAGACAACATTTTGCTTATTGGGCCTATTTGAGCCCATTAAGTGGACTGTTTGGACTTTTGGCCCATTTGGAGGCCCATTAGGGGTATTTTAGTAGTTTCAACTTCAATTTATTTTTATTTAGGTTAAATTAAGCTAGTTTGCAAGTTTTTAGAATTTTTTATAAATTTTGGATTTTTAATATTATTTTATTATTATTTTATTATTAAAAATTAAAATTTAGGTTTTTCAAGTCTTTATAATTTTCTTAGGTTAAATACATTAAGTTAGGAATTTTACAACTTTTAGAATATTTTTATTGTCATTAGATTAATTTTTATAATTATTTTAAGTTTTAATAGTTTTTAATTGTTTATAAATAGTTTTAACTAATTTTAAAATTTTCAGAAATAGTTCTAAATTAAGTTAGGGTATTTTAGAGGTTTACAAAGTGTTAAAACTCATTAGGCTTTTTGTTAATTAAATTGATTTTTAGGGCTTTAATTAGCATTAAAAATCATTATTTAATTAAATAAAAGGTTTGGGTGATTTTTGATTTTTTATAAACTCTTAATACATTATTTAGGATTTATTGCAATTTTCTAAGAATTTTTAGATTAAATTTTTAATTTTGGTGCTTTTACGGTTTTACGTGTACGACCTTTTCGTCTTAGTGTAATCCGTTATCGTAACCGTCATTCTCTTCTTATCCCATTTCCATTTTCTTTTCACATAATCAATATAATCACAAAGTTAATCATCTCTCTACACAACACACTAGCCTCCTTGAGAACGATACCCACTTTGGGTAATAACTCGTGGTTTTCCTAAACTACTTGTGTACTTACCCTTATTACACTTTGTTTTCCTAAACAAGGTCGTAAATTACAATTATCATTTTGGCGGCACTGCCGGGGAGGCGTGTTGTGTTTTGATTTGGCAATTGTTGTTTTTATATATAGCCATAATATCTATTTGTCTTAGTAGCACTCTACTAATACGTATTATCGGTTTTTCGTTTTTTGTGTGAATACTATTACTATATTGTTTACGTAGAACAATAAATTCACAAGTACTCCAAAAGTGTGAAAACACAACCTTGACTTGGGAGGTCATTACCCAATCATTGTATTCGAATCTCAAACAAGAAAGAAAGGCAAAAATAGATAAATACTTTCGTGAAGCTCGATTTTGAAAAATACAAACTATAAGGTGGGTATAAGGCGGGTATTATAAAATATATCCTAAAGAAAAAGGCTCTTAAGTGCTTCGCGCCGCCTCGTTTCCGCGCTTGCTTGTGAGTATTTGATTTTGAGAGCTAATCGAGGGTTTTGCCGCCCAAAGTATTATTGAGTATCATATATACTTTCTTGGTTTCATTTGATTAAACCCTCTTGAACGTTTTGGTGTTCCACCAACGTTCTAAAGTCATCGAAGGCGTTCACTTCACGTGATCGTTTTCATTCCTTGAGGCTTCTTTAATCAAGAGATTTGATTAAGGAGGAGATTTGTAGATTTTGGTCTACCTAATACAATCACAAAAATCCAAAAAAAAGTAAAAACAATCAAAAACCACAATAAAATTGGAAAAATACAGAACACCAAAAAGAATCTTCTTTGCTCACCCCCACGTTGTACGCGACGTTTATGCTTACTCGTAATCAAGCAAGACGTGCACGTAAACGAAAAAACCAAAAGGAGTCAACACCTACTCCTAATCTTTCTAGTGAGGAGTCTCCTATTGACGAACCCATTGTAAGAGAAGAACCAACCATGGCGAATCGAACTATGATGGAGTTACTTCAAGCACCCACCGAGGGTTATGGAGAGGCTATTGTGATTCCCGCTATCCTTGCGGAGAATTTTGAGGTGAAAACGGGTTTGTTTTCGATGATCCAAAATAACAAATTCCGTGGTGATGAAAAGGACAACCCACACAACCATACCCGCCAATTCAATCGTCTTACCGCCACTTGCAAATTTAAGGATGTTGCTAATGACTCGATTAAGATGATGTTTTTTCCGTATTCCTTAGCAGGGCCCGCTAAAATTTGGTTAGAGAAAGAGCCACCCAATTCTATATTGACGTGGAAGGATCTCGTTTCAAAATTTGTGAACCAATTTTTTCCGCCCTCTAAGACTACGCATTTGAAAAACGAGATTTCAAAATTTTCACAAGAATTTAATGAGAGTTTTTCAACGGCTTGGAATAGGTTTAAGGAAATGTTACATGAGTGTCCTCATCACGGTTTTTCCGATTTGCATCAAATTGACACGTTTTACAATGGACTTAATGATCATGAAAGGGATTATCTTAATGCCGCCGCGGGTGGTAATTTTTTGTGTAAAACGGTTGAGGAATATTTGGTGATAATTGAGAATAGATCTAAGGTGTATAGTCCTCGTAGCACGTCTAGTGTTCGTAAGGCTTCGTCTTCGGCTTCACCTTCTTTGTCTACTACCATCAATGCTTGCCAAATTGAGGCGAACTTGGAAAACAAAATCTTTGATAAGCTTAAAGGTCTTTTGATTGAGTTCAAAGTTGGAGAACCAAGTGCTCCCGCTACGGCTAAAGCCGTCGAGGTTTCATGCATGTATTGTGGTGGAGGTCATGATTTCTCCGAGTGCATTACCAACGGTGGTAACACTTCGAGTGCCTACGCCGCCACGGGAACTTACAACCAAAACGGTCAAGTTACCCGCTCTAATCAATTGACTCCACCGGTTTTTGGTTCAAATCAAAATACTAACAACAACTATCGCAACAATCAAGTTGGTTTCAAAAACAATTACAACAAAAGAAACTATGGTAATCAAGGGGCTAATAATAAAGTTTCAAACAAAAATCAAAATGATTTTCAAAACAACAACAAGAGTTTGCAAACTTTGAAAGATCTTCCAAATGAATTTGTTGAATACGCTAATGGGAACGATGCTAGGTTTGACAACATTCAAAGAGAAATCATTAGCCTAAGATCCGAGTTTAAGAACGACTTGAAGAAAGAGTTGAAAAATGAGTTAGCAAATGAGCTTAAAATCCATACCAACAAGATGGAAGGAAATGTAACTAGGTTACAACAAAACCAACAAAATATGGAACAGGGGCAACATGAAATTAAGCAAGAAATGATTAAAGCCGAGAAGAGGCAATCCATGTTTGAGGACAAAATTTCATCTATGTTTGAGGCAATTATGTGCAAACCGTCTTCGATTAGTCTTCCTAGCAACACCATATCAAACCCTAAGGGTGAGATGAAAGTGATTACCACACGTAGTGGTAAGACACTTAAGGAACCGACTCCTCAACCAATTGCTCCTACGGAGGAAGCAGTTGAGGAAGAACCCGAGGTGGTGGTCCAAAAGGAGCATGTTCCAATCCCACGAAGTACCGCTCATGCCACACCTACGGTTGACCCATTACCAACATTGGAACCCGAGATTCCAAAGGCTATGCCTATGCCTCAACCCACGCCACCTTTGCCCTATCCATCGAGACTTAGAAAGGAGAAACGACAAGAGCGCGACAATTATCAATTTGAGATTTTTATGAAAATGTTTCGTGATTTGCACTTTAATGTGAGTTTCGCTGATGCTTTGGTCATGATGTCTCGATTTGCCGCTAACTTTAAGAGTATGTTGAACAACAAGGAGAAATTTCATCAATTGTCTAGTTGTTCATCGGTTTATCTTAATCGCATACCTCAAAAAGTCGGTGATCCCGGTAAATTTTTGATCCCTTGTGCAATCTAAGATATGGAAGAATGCTATGCCTTGGCCGATCTTGGTGCTAGCATTAACTTGATGCCACTTGAAATCTTAAAGTCGCTCAATCTTCCTAATCTTACTCCTTCACTAATGTCTATCGAGTTGGCCGACCATTCCACGATTCCCGCATGTGGATTGGCGGAAGACGTTTTTGTGAAAGTGGGAAAATTCTATTATCCGGTAGACTTTATCGTTGTCGATATTCCCACGGATTCTCAAGTTCCTCTCATTTTAGGTCGTTCGTTTTTAGATACGTCTATGGCTTTGATCGAAGTTCATGCTAGAAAGATCACCTTACGTTTCAACGACGAGGAACTTGTTATAAACGCAACTCAAAACTCTCAAATTTCTCATGTTTATTCCGTTGCAACCATAAACCTCGTTGATATGATTGACGTGGTTTGCGAGGAATTTTCACAAGAAGTTCTAGGTTTTGGTGATGATGAAAATAGTGGCAATCCCACTATGTTAGATTCCATCCTTGATAACTCGACACCAACCTTCACTCCATTTGAAGGACTTCTCGATTATCAAGGATTTTCTTAACGATTTCCTATTTCCTCCACCCGAGGAGGTTATGAGTATCGAGCCCAAATCTTCGATTGAGGAACCACCTATCCTCGAGTTGAAAGATTTACCTCCTCATCTAGAATATGTCTATTTGGAGGAGGGCGACAAGTTGCCGGTTATTATTGCGAAAGAACTTTCAGATGATGAAAAAACCGCACTTCTCGATGTTCTAAAGGATCACAAAGGGGCAATTTCGTGGAAGTTATCCGACATTAAGGGGATCGATCTCAAATTTTGTACCAACAAAATCTTAATGGAGGAGGATTACAAGCCCGCAATCCAATGTCAAAGGAGGGTGAACCCCAAAGTTCACGACGTCATCAAAAAGGAAGTCCTAAAACTCCTTGACGCGGGAATGGTTTACCCTATTTCCGATAGCCCTTGGGTGAGTCCTATTCATTGTGTCCCTAAGAAGGGAGGAATGACCGTTGTGCCAAACGATGTCAACGAGTTAATTCCCACTAGACTCGTGACCGTATGGAGAGTGTGCATTGACTATCGTAAGTTGAATGAAGCCACTCGTAAAGACCATTTTCCCTTGCCCTTCATGGACCAAATGTTGGAGCGTCTTGCGGGAAACGATTTCTATTGCTTTTTAGATGGTTTTTCCGGTTACTTCCAAATCCCCATCGATCCTCGTGATAAAAAAAACTACGTTTACGTGTCCATATGGAACGTTTACCTATCGTAGAATGCCATTCGGACTTTGTAATGCACCAGGAACCTTTCAAAGGTGCATGATGGCTATTTTTCATGATATGATCGAGAAGACGATGGAAGTCTTCATGGATGACTTTTCTGTGTTTGGTAATTCGTTCACTTCGTGTTTGTCGAATCTTGAGAGAATGTTGAAACGTTGTGAGGAAACCAACCTTGTGCTCAATTGGGAAAAATGTCATTTTATGGTTAAAAGTGGAATCGTCTTAGGGCACAAGGTTTCGAAAGCGGGGATTGAGGTAGATCAAGCTAAGGTAGACGTCATCGCCAAATTACCTCATCCCAAAACTGTTAAGGGAGTTAGGAGTTTCCTAGGCCACGCGGGCTTTTATCGTCGATTCATCAAGGATTTTTCAAAGATCTCTCGACCTATTACACACCTTCTTGAAAAAGAGGCACGTTTTGTCTTTGACGAAGATTGTGTACGAGCCTTTGAAATCCTTAAGAGGAAACTTACCGAAGCTCCCATTCTTGTTGCTCCCAATTGGAACCTCCCCTTTGAGCTCATGTGTGATGCTAGTGACTACGCTATTGGGGCCGTATTGGGGCAACGTCATGAAAAGCACTTCTTGCCTATTCATTATGCTAGCAAGAAGATGATCGAGGCTCAACTAAAATACACTACAACGGAGAAGGAGTTCCTTGCCGTGGTGTATGCATTTGAGAAATTTCGACCTTATCTCGTCTTGACGAAATGCATAGTGTATACGGATCATTCGGCTATCAAGTATCTTATGGCTAAACAAGATGTAAAGCCGAGATTACTTCGTTGGATTCACCTCCTTCAAGAATTTGATCACAAATTTGTTGACAAAAAAGGAGCCGAGAATCTAGCGGCCGATCATCTTTCTCGTGTGGAAGATCCTCACCAAAGTGTTTACGAGCCCAAGGAAATCACCGAAACATTTCCGCTCGAGACACTTGGTGTAGTGAAATTTAATCTTGATTCTTCCACCCCATGGTTTGCGGACATCGCAAATTACCATGCGGGCAACTTCATCATCAAGGGTATGACGACTCAAGAAAAACGAAAATTCTTTCGTGACGTCAAGTTCTACTTTTGGAACGAACCTTACTTGTTTCGGACTTGTGCGGATCAAATCATTCGACGTTGTGTCTTTGGTACCGAAGCTTCTAACATCCTTAGAGCTTGTCACGAGGGACCCACGGGTGGTCACAATGGTGCTAATCTCACGGCTAAGAAGGTCTTTGATGCCGGCTTCTTTTGGCCTACTATTTACCGAGATGCACATGAGCTTGTGAATTCATGTGACCCATGCCAACGACAAGGAAAAGCCTCACAAAAAGATGAAATGCCACAAAATATCATCCAAGTGTGTGAGATCTTTGATGTTGAGGCATCGACTTTATGGGGCCGTTCCCATCATCTCGTGGTAATAAGTACATCCTTGTCGCGGTTGACTACCTATCTAAGTGGGTGGAAGCTAAGGCTTTGCCCACCAATGATGCTCGTGTGGTAGTCAAGTTTCTGAAAAGCTTGTTTTCTCGTTTTGGAACCCCTCGTGCGATTATAAGCGATCGTGGAACCCATTTTTGTAATGACCAATTCGAAAGGGTCCTAAGGAAATATGAGGTTACACATCGGCTTTCTACGGCTTATCACCCACAAACGAGTGGGCAAGTCGAGGTTTCAAACCGAGCTTTGAAGAGGATCTTGGAGAGATCCGTTGGGGAAAACCGACAATCGTGGTCGGATAAGTTGGACGATGCTTTATGGGCTTTTAGGACTGCTCATAAGACGCCCATTGGGTGCACTCCTTATAAGCTTGTGTATGGGAAAAATTTTCACTTGCCAATCGAATTGGAACACAAAGCTTATTGGGCCCTAAAGCATTGTAATGATGACATGGAGACCGCGGGAAAACACCGGAAAATGCAATTAAATGAATTGGATGAATTAAGGGATATTGCTTATGAAAATTCATTGATTTATAAAGAAAAGACTAAAAAGTTGCATGATTCTAAAATTAAAAACCAGGTTTTTAACATTGGGGATCAAGTTTTGCTTTTTAATTCTCGTTTGAAAATCTTTTCTGGTAAGTTGAAATCCCGTTGGTCCGGTCCATTCACCGTGACTCAAGTTTTTCCATATGGGACCATCGAGCTAGCTCAAAATGATGGCCCCAATTTCAAGGTGAATGGACATAGGTTGAAGCACTACTTTGGCGGGGAAGTTCCATCCTTGAACTACCTCGACCAAATCACTTTTCCCAATGATAATTAGCATTGAGGGGATCGAGTCGAGCTCATGACTCGGTAATAAAAAACGAGGTGCCTCGGGGGAGAGTCCCATGCTTATCCTATGTACATATTATCGCTTTCTAATGTAGTAACGTGTGGGGATTTGTGCCCTTCCAACCTTTGTTCCGTGGTTGTTTGTGAATTGTGGATTTTAGATGATCATGATCTTCACGATTGGAGCCTCTCGTGTTTGTTTTATGGGAGCACTCGATCGTTTGCTTTGAAGACTTTCTCAATATCCATGATGTATCCTTTGATGTTCTAACCTTAGGTTTATAGCACACTTCATAAACGGCTTTAAATTTAACGGTTACACCCTTTCCATGCTAGATTAGGCATTCGACTACGTCTCTAGTATGGGGGTGTTGGCACCCCTAGACTCGAAACATTGAGGATAATGTTTAACTTTAGTATGGGGGGTGAATAGATACTTTCCTTGCCAAACCTTCACGCTTTCCAAAGTTTAGCTTTTTGTTTATCGTTTTGTTGCAAAATAAGGCTAAAATGGCCAAATTTTAAAAATTTTCTCATGTTTCATTAGTGTTTGAAGACACGAATGTAGGTTTTCCGATGGCGAGAATAAGAGTAATTTTTGACTCGACCGTGCGTGTTGAGCACTTAGCTTTGATTCCTTAACTTCACATTAGGCTAAGTCTCTTAAATGAGGACGAGAAATGATAGGGTTAATTATAAGTTACTATGCTAAACGTAGAGTACTCATATTCTTTCAAAAACTCATGTGTTCTCGTTATTTGCTTATTCTCCCTTCGCATGTAAATATTTTTTTTGCTTAATAAATATTGACTTAGCGGTTTAGTCTTGATTGTTGGGTTTCTAGTCTTTTCTAGTAGCTTCCGTGTAATTAAATTGGGAAGACATTAAGGTATCGCCAGCGTCACGGTTTTGAAGTATTGGCACCCGAATAATCAAAAGCTTCACCCAATAATAAGATTTCAAGTGCTCACCTAAATCAAGCAAACAATTTGAAGCCCCACAAGGCCGAAAAATCTATGCAAAACTGAAAGTGAATCAAGCCTTAATCTTTGAAGCTTTAAAGATCCAAAATTCGCCTTAGCGTGAGGATATACGTCTTTGGCTAATAAAACTACCGATGAGGTGGATAATAAAAGGCAAGGCAAGACCGAAGTCATAATAAAAGCTTCATGGCGAAGTTGAATAAAAGATGGAGGTAAACCAAAGATAATAAGGCCCTTCCGTTAGGGGGCGTATAAAAGTCTTGGTAATAAGTCTCATGTTCAAAACCGTTATAAAACCGTGTTTATCGATCCTTCTTGTTGACTTGATTTTTTGACATCGTTGTCTATTAGGAGGGGTTATTAATTTAATGGTCTTGGTTACACCGTTAGGACTCTATTTTTAAACCTAAATCTCTATCATCGCATAAGTCAAACAATGTATCCTCGTGAAACATTCAAGACATAATAAAATATAAGAGATACAACTTAGGAAATTGGGAGGATAAGTACGTGATTAGGGCATATGAGTAGTGTTAGCATTACTAACTTATAATGACAATGATCTCGTTGCACGCTTGGCATGGAATTGGGGTGAAAATCGAGGACGATGAAATTATTTCTAATGAAGCATTCACGTGTTCTTATTCTATGAACCTAAACGTCCCATTTTGCGATGAAAATCATACATTATGTCTAAAACGCAAGTAGTAGTAATAGTGGTAGTGTAGCTAGTTTATCATTCAATAAAAGTGAATAAAAATGAATTTTGGAGGTGCTACGATACTTAATTCTAGCATTGCGTAAGGGCACGACAATGGTTTAGTATGGGGGAGTGATGAGACTGCTTTTATACATAGTCTCATCGTCCAAAAAGGGCTTAAAATGCATTAAATATCATCAAAATACCCAAATATATGCTTGTGTTTGTTTCTTGTGTATTTTAGGTACGGATATTGAGAAAATGACAAAAGATCACAAGAATCATGCAAAAACGAACACGGGAAACGAAGCCGCACAATGAACCAAGCCCTAATGAAGAATTTTCCAAAGAAAACCCTTGAAGATTTGGAGATTTATGAAGAAGGGTCCTCCAATATTGAAGAATTGACACTTTATACCCTTGTATCCTCATAATTACAAGATTGGTCCCTAAAGTTTGTCAAAATTGCAAAAAGGGCCCTCCACTTTGAAGAATTGGCAATTTTAGTCCCTCAACAAAACTAAAATGTCAATATTAGTCCTTCTCAAAGTCAAACATACCATGAAGAACTCCAAGTTACAAGAATTATAAATTTTGTCCTTTGAAAATATCAAAATTACCAAAAGGACCTTTGACTTTGAAGAAATAGCAAAAATGGTCCCTCATTAATCATGACTTGGCAATTTTAGTCCTCCAAGAAGTCAAACAAACAAGTCAAGACCATATTCTATGAAGAAAATGCCAAATCAGTCCTTCAAGAATCAAGAATTGGCAAGAAATACCCCTGAAATCATTTTACAAAACTTTTTGGGGCAAAAGTGTGAAAAAGCAAAGTTGTTACAAAGGATTTGGGCGTTGATGAAGTTTTTAGCTAAAATGACAAAGAGAAAAGAGTAGAGGGGTGAATCATGGCAGACATCATAGTTACCTTAACCAGTGAGGGGGTGACACGTGCCCCACTCACCAAAATCCACCAATCCCCTCCCACCATTCATCCACCTCATCAATCCACTCACAACGACTTAAACTAATCTGGGATTAGTTTATTTAAAACGCGCTAAACACAAGATTTAAAAACCCAAACAGATCAAAACTTGCACTATTCATGTTCTTCACAAATTTGGGTTTTCTTAATTGTGTAACAATTAACCCACCAAACCTTCCAGATTTATAATTAAGGTGTCCTTAATCATATCCCAACCTTCAAAACCCTTGCCACATCACCCCATTGTCACATTATAAACCCTCTTGTCCCACCCTTTGAAGAAGAAGCCAAAAACCCTGCCACATCCAACGTCCAAGATTGAAGCCTGAAACTTAAGCTTCTTTTGAGCCTTTGATGCAATTCCAACAGCTCATACATCAACAAACTGCCAAAAATCCATCACATGTTCAAGAATCTTCAAGCTACTCAAAGGGCATTTTTGGGACTTCACCACCATTAGGGTTACGTTTTTATGCTTTGTAGTAGTCACTTGTAGCCTATAAAAAGGCATTTAGGCTGTCATTTACAATTTGCTCTTGAATTTTCAGTTGTTCACAATTCTGTAAATCATATATTCTACTTAATGAAATGTGTTTGAATTTGGTGAAGAAAATCAAGTACCAACCTTTGATATCTGTTTATTGTTGTTAATGTTTACTTGTTCTTGAATCTTAAACCTGTTTTCAAAAGGAGTGTGCAAAAGTTTGCACATTTTCCACTTTTCTTTATATTTTGCTAAGTCTACTTCAAACCTTGGAATTCTTGGGCTATAAGGCTGATCATAGCATCATGATATTGAGTTATCAAGGTGTGGTGAAGCTTATAACTTGGGGATAATCAAGTGTGGGGAACTAAGGTTGCATTAATCAAGAATTTTTCATTTTTCTGATTATCATATTGTGCTCTTAACCTTGTTGATTCTTAGCAGGGTTGTTTGTGGAAGATTGTACTTGTTCTTGCTAGTACATAAGCTCAAAATTCGTGGGTGTGGATGTACATCCATGAGGTTTGCATTCTTAATCTCAAAATCTGAATAAATTTGGATTTTTGGTGATATTTGAGTGCTACTTGTGTTCTTGCTGATTTTATGGTCTAATCTTGCTTAAATCTGCTTAATATATCTGTTATTGTGCTAATTTGGGCTTAGGTGGTCTTGGATAACACTTTTGATTTTAAAATTTTGGATTTGAAAAGTTAAAAGGGTGTTTGGGATTACCTGTTTGAGATCATAACTTGATATTGTGTTGTTAGAAGTTTGTGTTTGTGCTTGTTATCTGTCATATACTTGATTGAGAGCTATTTGCTGCAAGTTTTTGGGCTTAAACCTTGAAATCAAAGATTGTGCCATAACTTATTGAGTTTGACTGTTTTTGACCTAAAATTTTGGGAATACTTAGAGTATATGCATGTTTAGGGGTATAAGCTGTTAAATCATTGTTATCATAACATATCTTAGAGATTTGAGTGTTTGAATCTGTCTTGTTGGTCAATTGCATCAGCAAAGTAAAATCTGCTTGTGTTAAGTGTTCATCGGTAACTTTAAGTGCTTGAATCTTTCTTAATACTTTGAATTAGTGCATGAAACCTGTTTAGACTTGCTTATTTAAGTTTAATATTGCTTGTGTATGCATTTGGTTAAGTTTGGTTGGCTGAATTGTGCTATAAGTGCTTATTGAACCTCAACTGCTTATGTGTTCATGTCTGTGAGTGATCTGGTGCTTAATTGATTAAACTGTACAAATTGGTTGTTGTTGATTGTGATTTCTTTGTTGTGATTGACTCCGTATGATCCACTGATCATTTGGGTGCCTTTGTGAAACTTGAATCTCCAAAAAAGTCACTAAAGACAAAAAAGTCAAGAAGTCAAGCAGTGGAAAAAGTTTCCACTGCTCAACACCCAAAACTAGCCCCTGCTAGTGCAATTTTTCAGTTAGCTTATCAATAAGCCATTTTGGCTTATCCAGACCTGTAACAACTTATTCTTTGTGATAGATCTTCATTATTTGACCCATTTGATTGAACTGGAGCTTATTAGACTTTGACTTTGACTTTTTGCTAGAAAACCAACTTATTTGACTTTTTCATAAGTGCTTATTTGCTTATTCCAGCTTATTGAGTGAACTTATTTGAAAACTTTTTGTTGATTAAGCTTAGTTAAGTCATTTAAAAGCTTTAGAAACTTGAATCAGCTCTTGGGATAGCCTAGAACTGAAAAACGACTATTTTGTCGTTTTCTGTAGATTGCTTTTTGCATTTTCAGGCTTATTCCTTTGGCTTATTTCAAATTTCTATTTACAGAAGTCTTAAGCAACTCAAAAGAAGCTTGTGTGTCTAATTTAAGCTTATGGCATCAGCTTATAGCTTAATGGGCCTTAAAGCCCATTAAGAATAAGTTGTTTGGTATAAGTCAGCTTATTTCACATTTTCAGCTTTTGGGCCTTTGAAAAGTTGTGTTTAAAATCAAATTTTGAGTCAGATAGGAGCTTTTGGGCTTATTTGGACAACATTTTGCTTATTGGGCCTATTTGAGCCCATTAAGTGGACTGTTTGGACTTTTGGCCCATTAGAGGCCCATTAGGGGTATTTTTGTAATTTCAACTTCATTTTCTATTTATTTAGGTTAAATTAAGCTAGTTTGCAAGTTTTTAGAATTTTTTATAAATTTTGGATTTTTAATATTATTTTATTATTATTTTATTATTAAAAATTAAAATTTAGTTTTTTCAAGTTTTTATATTTTTCTTAGGTTAAATACATTAAGTTAGGAATTTTATAGCTTTTAGAATATTTTTATTGTCATTAGATTAATTTTTATAATTATTTTAAGTTTTAATAGTTTTTAATTGTTTTTAAATAATTTTAACTAATTTTAAAATTTTCATAAATAGTTCTAAATTAAGTTAGGGTATTTTAAAGGTTTACAAAGTGTTAAAACTCATTTTGGGATTTTTGTTAATTAAATTGATTTTTAGGGCTTTAATTAGCATTAAAAAATCATTATCTAATTAAATAAAAGGTTTGGGTGATTTTTGATTTTTTGTAAACTCTTAATACATTATTTAGGATTTATTGCAATTTTATAGGAATTTTTAGAGTAAATTTTTAATTTTGGTGCTTTTACGGTTTTACGTGTACGACCTTTTCGTCTTAGTGTAATCCGTCATCGTAACCGTCATTCTCTTCTTATCCCATTTCTATTTTCTTTTCACATAATCAATATAATCACAAAGTTAATCATATCTCTACACAACACACTAGCCTCCTTGAGAACGATACCCACTTTGGGTCATAACTCGTGGTTTTCCTAAACTACTTGTGTACTTACCCTTATTACACTTTGTTTTCCTAAACAAGGTCGTAAATTACAATTATCATTAGGCAACTAAAGCAAAGTCGTATTCCTATTGTCAAAGTCTGATGGAACTCAAGACGAGGGCCAAAATACATTTAACTCTTTGATTTCAACAAACGATCGAGCAAGAACGTGAATTGATCTTCAGGGACGAAGATCCCTGTTAGGTTGGGATGATGTGACAATCAGTTGGTTTCAGGTCGTTATTTTAATATCGAATATTACATATTATTTATTTATTTTATTGAGAAATTAAAATTATCGACTAACCGGGAAGGTTAGGGCTTGAAACTTAGCGTAAGAATGTCGTTTAGATCATAACCGGCAAGGAATACGTTTGGTATCCATATTTATATTCTCCTTATGACATAAAAATATTTTTCTTGTCATTATTTTAATTGTTTGTTGTACTGATATTCTTCGTAAATTTATGATCAACCTTTAAGTGTCATTTATATGACGCGTTAAGGTATATTAAATAATAAGCTCTCATTTATATATCGAAATATAAATGTTATCTGAATGTCGAAGTTTTTATTTTGTATTCAGCGTTTATTTTTCGTGTTTTACGCGTATCTTTCAAGTCGCGTAACTTTTAATTTATCGGGATTCGATAATACCCGCTTTTGCAAATTGTATAACAAAATAATATAAAAAAAAGAAAAAAAAACATACCATGCGTGGCTATAAAGAGGTAGACGTGGTGCCATATTGTTGATACATATCCATGATTGTCATTGCAAACATTGTATGAAATATTTTAGATAAGCCATTTATGATCATAAGATAAGCATACAAATAATCTAAACATCTTGGATGAATGTTTATTTTTATATCAAAAAGAAGGTACGATTTTTTTTCAATAATACAAATTAGTATAAATTTTAGTTCAACTTTTAATTTGATTATATGGTTAGTCTCATTCTTATGTCTATAATATAATAATCTTGTAAAATCTTGTCATAATAAATATTATTTCTTCATTTAATATATTTGTTTCAATTTTGTGAAAATGGAAAAAGGTCTAAAGTTGGTCCTTGAACCGAATCTGGATCTTTATAAATGAAGTTAATATGCATTTTACATCAACATATTAGCAATACAACTTTGTTTGAATTCCAGATTTTTCAAAAAATAGTAAAATAGATGAACAGAAAAGTGATGTTTTAAAAACTTATTATTTGTTACAAATTATGTCTATCTAACTCATATATACAAGTTACATATAAGTCATGAAATATATACTGAAATGTCAACTTTAATACTCTACTAAAGAAATATGACATTTTTATACAAAAATGTACAACGTTCAACTATACTTTCATATACAAGAACCTTTATAAAACTCATTGCCTATTTTCGTTATCATCTTAAGCCTAAGATACGTCACTTTATTTTAGGTCATCGTTAGGAGCTCGCGGCTTCCCATCTTATCTTATTTCATCATTTCACTCCCGCACTATTATCTTGATCCTTATCCTCGTTTGATATCGCTATCGCTAAGGTGAGTTCATAGCCTCGCTTTTATTTATTTACTTATTTAATAAAACCCGCGAGGGGATAACATGCTTATTTATTAAAAATAAAGAGTACAACTATTAGTTGCGGTAAACCAATTAAATGGTGCAACTAGTAGTTGTGGAAGCTGTATTTACTTGAAAAGTATTTATTGAAAATGAAGGGTACAACAAGAGTTGCTGTAAACCCATGAATGGGTGCAACCAGAAGTTGTGGTAAACCCTATTTATTTTTAAAATAGAACACAAGGGACCCGATTGTATGCTTAGATGAAAGTTATTACATAAGTTAGCTTTAGCCTCAAAAGACCCATGGAATCGTGAATTGTTAATCGAAAGAACGCTAATACTATGGATAGATCTATCAGGGTGACGCCTAGTCCGGTCGCGACTAGCTATCGCGTGGTGTAGTGAAGCACTAGTAATGAAACATCGGATGCATACGTATAAGAGAAATATACGCACTTGGCTAGGTGTGTTGGGCTGAAATAATATATGTTAACGTTCAATGTCATGAGGCTTATGTAATAACAACGATAATTATGTTCGTACAACATAATTGTCTTTTGATGAAGGTTTATCCAGATACTTGTGTTCGATTTACATATTTTAAACTCTATGGATTCACTCAACATTTTTTGTTGATTTTATAGCATGTTTTATCTCAGGTCCATAAAGAAGGTACTCAAGGAAGGTGGTTTCATGAAGCTTGCTTAATTTTGGTGACTTTGGCCCGCTTTTATAAAATATATCCATTCGAAACAACTTTTATCTTTTGATGTGTACTGTAAATATTTTAAAATTATCTGAGACCGTGTATGGATTATTATCTTTTGAATGAATGAATGGATGTTTTATTAAAACGACTCGTTTTGAGCCGTTTTCTATAATTGTGTGATTGTATCATGTAAGTAACACTCGAGGACCCTTCCGCTAATGTGACCCGATTGTGAGAGTGTTACACTTTGGTTCATAGGTACTATGAGAAGATCCAATCTCTTGAAGCTGATCTAAACACTCATCGTAGAGTGACAAGGGATGTGGTGGTTCCTTTGGTGGCAAGGGTCAAGCACTTGGAGAAAATTTTGAGACACCAACAGAAGTATATGGTGGTTTCTGATTAAGAAAGTAAAGCGACAAACATGGAAGAAGATGGGTTGACTATTTTAGCTATGGCGGCTTTTGCCTCCAAGCCTAGTGAGGAGATACCTGCTCCTCCTAGTGCTTCTAGTATCCCCACTGCTGCTGCTACACCTAAGCCAAGTTCTCCTACTCCTGGTCCCTCTGCTACAGACAAAGGCAAGGCCCCAATGACTGATGAGCCCTCTCCTTCTCACAAGCGCACTCGCAGACAAATGGAGGAGGAAAGGCTAGGTGAAGAAGCTCCTCAAATGATGCAAGAGGAGCCGGAAGCTGAAGCTAAAGCACTTCGCCAACAAATACATGAGCAAGTTCATCACAATGCCATGTTTTGGGACAACAAAGTTTGGATGGATGTGATCACTTTGCTTACCTCGAATGTCTCTCAGTTTAAGGATGTGTTAGGAGCGGATGTGAATGAAACAAATTGTGCTCACCCGATTTCCTCATTGATTCACATGCAAAGGGAGGATCTTGCTACTCAATTAAGAGAAATCAGATGCAACTGGCCCCTCTCCTATGCTAAACAAAAAGAGCTCATACAAAGATATGTGAAGAATCAAACTAGGGCTTATTACACTACTGGTTGGACCATGAAGAGGGTGAAAGGCTTGACCGATGAAGAGCTTAAGAATATGTATAACAACATGCTCAGACTTATGAATAATGAGGTTCGCTTGCCTGCTAATGCGACATTTCCAATGCTTGCTGCACAAGCACCACCTGTTGCGCCTGTTCCTTCAGCTTCTATGTTGGAAATACGTTTTTACGTATTTAGAAAGGATCGGCCATTCCAATAATATATTCAAGTAATAGGCTCGTGATCCAGTTTGTTTACAATATAGTCCATATAGCCCACATGTAGGGTGGGCTATATATACCCCCTCCTAGCATGTTAGGAGGGGTGGTTCTTTCATTTTTACACTTTTCATTTTAATAAATTTACTTTCTCTCTCTATCTTTCTTTTCTCTCCTTTCTCTCTCTACACCCTCATCTTCTTCCTCCTCCTTCTCCATTCCATTTCAATAGATTTATTCATAGTTTGTCAAATCCTAAGATATCGTAGACCTTCAATTGGTATCAAGAGCCATGGTTAAATCTTAGGATTTGCATATTTGTTATCTTTTGATTTGGTGGTAAAAATCTTATCTTTTCTAATTTTATTTTTATTTTTTTATATAAAGTTTTATCAATTTTCTTTCTATCTTTTCGTCTATCAATTTCTTCTATCAAATATATATATTTTTTTTTCTTCCTAAAAGCATCAGTTTTATCAATTTTTTAATATCATCCGTTTTCTTTTTAGATCAATTTTTAAAAAATCACCAGTTTTTTTATCACTTTTAAATCTATCAGTTTTTTTCTTGTCACTATCTAATCAGTTTTTATCTAATTTTTTTTAATTAATCAGTTTTTTTTAAATATATCAATTTTATCAGTTTCCTCAATCATTAGTGTTTTAATATTTTATTTTTTTATTATTTTATTTTATTTTATTTTTTCTTTTGTTTTATCAGTTTTTATTTCTTGTTTCTATCAATTTTTGTCCAATCAGTCCTTTTTGTCCAATCAGTTGGGAGTTTCTGGTAATACGTTTTCTTGTCCAACTATCCTTCATCAACACACAGCAAGTGGTTTCAAATACATTCCGGATGAACAAAGTCTTAGATTATTCTGGATGAACCGTCTTTGGCAAAAATATTCCGGATAAACCACTTATTCCGGATAGACAGTTTATTCCGGATAGATAGTTTATTCCGGATAGACAGTTTATTCCGGATAGACAGTTTATTCCGGATAGATAGTTTATTCCGGATAGACAGTTTATTCCGGATAGACAGCTTATTCCGGATAGACAGCTTATTCCGGATAGACAGCTTATTCCGGATAGACAGTTTATTCCGGATAGACAGTTTATTCCGGATAGACAGTTTATTCCGGATAGACCAGTTTATTCCGGATAGACCAGTTTATTCTGGATAGACCAGTTTATTCCGGATAGACCACTTTATTCCGGATAGACCAGTTTATTCCGGATAGACCAGTTTATTCCAGATAGACCAGTATTATTCCGGATAGACCAGTTTATTCCGCATGAACGGTTGAATGAACTGAAGACGATTCAAACATAACGGGAAATCGGACTCATTCTCTCGACTCCCCCAAACAAACACCCTCTCCCCTTAACACTCTCGACTCATTTCTTTTTTACACCCTCGAGACAGACTCAAACACAAACTCAGAGACATGACTCGATAGACTCAAACACAAACACAAACTCAGAGACCTGACTCGATAGACTCAAACACAAAGATAAACTCAAAGACCACATCCTCCCCACCCTCAACTCTGACGGACAACAAATACACCAACCCACAAACACCCTCGACCAACGAGATAGACTCACTCAACATTCAAACCAACACTCGATCTCACATCAAAAGACTCGAACACCAAAAACTCGACACCACAGACACACCCTCATTAGACTCTCGACCTCTCAACCTCGATCTCAGTTTCACTCCAAACCTTCATCGATCTACAACCTCATCACTAGACAGAAAGACTCGACAGATGATAGAAAGACTCGATAGATATCAAGATTAACCAACATGCAATAAAAAAAATCAATTACACCTTACCCGAGACCCTCTGTACTTAGGATCTTGAAGATTTATCTTCGTGGTTCGTGATACCTTCTTGCGAGTCAATGATGACGAGTTGTTAACTATCAAAGGGGGTTTCTTTTTCGAAGTAGTTTGGTGTTGCTTAGTAAGATAAGAAAGATAGTGATTTGGTTTCGATTAATCATGGTTGGATGGGATCATTTTGTTGCTGTGTAATAGATTGGGGATAACAGTTATGATTTGTTGTTTGTTAGGAGTAATCAAGAGAGAGAGGGGGCGGACAAAACAACGTAGTGAGATTAGGTTTTGGGAGAAATAGTGTGGCTGTGAGTTGTGTGTAGAAAAAAGAGACACTTTTGGTGAGTTACGGTTTTTGTGTGTTGATAAGAGAGAGAGATTAGTCAAACTGGGTTTTAATACTTTGTCAGGCGGAGTTAACAAAGCTTCTTTGTGTGGGAAGTGGCATTCAAGCCACATGGGTTTGTTTTGGCCACGTTCTCTGGGCTGGGTACCACTTTCTCACTTTTGACAAATTGTATTTAACAATCTCTACATATCAGTTTATACAAATTTATTCTCATTCAATTTAAGTTGTTTAAATTAATATTTTTTATCAATTTAAGTTTTTTTTTTTTAAAAAAATTAAGCTAACCTTTTAAATTTATATTTTTCATAGTTAACTTTTTAGTTAAGTATATTTTGTCAATTGACATATTTGGATTTGGCAAATTGTGTTGAGGCGGGTATTTCGAGAGATCCAAAGTGGTAAAATATTTGACGGGTTAAAAGTTATTGTGGCCGGATTTGACGACAAAAGTGACGAGTCAAAGTGACGGGCTTTATTTTTAGTGGCTACCGATTCTTGATCGGGTTTGTTTTATCTACGTTTGAGCCGACAAGAAACTCACGGATCTTTCGTTGGCTTTGTCATATTTCGTGAATTTCTGTTTCTAGATTTCTTCACGATCTGCAAAATCACGAAACAACCTCAAAATTCAATGGAGTATTTGAATTCAACTTTTCGAGAGGGAGACTTCCAAAAATTACATCTTTTGCAAGACAAAGTTAGAGAAAGTGGCATCACTTCATTTCAAATGCTTCAGTCTCATCTTGTCACTCTTTCGAGGATTCAAGGAGGGAGCGAATTTGTGACAATCTTTGGTCAAGATCGTCATATATTCACCGACTCAATATTCACCACTTTGACCCAACTCGCCAAGCAACTCAACCATGACAACTTTAATCACTCTGCATCGGCACTTGCATATAAGGCTCTTGTGACAAAACTCACGCCTTTCCTCCAATTCAATATCATCAAGCCTGAAAGTTCAGTGATTTGCCAATCATTTCTTCGAGATACACATACCGAGTTTCGAGTTTTCCGTGATACAATTTTGAAACTCATGACATCGGTCTCGTCTTCGATTTATGAAAGATCTCGACTTCAGCAAGCGTATGATAATGGAATGCAAGAATCTATGATGCAGATGCAAGAGGAGAATGGTCATACGGTTGACAACTTGGAGCATAACGATGCTAAGAGCACGGAATCAGGAGGACAACATGATACCAGTGGCACGTCATGGAATGTTCACGAGATCTCTTTTGATGACACCTCACCCGTTTATGACGAAGAGCCTGCAAACATGGTACAATGTAATGTTGTTTATGATGCATATGCTGATGCCATGCCGCATATTGAGCATTCTGAACCTAATTATGACAAACATGGGATGGAAAAGAGTGATAGAAATACCACTTCTGATTCATCCGATGTGAGTCATAATGGGGGAGAAAGTGTTCAAAATGCTAAACATCATGATACTTGTCTTTTGACTGCTTCATTGACTGCTTCTGATTCTAAGATTAGAGAGCTCAAAACGATTGTAGCTCAACAATCAAAAGATCTTGAGGATGCCAAACTTGAATTTTCTAAGAAAACGAACAAATTTGAAACATACTTTGAAAAACTTGAAAAGTCAAACGTTGTTCTGAAAGAAAATTGGATCAAAAAGTTTTAGATTCTAAAGCTGAAAAGGAAAATCTTTTGAAACAAATTCAGTTACTAGAGTCTAAATTGGCATCCCAAGATAGATTGCTCAAAGAGAATGAAACGTTAAAAGCCCAAGTTCCGGAAAAGGTTTTTGCTATAGCTGCGTTGAAAACGAGTTAAGGAAAACTAGAGGACCTAGTGTGGACACTAAGCTTGAAAAACCATCAATCTTGGGGAAACCGTCTATAAATCAGTTCGTCAGACAACCGACTGTCAGACAACCTACTGCATTTAGATCTGAACGACTGAAGGTCTACGAAATCTAAGGATTTGGTAAATGATGGATTGGATCTATTGATTAGATGTTGGAAATGGGGAAGATGAAGATGCGGGTAGAGAGAGAAAGGAGAGAAAAGAAAAGTAGAGAGAGAAAGTGTTATTTGATTAAATGAATAGTTGAAATGGGAAGAACCACCCCTCCTAACATGCTAGGAGGGGTATATATATAGCCCACCCTACATGTGGGCTATATGGACTATATTTGCTACAAATTGGATCACGAGCCTAATACAATAATATATCGTTGGAGCGATCGATCCTTCATAAATACGTAAAACGTATTTCCAACAATCTCCCCCTAAGGGAGGTCGCTCCAAGTTACAAAGTTCTAAATATTCTATAGCTCGTGATCTATGCTAATAATGATGTGACCGAGACTTTCTTTGGGAAAACATATTTCCAACAATCTCCCCCTAAGGGAGGTCACACCATTTTACAAAATCTTAAACCTAGCATCTATGCTTGAGTCTTCGATCTTGTTCTTGTGAATATGATTGATGTGATCTTTGACTTTAGTCTTGAGCATGTTTCCTTGCCTTGACCTTGTGCATTCATCACTCGTGAAATTCGCCTCTTCGTGACTTCATGTTCCACATACTTATACCTTTAAATTCTTGAAAGCTTCAGAGTTTGATACATCGGAAGACTTGACCTTCAGACTTTCTTGAATTTGTTGAAGTACTAAGTGTATGTTGTATAAGCATGTGGTGACGACTTCTTCTGGATTATACACCGCAATGCTACCTTCTTGTTACGCTGCATAAGACAGTTAGCAACAAACCATATACACGGATGAAATGGCCTTGAACATTTCATTCTAATTCGGTAGCATTTTACCTCCGGTCGGTGAAGACCGTTGGACGATATTAAATATCGTACTTGTGGCAGGTAGTTTCAATAAAGAACCTCCTTGACAAGATTTCGCGGGTAAACCCGTTCTCTTTACTCGACCGTCCAAAGATGACTGCGAACGTAAAGAGTGAATCATTTGGATAATATTATCCGCATGATTTGAAGCCGTCAATTCATGTTCCTGGAACAAGTGAAGTTCAATTAAGAACCGCACCATCGTTGCTTTCCAGTTGTCACGAGCTTGATTCGTATAGAATCTTGCAAGTTACCTACCAAGTGCTGTTTGATGTTAACACTAGAAGGATTTCCATTCATCACTGTAAATACTTAATAGTATTACTCTGAATGTTCTGGCAAGATCACTAAGATATTGCGTAGAGGCCTGGAACGTGTTTAAATTCATTTAAGAATTTAAACCACTGTTGCTTTCCAGTTATCACAAGTTTGATTCATAAAGAATCGCACAAGTCACCTACCATGAGCTTTTTGATATTCGCTCAAGAAGGATTTCCATCTTCATTGTAAATACTTTCGTATTACTCGGATGTTCAGGCAAGATCATGAAGATTTTGCGTAGGACTCTTAAGATCTTTCTTACTTTTCACAGTGTGTGAAGAAGCAAGTAAATAAGAAAGTGTGTCCTAATGAGATATTTGATGATCTCAAATGGCTCTAGACTCGATCGTGCATTTTGGATTTTAGTAATCGGAGGCTGGAGAGGAGTGCCACCTTTTCAATACCAATTTATTCGGAGTGAATAAATCAATAGATAATGTGTTGTCTCCGTGTGATTAAAACAAATATCTTTTAAGAGATATCTGAGTTAGCTGGGATGGGTTGTGCCTTGCATCACTGGGTCCATGATGTCTATCTTCAAAATCAAGAATCATTAAAAATGATCTCAATAGCATATGAATTGACCCGGTTTCTGCCTAAGTTGTAAGGAGGGCTACTTTCTTTACACCCTTTATCTTTACAATTCTTTTTCATTCTTCAACCCCTTCAATGCTTACCAATACGTCATAACTAGCACCTTGTTGTGATTGTTCCAGTGCTAACTTAAGTACTTGGTCGGCATTCAGCTACGTTCACAATCTTTCTCCATCTTTCCTAAGGACTACTATTTCTATCTATGGAATGTCCTTGGGAAGATTCCTCCGGTTCTAGAGAAATCATTGGACTTTAACCTATCCTACCATCCTTATGTCACCACAATCTTCACCGTCGTGAATAGAGATGTTTTGGGTAAGTGTATGTCACCATGAAATCCATTTTGAAGTGCAAATCCATTTTGCTCCCCCTTAACATATGCTACGATATTCGAAAACATTTCGCACATGTCGGGATGAGCTAACACGTTAAGTCAAACCATTTGTGATTAATCATTTCCCATATTAAATCACATTTTCTCCCCCATATTAAAAATATTAACCCAATCGATGTTTTTAATATCAATTGATTTAATAGCATTTTAAGAAAATTTGGGAAGAAAAATGCAAATCCAATTATCTTCATGAATTACACAAGCTCCCCCTCAAATTAATGAGGGTCTGCTTGAAACGTAAATTAAATACCTTTTAAACACAAGTGTAAGGTATTTATCACGTGCAAAGATCATATATGATAATGAATTCACAAGATTAACAATTTACGAGGTAGACCTGAATGATGGAGAACATCATATGAAAGATTCACATGGTTCTTGTTCACGAATGTTGGTCACCTCGTCACGTCTGAAGTTATCTCTTGACTCCATGTGTATGATTGATATCGTTGTCTTGACACCAATATGTGAACTTGGCACTCTCGGCATCAAGGATTCTGAATGCTGGACTATTGCTCCCCCTCAATTGTTGACCCGTGTTCTATTGAAAGAGCTGTAGTCACCGTTTGAGTAGTCTCATCGTCGAGTATGTAGATATCAATTGCAACGAACTTTGGATTGTGGAGTTGATAACTTCGGATTCTGAAGTCAAAGCTTTCCGGTGAAATGCTTGACTTCAATGTGAAAAGCGGGTTACTATCGGAAATAATAGCAAACCATAATGGAGCATGTTTTAAATGTTTTAAACTTCTGCTCGAACTTTATTTACAACCCCGTGTCTTTATTGAATGACATTTCTAGGTTCGTAAATATTATCGATTCCAGAAGACATGCTCGTTTTATCAAAACGTTTTGAACACACAATTTTGAAAGATTTAGAAAAATCTTTTGAAAAAATTCTTGAAAAATTGTGTTCCAAGTTTTGAAAAACAATTACTTGAGCTTAAGATGTTGAATATCTTACAAAACGAGCTCAAGTCCGAGAAGTTGTAAACTTCCCGTTGTTAAGGATAAGTTACCATCGGCGATAAACTTTCCTTTTATCTGAAGGACGAGTTCTAAGCTGACATTTACTTAGAAGTCGTTTTCATGAGCTTGAAAACTTTGACTGTTTTAACGGAAAGCTCATGACCGAGAAAGGTTAATTTCTCGTTATGAGGAAAAGTTCTCTTATTTAAAAGATACACTTTCCTTTCTGAGCTTAAAACTTCGAATGTTTTAATACAAGCTCATGACCGAGAAAGGTGAATTTCTCGTTAAGAGGATAAGTTATCATAAAAGATAATCTTTCCTTTGTTTTAAGTTCGAGTTACAGTCTGACATTTAACTGTAAGTCATTGTGCATGAGCTTAAAAACTTTGAATGTTTTCGATATAAGCTCATGCCCGAGAAAAATTAATTTCTCGTTGTAAGGATAAGTTTATCATCGGCGATAAACTTTCCTGCCTTTGAAGAACGGGTTATAGACTGTCATTTATCTATAAGCCTTAATGCATGAGCTTAAAAACTTGGAATGTTTTTTATATAAGCTCATGCCCGAGAAAAATGAATTTCTCGTTGTTAGGATAAGTTTATCATCGGCGATAAACTTTCCTTTCTTTGAAGATCGAGTTATAGTCTGTGATGTGACTATAAGTCCTTGTGTAAGCTTTAACCATGAATCCCCTGAGATACTAGTTTCTCTGATATCTGCTTCTTCAGCAACCAAACTCTGAGAGTGTCCTTAGTTGAACGGTATACAATGATTGGACCGCTTCGTTCTTTTGGAACATCAACTTTGGTACCTGCATTCTCATTAGGAGGTTGTATACTTTTGCATGGGTTAGAGATATCTATTTTAGAAGCACGTGGGGGTTCACGGTTTTCTTTTCTTGTGTCAGAGGTGGCCTGAGGGGATGATTCACTTGTCTTAGTTGGCAAACGTTTCCTTTTATAGAAAACCTTAAGTTTAGGCTTAAGTGAAGAATCATCTTTATCAATTTCCTCCCTAGTAGACTTAGTGGAATCGGAAGCTATCCTAGTTAAAGGGCACTCGTTTCCTACAAGAGTGAAAGTTCTACCAGTGGGTTGCCAAACTTTACCCATGGGTTTGATTTTAGCTATCCACTGGGTTTTAAGTCTAGCACGGGAGTTCACCTCATCAAGTAATTTTTTGACACAAGAATCATGATTTGCCGTAAAGACACATTTTCTACATGTTTTACAAGTAGCATATTTAATGTCCGAGTAATTCCTAGATGATTGATCGATGCTCCTAGGATACGTCATGCTACGGTTAGCAGTGTTGGGTAATCTAGAAGGCATCTGACTAGGTTGGACATTGCTATCTCTTACTTGTGTCTTTTGTTTAGCTTCCCTAAGATCAGATTTATGGTAAACGTCATTTGAACTAGTTCTAGACGTGG
The DNA here is from genome assembly GCA_025667525.1 of Glebionis coronaria. Taxonomy (NCBI): domain Eukaryota; kingdom Viridiplantae; phylum Streptophyta; class Magnoliopsida; order Asterales; family Asteraceae; genus Glebionis; species Glebionis coronaria. The sequence continues at coordinate 592,567,033 of CM046874.1, forward strand.
TCTTGGTATTTTAGGGAAACTAGAGGCAATCATGTGATTAGGTCTTGCCAAAGCTGTTTTGATCACATTGGGCCTAGTTGCTGGAGTGACTGGTCTAGGAAAATGAACCAAATCAACTTGGGAGGCAAACCGCGGTCTCGAGGATTGTGGTCGCTCGGATCTAAATGCAGTCGGTTGTCTAACGAACTGATTTGTAGGCGGTTTCCCCAAGATTGATGGTTTTTCAAGCTTAGTATCCACACTAGTTCCTTTAGTTTTCCTTAACTCGTTTTTCAACGCAGCTATAGCAAAAACCTTTTCCTGTACTTGGGCCTTTAAAGTCTCATTCTCTTTGAGCAAGTTATCTTGGGATGCCAACTTAGATTCAAGCAGTTGAATTTGTTTCAAAAGATTATCCTTTTCAGCTTTAGAATCTAACACTTTTTGATCCAATTTTCTTTCAAGAACAACATTTGATTTTTCAAGTTTTTCAAAGTATGTTTCAAATTTGTCCGTTTTCTTAGAAAATTCAAGTTTGGCATCCTCAAGATCTTTTGATTGTTGAGCTACAATCGTTTCGAGCTCTCTAATCTTGGAATCAGAAGCAGTCAATGAAGCAGTTATAATACAATTATCATGATGTACTATAGCATTCTGAACAATCTCTCCCCCATTATGACTTACATCGGATGAATCAGAAGTGGTATTGCTATCACTCGTTTCCATCCCATGTTTGTCATAATTAGGTTCAGAATGCTCAATATGCGGCATATCATCAGCATATACATCATAAACAACATTACATTGTACCATGTTTGCCGGCTCTTCGTCATAAACGGGTACGGTGTCAGCAAAAGAGATCTCGTGAACAGTTCCTGACGTGCCACTGGTATCATGTTGTCCTCCTGATTACGTGCTCTTGGCATTGATAGGCTCCAAGTTTTCAACCGTATGACCATTCTCCTCTTGCATCTGTGGCATTGATTCTTGCACTCCATTATCATACGTTTGCTGAAGTTGTGATTGTTGATAAATCGAAGACGAAACCGATGTCATGAGTTTCAATATTGTATCACGGAAAACTCGAAGCTCGGTATGTGTATCTCGAAGAAATGATTGGCAAATCACAGAACTTTCAGGCTTAATGATATTGAATTGGAGGAAAGGCGTGAGTTGTGTCACAAGATCCTTATAGGCAAGTGCCGATGCAGAGTGATTAAAGTTTCCATGGTTGAGTTTCTCGGCGAGTTGGGTCAAAGTGGTAAAAATTGAGTCGATGAATATATGACGATCTTGTCCAAAGATTGTCACAAATTCGCTCCCTCCTTGAATCCCCGAAAGAGTGACAAGATGAGACTGGAGCATTTGAAATGAATTTATACCACTTTCTCGAGCTTTGGCTTGCATTCGATGCAAGTCTGCCTCTTGAAGTGTTGAATTTAACAATTCCATTGAAAATCGAGGAAAAATGATTCGGATGTTGTTGTTTTCAGGATTTTACAATTCGACTCGGCTCAAAAGTTGTTGTCGGCACAAACGATTATGAATTAAACCCGATCAAAAATCCGTAGTCGCTTAAAAATAAATCACGTCACGGTGACTCGGCACTTTGTCGTCAAATCCGGCCACAAAAACATATGACCCGTCAAATATTTTTTCACGTTAATACTATTAAAATACCCGCCTCAACACGATTTGCCAAAAATTAATAAACAAAATATACTAAACTTAAAAAAAATTAACTTTTTAAAACTTGAAACCAAAACAAAAAAAAAATAAGAAAATAAAATAAAAACTTAACAAAAAAATATGATATAAAAAAAACAATCTGATAATTTTTTAAAAAAATCTGATTAAAAAAAAACGTTAGGCTCCAAGTGAAAATAACACAACGTGGCTAAAAATTTGATATAGAATAACAATCTGATTAAAAAATCTGATATAAAAGAACACAACTTGTCACAAACACAAACGTGGCCACAAATCAAATGACACTCCACTTCTCCTAGTTTTCTCCGTCTTAAATAAATATTAATTACTCTCACCTTGTTTACACCGCCCCACTTAAAATACAACTTTATCTCTCTCTCTCTACAGAAACTTAAACACACACAAGAAAAAACACTCTCAAATAATTTCTCTCAAATCTTTGATTGCTCCGTCACTTTCCTTAAATTTATTAGATAATCATCTCAAAAAAAATAACTATCACAAATCAACAATCACATAATCCTATAAACCCGCTTATCAGGTTGTTTCTTGATTCGTGGAACGATTTCTTCAAGATCTTTTAGGATCTCAAGTAGGTATAATTGATGAGTTAATCTTGAAATCTATCATCTGTAGAGTCTTTCTGTCGAGTATGGGGTTGAGTGTTGAGTCGAGTTTTGAGTGTTGATGTGAGTCGAATCAGTTTGGGTTTGGTGTTGGATTCGGTTTAATGTCGAGGGTTTGTGTCGATCGAGGATGTTGTTTCTGTTGACTGAGATCTTTTTATTTTGTGTCTGGGTGTTGTGCGGTTAGGGTGTTAAGAGTTGAGGGAGAGACGAGAGGGGTATGAGGGGAGTTGTGTTTGTTGGGTTAGTGTCAGTCTAAGTTGAGAGTGGGTTTGGTTGTTTGAGTCTTTGAGTTGTGGGTTTGGGTAAATCGAGGGTCGGTTTGGGAGGATAGTGTGTCGAGAGTGAGGATGTCGAGGGAGTCGAGAGTCGAGGGAGTCGAGAGGGAGTCGAGGGAGTCGAGAGGGAGTCGAGGGTGAGGGTTGAGGGGTTGTTTTAGTCGGGACTGATTGTTGGGAGTCGAAAATGTATAAAAAAAATCTGTCTTTCTGTTTTTTTTTTAAAACTGTCTTTTGTTTGAAATCGGTCTGATTGATGTTTGTTTGAGTGTGATTCGATATCGGGTCTGTTGGTGTTTGAGTCAAGTTAGATGAGACGAGGGTGTGATTTGGTTTGGTGTCTAAATCTTTTTGGTGTCAGTCGAGAGAGTCGAGTCTTGGGTGTTTGTGACGGGTGTGTTTTTGGAGTCGAGACTGAGAATGGTTTGAGGGAGTACTGTGAATGAGGGTCGAGTCTGTGTGAGTGTGTCGAGAGTCGAGGGTCTTGTTGTGAGTATGATTGACTTGGAGTGAGTCTTTTTCCCGTTATGCTTGAATCCCTTGGAGTTTCTTTATACGGAATAAACCGTCTATACGGAATAAGCCGTGTCTACACGGAATAAATCGTGTCTATGCGGAATAAACCGTGTCTATGCGGAAAGTCTATTCGGAAAAAGGTCTATTCGGAAAGTCTATTCGGAATGTTGGCTATACGAAAAGATTTCTATTCGGAAAAATGGGCTATTCGGAAAAAATTCGTCTATTCGGAAAAAGTCGTCTATTCGGAAAAAGTCGTCTATTCGGAAAAAGTCGGCTATTCGGAAAAAGTCGTCTATTCGGAAAAAAAAAACAGCCTATTCGGAAAAAAACAGCCTATTCGGAAAAAACATCCTATTCGGAAAAAACGGAAAACTGATAAGAAAACTGAAAGATTTGGATTGATTTGGACAGTGTTGACAGATTGGATAGTTGGACTGAAATGAAAAAGAAGATGAAAACTGATTAAAAAAAATACTGATTAAAAAATGATTAAAAAAAATGACTGAATAAAAAAAATTATTAAAAAATGATTGATCAAAAAAATGATTAGACAAAGTAGTACCAGAACTGATAAACGAAAAAAACAAATAAAAAAAAATTTTAAAAAAAACTAATTAGTTTAAAAATTTGATTAAAAAAAAACTGATTAATTTGTAAAAATGCAACACGATCCAAAAATAACTTTATAAAACTGAAAAAACTTTATAAAATTGATAAACTTGATAAATAACTTTATAAAATGGATAGATAAAAAGATGATAAAAAAAATAGAGAGACAATAAGAAAAGAAAAGATTTTTACCACCAAATCAAAAGATAAAAAGGAATATGCAAATCCTAAGACACAATCCTCGAGACCGTGGTTTGCCTCCCAAGTTGATTTGGTTCAGTTTACTAGACCAGTCACTCCAGCAACTAGGCCCAATGTGATCAAAACAACGTTAGCAAGATCTAATCAGATGATTGCCCCTAGTTTCCCTAAAAATACCAAGACCACGTCTAGAACTAGTTCAAATGACGTTTTCCATAAATCTGATCTTAGGGAAGCTAAGCAAAAGACACATGTAAGAGATAGCAATGTCAAACCTAGTCAGATGCCTTCTAGATTACCCAAAACTGCTCACCGTAGCATGTCATCTCCTAGGAGCATCGATCAATCATCTAGGAATTACTCGGACATTAAATATGCTACTTGTAAAACATGTAGGAAATGTGTCTTTAGAGCCAATCATGATTCCTGTATCAAAAAATTGCTTAATGAGGTGAACTCCCGTGCTAGACTTAAATCCCAGTGGGTAGCTAAAATCAAACCCATTGGTAAAATGTGGCACCCCACTGGTAGAACTTTCACTCTTGTTGGAAACGAGTGCCCTTTAACTAGGATAGTCTCCGATTCTACTAAGACTACTAGGGAGGAAATTGATAAAGATGATACTTCACTTAAGCCTAAACTTAGGGTTTTCTATAAAAGGAAACGTTTGCCAGCTAAGATAAGTGAATCATCTACTCAGGTCGCCTCTGACACAAGTACAGCCAACTGTGAACCCCCATGTGCTTCTATAATTGATATCACTAACCCGCGTCAAAGCATGCAAATTCCTAATGAGATTGCAGGTACCAAAGTTGATGTTCCAAAAGAACGAAGCGGTCCAATCGTTGTGTACCGTTCAACTAAGGACACTCTTAGAGTTTGGTTGCTGAAGAAGCAGATATCGGAGAAACAAGTGTCTCAGGGGATTCATGGTTAAGCTTACCTGAAGGCTTATAGATAAATCACAGTCTGTAACCCGTTCTTCAAAGAAAGGGAAGTTTATCTCGCAACGATAACTTACCCTCAAAACGAGAAATTAAATTTTCTCGGACACAAGCTTAAACTTAAAGCTATTCAAAGGTTTTAAGCTCGTGTATATGGCGTATAATCACATCACATTTTATGCCCCGGACTTCAAAGAAAGGAAAGTTTATCGCCGATGATAAACTTATCCTAACAAAGAGAAATTAAGTTTTCTCGGGCATGAGTTAATATTAAAAGCATTCGAAGTTTTTAAGCTCATGCACAATGACTTACAGTTAAATGTCAGACTGTAACTCGAACTTAAAATAAAGGAAAGATTATCTTTTATGATAACTTATCCTCTTAACGAGAAATTCACCTTTCTCGGTCTTGAGCTTGTATTAAAACATTCGAAGTTTTAAGCTCAGAAAGGAAAGTGTATCTTTTAAATAAGAGAACTTTTCCTCATAACGAGAAATTAACCTTTCTCGGTCATGAGCTTTCCGTTAAAACAGTCAAAGTTTTCAAGCTCATGAAAACGACTTCTAAGTAAATGTCAGCTTAGAACTCGTCCTTCAGATAAAAGGAAAGTTTATCGCCGGTGTTAACTTATCCTTAACAACGAGAAGTTTAAAACTTCTCGGACTTGAGCTTTCCTAAGATTTTCCAAATGTTAAGCTCAAGTAATTGGTTTTCAAAACTTGGAACACAATTTTTCAAGAATTTCTCAAAAGATTTTTCTAAATCTTTCAAAATTGTGTGTTCAAAATGTTTTGATAAAAAGAGCATGTCTTCTGGAATCGATAATATTTACGAACCTAGAAATGTCATTCAATAATGACACGGGGTTGTAAATAAAGTTCGAGCAGAAGTTTAAAAGATTTAAAACATGCTCAAAATGGTTTGCTATTATTTCCGATAGTAACCCGCTTTTCACATTGAAGTCAAGCATTTCACCGGAAAGCTTTGACTTCAAAATCCGAAGTTATCAACTCCACAATCCAAAGTTTGTTGCAATTGATATCTACATACTAGACGATGCGACTACTCAAACGACGACTACAGCTCTTTAAGTAAAACACGGGTCAAAAATTGAGGGGGAGCAATTGTCCAGCATTCAGAATCTTTGATGCCGAAAGTGCCATAGTTCACAAGTTAGTGTCAAGACAACGATATTAATTGTCCATGTGGTGTAAAGGGGAAGATAATTTCAGAAGTTACGAGGAAGACCAACATTCGTGAACAAGAACCATGTGCTTCTTTCATATGATGTTCTCCATCATTCAGGTCCAACCTCGTAAATTGATAATATTGTGAATTCATTATCATATATGATCTTTGCACGTGATAAATACCTTACACTTGTGTTTAAAAGGTATTTAATTTACGTTTCAAGTAGACCCTTATTAATTTGAGGGGGAGATTGTGTAACTCATGAAGATACTTGGCTTTGCATTTTTCTTCCCAAATTTTCTTAAAATGCTATTAAATCAATTGATATTAAAAACATCGATTGGGTTAATATTTTTAATATGGGGGAGAAAATGTGATTTAATATGGGAAATGATTAATCACAAATGGTTTGACTTAACGTGTTAGCTCATCCCGACATGTGCGAAATGTTTTCGGATATCGTGGCATATGTTAAGGGGGAGCAAAATGGATTTGCACTTCAAAATGGATTTCATGGTGACATACACTTACCCAAAACATCTCTATTCACGACGGTGAAGATTGTGGTGACATAAGGATGGTAGGATAGGTTAAAGTCCAATGATTTCTCTAGAACCGGAGGAATCTTCCCAAGGACATTCCATAGCTAGAAATAGTAGTCCTTAGGAAAGATGGAGAAAGATTGTGAACGTAGCTGAATGCCGACCAAGTACTTAAGTTAGCACTGGAACAATCACAACAAGGTGCTAGTGATGACGTATTGGTAAGCATTGAAGGGGTTGAAGAATGAAAAAGAATTGTAAAGATAAAGGGTGTAAAGAAAGAAGCCCTCCTTACAACCTTAGGCAGAAACCGGGTCAATTCATATGCTATTGAGATCATTTTTAATGATTCTTGATATTGAAGATAGACATCATAGACCCAGTGATGCAAGGCACAACCCATCCCAGCTAACTCAGATATCTCTCAAAAGATATTTGTTTTAGTCACACGGAGACAACGCATTATCTATTGATTTATTCACTCCGAATAAATTGGTATTGAAAAGGTGGCACTCCTCTCCAGCCTCCGATCACTAAAATCCAAAATGCACGATCGAGTCTAGAGCCATTTGAGATCATCAAATATCTCATTAGGACACATTTTTCATTATTCCTTGCTTGTTCACACAATGTGAAAAGTAAGAAAGATATTAAGAGTCCTACGCAAAATCTTCATGATCTTGCCTGAACATCCGAGTAATACGAAAGTGTTTACAATGAAGATGGAAATCCTTCTTGAGCGAAAATCAAAAAGCTCATGGTAGGTAACTTGTGCGATTCTTTATGAATCAAACTTGTGATAACTGGAAAGCAACAGTTGTTTAATTCTTAATTGAATTTAAACACGTTCCAGGCCTCTACGCAATATCTTAGTGATCTTGCCAGAACACTCAGAGTGATACCTTAGTATTCACAGTGATGAGTGGAAATCCTTCTAGTGTTAACTGATAGGTGTGTAAACACCCATCCTTTTTACCACTTAATTACAATAATAACCGGACCAAAACGTGTATTTTATGTCTTTTATGTCGGAATTATGCGTGGTTTGTGTTTTTGTTGTGATTTAGGACGAAATTGTGAAAAGTGGAGAAAACACGGCATTCACGGGCTTTTATCGAAGAAAAAGACGAAAGATGAAGTCGAGAAGTCAAGAATGCGAAAAGAACGGAAGTCCAAGACCAATTCTGAAGATTTATCGAACAAAAAGTCAAAAGACGGAAGTTTACTTAAAGCCGAAGAACTCGAGTCTTATTTATTGAAGAATTAAAAGACGAGTTCGAAGAAATCCTAAAACAAAGTCCAAGTATTAAGAAGATTTAAGAAGATTAAAGAAGCTTAGGGACTTGATCATGCAATTAAGAAGAAAGGAAGGAGGGGAGGAAGCTTCCTCTAAACACCTTCCTAATCTCCTATATATAGCCTTCATTTTCATTTCATTAGTTTTTGTTGGCTAGAGTGACACTAGTTCTTCCACCTTTACTTTTGTGCACCTTTACTTTTCATGTCAATTTAAATACTTGTCTTGCACTTTTAATACCTTTAATTTCCAAGTAAGTGTTCTTTAATTTTCTTGTTTTTATCTCTCATTCTACCTTTCTTTCTTTGCTTGATCTTGTTGTTTACATGCTTATTGTGTTGCTTATTTGATTAAAGATTGTGTTTTTATGCTTTTGATTGTTTTGGATTATTTATTCTTATAGCTTATTTGTTTTCATCTTTAAGTTTTTAAAGTTTTTATAAAAGTTATTTTTATACAAAAGTTTGTTTTCATAAACCTTTTTCTTTTCGTGTTTCAAAAGTCTTTAAATTTCAGTTTAGTAGCTTTTTCTTATACGGTTTGCCTTAGGATTTTCGTCTTGTGCTTATTAGAGTTATAGCTTATTTTTCTAGCTTATTTTGTGCTTTATCTACTGTATTCCGATCTGGTAAATCGGAAAGGGGTTTATTATTCCGACCATAGCTCTTTGGCTTGGTCGGAAAAGGGTTTACAATATTCTGATTGGGGAGTCTAGTGATATTCCGATCAGAGTTTAGTGACAGTTATTCCGATCAGGAGCTCTACTACACATTCCGATTGGATATTCCGACCAATCATTCCGACCAGGTAGGTGAGTGTATTTCGATAAGTCCACATTCCGATCAGGGTTTGGTTTGTAACATTCCAATCTGGGGTTTTTGCTTGGTATTCCGATCGGGTGGGTGACAGTATTCTGATTGGCATTTCCGATACACATTCCGATCAGAAGGTAGTTTAACATTCCGATCAGCTTTCCGATCTGGAGGTAGGTTTATTATTCCGATCGTGGTCTGATCGGAATATATTCCGACGGTGGGTTTGTTTTGTATTTTTGTCTTGTTTAATTTTTAAGTCCTCATTTTAATACTTTGTCTGATTTTTAATTCTCGTCACGCTTTAATTTTACTCGTTTAATCAAATTACTTTCCGTCACGTTTTTAAATATTTGCACCTTTACTTTTAATTAGACTTAGTTTATTTTTTAACGCCATTTATTTTAACGCTTTTAATTTTAAAGTTTTAACTTTAAGTAATTTACTTTTACGTCTCGCACCTTTTAATTTAAAACAACCAAAAATATTTGTTTAACCAATATCAACTGAGTCGTACTTTGAACCGGGAATCAATTCGTTAAGATATCGAGAACTTGAACTTTAATTTTTAACCTGGCCAAAACCCAGTCATTAAATGGCGCCGCTGCCGGCTCTTTTCGTAAAGATTAACGGTTTTCTGTGAGAGACGCGTTGCTTTTTGGGATCCGTTCACTTGTGAGCGTTATTTTTCTTGCATAAAAAATTCAAAAATCATAAAAATTAAAAATTGATAAAAAATCCATAAAAATTAAAATTTTCAAAAATCCAAAAAGATTTTATCTTTATTGTGTATATATATTGTCTTTGTGTTTGGTTTCTTTGTCTTTTGCATTTTCAGGTGTATGCGTACTAGATCTTCTAATTATCAAGAGCCCGAGACTCAAGAAGATTTAAGTATGTCAGGTGTTAACAACAATAATAATCCACCGCACCTCAACAATAACAACAATGTTCTTCCACAGCCCGATCTTCGGACAATGGAGGAGCTTTGTCAACCTACCATGTTTGGACGAGGAGGACCGATTGCGCCGATGCAAATCAACGCTCCTAAGTTTTCGTTGAAGCACCACATGATTCAGCAAGTGCAAACAAATCCTTTCCGTGGATTGCCTGATGATGATGCCAACAAACACCTCGACAAGTTCATTACAATCACCCAAAGCATGAAGTTGCCTGGTGCCACAATGGATGTTCTTCGCCTACAACTCTTCCCACATACTTTATCACATCATGCCGAGAAATGGTTTGATCGTCTCCCGAAGAATTCAATTCACACTTGGGTTGACATGACTCAACGCTTTTTATCGCGCTACTTTCCACCATCCATGGTCACGAGCCTTCGCAATCAAATCAGCGGTTTCATGCAAGATCCTGATGAATCTCTTTTTGATGCTTGGGAAAGATATAATGTCTTGATTGATCGTTGTCCAAACCACAACATGCTCCCTGTGACCTTAATTGATACTATCTACAATGGTTTGACTTTTCGAGATCGTGATACGATTAATGCAGCCACCGGTGGCACATTTATGAAAAGGCGACCCGAGGAGTGTAGAGAGTTAATTGAGAACATGACTACTCACCACAAAAACTGGGATTCCTCCGCTTATTCAAGGAACAATCCGAGAGTCAATGTTTCTTCTACTTCAGCAAACCCTGATATGACCGAACTCACCCGCATGATGACTGAAATGAGCAAAAGTATCACGCTTCTCGCTTCAAATCAACAACAACAACAAGTTAAAGCGGTTGCTAATCCTTGTGAAACATGCGGCGGTCCTCACTCATACACCGATTGTCCTTCTACACAAGGAAATCCGGAAAATGTGTATGCAGCTTATGGTAATTATTCACCGGAAAATTACCAAGCTCGACCTCAAGGGGATAGAAATTTGCTGAGTTACCGATCCAACAACTACCTTTCACCCGGTTTTTCTCCTCAAAACCAAAACCCCGCCAACAACTACAATAGAAGCAACCAAATACCACCAATAGCTTCTAATCCTTATCACCCACCCGCCCAACAAACCCCATCCATAAATCCCGATGTTGAAGCCATCATGAGAACTCAAGGTGAGCAAATCAAGAATCTGCAGAGCCAAATTATCAATCTTAAAGGAGATATCACCAAGCAAGGAAATGAGATAAGATCCGAGCTTCGAGATAATATTCAATCGTCCTTCAGCAATCAAACAAATGATTTGAAGAATATGCTTGCTAGTTTCTTGCCCGCCGCTCAACCTTCTTCTTCGAGTTCTCTACCTTCAAACACTGTCACCAATCCGCCATCGAATGTGAGTGCTATTACTACTCGTAGTGGAATTACCATTGTCGATCCACCGATCCCGCCCCCATCATCTACACCTCCTCCACCACCATTTATCCCTACTCCTCCTACACCTAGTATTAGTGCACCATTACCGTCTCCGCCTCGTCATGATGATGTACCTAGGAAGGACCGTTCAACATCTCAACCTTTACCCACACCTTCACCTTCACCACCCAAACCTAATATCCCATATCCTTCTCGTTTAGGCAAGACCAAAATGCTAACCAAGGATGACTCTGAAGTATCGCGCTATGTGAAGATGATCTCTCAAATGAACTTCAATATTAGATTTCTTGAAGCACTTGTCCATATGCTGAAATTTGTTAAAGCATTTAAGGAATTGCTTAACAAGAAGGAAAAGTTGATTGAACTCGCCAACACACGCTTAAATGAAAACTGCTCTGCAGTTATTCTTAAAGAACTTCCGGAAAAGCTTGGAGATCCTGGTCGTTTTGTGTTTCCTTGCGTGTTCAACAAAACTGAAGAATTTACTGCTCTTGCTGATCTCGGGGCCAGTATTAATCTTATGCCTTTGAGTGTTTGGAAAACACTATCATTGCCCGACCTCACTCCAACAAATATGACTCTTTAACTTGCAAATCGCACTCTCGCTTACCCCGTTGGTATAGCCGAAGACGTATTCATTAAAGTTGGCACATTTACTTTCCCGGTCGACTTTGTGGTAGTTGATTATGAAATGGACCCTCGTATTCCTTTAATACTTGGTCGGCCATTCTTGAGAACCGGACGAGCTTTAGTTGATGTGGCCGAAGGTGAGTTAATCTTAAGAGTCGGGAATGATTCACAAGTTTTTAAAATGGGGAAGCTTACAAGCAAATCCTATGGACGAGAATCAGTGAATATGATTAATGTGCTTGATGATTTTGTCGTCTACAACAATCCTCTATTCGACTCTTGCATTGATAATCCACTTTTTCAAGATGATGTGGATGATTCTCTATCCAATTTGGACGCTTCTCCCATTTATGATTCTCCACCGATCTTTGATGCTTATGATGATGATTCTAGCTCAGATTCAGATGATTATGATGACCTTACTTCTGAGTATCCCGATCTGCCCACATACGATGATTTCGATGAGGCTGATACTCTGTCGAGTGATTCTTCACATGATGAAGATCCTCCGCCATCACTCGATCCTACTTTGGACGATTACTCATTTGAGGAAGACTTCTCTACGTTTCTCAACACTTACTTCCCTCATGAGAGTGATGCTCCTCCTTATGATTTTAAAGATTATCGTCTTGATCCTACTTTGGATTTGAAGAACATTCTTTCCAAGGAGAAGAAACCGGTTGACACCGATATCCGCAGCACGTATGAGTTAACACCTCTTTGTCCCCCTTCTGAGGACGAGGTTGTGCTTCTTCGTGGATTTTCTTCCCATTCTGATGAGCCTGAGTGCTATTTTCCCTTAAAGGAAAAGGTATTCGACCCCGGTATTGAAATCTTTAAGCCATCTCAGTATCCACCTGATGACATAAAAGGAAAAATCTTTGGAAATTTTGAAGACATGCTTGCACCACTTCACCCTTGCTTCCACCGTGCTCCATCGCTGCTTAAGGGAACCTTGCCTACTTTTCTTTGGCTTGCCTTGTTCGCCTTAAGCCTCTGCTATTTGATGGACGAAAACTATGTCTTTCATCCCGGTGGATATGTTTCATGCTTCTTCCTATGATAATCAAGGTCGAGTCAGGCTCACGACTCGGTTAACAAAAATCAAGCGCTTCTTGGGAGGCAACCCATGTATCTATCTTTTCGCTTTCTTTATCATAAGTGTAGAGGGAGTCCCGTTGGTTTGCTTTCCTCTCCTCTCTTAATCAGGGATTCGAGCGCTCAATGATCCACTCTTGATGATTCTTGACGACCCGTGAATCCGTGTC